>OW240915.1:105590359-105801588 GCA_933207985.1 Pelobates cultripes
TTATTTGTCATATTGGTCATATGGAAATCTTACACCTAGACACACCATTAGATCTTTAATTAGCTCTCTTGTACATTATCCCTTAGAGATGGAGGAAATTGTCCAACTTCTGGACCAGAACAAAACCTAGAATGTGTGCCTTGATTTGAGAGTTTGTTCCACCATTATTAATCTTTAAGTGTATGCACATATATTGTGTACTAGACTTGTGCATGGGAAGAATATTTAGTTTGGCCGAACCATTTTTTCTGAACACGTGGCGGCGGCCATCTTACGCACAAAAGGCTCAGCGGTGTTTGGTCGTCGAGTGTCTGGAACTCAAATCGGACACTCAATTATCCGAACACCGCTGACACCTCCAGAGCTCCATAACTCCCGAACGGGAAGGCGAATCAGCCCCCCCGTTCGGTAAGTTTAAAGTACCGAATGAGGGGAGTCATACGAATGTAATAGTATTCGTGGATGGCAGCTTTTTATATGTATTTCAACTCCCGAACAGAGACCGACCGCAGGGCCAAAACACATGGAACCCTTTTCGGATACCACCTCGTGTGCGGTCTGTCAAATTATACCCTCCACCTAACTCCCGAACCCCTGGTCTGATCTGGGTGAATTTTGGATATGTTAGTCACCCAGATCAGGGCTACCAGAGGGTACCCAAAGTATTGGTGTATCTGCTGATCTTGGGGTACATCCAGAACTTGGGGAAAACTATAACCTGTATAATAGGATTAAGTGTCATACTGAGGGGAGGAGATGTGTGGGAGATAACTGCTATTCCATTGGATACTGTACTAATGAATGTGAATCCCTCCCTTGCATGGGAGAATGCTTAAAAGGAGGTTGTGTGGAATAAAAGTTAGTTCTACTCCTGCTGCTGTGTGTTGTCCAGTCATTGGGATCTGTATGGGGATATTCTTGGATTACCTTGCTGGATGGAATTATTACTTTATGGGATTTTTCATCACTTGTTCCTGAGCCTCACTGGGATTTTTAGTGGAGTTAACCTGTGGAATACCAGGCCTCCACTACAGTGTGTCTGTCTGTCATGGTGTGTCTGTGTTTCTGTCTGTGTCATGGTGTGTGTGGGTTTCTGTCTGTGTCACGGTGTGTGTGGGTTTCTGTCTGTGTCACGGTGTGTGTGTGTCTGTGTCACGATCTGTCTGTGTCATGGTGTGTGTCTGTCATGGTATGTGTGTGTGTATGTGTGTTTTTACTCACCTTTTTTTTTTCCCCACGTCGTGCTGGTCTCCCCTCGACTGGCCCTGCCTCTACGGCTGAGATCATCCAGCTTGATGATCTCAGCCAATCCGCACTGACACAGGAAGCACCTCTAGTGACCGTCTGAGTGTCTGTCACTAGGAAGAAATGTAAACACTGCCTTTTCTCTAAAAAGTCAGTGTTTACATTGAAAAGCCTGCAGGGACAGGCTATAGACACCAGAGCCACTACATTAAGCTGTGTGTGTGTGCATGCCTGCTAGTGAGTGGGCTTGCGTGTGTGTGTGTGTGTGCCAGCTACTGAGTGAGCTTGTGTTTTTATGTCAATGACCTTATGTATATCAGTGAGATTGTTTGTCTATGAGGCAGTGTATCAATCAGCTTGTGTCAGTGAGATTGTCTGTGTCTGCATGTGAGTATGCTTACTGTATAATTAAAAATTTTACTCTGAAAGGACCAATATTTTATATTTGAAAAAGCAATATATATATATATATATATATATATATCATCTAGGGTGGCAAGACATAGGCTTACATATTACATGCGACAATATATGGCGCAATGACTTATGGGGCTGGCATAGATTTTTTTCCAGGGCTGCTTTGGAATCTCCAGTCCGGCCCTGTCAGTACTGACATCAGCAGAGATTATTTCCCAGCTTATACAGTACAGAGTGCTGCATATTGTGTGATTGCAGCATCATAGGGAAATCTCCCTACATACTGTCCTTGTTGATCACTACGTGATCAGTGCTGGAGAGCAGGCACAACCCACTGCTGATCACAGTTGGCAGACCCCATGGTTCTCCCTCTGTCACTAAGAACTTTGGAATCCTCTCAGATTTGGAGATAGTCAGGATAACCATATTCCACCTTGCAGCACTAGTCAAAACCCAGAAAGTAGAGAAGTGAATAATACCAATCCTTAGAGGTGGATGAGCTATTTGCAATAAAGATAGAAAATTGTAAACAAGAGAACAAGCCATGGTCAGTATTACATAGTTGTACATACATGGGGAGACTAGCCAAGGTCAGTATTACAGAAATACAAAGCATCACAAGCAAACAAAGGTAATATTGCCAGATATTTACACAGGAATACAAATGTGAGAATCATGAACCAGAAGAAAACTATGATAGGGCAAAGAACTGCATCAAAAGTAGGGACTTATATAGGCACAGGGACTTTCCATGTCTTGTGTACGATGCTGGAAAGATAGAGTGCAGTGTTGCACCGATGATGTAGGCATGTTCATGTCAATTCAGTAGTCCTATGAGCAGCACAGCTTAGTGGAATAGGGCCTTGACAGAGCTAGAAGGTGGGCATTCATAGTTAGTCTGTTTCGATTGGCTAGCTATCTGGGATGGTCAGCCATATTAACATTTTCCCGTTCTAATGCTTTCTCACTGACCTTGTTGTTGTCCCTCCCAGCCTCCCCGATTTTGGTTGGGTTTGGGGTTATTCTACATCTGGTCACAGCAACGGGGGGCTGGATAGGTATAGGATAGGATAGATGTGTTTTAAAAGTTGGTATGCGGTTTCAAAGTTAAAATGGTAGATTTCGAGCTGGTCTGTGGCTCAGAACCTGGGGGTGTAGGTGTATCTCTGTGTACCCCTACATTGGATTATTCGGCCAAGTTAGCATGGTAGGTTTCGAGCTGGCCTGTGGCTCAGAACCCAGGGGTGTAGGGGTATCTCGGTATACCCTTTACATTGGATCATTTGGGCAAGTTGTCTGCACTTTAGTATGTTTCATGAAGGTATTTATGTTATATTGTTATGGTGTTATGTTGTTAATTTGGGGGTCATTGTAATGTTGTGGGGGGCTAGTTATATACTGTGTCATAGGGTCTGTTTGACAATGACTTTTTGTATTAAAATTGATATTATATTAAAAGCTGTGGACATAATTTTACCCAACATATTGGTGTCCGTGCATTATTGGGTATGTATGTTTTTTTTTATTCTTAATGCCCAAGGGTACAAATATGCACCTGTCATGAAGTAAGCCGCAATGGAGTTATAAATGGAGCTAGTGCATCACAGGTGACACTTGAGCGAGCACAGGATAGCCTATATGCTCACGTCAGGAAAGTACATTTTTAGAATAGATGTAACAATTCCATAACTGCACCTTTTCTTCTAGAAGCTATCAGAATGACTTGAAAGCAAGGATGCACTAGGGAAGACAAGGGAGGTATAAATTATCTTTGCTGTTCCCTACATGGTAAGAAGTCTAACAGTTCATGAGCACTTCCCCCACCCTTGTTTCCTCTCTTTTATAATGTAATTAGCATTGTTCTCTACATCTAAATGATAATAAGCTGCATCTGTTCAAAACAAGGAAAAAACCTAACTGGATAGCTCAATCTTGAAGTAAGTCCATATGAAAAGATATGTGCTATAAAATATATAATTTATACATATATATTAAATAAATAATATTATACTGCTTGTTTTTTTTTGTCCCTTGATCTTTGAACCAAATGGCAGGAAAAGGCTCCAATTTGTGTACTGCAAAATGTAAACATATTATTATATAATAAATATATTTTGCATTGCACCGTTTGGTGCAATGTGAACATGATATTGCTTTGCCGCAGATGGGTATAGATAGATTGGGGGATTTCCAAATATATTTAAAAATGGCAGATTAAATTTAATGTAGAAAAATGCAAAGATATGCACTTTGGGGTAAAGAATGCACAATCAACTTATACCCTAAATGGTAGAAAATCAGGGATAAAAACACATAAGAAGAATTTGGGAATTGTTATAGACAACAAACTAGGCAACGATGTGCAATGTCAATTAGAAAATATGATTTTGTCTCTTTATAAATCACAGGTAAGATCACACATTGAATATGCTGTGCAATTTTGGGTACCTGATATAAAGAAGGATATTATGACACTAGAAAAAGTGTAGAGGCGGTCTACAAAATTGATAAAAGGAATGGAGCGTTTTAGTCACATGGTGACATTCTGCGTACCTTACTATAAGGTTTTTCTTTTTTTTTTCTTTTAATAAATGCATTTGATGCTACGTTGATGTACTCTGTCTCTCTCCTGTGTTATACCTTAGGAAACAGTTGCTGCTATCCTTGTATCAAGACACAAGTGTCACACTCATGCTTTTTTACTTGAGCCAGTTAAAGGAACAGGCTCATGAAAATGTGAGCGTGATACTAGTTTTTTTTACTCACCTTTTAATAGTGAAGTTTTACTGTACTACCATATGAGAGTTTTCTCTGTTTTCTCTCCACCTGCAGTGACATGTAACCTCCAATTAAGTATATATATGTATGCATTTGTATCACTTTTATATATACACATGGTGCATGTGATTGACACTTAAGGTATTTTAAGTGTGTGATTTTATGGTCTAATTATATTTGCACTGTGCACTTTAATTTATTCTGTTTTTCCTTTGGCGAAATTGGAGTGATTGATTTCACAGTGAACGTAACTGCCCTTTTTTCACTTTTCAGCGCCGTTTTGCACACATTTCTTTTTTGCTTGTGAAATATGCACGTTTTGTAAAATGAAAAAAGAAGACAGACTCTTCACACATAAAGCATTTCAACAAGCTAACATCCTTAAGGGGTCTGGAGTGTCCCTCTAATCCTGCACTGGATAAGTGAAAGAGATATCAGAGAATACCCTGACTACTCTTGCTAGGTTAAATGGGCATTTAATAATGCTGTTATAGTGAAGGAGGATTTAAGTTAAGTAGTGAAATTAATCACTGCAAGCAATCAGAATATACCATCTATAACACTATGCACACACCTTCTGTACATGCAACAATATGTCGTAACTAAAAGAGTGCTTGTACTGTGTACAAAATAAACTATTAAGGAATGGAGATCTCAAAATAAGATAACTAAGAAAACATATTTAACACTAGTATTTTAAATAAACAGCCCCAATTATTTCCAGTTTGCTCGCTGATAGAGATAATTCTCAATAATTAAAGCATGTATATTTAAATGATTTTTAAAAGCAATAGTAAGGATTTTAAAGTACTATTTTCTTAAATTATAAAGTCATGTTGTGCATTTTAGTGATGCTCTCAGCTGACTATGTTTTTTTTCTTTAAGGGCATTTAGAATTATAACATTCATTATACATGTCCTTGATGAGGTGCTATTGATGTGAAATTTTGTCCTGGTTCTGACTATTGTATGTCTTAATGAATGTTTACAATGATCAGAGCATTTCTTGCACATGTCCTTGATGAGGCATTATTGACGTGAATTGATAGTATTCTCTGTGGTTAAGAAAGAGACTCTTCCAGAAAGCAATCTTATTATCTTTTCACATAATTATTCTCTTATTATTGCTCCTAGATTTTTGTTTCATTACTATAACTCATTATGTTTCACCATACAATATTATGTGGCATGTATTTGAGGTGTGAAAAATACAAATATATATAGAAATCCACATCTCTTTTTTCCTGCAAGCAACCTACCCCATTCCCTGTCAGTCATTACTGATATAAATGCTGTCTTTTGCACCTGGTAATTAGCATACAGAGCAGAGAAGATATAAACAATGGGGTTTAGTATTAAAACGTATCGTGCTTACTTTTTATGTTGAGTTTCTGAGCCTATTTATTTCCCTTTTTACTCCAAAATATTAATCTTTGCACCTTTACAGCCATTTTCCTGTTCTATGTTGGTTCTTTTATGTGTAAACATTCTTTTGTTTCTAATGTATGATAAAGAGGTGCATAAGTATGTTGGTTTTTTTCAAACGGTAGATCCACAGATGTTTTAAAACTACAGCTCACATGATCTTTTGTCATTCTAAAAGGCATGCAAAGGCATGCAAAGCATCATGGGAGTTGTAGTTCTAAACATCTGAGAATCTTCCTTTTGGGCACCCCTGCTATAGATCATCATAGTAAAAAGACAGATAATGTTTGCTAGCCTTGCACTGGAGCCGTCTTAGATGATATGTGACAATTTAAAAAATGTTATATTGGGTATAGGTATTATATGAAGCTTTGTAGGTAAAAAATAAATTAATATAATTCGACATTAAAACCTAAATTATGCATGATGATTGAAGACATAATATAAACCGTCAAATTGGTAAGGTGTGAGAATAGCAACAGGTTAGGTCACCAGCATTCATTAAGTAGTATAATGTATCTAGTGCAGTAGCACATTGAAATCCAAATGTCAAAATTCAGTCTAAGTAATCAATCTATGATTATAGATGAGTTGGAAATATTTTTTTTCCACATAAGCTATTCTGTCCTAAATTTGAGAACAGGGAAGAGTGAGTTATAGTAATAACATTATTATAGTATTATTAAAGCATTAGAAGCTGTATAATGTGCCTTGCAGATAAGCATAAGCTCATCATAATTTATGTATCGTAGATGTGACAAAATATATAGATAATATATTGGAAAACAACATATACATGTAAGTACACAGCTTGCAGTTTTGGGAATGCAGATTCCAAAAAGGTCAGCAAAATGCATTATGAGGTTATGTGCCATAAAACAAATATGGTGAATTCAGAGGTCTGGATAACAGTAGTTATCTGGCTTTAAAGAGGAATTTCAGGTAGCTATTTTAAGTAAGTGAGATTTACTGAAATATATTTTACTTTGCATTGTAATGCAATGCAGATCAAAATCAATAATTAAAATATATGTTATTGGTAGTAAAGGGGCAACAGGAGGGCTAATGCATTCACTTTAAAATTTCATTAAAACAGGTGGTATTTTCACACACGTGTGTTCCTTTATAGGGTTATTCACTAGTGAGAATTCAAAATGATTTCAAAGTGAATTTAAAATTTAAGGCCAGAGTATTCAGTCTGAAATGCTGTCCACATTTTTCTTCAAAAAGATAGTAACTAATTAAAACTGTTAAATAATAATTAAAAATACAAATTAAAATTAACTAACGATCAATAAACTTAGTAGAAACATAGAAACATAGAATGTGACGGCAGATAAGAACCATTCGGCCCATCTAGTCTGCCCAATTTTCTAAAAACTTTCATTAGTCCCTAGCCTTATCTTATAGTTAGGATAGCCTTATGCCTATCCCATGCATGCTTAAACTCCTTTACTGTGTTAACCTCTACCACTTCAGCTGGAAGGCTATTCCATGCATCCACTACCCTCTCAGTAAAGTAATACTTCCTGATATTATTTTTAAACCTTTGTCCCTCTAATTTAAGACTATGTCCTCTTGTTGTGGTAGTTTTTCTTCTTTTAAATATAGTCTCCTCCTTTACTGTGTTGATTCCCTTTATATATTTAAATGTTTCTATCATATCCCCCCTGTCTCGTCTTTCCTCCAAGCTATACATGTTAAGATCCTTTAACCTTTCCTGGTAAGTTTTATCCCGCAATCCATGAACCAGTTTAGTAGCCCTTCTCTGAACCCTCTCTAAGGTATCAATATCCTTCTGAAGATACGGTCTCCAGTACTGTGTACAATACTCCAAGTGAGGTCTCACCAGTGTTCTGTATAATGGCATGAGCACTTCCCTCTTTCTACTGCTAATACCTCTCCCTATACAACCAAGCATTCTGCTAGCATTTCCTGCTACTCTATTACATTGTCTGCCTACCTTTAAGTCATCAGAAATAATCACCCCTAAATCCCTTTCCTCATATGTTGAGGTTAGGACTCTATCAAATATTCTGTACTCTGCCCTTGGGTTTTTACGTCCAAGATGCATTATCTTGCACTTATCCACATTAAATGTCAGTTGCCACAATTCTGACCATTTTTCTAGTTTACCTAAATCATTTGCCATTTGGCTTATCCCTCCTGGAACATCAACCCTGTTACATATCTTAGTATCATCAGCAAAAAGACATACCTTACCATCAAGACCTTCTGCAATATCACTAATAAAAATATTAAAGAGAATGGGTCCAAGTACAGATCCCTGAGGTACCCCACTGGTGACAAGTCCAAGCTTCGAATATATTCCATTAACTACAACCCTCTGTTGCCTGTCACTCAGCCACTGCCTTACCCATTCAACAATATTGGAATCCAAACTTAAAGATTGCAGTTTATTGATAAGCCTTCTATGTGCAACAGTGTCAAAAGCCTTACTGAAATCTAGGTAAGCAATGTCTACTGCACCACCCTGATCTATAGTTTTAGTTACCCAATCAAAAAAATCAATAAGATTAGTTTGGCATGATCTCCCTGAAGTAAACCCATGTTGTCTCTGATCTTGAAATCCATGTGTTTTTAGATGTTCATCAATCCTATCCTTTAACATGGTTTCCATCACTTTCCCCACTACTGAAGTAAGGCTTACTGGCCTATAGTTGCCCGACTCCTCCCTATTACCTTTCTTGTAAATGGGCACAACATTCGCTAACTTCCAATCTTCTGGGACTACTCCTGTTAACAATGATTGGTTAAATAAATCTGTTAATGGTTTTGCTAGTACACCACTAAGCTCTTTTAATAGCTTTGGGTGTATTCCATCAGGTCCCATTGACTTATTTGTCTTTACTTTTGACAGTTGAAATAGAACCTCTTCCTCTGTAAACTCACGTGTAATAAATGACTCATTTATCCTTTTTCTCAACTGAGGTCCCTTTCCTTCATTTTCATCTGTAAATACAGAACAACAATATTCATTGAGGCAGTCAGCTAGACCTTTATCCTCTTCTACATACCTTCCTTCTTTTGTTTTTAATCTAACTAATCCTTGTTTTACTTTTCTTTTCTCATTTATGTATCTAAAAAATGTTTTATCCCCCTTTTTTACTGACATGTTATACAGCATAACATGTGAATGAATATATTTTGTAACAAAACATGTATTTCAACATTTTCATAATCTTGTACAGATGTGAATAAAATGCAAGCTAATTGTCTTTACTCTCATATTTTCTTCCTCTTTTCATTTATTTTTACTAAGCATTCTTATCATCAAAATATATTTTTCACCAGTATTTCAGTTTTTTTTTTTTTTTAAAGCTTTCCTGCATTAGATTACACACATAACTCAGATCAGGCTTTGTAGCACAACAAGCTACAAGTGCCATCTAGTGGTCAGAAAGGTATGCAGCACTAATCATTTTACTGTTTAAAAAATGTCTTAATGAAAAAAATTGAAATTGTAAAGTAAATATATTTGAAAACTCAGGGCTCACTTTTGCCAGCTTCTCTTCGCTTAAATTCCTGTCTCTGTGGTTACAAAATGCAAAATGTCGCCAATAGTGACAGGAATTACCGGGTGCCACAATTTAAAGCCAGTCTCTGCGGCTAGTGGCTCCCATTTTTCTCTATGGCAAGTGTCTTTCTATCATTGTCTGTACACTTTTTCTTTTTTTTATTGAGGTCCAAGATAAGGCATGAAAATACAGTGGTGACAAGTATATGAAAACAGATAAATCAGTGTCAACAAGTACAGTACATTGCAGATACTCATACAATAAATACAGGTACTATGAGCTAGCTATAACAAGTCAAAAAGAGTTCCTGGGTCTCATTTTTAAATGAAAGAAAATAATTTAATCTCTGCTATGCATAGGTAAATATTATGGGTCCACCAGGTAGATGCTATGTAGGCAACAACAGTGAGAGGCTGTCTATACGATGTTATCTAGAGGGTTTAATTACTTTAGAAATGATTTGGAGCTACATTCACCAGGCACTTGTCCCGAGCACCTGCCTTGCAAAGACTTCTCATTGAGCTGCATTAGGAAGTCTGTTATTGGACAGCCACATAAAATCTGGGCTGGGGAAAAAGAAGATGGCCTGCAAAAAAATGCAGACAAGAGATTTGCAGCTTTTTGCAAGCTGTTTTAACCCAATGAAAAAATGCATAATTAAATGCATGCATGTTTTAATTGTGGAGTAGATCTACTCAATTGTCAATAAAATACATATATATTTGTTTCCATTAGAATGTTGTTTTAAATTGCCCATGTGTGATATACACTGTCATTGGGATTTATTCACTAAACTTTGAAAAGTAGCACATTGATATCCAAATGTAAAAATTCAGTTTAAACAACCAAACTATGATTAAAGATGAGTTGGAGAATGTTTCCACATCAGCTTTTCTGGCCTAAGTTTGCCATTTGGGCTTCAATTCGAGGTGTAATAAATAAGCTCCATTATTTTTGAGGCTGATGCCCTAGTTGCAATAGCACCTGCATGGCACTAATGTCTTGGTCCTTTTGCAAAGTTTCGTCACATGCATATCTAGTATGGTCATGTATTTTGTTTTCAGTATCTATTGGAAAATTTATTGCTGACACTTTTCTATCTAATTGTCATGTTTGTCGCAATTTATTAAATCTTTCATTCAATCTTTCTTTTTTAATATGCACAATTTTTATCTGAGTCAACATATTTATCAATATCTATGCAACATTTTCCATAAGGAAAGTGGAGGAATTTTTTACACACTATACATTTATCAGTCTTCGAAAATAGAAATTGATGCAAAAACTGACAGAATTTACTATGAAAAAAACTGTCATTTTTTTTCTATCAAAATAATGAATACCTACAATGAATATAGTGAAGGGTATTTAACTACAATTTTCAGTAAACCTAAATGTAAATATCCCTCATTGCTTCTTATTTAAAGGATACATCCTTGTATCCAATGCAGAATAACTACAACAATTAATCATGATAAATTTAAAACACTTGTAATCTCATTAACACAGGCAAGTTGCCTAATGAAGTGGTTACAACATTATTTTTTTTTGCCTTTTTGTTCTCAAATAATTGCTCATTAAAACTATAACCCTGACTTGGGTAATAGCTTAATCCAGAAAATCTCAAAACCTTAAAATAACAATATGCTTTTGGTGAAATAAACTCAACTAAGAAACAATTGAGAAATTGACAATGACATCCGTGTCATGAAGAAATTACAAACAAGTTGCCAATATGATGTAATAAAAAATACATAATAAAATATTTTACCTTATTAGGCCCCACAGTTTTCTTCTGCATTTTCAGTAAATTACTTCCTTCACTTATCTCTTCCATGGCCATTTTGTTTTTTCTCCACCTCCGAGATCTTTTCTCCACATCATAATGGGTTTTCTCAGCCTCACTACTGTCTGAAAATTCCATACTCATGGACTGTGGGTTAAAGTTAATATCCATCTTTCCATGAATCTGTTCTTTATGGATCTGTTCACCTAGAGCTTTCCTGTTTGGCCAGAGAGACCTTGCTGATTGCCTAACATCCTTTATGGAATTAACTGAAGAGGTTTCTGAATCAGAATATACAGTTTCAGTGTTCGTGTATTGCCCGGATGATGGGGATGTCAGAGGATGATAATAGTCATTGCTGCATGCCCATTCGGCATTGTATTGGGAGACTGTATAACATGAGTCATCAGAAATGTGTCTTGTTCTATGTCGATAGGCATTGAGAGCCATGCCCCAGTCAACCTCTTCACCACTATCAGAACCCATCTCATCATAAGCAGATACAACACTTGACTCATTTTCTAAAGACTTAAACACTTGACTTTTTGGTTGTGCTAGCATTCTGGGTGGAGGCAGTGTTATACTCTGTAATGCTACCCAATTTCCATCTGAGCTTTGTAGGACAGGTGATGGACCTATAAAGCAAACATCAATATTTATGTTAGTTTTTTTTCTGTGTATTTTATTACCTAGTGGCATACATTCAGATTTTTTGTCTAACAAAAATGCCTATCTATATTTGCATTAGCATTCGAAGGTCACACTTTAAATGCCAAATGTCAATTACATAATAATGAATATATGTAATATGTAATTATACAAAACTGTACAGTCCAGATATATTTAATAAAGTAAATGTTTATTGGAGATAGAAGACAAGTTCAGTAACATGTTTTATACATATATATTGGTAATATAATCTAGAAAAATAGAAGTCATAATACCGGTAATTTAAATTACAAAAGTCTACATTGCAAGAGATTATTACAAAGATCGAAGACAATGTGGATGAACTGACCTCAAAGGTCAGGCAATCACATGCAGCATTCTTTAAAGTATGAGATCCTTGAATAGAATTTACCTCTAATCATTTTGAAAATAGCTGTAAGTAACTATCTGGGTAAATTGTGCACGGTGGTTCCCTCCTCTTTCCTCCACTCTTTCCTCTCCTTTTCCTTTTTCTATTAAATTTTTTTCCTATTTAATTTTTTTTTAATATGAATTTTTATTTGAATTTAAGCATAAATATATTTATCAAAATGTAATAGTTTTACAGATATTCAGATATATATGTTTAGAAATAAAGTCTTCTATACCTGTATCATTATAAAATATTACCATACATAGAAATAATCCATACAGAGAAAAACATACAAAAATATCCATAACATACAAAATTAAATTCTACATATTACATATATGAAATAAACTGCGTATTATTTAGCTAAAAATAAATAAATAATATAAAATACATAAAAGTCTGGGAGATACGTGTAGAGAACTGGGATAATAGATTCTATTGGTCGAGCCTGAACTATATGATAGAGAAAGAAAGCATACATAAATATATCCAGGATCAATTCGGGAAAGAAAAAGAATGTTAATGTTAGGGTATTAAATGAGCCATATAGTAAATTCTCAACAGTTGTAGTCAGCAAACCAGCTGGCCCAAATATTGTTGTATTTATTGATGTTACAATAGCTAAAGTACATTGCTTTTTCCATTATACCTTGGTAATTTAATCTGAGCTTGGGGCCTCCTCCTTTCTCCAGTATCTGGACATGCCAAGTTTTACAGCCAATAAAACATGGATTTTAAGATATAGCTTTGGTTTTGATATGCTAGGCAGGTCCAGATAGAAGAGGAACTGTTTAGAAGTTAAAGTAATATTTAATTTCAAGTCTTCAAACAGTTTAGAGACCTCAATCTTAAGATTGTCCAATTTAGTGCAATCCCACCATATATGCTTTAAAGTTCCTGATTCCATATTGCATCTCCAGCAGTAGCCGGAGTAATTTGTTTAAAATTAACACAGAGTAGTGGGAGCCATGTACCATCTATGCATAAGTTTGAGGAAAGTCTCTTGAATGTTTATACAGTGTATAGACTTTCTAATAGCTTTAAAAGAGTTCAACCAGACCAGAGAAAAAAAAGGACTTTCTTTAATCCTTTTCCAATTCTTAATGTGATTGATCTTTTTTCATATCTTAGTTAAGTGTGTTAATAACTTGTCTAGTCATAGAAGATAACTTTTTATGTTCCCCAAATAGGATCTTATCTCCGGGGCATTTTTCTTTAATAACATAGCCTTACGTAAATAAATCTGCTATTCTCATTTACAAAAAATATTCTTTATTGGTAAATCCTAATCTTGATTGTCACTGTGAGATTTTACTAATCTCGCCTGCATAGTAAATTAAAGTAAACGCAATTCTGGGTTTCTTTCCTCCCAAACATATAATAAAAATTGTCTATGAAATAGGCATAACAATTTTCTAGGTACTCTGAGAGGGATTGTACGGAAAAGATATTCTAGCTTGGGAAGCAAATATGCTCTAAGAATATTTATTCTCCCAAACCATGAGATTTGAAGTTTACTCAATTTAGCTATCAAACTTTTAAACTCTTGAAGAAGTTCATTATAGGTTTTATCCATCCATATTTCAGTATCAAAATTAATTTTAATACCAAGATAAAAAATAGATTTATTGGACCAATTAAACTTAAAGGTTTCTGATAATGTTTCCTCCTGTATATGGGAGAGATTGCAATGGATGAGTCTTTTGTATATTAATTGTATAGTTTCAAAAATAACTAAATTCTTCTATACAGCTGGAATTAAGACCTCTGGATGAGTCAAAGTCAAGATGATATCATCAGCAAACATTGTTATTTTGTGTACTTGACAATCCCCCAAAAAACACCAGTAATTTTACTTACATGTCTAATATATGTAGCCAGTGGCCCAACAGAAAGAGTATAAAGCAGGGGCATAATGGACAACCCTGCTAAGTACCATTTCTAATAGAAAAACCATTGAGAGTCCAGACTGTTACTGTAGACCTTCGCCAAAGGAAGAGAATAAAGAGACATTGCCAGATCTTTAAATTTCCCCTCAATTACAAAAGCAGAGAGGATGCCAGACAAGAAATTCCAAATCAACAGCAATAATTGCTAACATAGCAAGGATCCTTACCAGGTTATGGAATTGGAGAAACAGCAGCACTAAGCATTTCCGACGAAAAGCTATTAAAATTTTCTTTTTCAACAAATAGTTTACATAAAAGAGGAGTAATAATTGGTTCAAAGGATTTATACATGTGTGCTGTATATCCATCTGGACCAGATGTTTTGCTATTTTTGAGGTTGATTATTACTTTTTTGATTTCTTCAACTGTTATAGGCTTATTTAGATTATCAAGTTTTGCGGTTTTATTTTAGAAAGAGAACATTTGAAAAATAAAATGTTTAGTTCCATTTGTGAACATTTTCAAATGATATATTATTATATAATGATTTGCAAGGGCCTGTTTTGAGGAGAAAGATATATTTTATCACCCTCTATATTTCTATATATCTTTATTGTACCATATATTATTTGATCTAGTTTAAGTTTATTAGAGAGAGACTTCCCAACTCTGTTGTTGCTATTGTACCACCTTTGATCAAGAATATAATCTATTTTTGTTTTCACTTTTTCTTCTAAAAGCAAATTGATCTGAAGCTGAACTGCTTTGATTTGAAGGTAAATAGTGTGGGTTAGATTTTTTTTATTACATTGTTCCAATTATATCAACTGCATATCGAGATCTGCTAAGTTTGCTTCTCTAACTTTCCTATGTTTGACTCCTGAATTATATAGCCTCCAATGACACATTTAAACATTGACCAAAGAGTTGCATTAGAAAAACCTGTCCATTATCATTTATCTTAAGAAATTATTTTGCTAAAAATTGCAAATGATCCTTATTTTGTTTTTAGACACAGAGGCGTCTAGTTTCCAATGTGGTTTAAAATTATGCCATGGGTTATTATCTTTTGATACGTTGATAGAGGCATGATACGACCATACAATAGAGCCTATTTCTGAATGTAAAAACTTTTTTCATTTTGTCAAATCAGTTACAAAAAAACAAATCCTTGAATAACTATGACGGACTTTAGATAGAAAAGTGAAATCTCTCTTGGATGTTGTACCCTCCAGATCTCAAAGAGATTATATTCAGAGAAAATATCTTGTAACCAGTTGCAATGTGATCTATAGATATTGGTCATCCATTTAGAACTTCTAGAGTTTTTATCCAGTTTTTCATCCGGAATAGTGTTCTAATTTACCTCAATAAGTAGGACCCTTTTTAATTTTCTTACAGAATTTTGGTGAAAATTCATTGAGAGCGTATAAATTTACTATTGTGTAGATTAATTTATTTCATTTCCAGACAAGTATTAAAAATCTGCCTAGCGAGTCTTTTTCTATATAGACCTGTTCAAATTTAATCTTACCTGATAAACATTAGCCACTCCTCTTTTCTAATATCCCAAAAAAATTGGCTCTTAGGATGAAAGGAAATTTAGAAAATTTCCAATAGACTTCATTATTCTTCCAGTGAGTTTCTTGTACGAATCACACATCGATGTTATCATCAATTAGAATTCTATCCCTTTTTACTGGGGTATTTAGACCCTGTACATTAATAGACGCCGCGTTAAATTACATTACTTAATTTTATCATCTGCAATCTTCCCAGAAGATTGATCAAGGAGCCAAGAAGTCGGATTGACGAGACGTGTAGAGCCTTAATGAGAAGACCCTGTGACTTTGTAAACAAGAGTCTGTTTATGCTCCTTATTTTCTACTCTTCACTTTGGATTGTTTTGTACTTGCACTGGCACTTTAGAATTTTGTGCTGTGAAGGTAGATGGGGTTAGCTGCTACCCAACAGGAATTCAAGCCTGTTTTAGGCTACTTTTGCGATTGTTGCACATTTTACTTAATAAATATATATATATATATATATATATATGTTTTAATATTTTAGTTATCCGAATAAAATGTTCACTTTTATCTACTAACTGTTTTTTCTCTCTTTCATTCTGAGAATAACTCCAAATGAAGCTGGTAAATGTATAGTGATGTATAATGTATAAATGTATAGTGCCCTGTTATTTTGTATTGATACTTTCAATACAATTTTGCTTAATGTGGGAAGAGCTCTGGGTCCTCCATTCTACACTCCCACTCTTGCTTTTTGCAGAGACATAACAATGCTTAGTTTATAAGCTGTTTATTTTCTCTTAATGTGTTCTCTTCAGCCTATTATGTATTTCTCCCACCATGAGAGAGAGAGAGAGAGAGAGAGAGAGAGAGAGAGAAACCAGAAGGTGGACTGCACTTACGGTCTTTCATCAGGTAAAAAACTTTATTGAAAATGTATAATATCCATCAATCGACGTTTCAGTCCTCTGATCCTGATGAAAGTCTCAGAGAGTACTGAAACATAGATTGATGGATATTATACATTTTCAATAAAGTTTTTTACCTGATAAAAGACTGTAAGCGCAGCCCACCTTCTGTTTTCTCTGGATAAGAAGCCCTAAGGACTACAAGCAGCTTACAAGTAAATTTGCAGTTCAGTCTGAGTGCAGGGATCCCTGTTTTTTTATATATATATATATATATATATATATATATCATAGAATGTGATGGCAGATAAGAACCATTTGGCCCACCTAGTCTGCCATATTTTATAAATACTTTCATTACTCCCTGGTCTTATCTTATAGCTAGGATAACCTTATACCTATCCCATACATGCTTAAACTCTCTCACTGTGTTAACCTCTACCACTTCAGCTAGAAGGCTATTCCATGCATCCACTACCCTCTCAGTAAAGTAATACTTCCTGATATTATTTTTAAACCTTTGCCTCTAACTTAAGACTATGTCCTCTTGTTGTGGTAGTTTTTCTTCTTTTAAATATAGTCTCCTCCTTTTCTGTGTTGATTACCTTTATGTATTTAAATGTTTCTATAATACCCCCTGTCTCATCTTTCCTCCAAGCAATGTTAATATCCTTTAACCTTTTCTTGTAAGTTTTATCCTGTAATCCATTAACCAGTTTAGTAGCCCATCTCTGAACACTCTCCAAAGTATCAATAGCCTTTTGGAGATATGGTCTCCAGTACTGCGTACAGTACACCAAGTGAGTTCTCACCAGTGTCCTGTACAGTGTCCTGTACAATGGCACAATCACTTCCCTCTTTCTACTGCTAATACCTCTCCCTATACAACCAAGCATTCTGCTAGCATTTCCTGTTACTCTATTACATTGTCTTCCTACCTTTAAGTCATCAGAAATAATCACCCCTAAATCCCTTTCCTCAGATGTTGAGGTTAGGACTCTATCAAATATTCTGTACTCTGCGCTTGGGTTTTTACGTCCAAAATGCATTATCTTGCACCTATCCACATTAAATGTCAGCTGCCACAGCTCTGACCATTTGTCTAATTTACCTAAATCATTTGCCATTTGGCTTATCCCTTCTGGAACATCAACCCTGTTACATATCCTAGTATAGTCAGCAAAAAGACACACCTTACCATCAAGACCTTCTGCAATATCACTAATAAAAATATTAAAGAGAATGGGTCCAAGTACAGATCCCTGAGGTACCCCACTGGTAACAAGACCATGCTTTGAATATACTCCTACAACTACAACCCTCTGTTGCCTGTCACTCAACCACTGCCTTACCCATTCAACAATATTGGAACCCAAACTTAAAGATTGCAGTTCATAGATAAGCTTTCTATGTGCAACAGTGTCAAAAGCCTTACTGAAATCTAGGTAAGCAATGTCTACTGCACCACCCTAATCAATTATTTTAGTTTCCCAATCAAAAAAAAAAATCAATAAGGTTAGTTTAGCATGATCTCCCTGAAGTAAACCCATGTTGTCTCTGATCTTGAAATCCATGTGATTTTAGATGTTCAACAATCCTATCCTTTAACATGGTTTCCATCACTTTCCCCACTACTGAAGTAAGGCTTACTGGACTATAGTTGCCCGACAAATCCCTACTACCTTTCTTGTGAATGGGCATAACATTTGCTTACTTCCAATCTTCTGGGACTACTCCTGTTAACAATGATTGGTTAAATAAATCCATTAATGGTTTTGCTAGTACACCACTAAGTTATTTTAATAACTTTGGGTGTATTCCATAAGGCCTCACTGACTAATTTGTCTTTACTTTTTTTTGAAAGTTGAAATAGAACCTCTGCCTCTGTAAACGCACATGTAACAAATTACTCATTTGTCCTTTTTCCTAACTGAGGTCCCTTTCATTCATTTCATCAATACTGAACACAAATATTAATTTAGACAGTAAGCTAAACCCTTATCCTTTTCTACATACCTTCCTTCTTTTGTTTTTAATGTAATTAATCATTGATTTACTTTCCTTTCCTCATTTATGTATCTAAAAAATGTTTTGTCCCCTTTTTTAATGACTGTACTATTTTCTCTTCTGTGTGTGATTTGGAAGCTCTTATAACTTGATTACCGTATATACTCGTGTATAAGTCGATCTCATGTATAAGTCGAGGGCAGTTTTGTGACCAACAATTGTGAAATATGCTATGCCTCATGGATAAGTCGAGGGTAAAACTTGGGGCTATGAAATTCTGTGATTTTTAGAATTATATACACACACACACTCATACAAACACACACTCTGTATTATACACACACACACTCATACAAACAATCTGCATTCTACACACACACTCATACAAACACACACACTCTGAATTATATACGCACACACACTCATAAAAAAACACACACACACTCTGCATTATATACGTACACACACTCATACAAACACACACTCTGCATTATATACGCACACACACTCATACAAACACACACTCTGCATTCTACACACACACACTCATACAAACACACACTCTGCATTATACACACACACACACTCATACAAACAATCTGCATTCTACACACACAGTCATACAAACACACACACACTCTGCATTATATACGCACACACACTCATACAAACACACACACGCATTATATACGCACACACTCTGTGTGTATATAATGCAGAGTGTGTGTGTGTTTGTATGAGTGTGTGTGTAGAATGCAGATTGTTTGTATGAGTGTGTGTGTGCATAATGCAAAGTGTGTGTGTGTTTGTATGAGTGTGTGTGTGAGAATTGGGTGGGAGGAGGGCATTTTTATTATAATTTTTTATATATTTTTATTTTTTATTTTATTATTATTTTTTTAATATTTTACGTTTATTTATTTTAATATTTTACGTTTTTTATTTTAATATTTTTCATTGTATTTTTTCTTATTTATTTAATTTAATTTTCGTCCCCCCTCCCTGCTTGTTAGCTTGCCAGGGAGGGGGGCCTCTCACTCCCTGGTGGTCCAGTGTATTGGCTGTGTAGGAGGGGGGGCTGACAGTGAGAGGTTACTTACCTTCCTGCAGCTCCTGTCAGCTCCCTTCTCCTCCGTGCAGCTCCTCTGTCAACTCCCACTGTAAGTCTCGCGAGAGCCACGGTGACCCCGCAGCTCTCGCGAGACTTACAGTGGGAGATGACAGAGGAGCTGCACGGAGGAGCTGCACGGAGGAGGAGGGAGCTGACAGGAGCTGCAGGAAGGTAAGTAACCTCTCACTGTCAGCCCCCAACAGGACCGCCGGGCTTGTAATGAGCCCGGCGGTCCTGGTCTGTATTGTGGCAATGTAAATTGCCATAATACAGACATTAACTCGAGTATAAGTCGAGTGGGGGTTTTTCAGCACAAAAAATGTGCTGAAAAACTCGACTTATACTCGAGTATATACGGTAGCCTCTTTCTGCTTAATCTTATAGATCTGTCTATCTTCCTCACTCTTTTGTTTTATATAATTACTAAATGCTAACTTTTTGTTTTTTACCACAGTAGTTTCTTGCCAAGTGCGTGGCAAATGCTGTGCGCGCATTAGACCTCCCCATATGAAAAATCCCCCAGGGAAAAATCTTATTCTGGATGTCCTCATGCAGAGCATCATTTACTGGACCAAAGGTCCGTTTGGATGCAGGAAGCACCTCCAGTGGCTGGTAGACAGCCACTGGAGGCAGACTTAGAACTGAAATGTAAACATTGCAGTTTCGAAGTGCAATTGGTGCAATGTACCCAGACCACTTCAATGAGCTGAAGTGGTCTGGGTGCCTATAGTGTCCCTTTAAAATAATTGCAACTGTAGAACATATCACATATATTTTATTGTTAGCATAATATTTAATTACTCTCTTCTTAATATATATAGTTCATTTAACATGTTATGTTTCTTAGACTGATTCTTATTCTGTCTAATTTGTACACTGAATTTTTACATGCCTGCCTCTCAAAGAAAAAGAAAAAAAAGTTTTTGTCTCTTCCTTCTACGCAGAGTTTAAATTAAATGATCAATTGGCCAGTGTGACTAATGATTTAACTAATTACTTAGGTAAGTTTACATATTCATTTATGATCAAGTGGACTAAAAATGGAATCATCCCCATGCTGGTGTAAAATATAATATCACTGACATGGTTTTAAAATTGCTTAAACTAAATTTGCATAAATGTGTAAAGAGTGCAAGTTATTGTTATGAATAGGTGGATTTCCTAAACAGAAATTTTTGCTGGTGCTGTGGATATTGTGTCTATATAAAACTAATGATGTATGGCTTGGCTCAGGAGTTCCTCCCTGTGAAGGCCCTGCAGACTCAAGGTAAGAGTTAAAACCTTTGTTAAAAGGTTTGACAAGTTACATTTGTGGGTGGGACAAGACAGGACATTATTAACACTATACCCACTACAGTGAACAGTAGTGGTTATGGTGCTCAAAGGGTTCCTTTAAATTGCTTTATGGTTGTCTATGAATCTTTTAGGTGTATACTCTTACCTGCAGATGACTTGTTCTATTACATAGGTTCAATGGGAGATGTCACTTCTCACAATTTTTGCTTTTAATATTATGTTTGCTTATTCTTATATTTAACAAATAGGTACTTGTGAGGGCTGAAAAATAAAGTAAACTTCAAAATCTACACTGATTTTTCCTGCAGCTGCCTCCATCTTGGTGATAAACATTGCTATCATTGTTATCTGTCTTTTCCAGCTCAGTCACCTCTCTCAGTCTATCGCAGGCCACCATCTATACTCTCAGAGGGGCTAGGCAAGAGCTGTTGGAGACTCTTATTCAGTGCTAAACTGTTCAACAATGGTTTAACACTAAATGTAGATTGTTGTCACAGATCTCAAGACACCATGTCCACTTCAGTGAGATGAAGTTGTTATTGTACCTAGAGTGTCTCTTTCGAAGACAGCTTGAAAACAGTTTGAGACAGTTAAAATATACCAAAAGATACTTATCAGTAATACATTTATTATTCAATGACAAGCTCTTTGGAAAACCTGATTAGAAAAATAAAAAATACACCTCATGGATGAGTCAGCTTCTGAACTGAATCAGAAAGCTAATTTTCTAGATCTAAATCCCTTAAGGATGAGGGCAACTGTGCAACTTCTGAACTAAAACAAAAGCTAGAGTTAGTTAGAATGCAACACACTATATACATTTAGTTGTGCTATTACTTTTGCTTAAATTTAAACTTTGTTTTACAATTTCACTGATTTATACATTTTCTTCAAAACACCAGTAAATATTTGTAATTAAACCTTAAATTTAACCCCTATCATATGCCATCCACATTATAATGGGCTTTAAAGCCGTTACGGCTGCATAGAACGCCGTAACAGCTTTCTACCCCTGGAGGTCTGCAGTACTTACCTCCGCCATGATCATCTTCGGGAGGACTTCCCTCGGCAAATCAGGCCTCCAGGGGCTATGTGATCACTCTCAAGCGATCACATGGCCCCCTATAGCTGGCTGTGGATCTGCCAGCAGGGAGACTGTCTGGACTGTCATACAGTCCCCCTGCTGGTGGGAAGTATGAAAAAATATATTATTAAACATGTTTAGAATAAAATAAATGTGTGTGTGTGTATATATATATATATATATATATTTATATGTAACTTCATACGTAATGTATTTTAATGTTAATATAAGTACATATATTAGTATTAAAATACACTTAGAATGAAGTTACACATATATATATTTTTTATTTATATGTATATATATATATATATATATATATATATATATATATATACACACACACACACGTATAATTACAATAATAAATATATAAAATAAAATAAATAAATTAAATATCTTTAAAAAAAAATTATATATACATATGTAATTTCATTCTAACTGTATTTTGTTATTAATACATATATATTGGTAACAAAATATACTTAGAATGACATATATATATATATATATATATATATATAAAATACAAATAAGCAAATATATATATATATATATATATATAGATAAATATATATAATTACATTAATATACACAGAATTTAAATACATATATATGTATACATAATAAAATTCTAAGTGTATATTTAAGTAATCTTTTAACATAATTATGTGATTTAATTAATTAAAATTTTATTGACGTGCCTGACAACCCAGACAGAGAGTGCAGAGCATGTAATTCACAAGCACTATAACCCTGTAACTTTCCAAGACACCATAAAACCTGTACATGGGGGTTACTGTTTTACTCGAGAGACTTCGCTGAAAACAAATATTAATGTTTCAAAATGATAAATTGTATTACAATGATGATATTTCCAGTAAAAGTTAATTTCTTTGCATTTTTGAAGTCATTTTTAGTAGCCACAAACACTTGCCAAATATTAGTTTTTTGCTTTTTTTCACACAAAACAAATCTGAACGCTAACTTTGGCCCTTGTTTGTGACTAAGTGGCTACTAAAAAAGACTGGACATACCCCACTTGAAATACCTTGGGTTGTGTACTTTTGAAAATGGTAAGCCATCATGGGGGTAATTCACATCCTGGGCTACTGTCTCAAAGGTAATATTACTAATCTGGCAAATTTTAATGTGAAAAAACTATGAAAAATGGAATGTGCTATATTTGACCCTGTAACTTTCCAAAACATCGTAAAATCTGTTAATGGGGGGGTACTGTTGTACTCGTGCTGAATACAAATATGTGCATTTTATTGCAGTAAAAGCTAATAGTATTATGACATTTACAGCTTAAATGTCAGGCGAAACTACAAATTTATTTAAAAATCTTACAGTTTTTTTTATTTTATTCATAATAAATTGTTTCATATATGAATAGTGCATGATAAATTAAAGCCCTGTTTCTTCTGCACAAAACGATATATAATAAGTGTGGGTTAATAGAAAAGAGGTGAATTACAGTTGAACAGACATATAGCGCAAATTTCAGAACGTGTACTATTTACTCCGTCCTGAAGTTATTATTTGTAAAGTCATCACCCTAGCAATAATAAAACACACATTTTCATAGTAACTTCCACGTTTTTTTTCTTTCTTTCTCGTATCCCTTACCCCTCCCTGAATGAACCCTAATGCCCTTAACCTAACTCAGAGGGATTCCCTTTGCTGACGTCAGTACTAATATCTGCAGAGGAAATTTCCAGCTCACACAGTACGGAGAACTCTGTTAGTGCTCTGCACTGGGGTAATGCAACATGAAAGGGAGATCTCCCTTGTATACTGCAACTCCTGCATCCTATCTCTTCTGATCACACAGTGATTAGCACTGGGCAGCTGGCTAAGCCCGGTACCAATCAATAACATTAATTTAAATTTTTAGATACTTTTTTTAAAATTAGTTAATATATTGAAATGTATTTTTATATTTTTCGATATCTTGATAATTGTTGTTTTTTTAGAAAATTTTTTTGAAAGTTTATCTTCCAAAAATATTAAATCATTTGAAAAGCTTATCCAAAAATATTAAATCAAGGTCCCTATCAGCATGGGGAGTGGGGTGGGGGCCATGTAGGAGCTCTATCATGTTCTTTTAAGGGGTTTCCCTTAGACTGGGAGCAGGCTGAGAATCACCAGAGTGATTTAAATATAATTAAATGGTTTTATGCAATGCACACTTTAAGAGCTGCATACATCTTATATGTCATTCTGGGGTCACTAAATCTGTCCCCAGCTGAAAGTGGAAAGCCCAAGGTATTGTTATCTGGATTTAATCCTGCTCACACCAGAGCTACAGAACATTTATTGTTGTCCTAATGTCTTTAAAGCCCACTATTTTTAATGCTGCATAAAATGTCCTAATATTATTAAGGGGTTAGGCATTCACCACACCATAAACAAAATTGCTGAGCTTAGATTTTGTGGAGAATGCATCATCCTCATATAATCACAGGGAATCTGCAGTTGATCTCATTTATGTCAAAATTTGGACACTTCTAAAAAGATTTCCCAGTTTTACTAACATTCAGGTCACCCATAACATGCAATCAGGGTAGTAAATAAGGAAAGCATTGGGTGACACATGTGGCATGCAGTCCTTGAGTATGCCGGTGAGTATCTGAAATACTCTTCTGCTATAGACAGGAAGATAGATAATATATAAACCTCAATTTAATGTACAGTGGATGAACGATGGAGCTATGGAATTAACGTTATGTTTTATATTTAATATACATTACTTGAATCATATAGGCTGTCCACACTTTTCCAGCTGGGTAGTGTTGAGGGTCTATGTTCTTTCAGTCTTTTATTATGGCTTCCAGGTGGTCGACACAAGATTTCAGGTGTGACACATTTCATATCAGCCCCGTTGCTAGCCATGTCTTCACTCATCAGAGAAAATGCAGAGTGAGATCTCTGATTAAAATAAATTAGGTTAGAGAAGTTACAAAAGTGCATGTTTGTCTTATCTTTAAATTATTCAGTAACATTGGCTTTTCCAGTTGCAGCAGAGCATAAATATAACATGTAATGATCATTTTTACTTGCTTAACCCCTTAAGGACACATGACATGTGTGACATGTCATGATTCCCTTTTATTCCAGAAGTTTGGTCCTTAAGGGGTTAAAAAAACAGTTATAATATCTAGAGACACTTTAAGTACCATAACTGCTATAGCTCTTCTAGTGGTCTAGTAGTTATGGTATAAGAGTATGAATGCATTGTCCTCCCTGATTTGTGGTCCCCCCAGGCCCTTCTTTGTTTGACAATAAATGGGGCTCTTCTGATCTAGACCATCCACTTTGGTACACTTTGGCAAGAGTGGGACAGGATTTTGGCATTTAATCCTCTAACGTCTGCATTAGCTCATCTATTATACTTGTTTTATGAACAGACACACAAAATGTATACTGCAGAGTTCTGCTCTGAATTATGAATATTTCTTCATCAGAGCAACCTGATTAAAATGCCACTGCGGCAACCCAAACTACAATGCCTGATTAATTTAAGAAGTATTTGGTGGAAATGGTTGCTAAGGTTACCTGTTGAAAAGAATGTAAATTTCCCGACCTTGTTTGGAAAACCTGTCACTAATGCAGTGCAATATTTCTGAGATTACTATAATTACTGTGGTATTGTGATCTGCAGTGACAATAACTGTGAGACTGTATTAATTATTTTGGTATTATTGAGTAGATCTGAAGATATAGTATATTAATACAGTAAAGATGATGTGCAGCGATATTAACCACTGCGGTATTAGTATATACAATACAGCTTGCGTGATTAGATTATTAGTTACATTTTATAGCACAGGGCATTAATTGAGAGATTCCACTAATTATGTATCGTAATAATGTACAATGTAAAGTCAGTGAGACTGTATTAAAGTGTCACTGTCATATGACAATTTCTTTCTTTAAATCATTACTGTCCATTTATGATTATATATGTGACAAACTCCCCTTTTTACATGTGTTTGCCACATGTAACAAGCAAGCTCCTGGAGGAGCCTGCTTGCCAGCCTCCTGCCCACAGACTATGGACCCTGTGAAATATAATGTTAAAGTCTCAGTTTGTGCAATTGGGATTATGTGGTTCCATTACCGAACAACCACACGAACCAGAGACTACCCTGGAGCTTGTTAGCACCTATTAACAACTTGGAACATTTCTCACCGCAGTGTTCTAATTGTTCATCTGGGTGGCTGCAATTCCTATGGACAACCACGAGGTGGCAGCCATCTTGTTTGCATGAACGCAGGCAGCGGTGTTTGGGCATGAATCTCATGGAACTAAAATCGGACAGAGAAACTCCAGAACACCGCGGGACTTCCATCATCGCCTGCGTTTAATTCTATACAACTAAGAAGGGCACTGTTTGGTGAAATCATTTGTCTGGATGAGGGGGACAAGCTCCAGGGTAAGACTATTGACTCTGTTCGGTAGTTTGTTTTCAAACTACTGAACTAGACCGGCCGCAAGCCCTGATTTTCTGCAATCGTTTTGGGCATGGGACCATGCCTGCGGTCGGTCAAATAAATGACTTCCAGGAAATTCCTGAACCCCAGAACTGATCTGGGTGATTTTTGTATATGTTGGTCACCTAGATCAGGCCTATCAGGGGATGTAACATTTGTGGGTGTTTTATGTGTTTGTGGGGTACTTTTGGTATGTTTGGGAAAAAGTGTGTTTTTCTGTACTTGGAGATAATTGGATTAGATTAGTACAGTTACTGATCCAATTATCTTCCAGGCTCAGAGGAGGGATTATCTGTTTATGTATGGGAATGTCATGTATTGTAACATTGTTGTCATTGGTCTGTGAATTTGCAATTCAGTCTTCCATCAGGTCCAGATGGGAGTACCCCTTGCATTGGGGATTGTCATAAAAGGCCAGTTGTGGCTACCATAAAACTTTTCCAGCTTGCACTCCAAAACTGTGTGCCGTCCTGTTATTGGAGGGAAGGAAGATTTAACCACTATGCCTGCTGTTCCCGCTTGCAGGGGATTACAGGCGGAAAGTCCTTGTAAGGATTAGAGCTCCCAGGACTGAGTGTCCAGTGCCTGGGGGTGTCTAGAGCGAATTCCCCATTCAGCTCCAGGAAGGAGCGGTTCCAGGGCCCCAGTCAAGCCACGGTGACTGTGGGCAGAAGTGCTGCAGTTTGTCCCCTGTTCCAGCTAGGAAGCGGTCCTTGGTGGAGGTTCCCTGCCAGGGGTACAGGGTGCTCCGCTACAATATACTATAACTAATCTACAGTAGCTAGAATTAGCATTTAAATATCTATCAGTATTTTAGAGTGGATGCTGCCATATTGGAATTGTACACTCACATCTTGGAATTGCACTGACAGTTACTGCTAAAAAATAAATAAAAGATTGCAGAAAACATTTAATTCTGTTTGTGATTGCTAAAGTAGGTTTCCAATGCACATTACATGGAAAATAATTCTTTAAACTCTTTGACAGAAAGCTCTGTGCCCAGATGTAAGCTGCAATTAACAAATAAGAAATCTGTTTAGAAAATCAAAATGTTGACCAGATTTAGAAGATATCAACAGAAGGTAAATGCAGTTGTTCACATGCTAATTCTGATGAGAGAGCCACTTTAATTGCTTTGTGCTGACCAATGTAATATTGGTGAAATGATGATTTAGTGGACTGTGATATTCAGTGCAGTATCTGTGAGGTTGTTAATTACTTTTATATTATGCTATCCAGTGCTATATTTGTAAAACTCTATTTATAGTGATAAGTAAAAACACATTATGTAAGAGGAAAAAACAGACTGCATAGATAATTTTTGTACTTATTTATAAATCTATTTGCATAATGACACTTTATTAAATTTTCTGCAGTTAGGTTAGATCAGCTATTTATGACATATATTTCATTCAATAAAATCCTTAATGAGAAATAAAGTTTTTGGTTTTACTTTACAGATTAAATTGAACTTTGAGAGATAACATTCCAAGAAACATCATAGCTAACGTGCGAAGCTTGAATTCTGTAGGTGGTATGTAATAATTTTCGTTTCTTCTATGTCTTTTTCCAGTTTGTTATTATATATGTCTTTTGCATATTTAGTCTTGGGTCAAAGGCTCGTCACATTAATTCACTTCAATATTAATGAAAAGTACTAATACGCAATCTGACTTACGGTTTTGTCAGGTTTATTCTTAGTTACTGATACATAATAAAACAACAAAGAATGTTACATGATCATGGATATTCAACAGCAGATGGTATTTGCTGGACTTCTGAAGGGAGAGTTACATCATTACATAGCTAGAGAGCCGGACAAGAAGAACAACCTCGTGCAGCAAGCAGCAACAGCAAGACCAAGACCTTGTGGTCCTTTGTTCACTAATCTATATAGATATGACCATAATGACATCAGAATATAACCCCAGCCATATAAGGACAAGCCCCCCAATCCACATTCCAGACTTCTCAGACAAAGAAAGCCTTGTGACTTATTGATTCCCTCTGTAACTTATGTCAATCCAGACATCCATGCATAATCAATAGAAACATAGAATATGCAATATTCTACATGGAACTTCACTTGACATTATCAGTGCTGTCTAACAGTAACCGTTTGAAGAGCAGGCAGTGAAGGAGGGGTTGGGATCTCTCTGTACTGGTTGCTGAGATATCCTGTACTGATGGTACCATCTGGAATTGACATCACCCTAACACCAGAATCAGTGGCATGGAACTGAGCAATCAGTACTTCCCTGTAAAAATAAATTAGGTCTTTGTGTATAAATGTATATGTATCAATCTCTTTCTGCATATGAATGTGTGCTTCTGTATGAGTCTGTGAGTGTGTCTGCATATATATGTGTTTATATGAATTTATATGTGCTTATATATTTACATGTGTGTATGTAATTTCACCCCTCCCCCCTCCAAAAAAAACAAAAAAACTTTGAGGGCATAGAGAGTGAGAGATTTAAAAAAAAAAAAAAAATTTGTGTGAGGGTGGAGACCAGCAAAATAAATTTCTACCGGTAGCCATGTAACTAACATAAGCCTCTAAATTGTATTGTATTCTATAAAACACTAATTTTAAAATTGAGAAGAATTTTCCAAATTTAGTATTCAGATTTCATAGTACAACACAAGAGCTGTGTTTTCCACACCTGAATGGAAGCTATCTTTAGATCAAATTATCTTACATTTATCAAATGGCATCAGTTGTATGTATCAGAATCTACGCTTGTAAGCAATGAATTATTCAGCACCTGAAGACGCAAATCAAGTCAGTAGGTGGCAATATCAGTCAACTCAAACAGACATCATAGCATCAGTTTTCTTTGACGTTAATGCATGCATCTCCGCATGAAAAATGATGTCCCTATAGACCATGAGTTAGAAAGACACCTTTATTGGCAATGAACAAATAAATCAATTAAAAGACAAAATCTATTCTAAAATAAAATTTTCTACGGCTTCTACTGCAATTACTATTTACAGAATTATTTTCTTGGCTTCAGTTATTGCACTAATCACATATGTATCTCTGTAAAAATAAAAAACAACACATTATATAGATTAACAGATTTAATGACCAATTAGGGACAACATAACTCCTTATTAAATAAGTATGTATGTATATAAGTGTTTATATACTAGTGGCTAGTCCATAATGACTACGTTTTGCTTTGTCATTTAGTATTACAAGATGCAATTTAAAAATAAGACAAAAGTACCTGATCCCTTATACACAAGTCATGTGATAAATCTCTAAATATACTGAGCTATATACTTGGATGGCAACGTGTTTTTTTTGGTTTTTTTTAACATTGCATATCTTATTATAATAATATTCTGTGTACACATTGCATGCCAGTAAAATCCTAAAAAAATATGTAACAATAAGCTGATTACAAGCTGTAAATGCATCTCACCTAATAATGGGCATCATAGCACATGCCCTCAAGATCCAAACAAGCTTTGCAGTTAAAAGAACACTTAACTGTTAGGGATACAAACCTGTATTCATAACACTTTAAGGTCCCTATCCTATATTATATTTTGCGATCCCTCCCTCTCCCCCCACCGATGTGCAATAGAAAATCATAAAATAAAGGTCCTTACTTACCATTTCCCATCACCGAGGCTCCCTTGGGAATGCTTACCTCTCCACCTCCCACAACATCATAGAGGAAGCATGACCTCCTCTCACATGGTCCAATTAAATGCTCCTCGTAGAGAATAATCAATGCATCTTATGGGGGCTTCAGTGCTGTGCAAGTGCTTGCAACGGCAGATTTGAATAATGGATCCAGAAAGCTTTTCAGAGCCAGGTTCACTTGAAATACTTGTATAGCAATAAGGTAATCTTTTCAACGATTCTCAGTAAAATGGTTGGGCAGTGTAAGTCAGTTGCAAACACAATATTTTCCTCCAAATTTACAATAAAAAAAAAAAAAATCATATTAAAAGTAATTTTTTTTACATTCAAAAGTTCGACTTTAAAGATATAAAATAATCTTCAATGGCAATGATAAACAGAGAGATGAAGGATATATGGAATATCTTTAAAAAAAAAATATTAGAAAGGTACATTTTCAATTTATACTATTTGTAGTGGAATGGATGCTCTAGCTACACTTTTATTCCCTTTTCCCTTTTATTCGGCCGTCCATTCACCTCCCCCCCCTCGTTTACTGAACCAACTATATGTGGATCCCAAGATTTCTTTTGTAGTTTGGTCATCCTGTGCCCATTATTGGTGCAGGGTATGTTGAATGTATTGCTTGTCTGTGCCTCTCCCCCTTCTTCCTGTCCTATTGTTTCCCCAGCAGGGCGTTGTCCCAGGGACACTGCCAGACCAGTTTAAACTAGCTGTTTTGTCACTCTTCAATCTCCCATCAGCTCTTGCTATTGTCTGACCCTACCCTTCCTTATACTATAGTACTCTATGCACCATTGTATATAAATTAGGCTGTTGGGGGCTTAATAGATGTGTGCTATGTCTAGTAAGGTCAGTTGCTGTTTTAACCTTCACCGTTTGGGGAAAGGGATATAATCTGCTGATGGAAAGGGTGTCCAGGGCTGTAAGCACATTGGCCTGGTCCAGGGTGGAAAAGGCCCTCAGTGATCCCAGACAAGCATCAGTGACTGGATATGAAGTGCTCCAGAGTCCCTGATAACTAAAAGGTAGCAGACTTGGCAGAGGTACTCAGAGTACTGGAGATCCATTACACTATTGGGTAATAATATATAAAATAAACACATTGAAACCAATGTGGCTTTGTTTGAAGGCAAAACATAAAAAATACAAAAATGGTATTTATGGCTATGTCTCAATATCCATTAATTGCTTCATCTTATATCCCTAAACGGATCATATGAAAATATGTCTCACACTCAATTATCTGTAAGCCTGGGATATGTGGGACACATATCTAGGGATCAGGGCAGCTTGTCTTGAAGTCTCACTTGAAAATTATATATTGTACTGTGCTGGGAATTTGCCTATGCCTGATGCGTGAATGCATAATGCATATTCAATTCATCCACATGTGCTATTTAACCCCCTTCCATTTCTTTTCTAGTATCAACTGCTCTTTCATATTACCATGTATTGTGCTTTTTAAAATTCAATGACAATTTCAAATCCCCCTTAAAAAAAAGCTAAGCTAGAACATGAAAATGTGATACCCAAAGGGAGCAAGATCAACCACAAAGTACAAAGTTTTTAAATATATAAATTAAAAAAAAAAGAATGAAAGTGTAGGTCTGTTGAATTCAGAGTTTGGTGTGTTAGTAAATTAAGAAAAAGACAGTAATTTTAAATAATTATTTTACTTTAGTATACATCAAGGAGGAACCTATGCCAATAGATATGCAAATCATTGGTGCAAAAAAAAAATGTACAGTAAATTTGGGATTGGATGACTCAAGACAAGGTTCTTCAGCAACTAAGAATGTAAACAAAGACCCAAGGCCAAATGGTATTCATCCACATGTACTTATCAAGCTATTTGTGGAAATAAGCAATCCTCTGTTTTAATCATGCTGGATTCTTTTCTTTAAGGAATTGCACCAGAGGATTGGTGGCTGGTAAAATATTTGAAAGGTTATTAATGTATAACATTGTCATTAACAAAAATCAGCATGGCTTGTGAAACATAGATCATGTAAAACTAAGTTAAAGGGGCACTATAGTCACCAGAACAACTACAGCTTATTGAATTTGTTCTAGTGAGTAGAATCATTACCTTGAGGCTTTTTGCTGTAAACATTGTCTTTTCAGAGAAAATGCAATGTTTACATTACAGCCTAGTGATAACTTAACTGGACACTCCTCCGATGGCTGTTAGAGATCCTTCCTGGGTCATGGCTGCCTAAAATGCATGCAAACATTCAATGTCTCCTTCCTCTGCATGCAGACACTGAACTTTCCTCATAGAGATTAATTGATTCAATTCAGCTCTATGAGGAGATGCTAATTGGCCAGGACTGTCAGTCTCAGCCCCATCCTATGGGGAAGCATTGTGATTGGATCAGGCTACCACTTTTGATGATGTCAATAGATGGCTTTTTTTTTTAGGCAAACAGCATACAGAGCTACAGCTTCAGGCTTGAATACAGTAAGATTTTGCTATATTTATGGAGGCATGAGGGACCCAGGGGGGCTAGATGGTGGTTTTAACACTATAGGGTCCGGAATACATGTTTGTGTTCCTGACCCTATAGTGATCCTTTAACTGTACTCTATCAAGAAATAAGTCAAAGTATAGATCAGGGTGTTGCAAGGGATTCTTGTTCTTGGCTACAACATTGGTTTAAATACTGACTACAGAGAGTGCAATTAATGGTATATGTTCAAGCTGGACAAAAGTGGTAAGTGGTGTCGCTCAGGGGTCTATCCTGGGACAAATTCTATTAAATCTATTTCTAAATGATCTAGAAATAGATTTTGAAGACACAACTAGGTAGTAAGGCAATACAATATGAGGGATTTAAATAGAAGGCTGGGCACTTAAATGACTGATGAAATGTAAAAGTTATGTACTTTGGGTTGAAGATTGCACAAACAATTTACAACCTAAATGGTAGTGAGAACACATGAGAAGGATTTGGGAATAGCAATAGACAATGTATTTGGATGACCAATAGAACACTAAAGGTTTATGAGCATGTTGTAAAATCTATAGGAGGTATATGAATCATAGTGTAAAACCAAGACTACATTTTGAAATTGATTGTCTTGGCCCTGCTGGACTCACTATTGATGTTTAATGAACAAAAATATGGTTAATATTTTGTAATATTTCTGAAATATGTTTAATATATAATATTTATAATATATTATTTTATTATTTTTTTTATAAATTATTTATTTTATATAAATAATAATTATGATACAAACACAGAGTTTATTGCCCACATTAGGCTGTAGGTTTTGCTTAAGAAACCTAACACAGCCTTCTGTGGTTCATTTCTGGCTATAGAAAATAAACACTGGACGTAAAAAAACCAATTTCAAAACTATCAATATTTAAAAGTAAATCTAATTTATGAAAAAACAAAACACTTTGCTAAGGTAAAAAAACATCAAATTTACAGGTAAAATAATAGTTATAATTAACTGCCCTGCTTTATCTATGTCCAATTTGCCGGTACATGGCTTCTCTCTGCACCACCATGATGTTGTTTTATCATGCAGTTGTCTCTCTGCCACCTTTCCAACTCAAAATGTGTAATTACCTTGACCAGATTTGCGTTATTGTTCCTTCCTGTTTATTCTTTTTCTTACTTTTCATGGTATCAGAATTATACTGACAGCAATAAAGGGAGAATAGAGAAAATTATTCAGTCGCAGCATGAATCTGACAGCCCTGATATTTGAACTCAGAGATAACAAGGTCTCGCAATTAGTTTGAACTGTGGGGTGTATATATAAACTGCTGCAAAGCTGTGTGCGTGTCTAGTAGCTTATATATAACAAGTTGGACTTGTGCAAGTTTTATAAAATATTATTAAGAAACAACTCAGTGAATAGTGTGTTTGTGTCTAGTAACTAACAAAGAAAAGTAGAGTTATATATATATACAGGGAGTGCAGAATTATTGGGCAAGTTGTATTTTTGAGGATTAATTTTATTATTGAACAACAACCATGTTCTCAATGAACCCAAAAAACTCATTAATATCAAAGCTGAATATTTTTGGAAGTAGTTTTTAGTTTGTTTTTAGTTATAGCTATGTTAGGGGGATATCTGTGTGTGCAGGTGACTATTACTGTGCATAATTATTAGGCAACTTAACAAAAAACAAATATATACCCATTTCAATTATTTATTATTACCAGTGAAACCAATATAACATCTCAACATTCACAAATATACATTTCTGACATTCAAAAACAAAACAAAAACAAATCAGTGACCAATATAGCCACCTTTCTTTGCAAGGACACTCAAAAGCCTGCCATCCATGGATTCTGTCAGTGTTTTGATCTGTTCACCATCAACATTGCGTGCAGCAGCAACCACAGCCTCCCAGACACTGTTCAGAGAGGTGTACTGTTTTCCCTCCTTGTAAATCTCACATTTGATGATGGACCACAGGTTCTCAATGGGGTTCAGATCAGGTGAACAAGGAGGCCATGTCATTAGATTTTCTTCTTTTATACCCTTTCTTGCCAGCCACGCTGTGGAGTACTTGGACGCGTGTGATGGAGCATTGTCCTGCATGAAAATCATGTTTTTCTTGAAGGATGCAGACTTCTTCCTGTACCACTGCTTGAAGAAGGTGTCTTCCAGGAACTGGCAGTAGGACTGGGAGTTGAGCTTGACTCCATCCTCAACCCGAAAAGGCCCCACAAGCTCATCTTTGATGATACCAGCCCAAACCAGTACTCCACCTCCACCTTGCTGGCGTCTGAGTCGGACTGGAGCTCTCTGCCCTTTACCAATCCAGCCACGGGCCCATCCATCTGGCCCATCAAGACTCACTCTCATTTCATCAGTCCATAAAACCTTAGAAAAATCAGTCTTGAGATATTTCTTGGCCCAGTCTTGACATTTCAGCTTGTGTGTCTTGTTCAGTGGTGGTCGTCTTTCAGCCTTTCTTACCTTGGCCATGTCTCTGAGTATTGCACACCTTGTGCTTTTGGGCACTCCAGTGATGTTGCAGCTTGAAATATGGCCAAACTGGTGGCAAGTGGCATCGTGGCAGCTGCACGCTTGACTTTTCTCAGTTCATGGGCAGTTATTTTGCGCCTTGGTTTTTCCACACGCTTCTTGCGACCCTGTTGACTATTTTGAATGAAACGCTTGATTGTTCGATGATCACGCTTCAGAAGCTTTGCAATTTTAAGAGTGCTGCATCCCTCTGCAAGATATCTCACTATTTTTGACTTTTCTGAGCCTGTCAAGTCCTTCTTTTGACCCATTTTGCCAAAGGAAAGGAAGTTGCCTAATAATTATGCACACCTGATATAGGGTGTTGATGTCATTAGACCACACCCCTTCTCATTACAGAGATGCACATCACCTAATATGCTTAATTGGTAGTAGGCTTTCGAGCCTATACAGCTTGGAGTAAGACAACATGCATAAAGAGGATGATGTGGTCAAAATACTCATTTGCCTAATAATTCTGCACTCCCTGTATACATACACACACACACTGAAGAAAATTATAAAGGCAACACTTTTGTTTTTGACCCCATTTTTCATGAGCTGAACTCAATGATCTAAGACATTTTCTATGTACACAAAAGGTCTATTTCTCTCAAATATTGTGGCATATCAAGATGCTGATTAGACAGCATGATTAAGGAAAAGGTGTGCCAACAGTTGGTAACACACTACGCCGTGAAGGACTGAAATCCTGCAGCGCCCGCAAGGTCCCCCTGCTCAAGAAAGCACATTTACAGGGCCGTCTGAAGTTTGCCAATGAACATCTGAATGATTCAGAGGAGAACTGGGTGAAAGTGCTGTGGTCAGATGAAACCAAAATCGATCTCTTTGGCATTAACTCAACTCGCCATGTTTAGAGGAAGAGGAATGCTGCCTATGACCCCAAGAACACCATCCCCACCCATCAAACATGGATGTGGAAACATTATGCTTTGGGGGTGTTTTTCTGCTAAGGGGACAGGACAACTGCACTGCATCAAAGGGACAATGGACGGGCCATGTACCGTCAAATCTTGGGTGAGAACCTCCTTCCCTCAGCCAGGGCATTGAAAATGGGTGGTGGATGGGTATTGCATCATGACAATGACCCAAAACACACAGCCAAGGCAACAAAGGAGTGGCGCAAGAAGAAGCCATTCTCCAAACCTTAATCTCATAGAAAATTTGTGGAGGGAGCGGAAGGTTCAAGTTGCCAAACGTCAGTCTGAAAACGTAAATGACTTGGAGAGGAGTGGGAGAAAATCCCTCCTGAGATATGTGCAAACCTAGTGGCCAACTTCAAAAAATGTCTGACCTCTGCAATTTCCAACAAGGGTTTTCCCACCAAGTACTAAGTCGAAGGGGTCAAATACTTATTTCATTCATTGACATGCAAATCAATTTATAACTTTTTTGACATGTGTTTTTCTGGATTTTTTTTTGTTATTCTGTCTCTCACTGTTAAAATACACCTACGATTAAACTATAGACTGATAATTTTTTTGTCAGTGGGCAAACATTCAAAATCAGCAGGGAATCAAATATTTCCCCTCACTGTGTATATTATATATATATATATATATATATATATATATATATATATATATATATATGTGTATTAAGGCAATTTGTGGGAGGTGCTGGTTTTCTACCCCTAGCCTACTTAAGGCACTCCCCTTACCTGGCTCCTTACCGTTCAAGGTCAGCGTTGAATGAGGATCCACTTCCAGGTTCTCTCAGACGCCATCTTGGTTTCAGTATCCACAAGGTTTTCACCGCGATAGCTGTGTCCAGGAATCCTGTTCAGGCCTTTCTGCCCGTCCAGCTTCTTCTGACACCGGTCTTCGTCGTAGATCGCGTCCCAGGGACTCCTAAACCGTAAGTCAGACCTACCTGTCACGCCAGGACCGGTTCCCACGGCGTACGGTACAGCACGGGTCCTCGCGTTACGGTTTTTCCCTGTTTATGTCACGAATGTTTCAAGCCGTTCGCGGGTTTTCATTCATACAGTCATTCGGCTGAACAGTATATTTGTACAATAGTCATTTCGCATATAACTATTCCATGTTACATTGAAACGGATTATCAATTCGGTTGTTTTGCCGTTCGGCAATTTTTCATATACGCTCAAACACGCTTGCGGTTCGCATAAGTTCATACGGTTAAACTATTCGTTCTAACTTCTGTTTTCCATCACATTGGTTTTCGGCTTTATTTCTATGTATTACGCATAATCCTTTCGTGGATTATATTCACCATTTCATGTATATAACATTCGGTTAACGAATGGCTTGTTTAAATAGATAGATTATTTCTATTACTCTTTAAATGTTTCAGTATTGTATTATGTCCATACAAACCAAGTCCACTTATCTGTATAGATCATTTTGACTCCCACGCTTTCAGGGGTCTGCATTACTTATCCATCCATCCAAATGGACTCAGCCTACGTTACAGGCCTCATTTCTGTGTTATTACTACGACACATACAAAAGGATACAGTTTCATTTCAAGCAATAATTCTCGGGATGAATCACGTACTGATCCAACCAATCATATGTCTTTTTCAATACAGATATATCATATATATATACACACATCACTTTACATCACTTTAAGCATTTTGGGTATCCCTGCCTTTTGTTATTCTACTACATATCATACCTAACGCTGTGTAAAATAGGCCATGACTTCATCCATGTTCTTTTCTATCAAACCAGCTACATTTCTGTACGGATCATTGAACTCCCACGCTTACAGGAGTTTTTATAATTATCCATTTCATTTCAATTAACTCAGCCTACGTTACAAGCCTCATTTCTTTGTCATGACCATGACACATAAGGCTCAATTCCTTTTCATGCACACTCGGGTTGAATCACACGTACTGATCCAACCAATCATACGTTTCCTGTACAGTAATATACATATATATATAACCTACATTTTATGTTTCCCTTACACACCATTATCATATAACACATATGTTGTTTGTACATAGGCCATGGCCTCCCTCAGATGTCTTATTTAAGCATGAAAACATTTCTGAGCCACTCATATCTATTCCCATGGCATCAACATTTTTCAAAACATTGCTGCTACAGGCTATAAGTCTGTTTTCTTTTCAACAACCCACACTCATCATACTACTCTCTTTTACCCATTGCAGGCTGTCAAGCTTATATATATTTGCTCCACACGGTTTATTCCTGTGAATTTGTCATACTACCAGGTACGTACACCTGCTCATATGGTATTCTACCATACATTTCATTTCGTCCCCCTAGGTTAGAGTACTGGCAATAGGGTCACATGCTTCCCAATAGGTATTTACCCCGTCTTGGCAGTCGCAATCAGTTAGTGGTCCCGCGAGGCCAACACCCCGCCTCAAACATTCCAGAAGCAAACACCCATCGGGCCACACGTTAGCTAGCTGACCTCGCATGTTGCATAGAGAGGGCCTCACCTGTCACTCCCTTCCCCTATTTTCTGTCTTACAGTCACCGAGAGGCCTAAAACTCCTGCCACTACGTCGAGTGGCCTCAATAACCCCTCGCGCCAACGCATAGATAGAGCCTCTCAAGCCGCTTGGCAATTAGCAGGGCCTCACCTGTTACCAAATAAGTATAATGTTTCACCATCCGGCCTAGCTAGCCTGCCAGTACAATTTGGTGGTTTCATATACTAATTAATTGTTTTATTTATAGTATGTCTCAAGAAGGGGTAGAGGATTTCTCCCTGCCTAGCACCCCGGCTAGAGCTGTCACTCCCACACAAGGAGGAGAGCTAGCTAGTCTAGCATCAATCAGATCCTGGACGATCCCGCGTATAACCACGGAATTGAGGAGACGACAAATCCCCTACCCCGCTACAGCAAGGAAAGCAGAACTTTTCAAACTGCTACGCACATCGGCAAATAACATGGATGCCGGGGAAGGATTAGCCAGTCCAACCCAGGAGACATACATGCCATGTTATCCTCACTAATGGCGTCCACGAGCAATGTCAACTCCAGGCTGGAGAAACTTGAGTCGGTCACCACGGCCCTCACCCTAGCAGAGCCAACCGCTGCTGCGGCACAAACACCAGCCTTGCCATCAGTTGCTCCAGCCATCATCCTGGATGACCAGGAAGTTAGCCCGGCTCATATGATACCTGAGCACATAAAAAGGGATATCCTGGAAGGTAAAGACGTCAACCTGGCTTCCCTGTTGATTGCCTCCCAGGATATTGTTGAAAATAAGATGTATGCTTATGATGATGTATCTGTTGTTGTCAGATCTAGGGATGCCCGCCTGAACAGGAAACTGACTATCCCTGAATTTGTACTAGCTTTTGGTATTTACAGGGATGTCATCTGTGCGGTCTATCCCAACAGAAGAGAGGAGTTTGATCTCTATATGCACAAGCTGGTAGACCTGGGCAACAAATATGGTGGTTCAGCCTTCTATGACTACCATAGGTCTTTTTCTGCAAAAGTGTCTGGAGCCTTCTCCCAGTACGGAACACGATCCAACTGGGGAAGGATTGATACTTTGCAGACACTTTGCAGGTCTAAGAACACCGGCTTGTGCATACTGCTCCTCCACAGCCCATACTACAAATTTTTGTCCCAACCCGGCGGACGGACATGCCTCCACGCAAGGACCTAGTTCCTCTGGGGATCCAGGGAAGTTGTCAAAAGACAAACTGGGACGCCCAATCAAGTTTCTGGGCAAGTTGCAGATATGTAATAATTTCAATGTTGGGTCTTGTTGGCTCTTGTCTGTTCAAAATGTTTTAGGGCACATGCAAAGACCATGTGTCCAAATAAAATGTATTCCAAGCCTTACCTAACGTCCATTAATATGCCAGTATTCACGGCATTTATGTCTCAGCACCCATCTAGACACCTGGTAGACTTTCTTATCTCTGGTTTAACAGAAGGCTTCCATACAGGTATCCTACACATACCAGCCGGAACTCTGGAATGCCCTAATCTACAATCCGCCCAACACAACCCCACAGCGGTTGACACCCTCATAGCCCAAGAAGTGGATGAGGGCTTCGTATTGGGGCCTTTTAGAACTCCTCCATTCATAGAATGGCGCACCAACCCCACTGGTATTGTCACAGGGAAATCTTCCAAAAAACAGAGACTCATCATTGACCTATCGGCACCCCACTCATCGGCCAACCCCAGTCTTAATTCCCTCATACCCTCTGAGGAATTCTCAGCAATACACCACCATAGATCACGCCATTACCGCTATCATACAAGCAGGGGTTGGAGCCTGGCTCAGTAAGACCGACAGTACTAATGCCTTTAAATTACTCCCAATCCACCCCACTCTGTGGCACCTGCATGGCATCAAGTGGTCCGGGAACTACTATTTTTTCTCCCGGTTAACTTTTGGGTCCAAAAGTAGCCCAGCTATTTTCGACACATTTGCTGAAGCATTATGCTGGTTACTATTGAACATAACCAGATGCCCTACGGTATTACATTACCTGGACGATTTTCTACTGGTCGAGGAGAATACTTCGCCTCCCACTAGTCTCAAAGCAACCACTAAGCTATTTGAGCAACTAGGTGTACCCATCTCCCCAAAGAAAACGGAGGGGCCAGACACTGTTATCACCTTTCTGGGTACCCAATTAGACTCTGCCACAATGCAAGCAAGCCTACCATACGATAAGATAGAGAATATTCTCACTTACATAAACAGCTACCTTCAGCTCGGCACTTGCAACCGCACCTGCTAGGGTCACTAAATTTTGCTATGCGCATCATACCTTAAGGCCGCTCATTTATATCACGACTATTGCATCTTTTCCCACTTTTCCTACATGACACGCACAGGTTGTCCTTAGATGCCCAAGCTACGGCAGACCTAAACAGGTGGAAGAGATTTTTAACCACTTGGAATGGTAAAAGTATGTTCCTCCCTCAATTGACTGACTCATCTCCTACCATTTGGTCAGATGCGGCATCTACCACTGGTTTTGCAGCAATTTTTGGGAACGAATGGCTTTGGGGTAGCTGGCCTTCAGCAGTTCAGGATTTGGAAGTTTTTTCCACTACCTCAGCTCTTTTTGAGATCTATCCCATCGTGGCGGCTGCCGTAGCATGGGGTCATTTATGGGCTAATATGCCAGTGCGTTGTTACTCAGACAACCAGGCAACCTGTCACATCATCAACAAAGGTCGTTCCAAATTTATGATCATGAGATTTCTGAGGAAACTCACTTGGTTGGCAGCTTGTCATAATTTCTTCCTATGTTGTTTCCATGTTCCAGGTGTATGTAACACAGCTGCTGACAATTTGTCTCGCTTTAAATTTCAGGAGTTTCATCAAGCACTCCCGTCAGCGGCGCCCACAGCCACCATCACTCCAACATTTCAACAACTCATACTGGACTAGACACCATCATGCAGCATAGCAGGACATTGTCCCAATTGGCACTTTCAAACAATACAAACAAAACATACAACAGGGCTTTCACACTATTCAAACGATTCCTTCTGGAACATAACATCATGCAACCATTTGTTATGACATCTTTTTGGGGGTTTGCTTCCTTTTGCCACCTTAAACTCAAAATGTCATATAACACCATCAAACTCTATCTCACTGGCATTCAACACCACATGCTAATCTTACACCCAAATAACAACAGTTTCATGGCCTCTCACCAAATTAAGACCATACTCAGAGGTATTCAGAAATCAGAACCCACACATACAGCCCAGAGGCTACCCATAGATAACCATATCTTCAAAGCATTATCTAACCTGCTTGACTTAAAACCGTTTGACACCAATACAAATTCTATCATCAAAACAGCAATATACATCGCTTTCAATGGATTTCTAAGACCTAGAGAATTCACTACAACCTCCACGATCCAAACTACTCCGTTCCTCCTTTATTCCCACTTGACAAAACATATGGATCATTACATCCTGACTTTACCTCACTCCAAAACCAGTCAGCACATACCCGTAAACATTCCGTACTATCCCACGCACAACAGATGGTGTCCCATCAGGGTTCTTGATGCCTACATACAGCATCATAACTTACTGCCCTCGCAACCGTTACTACAACTACAAGGTGCAGTACTCACCACTGCAACCTTCATGACCTACATCAGGTCCTTGCTCACAACTGGGCCTCAACGGAGACAAATACTCAGGACACTCCTTTCGTATAGGAGCCGCATCCACAGCCTCCAGTGTCAACATCCCAACTCATGTTATCAAAACACTGGGGCGCTGGAAGTCATCCACTTACTCACGGTACATACCGAACCCAGTACAAGAATTAAGGGATGCTTTCAAAAACATGTCTGGTTGATAAAATGTATATGTATTGGTTGTCTGTAATAAATTTGATTACTTAATTTGTGCCCTCTTCTTTCTCAGGCCTACCTCATCGTCGGTTCCGGCACACCACAACCGACTTGCTCTTTTTATTATCCTACGTTTATTCATGGTATTTCACACTGTACTATCATAAGCACCTAACACAAGTATTAAGGCAATTTGCCTGGATTTGTGGGAGGTGCTGGTTTGCTACCCCTAGCCTACTTAAGGCACTCCCATTACCTGGCTCCTTACCGTTCGAGGTCAGCGTTGAATGACCCTCCCACCACACCACATTTTAACATTTATTTCCTTTCTATTTCTTTTCCTGGGTAGGCCCTCTTCTTTCTCAGGCCTACCTCATCGTCAGTTTCGGCACACCACAACCGACTTGCTCTTTTTATTATCCTACGTTTATTCATGGTATTTCACACTGTACTATCATAAGCACCTAACACAAATATATATATATATAAATATATATATATATATATATATATATACACATACACATATATACTGTCAAACCAAAAATATATATGAGATGGTCACTGACAGTGTAAGGTAGTGTAATAAAATGCTAGACTAACATCTGATCAATATATTATGTATATCCCCTTCAGTGGCCTTGTGTGTCACTGATTCCATATTACAAGTCACTTTTGTGCATGTACAATCTATTCTGTGCATAAAATCCTTGTGCTATGTCACTTAAAATGCATTGCAGCTTATGAGCATGTATATATTGTCAGAACTGTATCAAACAGTTTAAGACACCATAAATGCCAAGAGATGGAGAAGAACCCAGGACAGAGGGTCTACCTCTTGGTTAGCAGTGATCATTTTGGGACAGAAAGAGTGGTGTATGACTGGTCATTATCGGAATCACCGAGTATGATGTTTCTGACAATTATGCAAGGTGAAGAATTAAGATCTTCTGGTCACTTCTGGTTCCTAATCCTGTCTCTACTAAATGGATAAGTTAGTTACATCACAATGCTGCCTTACATAAAAGCAATCAGCTATGATTTACGTATGCACTAGCAACCCTAAAGTATTCTCTCCGGTCCTTATAAAACAAATCATCAATGGAACAAGCACAGTTAGAAACATCACATTGATGACAGTAGTGGAATTGTGTTTTGTGTTTCAAACTAGTATCCATCCCCTTCAGAAGAGCCAGAGTAGGGCAATGCCAGCAACCTTGTAGCGCAATGAATTAATACTAATCAAATTCAAGAGCCAAGGGCATGACTCGGGTCATATCTGTAAAGCTTACTAATCATCCTGCTAGTAAGAATGAATGGATAGAAGCTGAATCCATTACGTTTGTATCATTATTGTTTGCTTTACAAGCTTTATAGGAGTAAATTCATATATTACTTACCCACAATGCCTCTGAACCTCTATTGTTTTCGTGAAGGGTGAGCATACTCCGGTCAGACACAGATGGTGATGTTAATACACTGCTTCTTTGTTCCTGCCATTCGTAAATATTTTCAGCCTGGTCAGCTTTGCTTTTCTTCCTCTTAATAATCTGAATGAATTAATTAAATGCATCAATTATAAAATTGTGTAACCCTCAATAAATGTTTTACAGTGGTGGTTATGACTAAGACCATGTAAAGTGTGTTATACACGTGTCATGTTCATTAGGTGCTTCTACAGTCCCTACAATTTTAATTATGTTCTCAATGTAGTGTATTATTCCATTTATTATAAACAGTTAAAGTTTAGGATGCAGTCTCAGGTCTTTATATAGAACATGTGTTGGTGTTATATTTAATTCTGGCTTCACCTTTGAGCCTCACGTCCAGTCTGTTGCCAAAGCCTGTTGATTTCACCTAAAAAACATTGCTCGTGTCCCCCCCTTTCGTACCAAAGAAGCTACTAAGGAGCTTGTTCATGCTCTAGTAATCTGCTGCATTGACTATTGTAGTTCTCTCCTAGTTGGTCTTCCCAGAAGTGCTAATCCATGCCTATTAAGCACTGAACAACTCTACCCCCTGTTATATCTCTTCAATGATTCACAGGTATGCCCCTTCTCAGCCTCTCCGCTCTGACCTTCTCCTGTTCTCTGTTCGCACCCTTACGGCTAACTCACAGTTGCAGGAATTCTCACAGGCGGCTCCTTTCCTTCAAAATATCCTACCTACCACCATCAGAATCCCCCCTAATCTCTGATCATTTTAAAAGTGCCTCAAAACCCATTTCTTCAGGAAAGCTTATGGCCTCCCAGAGTAACCTCTACTTCACATACCTGTCCTTTGCACTCTCCTAAAGGGCAGCACTCTACTCTCTCCTCCTGCCTCACTCCCACCTTCTTTGATTGCTATCCCTTGTCCTATTGTGTTTTATACCCCACCTCTTCTAGACTATAAGGTCCTAATCACCTATTGTTCCTGCAACATTTTGTGATTGTCTCATTTATTAAATTTCCCCATCTTATAATATTGCAAAGCGTTATGGAATATGTTGGCGCAATATAAATACTACTACTACTAATAATAATAAAAAATATAATAGTTCTTCAGCAAAGATTTAAATTTGTGTGTATAACCCAAGACGCATCAAGCATCAAACATATATATAAAATATAAAACAAACTCTTGGGAACTGCTATTGACAAAAGTGTTGGGAACACTGTGCACAATATTAAACATGATACAATAGACAAGGAGTAGGCAGTCCATTTAATGTGATAAGGAAGGAAGGCACAACTCTCCTGCATATTATTAGGTGAGCAAATCATTTGGGATATACTACCAACTGTCCCTGGTTACAAGGAGTCCCACCTCTATTTTTACCCACTCTATGAAATTATTAGTGTTTCAATTCTTATTATTAACTCTGCTGACATTGTTGATGAAGGTGAAGGAAGTTCATATTGGTGCCATGATTATTATGGACCCTGGAATGCATGCACATTTTTAGTACCTATATTAAAACCATGCCCATGTATGTAACCAGTGTTTAATTTGTTTTATTAATAGTATAACATTTATTCAGAAATTAATTCATCAATTACCTCACAAACTATTTGGCCTTGATTTAATTCTACTGGTTAAAAGCAGTCAATATTTATCAACTTTTTTCAGTTAATTTATTTTTCAAATTTTATCTGGTTTTAATGCTACAATTCAAGCAGCTAAACTCAGTAAACATAGTGCTTGAAATAAAACCTCTGGTAAACCAGATAATTGTGCAATGGAAGCACATTTATTTAGCCATTTAAAAATATATAATAAAAAGCCTAATATGACTGCCACATTTAATAGGCATCCCTTGGGGGCTATTTAAAAAATAACCAAAGGGGGTGGGGGGTGGCATGACCTTGTCTACCCCCTACTTACCCACCCATAGGTTTTGAGTGGGAGGTGTTAATGACACTCTAGCAAACATAAGTGCTTTTAGGGTTATATTGCTCATAAAACAGAGAATAAGCTGAGAATCAGGCATCTGAATTACATATATTTGTAAAAGACATGGTACTAACTAACAATAATATTATTCACACTATCCTATCCTATCACCTTTTTGAAGTTAGCCCTTCTGTATTATCTGATTTATTTGACCTTGGCTATATCATAATATAATGTACTCTAAGCTGGCAACTAGAGACATTGCATCTTTTATCCGGGCTATTAATTTATGCATCCTGGAGGTGATTGCAGACACCAGATGTACACCTATTATGAAAAAGAGAATGTTAAAGAAAAACAAATGGACATAATTGTATTGGCTGAAAAAACAAACATGGTAAATTTGAAAACTCTTACCTTTTGTACGATGGTTGTGGCAAGTTCTTCAATGAGTTCTTCCTTATGTTCTCGTAAATAACATGCCTCATTCTGTTTATCCTGGGGGGAAATAGGAAATTTGCTAGTAAGTTACTGCTTGATGAAATCTGGGACACAATACTAAATTAACCCAAATCTCTCTGCAGGGTTTTAGAAGGTTATGACTCTATTCTTGGATACCGCCAGCTGTTTCCATCCTGCCTAGCAGCTAAATAAATTGAATTAAGAAAACATAGTGTATTTGAAAACACACAGCTCTGATCTGACATTAGATGTTGTGGAATATTATAGAACCCAATTAAACGATTGAATACGATGCTTGGAAAATGAAATTCACATAGCATACTATATGGGGTTGAGCATACCTATTTTATATAGAATTATAGTGGTAACAGTCAAGAAATTGAATAATCTTTCTGCTTAAAAAAATAATAATTTGGCAAGCTAATTTAAAAAGAAAATACTGGTCTATTTTTATTTTAATGAATGAAGCAGTATGTGTGCTTGAACTCGACATTCTTTCCCTGTTGTATGCATACAAAGGATGTATGTGTGCAATACTGTAACGTACTGATTCAAAAAAGGGAAAAGCAAATTAATAAAGAAATACATAAAAAAGAGCAATACAAAAAAATAATAAAAAAATCAAAGATAAATAATCAAAAGGGACCAAAAACCCACAAGGTAAACAAAAGTGTAGAATCACAATTCATTAGAAAATAATGGTGGAATAGGTTTGTTAAATAGATTGGAAGCTTTGTTCTTTTCAGGGTGGAAGGGGTGAGTGGGTGGACAATTATTTATTGCCCACTCACTAAAAAAAATACCCTATTAGCTTCTCCCAACTGCATCTGCATGCAAGATTCAGTCAGGAAAAGCAAAACCACAATGAAAGGCATTTAAAAAAGGGGACAGGAGTAATTTAATTTTAATATTTTTTTAGGTAGGTGAACAAGAGGATAACCTGTGTGTGTGTGTATAAATATATATGCATGTACATATATATTAATTTATATGTATATATATATATATATATATATATATATATATATAGTAAATCAGTAAAACAATTCTAAACCAGTGAATGAATGTTTGTGTAAGTGACAATGGCAGTAGCAGCTTGACAAGAGCATTTGTTTGCGGGTGGATTATTTGTATTGGTGGCACTGGAAACTGTCTCAACACTAGCCTGTACACCAGCATGGTTGACTAACGTTAATTGAAATGTTGATGGTGCTGATATTAGTGATGGTGCAATTGTGGTGCTAATTGTAGTGGTGTGGTAACATTGACAGTGGGTAAGCTACTTGTGCCAGTGGTAGCAGACATAGCTGTCTAAGCTGTTTCTGTTGGATAAGGCAATTCTATAGCAGATAAAGATGAATTTGTTGATGGTGGACAAGATGCAAGAGGTGAGTGCACACTATCTGCCAGAGTAAATAATGGGCTGCTTGTCCTCAACACTTTCCTCTGGCTACAATTCTTGTAGTAAAGTAGCACCTGGGACAGAGTGAAAAGTGCTATATCTGATGAGTTGCTGGAAACGTATAGATCATTGCAGGATTCATCACTGTCACCACCACCTAGACCATATAAAAACAATTGCCTCCTGAGTGTTAAAAAGATGTGATATTAATCCCAAAATACTAAGGCTGAATCCTGCAAATAGTTGTGGTGGTGGAGGTGTCAGCAGTCCTCATGGCCGAGTTGTTCCAACTCTCAGAAGCATTGCCACTACTGCTGATGGTGGATTGGGAAACAGGAACACTTTCCTTACCTTACCTCAGTTCTGGTTTAGGAATAACACTTAAATTTAATGACGTTGGATTTCTTTATCTTACAACATTAAATAAGTTATATGCACAGTGATCGCACACACAGGACTGAACACACTCAAGAAAAAAAAAATAGGACTTTTTTTATTAGCAATAAAAGTAACTTTTCACAACTGTATCTTGGTAAAATATGTCAATAGAAATAATGAAAAAAATACCTCAACAGTTACAGTCAATGTGTCTCGAAGAATTCTGCTTGGGAATATAGTTGTTTTATCACTCTTTTTTTTTTTTTTTACTGTTCACTTTACTTTGTATTTAAATATTTTAACCATTTAGTGTGTGTCCTCTAACCATCAATCATCTTTTGTTTTCCACCACAATATTGGACAGGCCTCTTGTCCATCATGGGAGATTAAGCAGTTTACTTTTTTCAAGAACCGAACCAAGCATGTTCGAGCTTGCACAAGACAGTTTCACTAATATTCTGGAGTGTGGAAATCAAAAATTGGAACTTCCTCTGATCACTCGATTGGGCTGAATGCATCCGAATTGTAGTTCCGTCAGAAACAAATCTCCAAGTCTAGTTTGTATCATTGCATATTCGGAGATTAGGTCACTGAGAAAATGTCTAGATGCTCTAGTTTTTGCTTATATACAGACTGACACTATGCTCAACTGTGAAGGATAAATATCCTTATTTGTCAAGTCATATGGGCAATTCTACCTACTGTGGTGAAACAATCTGTCATCTGATGATGCCAGAGGAATGTTTTCAAATAACTACTTGCTACTTCTATGATAAAAGTGTGTGGCTCGCTACAGCATGTTGTCTAAAATTAAATTAATTATAGCTTTCAATTTCATTTTTTTCTTATGAAAGGAGAGCATTAGAGAGAAGCTTGCAGTTTACAAAAAAGACCAATGAATGACAGATCTATCTTCACAAAATACCACCAAGCAGAAAATATGATATTGAGATGACTAAACTTAAATTTGTATCTCTGTTACAAAAGTGTGAAAGAAAGTTTTGTTACCAAATACAACAAAAAAAAGAACAAAACAAAGTAAACAAGAATCATGTGATAATCAAAGATCATAATGTACAAATATGTACATAACACTGTTAATTCAGAGGGTGCAGAAATTAATGCATATGCACTGCTTCTTGCAATTTAATTAACAGCGTTTTCAATGTGACCAAAGAACATTAATTTTTATAACACAATGCTCTAGATTTACATGCAGGGGAATCACTTTTACTGTACTAAAAATATTACACAAAATAACAGTAAAATATAAAGAAAAATATTACAACTATACAGTTTCTTCATAAAAAATGTTGATTTGCATGTTAAAGCATAATCATTTAAACTTGTGTAGGTGCACATCGAGCCCTTGCCTTAACTATGTGTAATAGTGCATTTATGATGGGTTTCTAAGTCTGCAAGGGGGCGCTGCTTTAAAAATGTGCATCACAAAATAAATGATTTACCCATTTTAAAGTAGTGCAGATCATGGCAGGTAATACTGAGATTTTATTATATTTGAATATTCAGAACTGAGCCAGGGCCCCCCAATGTCCAAAATACAACTTTTGGTGGGACAGTCATGATTTTGGGGTCTTGCCCCACCACCCTGGACAGTACAGCTTCTGTGTAATATTATACACACTCATGCTGTGCAGCAGGCACTAAGCACTAAGACTATGCAGAGAGTGCTTCATCAGCATGGTCCTGTTGGTTGGGGGCCAGCTAGGATGCAGTCTTTCAGTCTGGCATGCCCATTCAAAGTTGTTTCAACTGCATAACCCCCGATGTTGGGAGGTAAGCTGTACTGACAGAAGGGTATTAAGTTACAAATAAAAAACGAAGTGGCAAGTAACTACATAATGTTGTGATAATATATTAAAGCAAACATTTTAGACGCGTGTTATTAAAAAAAAAAAAAGTTACCTGATATTGTGACATAGTTATAATCTCTTTACTGTATTGTATAATGCAAGGAATGGAACATTACCAGACTATCACTGCAGGAGTCAGCTTTGGCAATTGCTTCTTCTACAGCTTCTTCTGCCACACGCAAGGCCACTGAAAGCGTATCCATCATACTGTGCCCTACAATCACAAAGGCATGGACAATATGTACGTAAACAGACACATAGTAAGAATTCAGAGTTCATAAATGTATACAAGTTATACTTTTGACAAAAAAACAACCTATATTGGAATACCCAAGTTTTTCTGGGCTTATAGAGAACACCATTTTATTCCTAAATAGGGTTTTAGCTCCACTCATTTCTTATCAACCTCACTCCTTTCAAAACTATTTCACACACTATCAATCTAAGCTGCTTACTCCCGGGCTCTGTACTTTTAATGGCCTTAGCACAGTAGCCGATGGGGCATATATATTCAGAGCACTAATCTCATGATGTGATGGAAGATATATATCCCAATTCTGACCTTACAGTATAGTTCTCCCGTTAAACTCTATACTTCCCTAAAACAGCAGACTTGCCAGCCTCTTGCCCTGTGACTATGGCCCCTGGGATGTATTGCCCTTTAAAATCACTATTTGTGCATATTGGGGACTTGGCACAATGCCCCTTTAAACTTTTGAAGGTTTTTAAACTTGTTAAATTACACCTTCATGTCACAATTTGTACAAGCACCAACTAGAATGGACGCTTTTCTGGACCTGGTTTTAACAAACAACATTGATCTTTTGACCAACATTCAAGTAGGTGAGCACTTGGGAAAAAGTGATCACAATATAGTGTCCATTGAAATAAACTCAAAAAAAACAAAAGCACATGGGGTATACTAAAACATATAATTTTAAAAAGGTAAATTTCAATAAGTTAAGGGAAGCTTTACAATATATTGACTGGCATAAACTCTTTAGTGAAAACAACACTGAGGATAAATGGATCATTTGTCATTAATGGTAAATTTTCAAGCTGGACAGAGGTGGCAAGTGGTGTCCCTCAGGGGTCTGTTCTGGGACCCCTTCTATTTAACATGTTTATAAATGATCTTGAAGACAGCATTGAAAGTCATGTCTCAGTGTTTGCAGATGACACAAAACTATGTAAAATAATACAATGTGAGCAAGATATTACTTTGCTGCAGAGGGATTTAGATAGACTGGGGGACTGGGTACTCAAATGGCAGATGAAATTTAATGTTGAAAAATGCAAAGTTATGCACTTCGGCGTAAAGAATACACAAGCAACGTATACCCTTAATGGAAGCGAATTAGGGATAACAACACATGAAAAGGACTTGGGAATTGTTATAGACAACAAACTATGCAACAATGTGCAATATCAATCAGCAGTGGCCAAGGCCAGTAAGGTATTGTCATGCATGAAAAAGGGCATTCATTCTCGGGACAAGAATATCATTTTGCCTCTTTATAAATCACTGGTAAGACCCCATATTGAATATGCTGTGCAATTTTGGGCACCTGTTCTAAAGAAGGATATTATGGCACTAGAAAAAGTACAGAGGCGGGCTACACAATTAATAAAAGGAATGGAACATATCAGCTATGAAGAAAGGTTAACAAATTTAAACCTATTTAGTTTAGAAAAACGTCGCCTGATAGGGGATATGATAACATTATACAAATATATTCGGGGCCAATACAAACCATTGTGTGGAAATGTATTCACAAACCGGACTTTACATAGGATACGAGGCCATGCGTTTAGACTGGAAGAAAGAAGATTTTGTCTAGGGCAAAGGAAAGGTTTTTTTTACTGTAAGAACAATCAGGATGTGGAATTCTCTGCCTGAAGCAGTGGTTTTATCAGAGTCCATACAGATGTTCAAACAGCTACTAGATGCATACTTGCAAAAACAGAATATTCAAGGATATAATCTTTCAATGTAGAGTAATAACTGCTTGATCCAAGGATAAATCTGACTGCCATTCTGGGGTCAAGAAGGAATTTTTTTCCTAGCTTGTTGCAAAATTGCGCTTCAAACTGGGGTTTTTTTTGCCTTCTTTTGGATCAACAGCAAAAAACAAATGTGAGGAAGGCTGAACTTGATGGACGCAAGTCTCTTTTCAGCTATGTAACTATGTAATTATGTAACTAAGTGGAACTTCGAACCACCGAACAGCCGGACCACACACAAGTGGAGTGTGCAGCCTATTTACCTCCCAGGTTGGGAGTTAACCACAGCCAAATTGACGAACGGCTTGGTGGTCGCCGTTCGTATAGTCGAACACGTGGCGGCGGCCATCTTGTTTAGTCTAACGTGTTCAGCTGTGTTTTGTCTTCGAGTTCAGGGAACTCAAATCGGACACACCATGAGAAATCTTAATGCCCCCTCCCACCCATAAAAATCACCACAAATTCATACATACACTGACATACTGTGAAAACTATTACAATTACACATACTTTCAGACACACAGCTACACAATTTCAGACACACTGATATACACTGCCAAACATATAGATAAACATTGTCAGACATATAGACACAAGCTAAACACTGTCAGAGACATACATATGCACAAATTATCAGACACATCCATATCCCAAAGTCTTTTTACTCTTTCTATTCATATACAGTTTGTTCTTCTCCCTCTACACTTTTAACTTTATTTCTCCCCATGTTTCTTTACTATTCCCATACAGGTAAAAAGACCATTCCCTCCTCACTCTCCTAAATCCTACCTCAATTCCTTCAAACATAGACAGACAGACAGGTAGGCAGGTAGGTAGGTAGATAGAGAGAGAGATAGAATCTGTTGAGGAAATACTTAAATCTACTCAACTGCAAAATATTACCAGGGCCCCAGTACTCAGTAGGCCCCTTACTGCCTGTACCCCCCAGATTGTGGCCCTGGATATCAGAGTGAAGAGATCATGCAGCACAGGTTCCCATTAGACCCAAAGGAAGCTACATTGGTGCAAATAAAAGAATAGGCAAATAGGAGCATACTTCCCATCACTCCAAATAGACAAAGAGACAGCACAAGGGTGGATACACCTGCCAACACTGATCACGGGGGGAACATTTTACTAATGAAAGTAATCGATAATTCATTCAATAAAACGTAACATTTATTTAAAATTATATATATATATATATATATATACACATATATACACACACATGGGACACAGTGAAGAAATCAATAAAAAAGGGAAACACTTTCCCAGATCAGCCGCCTAATGTGTTTTGTGCTGCATGGCACTTAATCTTAGGCACAGTGTGCTGACATACTGCCAAAATATTTAAAAGTTCAAACTAACGTTTAGTTAATTGGATGAAGCATTAACTAAATCAAACCAGTAGCGAGGGGAGAATTGAACACCCCAAACAAAAAAACTTATTGTGATTACGCATTGAAGATCACTGTATCAGGTATAAAGAGACCATGTAAATAAATAGAAAATATGACTATTTTTAAATTTGATGTTATTAATTAAGAATATTTTAAATCTTCATTTGTATGTATTTGTGTAAGGAAACTACAGAAAACATCTCTTTTAGTGAGAATTTGAAAAGTAAATATAAAAATAAAAATTTTAAAATTAATTGGGTGCATCAAACTCACTATTAAGACCAGAAAGTCTGTGAGTATGTAGTTTGAAAACCCGTTGGATCACACGTATTCCAACTTGGACCTGAAATCCCCCCTCTGTATGGTTTGACAATTTAGAATTACTACACATGAAAAAATGACATGCTATCTGGGAAATTACATAATTTTGTTCGCATCAATGTGTTCCCATATTCTGTTTTTTTGTGGTCTCACAGTTTTAATGACATATTGAATGGAGCAAGACTGACATGTTAATAAATTACAAAAGTGGTCATGCAATTAATATATTGTCTAATTTATAAGTTCCTTTTGGTTGCTGAACAATTGAACACACTGCCAAGTTTGATCACAGAACAAGTTCTACATCTCAAGGCCTTATACTTGAACATACCCACATAGCAAAGCCAAGTGGCCTTTTTTTTGCTGTACTAAAAGTGACTAAATTGAGAAAGATTATGAGCTATGTCCCAGAGCAAGCAATGTGTTCAGTTCTGCAATCATAGGACCAGAAGATATATTTTAACAATATTACATATTTCTCTATACTGTAAACTGTAATCAGTGGTAAACGATAAAAACACTCCATTGGTTAAAAAAGAAGCCAAAAGGAATTACCTTCTAAACACTGCTCTATAAATGACTGATTTAAAAAATTACCATAAAAATCTTCTATAAAATGCTAAAAGCAAAAGTACAAGGTAAAAACACATATAATACAACCAGGAGCTAGTATTTAGGTAAAGACATAATCTGTTAAAAATGCTTAGTGTATGATAAATGAAAACTAAATTGTTAAAAAAAAGTTACAATGACAATTAAAGGTTAATTTCCCACACCTGTGCCTTTTTAAATTGTAATTAGTGACTGTGTAAAAATAGTCAATGAGTTTGTTATCTCTCACGTGGCTGCACTGAGCAGGCTAGATACTAATCCATGTGGAGCAGAAAAGAACTGTCGAAAGACCTGCGTAACAAGGTAATGGAACTTTATAAAGATGGAAAAAGATATAAAAAGATATCCAAAGCCTTGAAAATGCCAGACAGTACTGTTCAACTTATTAAGAAGTGGAAAATTCAGGGATCTCTTGATACCAAGAAAAGGTCAGATAGACCAAGAAAGGTTTCAGCCACAACTGCCAGAAGAATTGTTTGTGATACAAAGAAATACCCACAGGTAACCTAAGGAGAAATACAGGCTGCTCTGGAAAAGGACAGTGTGGTTGATATTTGAACAAACATTAGCTGCATGAACGAGTTGCCGGAAACAAGCCTTTACTGTGCCAATGCCACACAAAATCACAGGTACAATATGCCTGACAATGCCTTGACACGCTTCACAGCTTCTGGCACACAGTAATTTGGAATGACAAGTACAAAACAGAGCTTTATGGTCACAACCATAAGCGCTATATTTGGAGAGGAGTCAACAAGGCCTATATTGCATGAATACCATCCCCACTGTGACATGGTGGGTCACTGATGTTTTGGGGGCGTGTGAGCTCTAAAGACACGGGGAATCTTGGTAAAATTGATGGCAACATAAATGCAGCATGTATTCAGAAAATACTGGCAGACAATTTGCATTCTTCTGCACGAAGGCTGCGCATGGGACGCTCTTGGACTTTCCAGCATGACAATGACTCTAAGCACAAGTCCAAGTTGACCCTCCAGTGGTTACAGCAGAAAAAGTTGAAGATTCTGGAGTGGCCATCACAACCTCCTGACCTTAATATTATCAAGCAAATCCGGGGAGATCCTAAACGTGTGGTTCATGCAAGATGACCAAAGACTTTGCATGAACCGCATGACCTGGAGGCATTTTGACAAGACGAATGGGCAGCTATACCACCTGCAAGAATTAGGGGCCTCATAGACAACTATTACAAAAGATTGCACGCTGTCATTGATGCTAAAGGGGGAAATCTACGGTATTAAGAACAAAGAGTATGCAGACTTTTGAACAGGGGCATTTCATTTTTTTCCTTTGTTGCCATGTTTTGTTTTAGAATTGTGTTATAACCTACAGTGAATATGAATCCCATAAGACATTATAGAAATGTGTTTTGCCTGCTCACTTATATTTTCTTTAAAAATTTTTACATATATTATCAATTATCCAAGGATATGCACACTTTTGAGCATAACTGTAGCACTCAAAGGTGCATAAAACACTCACATATTGGAGAGCACAAACTCAAAATATACTTTGAATAAGAGTGATACAATGAAAAAGTGAGATAGAGAATATCAAATAACAGTGTAACAGTAGTGTAGCAGTAGTCCTATTCTTTTAATATGAGTCCACTATGTGGCAGTAAAGTAGCATCGACTCCTGTATAGAAAACAGGAGTTAGTAAAAAACACTGCTGAATAATATAATACTAACGGATTGCACTGTTTAGTACACAATCCTCTCTTCATGCAAGCAATAAACACAGTATTTATTCACAATGTGCACAAACTAAATGATAACAATCTGGCAGTGCAGTGAGACTCTCCGCTGTACCACTCACAAAGACTCAGTGTGAATCGCCAAAGTTCTTCAATATGAATCGTGTCTTCATATGGATAAGCGCTCCGCATGATTGCTGGAAACAGCAAATCAAATGAAAGTCCCACCTCATTAGAGGCTGGCCCCATTGATTAGGGTTTGACTTTAAATACCTTGTTCTCCATTAAATTTAAACACAGATACTAAATGCATATGTAAGAAAAAAAAAAAGAAAAAAAAAAATATATATATATATATAAATAGTAAAATATATAGTCAAACGCTATACCATTAATCGAACAGTTAAGTAAAAATTTAATTCAGGTAATGCCATGTAAAAAACTTTAAAAAAGGCAAAGAAAGGTGAGCCAGTGTGATGCTTATAGGAAGAAGCAATTGATGATAGAAGTCAAAAATAAAAAAATAATTTTTTAAAAAAGATAAAAAATATATGTATATATTTTTATTATAATACTATTATTGCTACTATAACAGTATTACAAGCCAAGTGTTTTTTTTTTGTTTTTTTTGTAATAGAAGTGGCAAAATTGAGAAAGATTAGGAGCTCATCTAAGAGTGAGCAATGTGGTCAATTCTGTAAAACCGGAAGATACATTTTAACAAAATTATTTAATTATTATCTATACTATAAAATGTAATCAGTGATGAACATAGGCCTTTGAGTAAATTTCTTTGCAATAGATGCCTTATCATCCAAAAGTGTGGACCTTTTTGTTTTCAGAAACTTTGCTTAAATGGTTTGTCTAAATCCAATTTACATAACCTCTCTAACCAAATCTTTGCCTGAGTGTTACTGATTGGATGATGAAATCATTTACACTGGAACAATTACAACAAAATGTGGAAAAACGTGTCCAATTGGGATATTCCTTGTCTGATGACGTGAAGGCAGGGCCAGATTAAGAGCCCAGTGGGTTTGGTGCTGACAATTATGATGGGCCTAATTACAGAATATCATCGACCAAAAACACTAAAACAGTCATACCTCCCAATCGTCATGTACCTGGCGGAAGTGGTGCTGAAGGGAAACTCAGGATGCAGCTATGAGAAAAAACACACTCTATGCTAATCTCTCTCTAATTTATGCTTTCATATTTCAAGTAAATCCACACCCTAACAGCAGTGTCCAGTGAAGCAGGCAGTCAATGAACGGGGTAAAAGGGTGGGCCACTGACGCAAATCATGTAATCAGAACTGCCGAAAGAGGCGAACATGCCTTAAAAAGAGGGAGTGTCTGCCTAAAGAATTGAAAGGCCAGCCTGGCATGAATGCATGTCAGGCTGCCTGCCAATCATGCAGGCTGGCCAACTAAGGGCATACTATGCAGACAGCACCCTGAGCTTGGCATGAATGCGTCTAATAATGAGTTCGCTCCACGCTTTCTAAGGACTGTCCCTTAGCACTCGCTGGTCCATTCCTCTCCTAACCTCCTTACTAGCAGGCAGAAGCTCATGGTATATAGTCAGAGAACAAGCTGTATGTAGGGACAGAGGGACAGAGAAAAGCTGTATGTAGTGAGTGTAGAAGAAAGGGAACATGCTACAGTGTTAGAGAGACTGAAGCAGCAAGATCATTTGCATTGTGCACAAAGTCAGCTTTACCTTAACTAATTTCATTGTCAGCCAGTCCATACAAGTTTTGTTCCCATAAATCCCTCTAAAGTTTCCATACCTAAGCAAGAGTATGTGAAGGATAGTTAGGGTTGCCACCTTTCTTGGAATAAAATACCAGCCTTACTAAATTGAATAATTAATTATGTATGAGTGTAAATCACAAGGAGTGACCTAAGAGTAAATTCTGTAAAATCACCAAAATAAACTACATACATTTATTAGGCTGAATAAAATATGGATTGTTCCCAGTGTCTCCCTGTCTCCCAGTGTCTTAGTGTCCCCTAGTCTTCCAGGGCCCTCATGTCTCCCAGTATCCCCTAGTGTTTGTGTCCCCTATGTATCACAGTGTTTCAGTGCCCCATGTGTCCCCTCATTGTCCATGTCTCAGTGTTTTCTATGTTTCACAGTGCCCCATGTTTCTCAGTGCCCCATGTCTACCAGTGTCCCCTCTAGTCCCCATGTTGCCTAGTGTCACTTGGACACTAGGGGACACTTAAGAGACATGGGAGCACTGTGAGACATTGGGACACTGGGAGACACTGAGACATGCGGAAACTGAGACACTAGGGACACTGGCTGGGAGATACGGAGACACAGAGACTTGGGAACATTGAGAGACATGTGGACACAGATGCTAGGGAAACAGTGTCTCAGTGTCCCCATGTCTCCCCAAGTGCCTCAGCATCCCCTAGTGTCTCACAGCGTCCCCTAGTGTCCCCTGATCTTCCAGTGTTCCCAGGTCTCTCAATGTCCCCAAGTGTCTGTGTTCCCAGGTCTCCCAGTGTCCCCATACCTCCCTGCAGCCTTTACCCCATCCCTCACGTCCCTGAGCTGTAGGCTGTCTCTGCAGGCTGGGAGCTGTTGTCTGGACTCTCTGTGCTGTGTAGCTGCTCCCCCTGTGGATCAGTGAATAGAGAGAGGCAGGGAAAGCTGTAACTTCCTATTCCTGCCTCTCTCCACACACAGTGACTACTGCCTACTGGCCATTATTGCAGAGTAATCTCTGTTTATACATAGAAATATGCCAGCATTTGTATTGCCGGTTTTACTGCAATACTGACACTGGCCAGGCAACCTTAAATACCATAAAATACCAGCCAGGTGGCAAAACATTTTTTTCCCCAAATCAGTGGGCCTAGTCCATGGGCCTGGGCATGGAGCTGCAGCTCCATAAGCCCCTATGTTAATCCAGCCCTGCGTAAAGGACAGGATATAACCAGCAAGAAATTGTTGCCAGAACACCCCTTGCAAAACAAAGTGGTTTGAATGGAATTGTCACCACGTGCATTCAACAATAGGTCCAAAAAAGAAACTTCAACTTGATTAAAGCTGAATGTAAATTTAAGAACAAGAAAAGGTTATGGTGCAAAATAAACCAAATGGATTTTAAAATACATTTTTTTAAATGTTCATCGTGTTTAGAATAGCTATGAAGATAGTACTGGGTCGCCAATATGCCTTTACTTTGAGGAGTGAAAGAATACAATGAGAAAACATCCAATGTCTACCACCAATAGGAGGAGGACCTTTGGATCTTAGACAAAACTCTTAAGACATGTATGGAGATGCAATGCTCGAAACTATAGGTCTGCCCAAAGGGACCACACACTGCTTGTGGACCTTGGGCAGATGATGAAAAATATGAGTAATAGGACATTGGACCGCTTAAATTATCCACAGTATCTTTTGATATAACAGAATTTTTTAAAAGCCTCATTAATTAAAGAGAAAAGTTTTGTCTTGAAAGATGATTGTGGGGTCAAACTGTAAAATAAGATAAGTACAATTATTGCTTTATTGGTGTATAGCTTCATCCAAGTAGTCACTTTTGTTTAGAATGACCACACAGCCACCCATGTCTGCTTGATGTATAACAATGTCAGGGTCATGCTTCAATTCTTTAAAGGACCACTATAGTGCCAGGAAAATAAACTTGTTTTCCTGGCACTATAGAGTTATTAGGTCCCCCCCACCCTCATGGCTCCCCTCAAAAACCCCTTCAGCCACTTACCTTAATCCAGGGTCAGGCTCCCTCGGCGCTGGTGACCTCTCCTCCCCCTGCCGAAGTCAACGCTGGATTAATTAAAGGGGGGGTTCAATGTACATACCGGTACCATAAATAAATAAGCCCTACCCTGAAAATAAGCCCTAGTGTGTTTTTTGGGACTAAAATTAATATAAGACCCGGTCTTATTTTCGGAGAAACACGGTAGTGGCTGTCAGGTAGACAGCCACTAGAGGCTAGATTAACCCTCAATGAAAACATGTTTGCAACTGCAGGGTTAAAACCAGGGGGACCTGGCCTATAGTGGTCCTTTAATGGTTTTGTATTCTGACCTAGACAGGTTGGACTTTCTTTTTTTATATTGTTTTAGGTTGAATGTTTGAATGCTTAGCTAAACAACATAAATCTTTCTCAGCAAGAAAGTGATATGTCAATCATTTTACCCCTAGATTTTATGGGATCAAAATTACTTCTATTTTGAAATTTGCCTTAAAAAAAGATCATTACGTAACCCTTACAATTATTTGTATAGCTTCATAATTACTATCAAGACACAGTGACTCTAAATTAAGCTGACCAATTTGTCTGAAACAATATTGACTCATCACCTAAAGCCTGAATGTTGTCCTCACTCTTAATTATGTCAGAATCTACCTTAGAAAAGTGATAAAAATGCCAAAATTGTTATTAATTAAAGTATGAAAAATAGTGAAGTATTGAGAGAGTGCAACATTGAGCCCTGTTTCAAGTTCAAAATAGACAAATAGAGACACATTATTGTAGGGGTGTGGATGAGAGTGTGGTGTGGGGCGGGCTGTTCTAAGAAATTTTATGTATCTTACAATCAACAATATATGCGGCTTAAAGCAATATAGAACAGGAACCAGGTGCCTTATTTACACAGACTTATTTTAAACGCATTTATTGTAGTTTAAAGACATATTGAGAGCATTATTGCTGCGGAGCTCACAACAACAATATGGAGCACCTAAAAAAGAAAGATATTAGGATAGAAAAAAATAGAAGGATTTGGGCCCAAAATAGGAACAGTTCCTCCTAAATAGGGACATGTGGGAGGTATGTAGAACAGTGTGTAAAACCATGTATTTCAATATTCGTGGGCATGTTTTGAAGTATAGGTATCTGCAGGGGAGGGCTGGCAGCCTTAGGCCTGGGGGACAAATCTAGTCAAGTGGCCCATTGCACCACCGAATGAGCTCACCATCCATGCCCACCTTTTCCTGGTTTTATAATGGATATTGATGTTATGAATGTTATGAAGAAAGACAAATATGATACAATGTGGTTTAACATAATTTAATTGTAATAGCAACAAAGGATGTTTAAATGATGTTTATTGGGTCAGGGACACAAACATATATTTCTGACCCTATAGTGTTAAAGCCACCATCTAGCTCTGCTGGCCCTCTCTTGCTGCCCTAAATATAGTATAATCTTACTTGTATTCAAGCCTGAAGCTGCTGGCTCTGTCCCTGTCTGCCTCTGCTGCCATCATCAGATGTGTTGTTCTGAGCCAATAACAATGCTTCCCCATAGGTTTGGTTGAAACTGTCAAGGAGGCAGATCAGGGGCAGAGCCAACACAAGTCAAAACACAGCTCTGGCCAATCAGCATCTCCTCATAGAGATACATTGAATCAATGAATCTCTATGAGGAATGTTCAGTGTCTGCATGCAGAGGGTGGAGACACTAAATGTTGTGATGCACAGTAGGCAAGACTGAGATAGGAAGCACCTCTAGCAGTCATCTAAGTAGTGGCCAGTGAAGTTATCACTAGGCTGTAATGTAAACACTGCATTTTCCCTGAAAAAGACAGTGTTTACATCAAAAAGCCTCAAGGGAATGATTCTGCTCATCAGAACAAATGCAATAAGCTGTAGTTCTGGTGACTATAGTGTCCCTTTAACAAAAATAAAATCTACAGTTTTAACAAATGAACAATGTATGTACACAATACACTTAAAGAATATGTGATACATTTAGGGATATGGATAAATCTTCTCACTTAATGTTTTTTAAAAATATAGAAGCCAGAGAAAGAAATATCTGTATAAAACATTTAAACTAAATATTTGATCAAACGGTTAGCAAAGACCTTATCAAGGAAGAACTTTGACAAATAATTTCCAATACATCTAGAAACCGGACCAGTTGCAGAAGATCTCTCTCCACTGACATGAGCATTAAGGCAACAAGCAGTTCTTGTTCCATTGTGGCTCGCAGTCGGGGCTTGATTCGTTTTAGCTTGATGTATGCTCTCTTGCATGGCACTTGTGTAAAAGTAAGGGTCAACAGGTACTCATAGGTGATAGAAAGATTTTCATAAGCTGCAGAATAAAGGTTGTATTTTAACAACAACCTGTGACAGTAAAGAAAGCACTGCTTGCAAGAACCCCACTTTGATTCCTTTATTACCTCAACTAGTTTGTCAGTAGGTGGAATCCAGTCATTAATCTAATCCTCCTCCTCCTCATCCTCCTCCTCATCAAGAATGATTTCCACTTTCTGTGTCTCATCTTCAGAAAGACATCCAGTAAGACTTGGAAATACGATGGCAAAAACGTATTAATTCAATTTTGAGAGAACATGCATTTACTTTGGCTAACTTACAAATTCTCTCTAGTGCCCTTCCATCTAGCACTTTGGGATCTGTCCTAATTTTCTGAAAAGTGCAAGGATCCAAGTAGTTGGAATCCATGACCAATTGCTTACTTTCTGAAAATCTCTCTGTCATGCTTTGTATGATTTGGTCCAGAATTGGTCTGAACATACTGTGATAAAGTGAAGGCAGATAGGCCTTTTAACCCCAGGGGAAGTACGTGTAGTTTGTGTGTTGCACAACACAAAGCTTTGTTTAGTTATGGGCCCCTGCGGTGGAGCATTTGGAGAGAAGGGTGGGCCAATGCTCTACTTCACAGTTTAGTGGTTTTCTGGGGAGACATAGATCCAGGCCATGGTTTTTTGGACCGTCTCCAACCCACTGCTCAGCTGCAGTTAATGAGCTGTTGCAGTGGGAATAAACCCCTCCCGGCTAGGCAGGAAAAGGAGAGGGATTGCTGGCTTCCTCTGAGGAAGCAGGTAGGAGAGAGGCTGTTCTCTCCAGATAGAGTCAAGGAGACTAGGCACTGGGAGTGCAGAAAGGAAGCAGTCAAGGCTGGCTTGGAACACTGGGAGTGCAGGAGGAAGCAGTCAAGGCTGGCTTGGAGCACTGGGAGTGCAGGAGGAAGCAGTCAAGGCTGGCTTGGAGCACTGGGAGTGCAGAAAGGAAAGCAGTCAGGGCAAGGCTGGCTTGGAGCACTGGGAGTGCAGAAAGGAAAGCAGTCAGGGCAAGGCTGGCTTGGAGCACTGGGAGTGCAGAAAGGAAAGCAGTAAGGGCAAGGCTGGCTTGGAGCACAGGCTAGCTAGCAGAGTGTTGCTATCTAATAAGGTTGGTGCAGTATGTTTTGTTAGTTTAACCTTGATAGAGAGGGTTATTCAAAGTGAGTCAGTGCTCAGACGAGCTAGGTTTTTGTTTAAAGGGAAACCTGTTTTATTTATGTTTTCATTTGCTGCTGCCTCATATGTAAACTTACAAATAAAGTGCCTGGAATGAAGTTGCATTAAAAGACTGTGCCTGTTTTTGCCCTAGAGGACCGTGCAACCTGCTGACAAGGATCACAATACTAGCTCGAAAACATTGCATTTCATCTTCAGGTCATTCATCATGTGCAGGTTCTCCAGCCAAGCGTTTTTTTTCGTGTCACTCTTCGAACTGGAAGCATAGTCTCGACTTCCAAGGATTTGAAAACATTACTTTCATGCATCAACTCAATATTCAGCCTTTTGTTTTAGATAGTTGAAATCATTTTTTTTTCAGTTGCTCATCTGCACATTCGACCATTTGCTGTGCTACCTTGAAGTCAAGGCTAATGGTTTGTAGATATTTTGACACTGGCCCTATAACACCAAAACCTGTAAAAATATGTTTTCTGTTAAGATAATCCTAAACTGACAAAGATTGTGAAAAAGGGGTGAGGCCTCAGAAGTGGTTTTCAATTTAAACAAGTTGCTCTGGGAAATTACATATAACACGTCAAGGGTGTCTAAATAAAGAAATGTTTCTCACCAAAAATCTAGCTAAGGGTCTTTTCTTTTTCCCAGCATCTTGTCTCTCCAATTTTTTGTAACTTTAAAAGTTTTTCCTATCCATGTCTTCTATCCAGTTGGTCTTTCCAGATTGTCATTCTTTAGTGGGAGTCTCCAAAAAAGGTTGCCAGGCAATTTAGGAGACCAAAATAATTTTTTGCTTCCAATACTTGACAGCAATCTGAGACACACAGATTAAGGATATGACTATAGCACCAAATAAAAACCGTATCTGGCACTATCTTCGCGATCTGTGCACGTAGTCCCATATATGCCCTCCTCATATTTGCTGCGGCAATTTTTTGGAAATCTAATCCAAGTACATTAAAACAGGACATTAGAAGTTCATGAAATCCTTTTCCTGTAGCATCTTTAACAGGGAGAATTGCCACATGCTATTTTTTAATGGCTTCATCTTGCACATAACTCGCTACCACTGTTGCTTGATCTACAATTCCAACATCTTGTGTGGAGTCAACCTGTATACTGAATCCTTTCTCTCCGATTTCAGACACAATTAAGTTTTTCATGCTTTGAACTATTGCTGCTACTTTCTTTCCTGTATTATTGGACAAAAATGTCACAAGAGATCCACGTCCAGTTGTCGGTTTTCCTGATGTTTTTCTGTCTTTCCATCACTGTTTTCTTTTTTCATGGTCCTGAACACATTTATCAAGGTGATTTTTAAGAGGAACATCATACTGTGATAGAAGTAGGACAATTTCCAGAAAGATTCCATTGTTTATTTCAATGTTATTTAAATTGTACAGCGATTCATTAGTGCCATGGGCTGTTTTCCGAGCAGTTTTACAATATCAAATATACGGTTTAATACCTCAATATTAAAGTGTTTCCTTATTTCTTCTGGAGACTTGAGCCTGATTTATTAATGTGTCAATGCTTCTATTATTTTTCATGGTAAAATAAGCACAAATAGCATCACAATGACTTTTTGAAGATTTGTGCTTATTTGCTGCCTGATAGCAATGAAAATTAGAACAACCACTAGTGAACGAGGAAGAGGAATTGGAAAAGGCAATGCATATGCTGCAAAAAATGCTTCTAACTTTCGGTCCTTTATCTTACAACTCAGTTATGAATGCTTAATACGTTCCCCATTAGACCTTTTGCGGTAATAAAAGTCTGCTTCCTGAAAAGGAAGATCTGCGCTCAGTCCTGGTTGGCTGAAAAGGGTGTTTCAACAAAATATTTTTTTTCTGCTATGGAACATGCAGGAGGAAGACTAAAATATATTTCTGATGGATAACACTTCTTGACATGTCTTCAGGTGTGATACATTCTAATACAGGAAAGTCTTTAAAAACATCTGGGTCATTCTCCTCTTCAATCACCTGTTCTTGCTTGTGGGCTCACCTCATCTTCAATGGACACAATGGGCATGCTTGAAGGAGCACTTGGGCCGGCAGAAACCTCATCAACAGGAACAGTGCATGCCACCAACCTAAAACAACATTTTTTGTCAACCTACTTTAATCTCCTTAAAAAAGTTCTAGATGTATCCAAGAAACTCCAGGAACTCCATGCATGGTAACAATAATAAAAAATAAATAAAATTAATGCAAACAAATGATATATAATTCATACTTACCTTAAATGTAAGATTTTATGAGATTTCAAATAAGTAAAAATATATCTTAAAAAAGTAAAACTGATCATCAGTTAAGTATGCACATTCCTTGATAATCCATCATGAATCTTAACAAACCTAAAAGTTCATCATGCACATGCAAACAGACTACAGTATATACTCGTGTATAAGTACAGAAATTTTAGTTGTAAACTTAATTTTAAAACGCTGAGTTGACTTATCCACAAGTCAGTGCTGGTTTTGATAGAATTGTGTACATTGAATGTGGGGCAATGTTGAGTTATCTTTTGAACCAGTGTACTTAGCTGTATGTTGACCCAGATACCAGGTACACACACAGACAACAGCAGTCTGATTTAGTATACAGTGCAGCGATTGCTGCTGTCATTGCAGCTGATGACTGCCACCTATCGGTACCCTTTCCACATCCCTGTTGCAGCGGTGGCTGTAGTGAGCTGCAAGCAGGACCACTAGCTAGTGAGATAACGCTAATCGCATGTGCCTGCCGTGTTCAGGCACAGTCAACGAATAGCTTTGGGGCTGGGCGTGTGCACTGAGATGCAGAGAATTAGGTACCGTAACTGTGATTGTTCCATGATCTTTACCTTGTAAAATCTGCCAAATTTCATAGCCCCAAGTTTTACCCTCGACTTATCCATGAGTCATAGCATATTTTACAATTGTTGGTCAAAAAACTTCACTCGATTTATAGACCAGACCACCTTATAGATAAGTATATACAGTAGATATATTAATTCTTGTTATCAAAGAGTGAATATACATTTCTGTGACATAAAATGTAAGAACCAGCCTTTACTTTTGAACTTTTAACATACCACAAAAAAGATAGTTTCATTTGCTTAGGATCCCTTCCTGCTAACTCAAGTTCTTTGGACCGTTTTTCTCGTATTTTCTGAACACCATCTTTCTCTTTAGATGTTGTTTTACTCTCCATATTTATTAATATGAAACCAACTTTAAAATTTATTGAACACCAAAACATGACAATGAGTTACATAAAACTAGCAAACATATACTAACGTAGTGGTTTTATTCCTAAATGGCAGAGAATTGAGCAGTGAGACTGCAGAGGCATGATGTATACAACAAAACTGCTTCATTAAGCTAAAGTTGTTGTTTTGTTGACTATAGTGTCCCTTTAAGCAAGATTTTACAATCACTTAGATCACACCTCACCTATTGTAAAATGAAGGAAGATTGCAGATTTACTGTCAGGAGAGACTGGCCAGTGGCCAATGTATTTAAATTTAGTCAAAAACATCAGGATGGCACTTGCTGAATTCTTTGCAAATTGACATGTGCAGCAATAACACAAACACAGGGCACGGAGAGAGACAGACAGTGCCTGTAATTTACACTAATTCTATGCCCCAGGGACCAATATACAGCCTGCTTGCTGCCAGAGGTAAAAATGTACAAAGCAGCCTGGTGTTTTACGCCCAATACACAGCAGCACCAATTACTCATCTATATATGGACACAAAAACAAAAATATAATTTCACCTGGGATTTGACAAATAAAACTCAGAAAGATCTCATATCAATCTTATTTTGGGTGATATTAAATTAATTCATCAAACCAAAACTATTAAAATATGTGAGACTACATGGTCAGACCACAATGCAGTTATTATGGATGTCGAGGATTCTTTCAAAATTCCAAGACCAGAATGGAAATTAAATAACTATATTCTTTCAAATCCAGATAATATCATTAAAAAACAGATTAAATATTATTTTAAAAAAAAACAAACTGAAGAAATGTCCCCTTCAGTTGCATGGCGTGCATACAAAGCTGTAACTAGGGGACTATTAATCAAACTTGCTTCTGAAGACAAAGACAAAAACTTAACTAATCTACAAATTCGGTTATACAATCTCTCAAGAGATAATAAAGCATGTCCCACTGAGGTCTCATAGAATCATCATCTTACAAAATAAGATCAATGATCTTTTAATAAACAAAGTAAGTAAAACACTTGAAAGATTAAAAGCAACTTGTTATTATAGAGGTAATAGGGCAGATAGATTGTTAGCTAATAAACTCAGAAATGAAATAAAACAAAACAAAAAATCTCAAAAATCAAATATAAGGATGAGACTTGTTTATCCCCAAAGAAGATTGGGATGGCTTTTAATAATTATCATCATCAGTTATATAATCTGCCCTATAACCAAGCAAATCCCAGGGATTTATTTAGAAATAAGACCTTACCAAGGATCCCAGAGGTACAATAGGAAGAATTAAATGCACCAATTTCTCTACAAGAAATAGATTAGTGGATAGAAACATTAAAGCCCAACAAAGCATCAGGTCCACGTGGGTTTACGGGGACCTTCTACAAATGATTTAAAACATCACCTTACCTGGATACTACTTTAATGAATTTATATCTAAAGCTGAAATTCCAGAGGAGATGCTTAAAGGTAGTATTGTCCTAATATTAAAATCAGGAAAAAATCCTGAGAGAGTAGATAGTTATTGCCCGATTTCCCTATTAAATAAGGATATCAAGCTATACGCGGGAATACTGGCAGACTGAATAAAGCAAGTTATCGGCCATTTAATACATAAAGATCAGGTAGGATTTATTCCGGATGACTTTCGACTAATCATACAGGAAATATGATTGAGTTATTGGAACAGGCCAGAGACGAGCACATAGCCATGTTGACCCTGTCATTGAATGCAGAGAAGAACTTTGACAGGATCAACTGGGCTTTCGTCAGAAAATCTTTGATATCTTTTGGATCCTCAGGAGAGATACTTGGAGCTATTATGTCTCTATACAGTGCCCCACAAGGTAGAATTGTGGGTCCTGGTATAAGATCCAATTGGTTCTGGATTACAAACGGCACACGCCAGGGCTGCCAATTATCGCAGCTACTATTTATTCTGTCAATCGAATCCCTGGCAGCAGACATAAGATCCAACCAGGCTATTATAGGTTTTGGAAACAACAGCACCCAAAAAATTAAGCTTTACGCCGATGATGTATTGATAACTATTAAGAATCCTGAAGGGCCTATTGACCACGTTGTGGACACTATTCAAAATTACAGCCAATTCTCTAACTACAAAATAAATGCTGAAAAATCTATGCATTATATTTAAATACATCTCAAAATGATATTGATACTATAGAACATAAATATGGATTCAAACAAGTTAAAAGCTATTTTCATTATTTGGGTATAAAAATCTAAAAAACAAAAACAAAGAAATGGATGGAAATTAACATTTTACCATTAATTAAAGAAACTAATATCTTTAAAAAAATGGAAAACTTTGGAAATCTCCTGGCTATTGAAGATAAATACATTAAAAGCATATATTATACCGACATTTTCGTATATTATGAGAATGATCCCAATAAAGGTACCTGATAGCTGGTTGGAATTAATGAAATTATCATTTACTAAATTTATTTGGCAGGTAAAAAAACACAGAATAAAAAGAGATATAATGTCAAGGAAAAAAGATGAGGGAGACATGAGTATCCTAATAATTCAAGGCATTGCACAAGCTAATTTATTAGCATATATTTTAATGAATGAAAATTGGTATACAAGAGAACAAAATTTAACCATAGGTGATAAAGATTATAAGGCCCTTTTAAGGCCTATAGATGAAGGAATTAATCATTATATTAAACCCTCTAAATCATTAATAGTTCAACAAATCTTCCCTGTCTGGTCTCTTTTTTAAAAAAGAAATTGGTTTAAAAATGAAATTAATTCCCAGTATAGATTTAAATATACTATCAAATTTAATGATAGATATAAACCTGGAATTATGGACCCATAAGGGTATGGAAAAGATTTTCAACTTCTTAAGAGGAAACACATTCAAATATTTTGAACAACTTCAAATTGAATACAGTTTACCCTTTATTGAATGGTTTAATTAAACAAGGGTAATATCATTCTTGAAAACACATCTGAGATTTAATTCTCTTGAACCACCAGTTAAGTCCCTCACAGAAATATTTGAACTAACAGATTATACCCATTTAGTCAATAAATGTCAAAAACTAGTTTATAAGGCTCAGATTAAATCAATTCCTCCAGGCAGTTGCTAAATGGAATTATGATTTGAAAATACGTATAAAGATGAAAGAATGGAATGACTCTCTCACGACATTATACAAAACTTGTCACTGTTTAAATATACACGAAGTTCATTATAAGCTATTAAACAAATGGTATAGAACCCCTAAAAAAAATGGCAAAAATTTATCCTGCAACATCCTCAAATTGCTGGAGATGTTCTGAGTCAATTCCAAGTTTTAAACACATTTGGTGGTATTGTCCGATGATTAGACATCTCTGGGAGACGACAAATCATTGCCTTTCAACTCTACTAAAAATTAAGTTTAAATTGACCCCGAACATGGCCTTGTTAGATATGGATATGAGGGATGATTAATGGAGATTTTAGATCAGTTATCTTACATATTCTAATGGCTATTAAAACATCTATAGACAGAAACTGGAAGTCTTCTAGGGTGGATGGCTGGTCTAAGATTCATACTCAAAGTATTACACAATATAAAATGTAGCATGCTATCACTAAGTGTTCCCCAATATAGTTTTTGGGATAGATGGATTAAAAAATTAGATCCTGGATAGTAACACTATGCATCTATTTTCAACTGATCAGTCCCCTTTTAAAGCATGTGATTATGTGGATACCCCATGCCTCGGGCCCTTTGCCTTTTTTTTTTAGTTATTTAGCTTCCAGAGCACTGCGACCAAACAACTGTTTGTCTAGTTTAGTCTGTTATTTGTATTTAATTGTTAAATAAAATTACAGAAAGAAAAGATTATTAAAACAAAGAGAAAAGAAAAGTACAAGTACGAAATAACAAATTATGATTTGGTATTTGATATTGTTAACATTGATGTTTGCAACCTGAAAGATAAAAAAAGAAAGAAAAGAAAAAAAGAAAGAAAAAAAAAACTCAGAAAGACTTTATCTGCATCTGACCATAAAGTACATAGTGAGTCTGACAACCCTGATTTTAGAATCAGACCATTTAACTTGTCAGTTTTAGTCATGTGTTTTAACCCCTTAACGCCGTTACGGCATTCTATGCCGTTCCGCTTTAATTGGGCTTTAAAGCCGTTGCTGCGGCATGGAATGCCGTAACGGCTTGCAGCCCTGGAGCGCCCTGGATACTTACCTACCCGGTGCTCCGCTTCGGGAGGACTGCCTCACAGCCTAGGCAGCCCTCCCATGGCAAAAGAAGCCCCCGGGGGCCATGTGATCACTCTCAAAGAGCGATCACATGGCCCCCTATAGCTGGCTGTGGATCTGCCAGCAGGGGGACTGTCTGAAATGTCAGACAGTCCCCCTGCTGGTGGGAAAGTAAAAAAAAAGAATTAAACATGTTATAAAATAAAATAAATATATAATATATGTATATGTAATATATGTATATGTTTTTGACATATATGTTACAAATATATATATATATATATATATATATATATGTAACGTCATACATAGTGTATTTTAATATTAATATAAGTACATATATTAGTATTAAAATACACTTAGAATGACCTTACATATATAATATGTATAATATATATATATATATATATATATATAAAGCAAAAAGGAAAGAGATGCACTCTGAGGTCTTTGTAGAAAAAAAACTCGATATTATTTAATAACAGGTAACATATCTGATCGACGTTTCGACCTCTTCAGGTCTTCCTCAAGATCAATATACAAACATATACAACACAAATATATAAGCAACATAGGAGGAGTTACTCACCAAACAAACAGTGCACTCCGGTTTCCATTAGTCCGAACCCGGAAGTGTAAGTGAAGCGTCATGTGACACGTGTCATGTGACGTATGGGCGTGGCCATTACCATGATGTGGTTGCTAGGAAACGGGTAAACGAAACCCGAGCAAATATGTAGTGAACATGAAACAGCTCGGATTAGGCAAAGAATTATCTGTGCAATGGAGTGAAAGGGCATAAAGCCCTGTGAAATATACAGAACTATAATACCTACCAAATAGAATGATATAAACACAATACAGTGATCACCACTAACCGCCCAATACGAAGAGGGCAGAGCAATTATTCATATGTAATTTCATTCTGACTGTATTTTGTTATTAATATATATATATATATATATATATATATATATGTAACAAAATACACTTTGAATGACATTCTATATATATCTATCTATATATAAAATACAAATAACCGCAAATATATTATATATAGATAAATACATATACATACATAAAAGATTACATTAGTATACACGTAGAATTTAAATACCTATAAATGCATATATATTATAATTACACGTGTATATTTAAATAATCTTTTCACATAATTATGTGATTTGATTAATTAAAATTTGATTGACATGCCTGACAACACAGGGAGAAAGTGCAGAGAATTTAATTCGTAAGCACTATATTTGACCCTGTAACTCTCCAAGACACCAAAGGACCTGTACATAGGGGGCACTGTTTTACTCAGGAGACTTCGCTGAACTCAAATATTAGTGTTTCAAACTGGTAAATTGTATTACAATGATGATATTTTAAGTAAAAGTTACGTTTTTTGCATTTTTTACAAACGAACGGCACTTTTATGGACTATATTATTGTTGGAATATGTTTCACTGTTTTAAAACACTAATATTTGTGTTTAGTGAAGTCTCCCGAGAATAACAGTACCCCACATGTACAGGTTTTATGGTGTTTTGGAAAGTTAGAGAGTCACATATAAGGCTTGCATTTCATTTTTTTTTACATTGAAATTTGCCAGATTGGCTATGTTGCCTTTGAGAGTGTATGGTAGCCCAGGAGTTAGAATTACCCCCATGATGGCATACCATTTGCAAAAGTAGACAACCCAAGGTATTGCAAGTGGGGTATGTCCAGTCTTTCTTAGTAGCCACTTAGTCACAAACACTGGCCAAATATTAGTTTTTTGCTTTTTTCACACAAAAAAAAATATGAACGCTAACTTTGGCCAGTGTTTGTGACTAAGTGGCTACTAAAAAAGACTAAACATACCCGACTTTCAATACCTTGGGTTGTCTACTTTTTCAAATGGTATGCCATTATGGGGGTAATTCTCATTCCTGGGCTACCACACCGTCTCAAAGGTAACAAAACGCCATAAAACCTGTTAATGGGAGTTACTGTTGTATTCGTGAGACATCGCGGATTACAAATATGTGCATTTTTTTGCAGTAAAACCTAACAGTATTATGACATTCACAGCTAAAATGTCAGACGGAAATACAAATTTTAAAAAGAAAATCTTATTTTCTCACATTTTTCCATATATGAATAGTTTCCATTTGTTTCATATATGAATAGTTAATGATAAATTAAAAGCCCTGTGTCTCCTGAACAAAATGATATATAATAAGTGTGGGTGCACTTAATATGACAGCGGTGAATTACATAAAGACATTTAGCGCAAATTCCAGTTTTTGTTTACGTTTTGTTTTGATCAGAACGTGCACTATTGACTCCGTCCTGAAGGGGTTAAAGAAAGCAGCTATGTTTTCAGTGGGGATATCATGTGTGCTTTTCCAAATAAATAACGAAACATAATTATTTTACAAGTTTCTTGGAAGCAAATAATGGTTTCAAACATGCAGAAATAATACTATCAAACATCTGACAGTTACTTCAAAACAGCATTTCATAAATTATCATTAGAAGACATATCGTGTTCAATGAGCGTATATATATATATATATATGTGTGTATGTATGAACAATTATGCTGTACAGTATAGGCGTAAAATATTATATAACAACATGCCTACCTCAAAGAAACATCACTGGTATACAAGTCCAGCTTCAAAACATACACACACACACACACACACACACACACACACACAAACACACACATATATATATATATATATATATATATAAAACCACACAAACACACATATATGCATACACACGCGCACACACACACACACACACACACATAAAGCAGTCACACTGGAACCCTAGCATGGCTGTCTCCGTGCAAGACGTCACGCCACACGCAGGGGAGGAGCGAAGCACTGGACTTAGTGCGGCCTGGGGGGCAATTGCCTCCCTACCCCCCGTCCCAGCCCGCCCCTGGGTATCTGTGTGTGTGTGTCTTGCTGTGTGAATGTATGTTTTGTTTGTTTAGTGTGTTTTAATTTTAGCTGTGCATGAAAAATACAGTTTTGCTTGCAAGGCCACAACAGCTTACACAAATGCAACGAAAGACATAGATTAATAATTACATAACTTTTACAGATTCTGCACATACTACTAGTGTAAAATAGAACGTTGCGTGGCATTGCTAGGCTATGGCACAATTTTATAATGTAGTAAAGATAACAGGATAGGAACATGTCTAGTCGGTTCTGTCTAGCTAATAAGCAGGATACATGCAAACATATGCAAATGAGTTGTGTAGCTAGGAGACAAATCATGCTAAGTAATACATGGGTAAAAGTTAGGCCTTACATAGGCTAGGCTAATTGTCACTGACCTGCTGCATTACACCATTAACTACAGAAACATAAACAGTGCAAACAACAGAGGACTACCCCAAACCGCAGCTTAATCATCAAGTGTTGCACTGTATGCTGAAAGGCAGTACTATCAAGACATTTCTATTTAGTGGTCAGCAGATGGGTGGTGCACCGCGGAAATGAAAAATCATAATAAAAGGAAAATGTGCATACAGTACATCTACTTAAATCAATTTGGAGGCAATGGGAGGCCTGAAGCTCCCAACGGCTGCTTGTTGTCAGCCACAGATCAATGGAGAGTTGCGGACTGGATGCAGACATGGGCCATCCCTAGACTCAGTCAACCTGGAAATATTGACAGTGTCATGGAGAGGTTGTTGGTGACAGCGGGAGGGTAAAAGCAAGCTGAGCCAATACTTAAGCTCCAGGCCAGGATGAGGGCCAGCATTGTGTACCACTGACTTGGGGGCTCATGGTAATAGTCCATATCAACATTATAAATTTACATAAAACACTAACTTGTCATTACAAGAAAGCTTGTAATATATATGTAAATGGCAATATTTGAATTCTTATAAGTGACAATATAACTCTGCCAGAATGCTATTGACTTTTTGTGTCCTTTCTCCCTATTTCTACAACATTAGGTGTTCATGTTGTGTGTTTTGATCATGTTTCAATTCTGCAATTATAAAAAACATATATGCTCAGCATGTTTTAATTTTAAAGTATATGTGTACACATAGTGTTGATTTAATATTATTTTTAATTGTATAAATTTGTTATGACAAGTTAGTGTTTTATGTAAATTTATAATGTTGATATGGACTACTACCGTTTTTTTTTATAACAAAATAGCTTTTATTAACAATACTGTTTGTTTGTCTAATTGAACTAGCTTAGGGTTAATTGCCCGTGTATGTTTTGATTACTTGCATATTGTGAATTGCACCAATCAGAGAGATATTCTGCCCTTTAAAAACTTCGGGCAGCATGGAAGGAAACAGCTTCATTATGTCCTGGCGAAGCTGTCTGAGAACGGCGAAACGCGTAGACTACGTCAGAACACATCTGGAGTGGGAGGAGCCAAGTGGAAGCCAGGAGTTTCGGAATAGCAGTTCCACTACAACGATTGAACTCATAATCTGGATCTTTAACATACCGATACTCCACCTGACTCTGACATCTCCCAGTGTGGGACAGCGTGCTTGTGAGACACGGGTAAATACACCATTGTACTCACCATCAATTCTAGTAAGCAGCTATCTGTTTACTTCCTTTTTTTATTTCAACCTGATGAACTGTGTACTTTATACTTTTAACATTTTATTGTGAATAAGTTTTAATCTTATTATTAAATTCATTAAGTATATCACATATATGTTAAGCAGCACTAAATATTGTCAGAGTATTTATATCGGCAGACATTTTGTGCTATGATAGAAACTAAAAGTGTATATTCTGAGTCACTCTGAACAGACCAGTCTCCATTTTGTTATTTCAAGTTAACAAAAAGACACTATATTTCTATCTGCAAGCTAACCACTTTCCCAGAGCTGAGGAATGCATAGTATATACAAGCCAAGTGATAAGGAAGGGGGTTGGACAGACTGTCTAATGCTAATGGAATATAATCAAATCTAAACCCAGACAATTGTGACAGAGAAGATTAAATAATTTAATATTTAACTGTCTATACATATAAGGTACCATTGTATGGAAAAGGGTAAACTTAGTTCATGATCTGTCATATCAGAAATTATAGCAGATTTGCAGACACATAGTCTGGACAAAATTTAAGAACCCCTTTGATCTTTGAAGGATACGTAAGTTATAGCCACTATCTAGATAGGCCAAAATGACGTCAAAATAGCCACCAGGAAAAGTTAACTCTTTCCTGGATAGGTATGTTTAGTGGGACAAGACTGCCCTCTACAGACCAAATAACTAATTTGCGATCTGGAAGATAACCACACCTCTAGTGCTTCTATTGGGTTATCAACTGATGACGTACAGAGAGTCTGGCCCTTTAAAAGTTAAGACAAAGGGAAGATAGAGAGATACGACGAAGGAGGCAGATGCAAGATATGCAAAGGAGAGGAGAGAGGAATTGGAAGTTTGGGGACTCCGACCTCCATGCAGAGAGAGACATCCAAATAAGTTCCTGAGGCTACCAATCGGATGAAATATCTACTCAACTGGTAATTATACTGGTTTCATTTAATTAAATTAAATTAATTAAAATGTATTAATAGCATTATATATGACTGGATAAAGCACGGTCAGATTTCCATATTAAGAAATCTTAGTTAACTAAGAATATATAGTTATAAACATTCCATTCTGCAGGTGGAATTAAGAATAATTATATATTGATGTGATATTATCGCGTGTTAGCATACCGCTGTTTTTATCCAGGTGTATTGATTTGCTCTAAATTAAGATAGATATCTTTTAGACAAATTAAAAATCTGCTTATATAATATGTAGATTCTCTTATTGGATTGTTTTCAGGAAATGGCTAATAAACTGGTTTAAATGTTATTTTATTTAAAAATACATAAGAGTAGATCTTAACTACCTAGGAGATCTAGCCAGCATTGAAAGGGTTATTCTAACTGTCTGCTAAACTTTACGACCTTACGCTGCACTCTGAGGAATTCTGTTCTTCTGTGAAAAGTTTCACTTTCAGCCTGTGTTAAAGATAGTCATAAATAATTCTTGACAGGAAATGCTATTTAGCCATTGTAACGTAATACCCATTTCTTTGTATTGCATATAATTTTATACTGAATATTCATTGATTATTGTTATGCATGTTACATATATTATTATTATTAATTTGTCATTATAAATAAAAATCTATTTTTATACATTGTGATATTATTATATGAAATACATTCCACTTAACACGATAAACGTTCTTTGGGATCTGAGAATTTAAATAGTGGGCAATTCTCAACTGTTACTATTATTATCCCATAAATATCCCCACAATATAGAAGTGCAATCTACGTGAGATATATACAGAATTACACTATTTTATTTTTAATTCTCTTTTGCATATGCAGCGCATGATTTTGAGCGTGCAACTACTACACATTAAGGAGTATAAGTATATTCATTCCTTTATTTTTTCATTTTGATTGCATGTGGGAAGGGGCTGATCACCTAAATATCGCTCCACTTCTTGACTTTTATTCTGATTATTCTTATTGTGTGGTGAAGGGAACACCCTGAAGTGTTGCAGCTGGATATTATATATATATATCTATATCTATCTATCTCTATATCTATATCTATATCTATCTCTATATCTATATCTATATCTATATATATACATATACACACACACATATATATATATACACACACACACTCCGAGACTATTTAATTTTAAAATGTAAAAAGTGTTAGTATTTTAGAAGTCAGGACGTTAATATTTCTTAGCGATTCCCCTCCAGCATCCTTAGCATCCACATGCTGCTCACTGTTTACTAGACATGCCCCTACTCACGGTATATCGAGTGGGGCAAAATTTACTAATACTAAGTAATTTTTACTTAGTATTAGTAAATTTGGCTGAACGACCAATTTAGGTCTTTCAGCGTTTTGGTAGATAACTCCCTATCACCATGGGAATCAGGGAGTTATCTACTAAGCAGCTGCAAGAGAAGTCCCGAAGTGCCGAAGTCCCGAAATTCCAAATTGCCGAAGTGCCGAAGTCCCGAATTGCGAAAGTTCTGAATTTCGGAATGCCGAACTGAACCGAAAATTTTCCCCATGCACATGCCTAACATCTGGAATTGGCATGTTTTAAACTTTCAATGTTACCAGCTGCCAATAATGAAAAAGACTGCATTCTGTTAATAAATTAAGGGTTTACTCTGCTTACTGAATTTTCCCATACACGTCAGTGGAGCACTATTTATTACTATTTATTAAACAGTGTAAAATGCTCCTAAGAGAAGGTTGGAAATCAGGTTTTAACCCCTTCAGACCGGAGGGTGTCCTATTATGCCTTATTATAGGCGGCTCTAAACACCGCCGGGCGTAATAGTACGCCCTCCGGTCTTTCGGTACTTACCCGGTTGCCGGCGGTCCCACGCCGGTGATCGCGGTGGGGGGGACTCCCAGGGAGCCCCCCGCGGCACTTCCGTCCTCCACGAAGCCCCCCGGCCATGTGAGAGTGGGGTCCTTGCGAGGACCCCACAATCACATGGCTGGAGATAGCTGGCTGCTGTATTGCCAGCAGGGGGCTGCCTGTAATGACAGGTGGTCCACCTGCTGGCTGAAAATAAAATTAAAACAAATAAATGGTGTAAAAAAAAATATATATATATACTTAGATCATATATATATATATTATACATATATGATCTAAGTATATATATACACACATGTACACCGTCTAGGTGTATTTTACTATTAATATATATATATAATTATATGTATATATTAATATCAAATTACACGTATACTGATACTGATTAAATATATATATAATTATTGTTATATATATATTTATATATAATATAAAAAAAATTAAAATGTAAATACGTTAAAAAATAAAATTAAAAAAATAATTAAAAATAAATAATTAAAAAATATATAGATGTGTGTTATTTCGTTCTAACTGTTTTGTGAAATTAATATATATATATATATCAAAATACACGTAGAACAAAATAATATATATATCTATATACATAAATATATACGTATATATCACTATATATACCTATATATAAATAAAAATATTTTAAAAAAATTATATAGATATATACATATATATACACATACGTATATATATACACATATATTAATTCTACATATATATTTATGTAATATTTTTACATAATTAGGTATCTTAATTAATTACAATTAGCGGGACCTGCCTGACAACCCATGCCGAAAGTAAAGGGAATTTAATTTGCTAGCACTATATTTAACCCTATAACTTTCCAAGACACCATAAAACCTGTACATGGGGGGTACTGTTCTACTCGGGAGACTTCGCTGAACACAAATATTAGTGTTTCAAAACAGTAAAATGTATTACAACGATGATATCGCCAGTAAAAGTGACGTTTTTTGCATTACGCACAAACAGCATTAACGGACAATATTATTGCTGTGATACTTTTTACTGTTTTGAAACACAAATATTTGTGTTCAGTGAAGTCTCCCGAGTACAACATTACCCCTCATGTACAGGTTTTATGGTGTTTTCAAAAGTTACAGCGTCAAATATAAGGCTTGCGTTTCATTTTTTTCACATTAAAATTTGCCAGATTGGGTACGTTGCCTTTGAGACCCTATGGTAGCCCAAGAATGAAAATTACCCCTATGATGGCATACCATTTGCAATAGTAGACAACCCAAGGTATTGCAAACGGGGTATGTCCAGTCTTTTTTAGTAGCCACTTAGTCACAAACACTGGCCAAAATTGGCGTTTTTTGCATTTTTCACACACAAACAAATACTAACGCTAACTTTGGCCAGTGTTTGTGACCAAATGGCTACTAAAAAAGACTGGACATACCCCATTTGCAATACCTTGGGTTGTCTACTATTGCAAATGGTATGCCATTATGGGTGTAAATTTCATTCCTGGGCTACTATAAAGTCCCAAAGGCAACGTAACCAATCTGGCGAATTTCAATTTCAAATGTAGCGTGCTATATTTGACCCTGTAACTTCCCAAAACGCCATAAAACCTGTACATAGGGGGTACTGTCTTACACGTGAGACTTTGCTGAATACAAATATGTGTATTTTATTGCAGTAAAAGCAAACAGTATTATGACACTGACAGTTAAAATGTCATGTAGAACTAAAAAAATCAAAAAAATCTATTTTCTCCCATTTTTTTCATATTAAATTATGTTTCATAGCTAAATATTTGATATTAAATGAATGCCCTGTTTCCCCTGAATAAAATGATATATAATAAGGGTGGGTGCATTTACTATGAAAGAGGTGAATTACGGTTGGACAGACATGTAGCACAAATGCCAGGTTTTGTTTACATTTTGTTTTGTTCACAACCTGTACATTTGGCTCCGTCCTTAAGGGGTTAACTAAATATTATGGCTACCATTATATGCTATGGGAGCCATTAACAGTAATGTCTGCCGGTAATTCTGAGTTGTTAATGGTGAGATTTAATGGTTGGGAAACAGCCGCAATTTGCTTAGGCTGGCAACAGTGACAGATGTTTTAGAGAGTAATGACTGCTTGATAAAAGTCACAGACAGGAAAGGAGTATATAGAACTATATATTTGTTTGAAGAATAGAGAGATATCTTGGAATGTTTGGAATAAGCTGTTACAACAGGGCAAATCAGTAAAAATCCCAGGTATGAATATTTGTAACTTAAAAAGGCTTACAGGAAGGCTAGTGAAGAAAATAAAACTTTCTAGGAATGATGGTATGACAGAATCAAAGTGTAGTAAGAAAACAGAAACATGCTTGAAATGTGTTTGCAGTTGTTCTAAATGTGTAATAGATTAATAGAAAACTAACAGGTAAGCACATATAATCTTAAAAAGCAATGTAACATAACAACAAGTAGAAACAAGACAAGTAAAAGCGCATCAATAAAGCTTTGTGTCTTTGTTTTGCAAATGTTAACATTGTAATTAAAAACACATTGTTTCTACCTTGCGTTTGTCTGTAGAATGTGGAGTCACTTCCACAAATACTTCCTTCATTTTCTAAACTTTCATCAATGTAACTTCCTTCTGTGAAAAAGTACAACAACATTTTTTATTAAGCAAAATATTTATAATAAAGTTGAGTCATGGAATATTTGTAAAAAAACAAAACAAAAACAGTGATCAAAATTGTTTCCAACCACAATCTTTCACAAACATTACACAGATTGCTCAGAAAATTTCTTGGTACCAAAAAAAAAACAACTATTTAAAAGTTAACTCAGAGCAGCTCAGTAATACACAAAGGACAAACTTCCAAATAGCAACATTTTACAAAGTTGTACCCAGCATCTGTGCCATTGCTTATAAACCATAGTCATGTTTGGTGCCCTACTACTATGCAGTTTGCTCCTGACTGATTTGTACCCAGTAATTGTGCCCAGCAAGTATGGCACAGCATACAATGTTAATTCTAATTATGCCACACTATGCAGCCCAGCCAAAAAGCCCTGTGGGTCTAGCAAGTGTGCCATAAGCCCATTGGCCCACAAATTCTAACAAGGAATGTTAGTTTACTAAACAAAATATCAATATGTTCCTTTTTTTAAAAAGGAAGCATTTATTGAAGAGATAAAATGGAGTGGGGCCAATGGAGCAAACTGTGGCAATGGCATTACTCAAGGGGGGTGGTTTCTCCTATAATGAGGGCAGGTCTGCTTGAAGCACTGGCATTGGTCAATCAAGCAGACTGAACCACAAAAGGCAGACCATGTGCTGTTTCAGTGCTCATGCTACACTTCCCAGGCACAGTTATAATTCAAGCAATTAACTTTGTCTTAAAAACAGATGGGCCACGGGTTTGGGTAAATCTAGTTATAATACACACTATTTATATAGCTCACAAGCACATGGGGTAAATCTTGGGCAACAAAGTATATTATTACAAATCACTTCACTTAAAACCCTCTGGTTAGAAAGACAAGGTACTTTCTACACCATTATCTTTGCAATGATGCTAAATAGTTATGGTGCTTAGAGTAATTCTTTAAATAGGCTAAACCTACATAGTATATATAAAGTATCCTAATGGCAAGTTGAATGGCAAGTAAAGCCATGTAAAAGAGGCATGATGAATTGTAGAACTCCTCACATTTTTTATTTTAAATTAAACAGGTAAGCAGGTAAGTAACTACTAAATTCAACTACATATCACACAATAAATTATAAGATATGAATGCAAAAAGAGTTTTGTCCCTTATATAGCATAGCACATCTAATGGAGACCAATTTATATGCCCTTAGTGATTTAGGAACACTAGAAAACCAATCTAGACGTAGCCCATTTGCTTGCTTATAGGATAATAGGACAACAAGTAATCTTTGCATAAAGTGGAGAAGTTCTCCAAAAGCCAATATTTTCGACAGTACCTCTTATCTTGATAATTTTCTATGGCTGAAATGTTCTACTGCTACCATGTTAAATGCCAAGGTTCCAAGAAATGCCTATAATTGTACAAACTGCACATTTGATGTGGCTTGTTGCTGATCTACAGTGGACCTGCAGTGGATATGTTCCACCACAGGAAATGTCTCTAATGTTTTATTTTACTACCGCATTGCTTCTCAGGTTAATCAGGGTGACAAATTAGCAGCTGAATTATACCTACAACATGATACCGCCATCGTAATAGAAGGCTAGAGAAGTAAGAGTATACAAATAGAAATCCAGCTGGTATACCACCATGTTTTGTAAACTTGGGTTAGGACTCTCCTATTAATTGTGTGCCATGTATGTTATTGTATATTAAAATGTTTACTATTTGCACTGTCTTGCCAAATTCTACCGATTGTTTCTGGTCTTTCCACCCCTTTTTTATTCTGTTGGGTGACATACCGACTGGGTTTCTATTTGTATAGAGGCATTGAAGAAGGAGTCGTCCCTCTGTGGTTGCACGGTTTCAGTTGAGGTTAGAGTTGTATTTACAGTCATGCTCAAAAGTTTGCATACCCTTGCAGAAATCGTGACATTTTGGGATTGATTTTGAAAATATAACTGATCGTGCAAAAAAAAAAATTATTTTATTGCAGTATACTGATCATATGAAGCCATTTATTATCACATAGTTGTTTGGCTTCTTTTTTGCAAAATGTAATTTTAAAAAAATATATATATACAGAGGTTTACTTCAGTTAATCCAAACTCACACACAAGTTCCCATAGAATAAATGATAAACAGGGAAAAAAAAAATACATTCTGTTTCTCCCAGTGCAGGGTAAAACTCTGATATGGGCAAAAGGGAGCAATGGTGTGTGTATGTATAAGTGTACAGCGATAGAGGTATTATAACCTAGTAAGTGTCAATCATTTTATTGAGGCATAGATATTGTAGTACAAAAAGTAGAAATCAGAGTTAAGATATATGTTAGCATGACAAGAAGAAATGTACAAAATGCAAAATGTGAATAACTCCTTAGTGAATCTGCCTCATTTTATGAATTAAAGGACCACTATAGTGCCAGGAAAACATACTCGTTTTCCTGGCACTATAGTGCCCTGAGGGTGCTCCCACCCTCAGGGTCCCACGCCCGCCCGGCTCTGGAAAGGGGAAAGGGGTTAAACTTACCTTTTTCCAGCGCTGGGCGGAGAGCTCTCCTCCTTCTCTCCTCCTCCGTTCCGCCCCGTCGGCTGAATGCGAACGCGCGGCAAGAGCTGCGCGCGCATTCAGCCGGTCACATAAGAAAGCATCATCAGTGCTTTCCTATGGACGCTGGCGTGCTCTCACTGTGAAAATCACAGTGAGAAGCACGCAAGCGCCTCTAGTGGCGGTCAATGAGACAGCTACTAGAGGCTTTGGGGGAAGGCTTAAAAAAAAATGGGTTAACCCTAGAAGGACCTGGCACCCAGTCCACTTCATTAAGCTGAAGTGGTCTGGGTGCCTAGAGTGGTCCTTTAAGTTATAAGCTGGCTATACAGGCATTGTTACATATAACATTTGACTGTATTTCTTGTTCTGGTGCATAGGTTAGGGGTGTGCATTGGTATGTTGTTGCAAAGTAGGCACTCTATTCTATGTTCCTGTTCGACTCTGTGCTGGCATTTAAACGTTAACAACCTAATCAACTTTAAACATGGCTAAGCTGTAGTGTTAAGTAGAGGAGTGTGGCGAAAATAACCTCGACACTGGGTTTTGGAGGGGCCCGTTTGCCAGCCTTTTGCCCCAGGATTATGGGCCCTGCAAAATGACAGACCAAAAAAAAAAAAATTACTTTCATGGGAAAATGTGGCTCTTCCCCTCCCCCTTTTTCCTGTCCTATTGTTCTCCAGCAGGGCGTTGTCCCAGGGACACTGCCAGACCAGTTGAAACTGGCTGCTTTGTCCCTCCTCAATCTCCCATCAGCCCTTGCTATTGTTTAACCCCTCAGGTTCGTGAGATCTGAGCGCTTTTCGGACATATTGAGCGCTCAGATCCAATCTGACAATATGTTGGACATATAGGTTAAACATTGTATTATAAGAGTTATGTATTTTTATGTGGTTTTTGTAACAGTTTTTGACTTATATTTCCTGTACCTGGAGATAATTAAGTGACCACAGCCACTTAGGCCAATTATCTCCAGGATAGAGGAGAAGATAAACCGGCCGCACAGCCTAAACCTGTGGAACTATTTTGGGCATGAAAGCCATGCTTGCGGTCGGTCAAATATGACTTCCAGGAATTTCTTGAACCCATGCTCTGATTTTTGGATATGTTGTTCACCCAGATTATGGGGATATGTGGTGTTTTGGGGTGTTTTCTGTGTTTTGTAAAAAATGTGTGTTTTCTGCCTGTGGGTAATTAAGTTATGCCATTGTGTTTGTTAATTGTATCACAGGCAGGGGGGAGGGTTTGTGTACATTATCTGTGAGTGTCTATCTGTACAAACCTGTTTTGATTGGCTTTGTAACTTTGTATCCTGTGTTCCACAAGGTCCACGTGGGTGGTAACGTTGTGGGAAAAACCTGTATATAAGAGATAATAAACCCTCAGACTGCTGAGTTCCTGTTTTAACCTCAACATAGAGCCTTGTGTCATGTGTGGGGGGAAAAGGCTGCTTCTACACTGGGGATTGCTATATACTCCCCCATCATGACTAAGCTCTTTTAATAGCTTGTTCCTTCTTAGCTCTCTGAAGGAAGAGAGATTCACCCACTGGAGCCTGGAGCCTTGTCGTAGGTCCAGGGTGGGTAGGAGACAGTGAGACTCCAACCAAGCTGCGGCGGTTCATGGGGTCTGCAGTGCTTATGGTGTCAAGTGAAGTGCTTGGAGCCCTCGGGAAGCACTACGAGCTACATCAACGGAGGTACCCAGTAGGGGTGCCAGGTGATCCATTACAGGGTGTAAAGCTCAATATACAATAATCTATGCTCAGAAGGATATCATGCTGTCATCACTGAGTGCTTAGCTCTAATAGATAACACATGCAGTATACAACTTCTAGATATATCAATTGTCAAAATGTCAGATGCCCAACAGTGTGCTAAAAAAACAACCAAAATAAAATTGAATAAAGTAAGCATAAAAACAACATGTTAAACGAAGATTAATATATGCCACTGGGGTTTCTTAAGGAAAGCCTGCTCCACAGACTTGCTTGAAAAGGCATGCAAATAGGCTTGTTGAGTCCTCTGGGTTTGGCTCATTCCTGCCTCCGACTGAGGTGAAGTGAGTGCAGAGTCCTTTGAGGTGCCATTCCGCCAGCCCCGGGCATTACATGAGCCTACCACTTGTGCTCCCAGTTCAGGTACCACTAATGGCTGAAAACGGAGATCCTGGCTAGGGTGTTGTGCCCAGGAGTGGGGCTGTGATTCGAGGAGTGTCCCCTGCGGTCCCAAAGCCCAGAAAAGCAGTCGGGGAGACTGGGCCTAGGGTCCAGGTATGAAGGCCAGGGTAGTCATCTTTGCTCCATTGGTTGTCTGCGTTGTTTAGGTGATAGGAGTTGGAATGTCTCTGATGTAAAGGCTGTCTGTGTGTAGTTAGTTCAGCTGCGCCCAGTGTAGGCCACGCAGTCGCCATTTTGTCGGTTTAGCACAGGAGTCCGAACGCTGGGTAACCTATGCATGGATGGTCTGCATAACAAAAGCTCCCTCCAGTGGGGACCAGGATTACCCCAGCCGGTCCATAGGGTGGGGGATCAGGGCCTGTGAGGGGTGTCACAGGGCTGTTATGTGGCAGCCAGGTATATGAACGTCTGCCCCACTTCTCTCCCAAGTAGGCCGCGTGCTCCAAAGCTTCGTAGTACCCACAGGGGTCTCAAAACCCCTGATCTTGGAGTCCACAGCAGCACCAACAACTGCCTGCACACTTGATTAAATTACACTGCTTGGATGTTAGCCGTGAGTCCAGAATTTCAATTTAAAAGGCCACATTCTGCAGGAGCCTCTTCAGCATACGACCAGTCAGCATGGCTGTCAGGCCCCACCCTCGTTTGGCTCCTTTTTAAATCATAATGATAACATAAATCACCCAAATGGTCCTGATCAAAAGTTTACATACTCTTAAATGTTTGGCCCTGTTACAGACACACAGGTTAAAATGGCAATTAAAGATAAATTCCCACACATGTGGCTTATTAAATTGCAATTAGTGTCTGTATATAAATAGTCAAAGAGTTTGTTAGCTCTTACAAGGATGCACTGAGCAGGCTAGATACTGAGCCATGCAGAGCAGAAACGAACTGTCAAAAGACCTGCGTAAGAAGGTAATGGAACGTTATAAAGATGGATAAAGATATAAAAATACATCCAAAGCCTTGAAAATGCCAGTCTGTACTGTTCAATCGCTTATTAATAAGTGGACAATTCAGGGATATCTTGATACCAAGCCAAGGTCAGGTTGTCATGGTTCTCACTGTGAAATCCAGACGGCCAGGCGTGGCCACCCCACATGTGCCAGATGGGCACTGGACCTGCTATACTGCCTCTAAGCCACAGCAGATTCTATTATTTTGAGTAATTCTATCCTTGTTATACCTGGCTATGTCTGCAGCACTGGGGGCTGGACTTCTTCTGGGGATATTACCTGTGCTTTAGCTTAGGCAGATCGCTCATCAACCGGGTATTTAAGGACTGCCTCGCCCTGGGAACTTGGTCAGTTCTTGGACTCTGGTGAACACGTGTAGTTCCTGTTTTCTTGTCTCCTGAACTTGTTCTCCTGATAGACCCAGGCTTCTGACCTTGGCCCCACCCTCTATTTATCCTGATCTCTGGCTTTCCTCTGACTTCTGTTTGTGACCTTGTCTGTACTGCGTATTGCAGCACCTTTCCTGCACAGCCCCGTGCACAGATTTACAGTCCAGGTGGCTTCTTACCTGGTCACCTTGGACCGTGTTTATCTGCATGAGCGAACATATCTGACCAAGAAAGATTTCAACCACAACTGCCAGAAAAATGGTTCAGGATACAATTAAAAACACACAGGTAACCTCAGGAAAAATAGACAGTTTGGTTGTTTCAAAGAACACAATATGATGATACTTGAACAAAAATGAGCTGCATGGTCGAGTTGCCAGAAAGAAACCTTTATTGTGCCAATACCACAAAAAAGCCTGCATTTTTTACATCAATGGGAATTAATTTACTTTAGACCATCAGGCCACCAATATTCAGAAACCTGTGATCTAACATGTAAAGATTAATGTTGTGTAGAATCTTTTATACCCTGGCTGTTGTGTGTTCCCCCCCCCCCAATTAAATGAAAGAGAAATTAAAGAGCTGTGATGACAAACGGTGCATTAGTAGTCCTATTTCATTCTAGGAATAATGGACAGATTTATTCAAGTGTTCTGTTAAATGTGATGCAAAAATATAAAATAGGAGGCAAAAATGCTTGATTCTTACAAACTGTTTTTGGGATTTTGGGAGATTTGGTTACAGAATTGTTGTTGTTTTTTTGTTTTGTCCTAAGTCGCTGTAAAGGGCAGCCGATAATGTTACCATATTTATAACAACTAGTCAATGAGTAATGGCACTGAACATGGGAAATGCATTATTTAAACAATGAGTGTCTATAATACCACAGGCTGTAGCTTGGCTTCATGTACCTTTGCATTGGATCGGATATGGACATTATACTTTATGAGCTACTGAGGCACAGAAACCAGGAAAGCTTACTTTTCCATTTGGTAGTTATCATATTAAGATGTGTCAAACTGCTGTTTCACTATATTGTTATATTATAAGGCAGAGGTTATGAACCGAGTTTTAAAGGCACAGTAATATTCAAGGATTAAGGTATTCGCCAATCCCATGCCAAAGGGCATATTGACCTAACCAAACGTATTGCTGTACATTGAGCCTTTATATTAAAGGGACTCTCCAGTGCCAGGAAAACAAATCCTTTTTCCTGGCACTGCAGAATCCTGCAGTGACTCCCTCCCGTCCCCCATCCCATGTTGTTGAAGGGGTTAAAACCCCTTCAGTGACTTACCTGAATTCACCGCCGATGTCCCTTGGTGATGGGTCAGGCTCTGCCCACGTCAGCCGGCGGGGGAGACCTAATGCGCATGCGTGGCAATGGCCGGGCGCGCGCATTAGACCTCCCCTTAAAAAATAATTATTCAATGCTTTCCTATGGGGATTCGGGTGACACTGGAGGTCCTCATGCTTAGTGTGAGGACGTCCAGCGTCATTAAAACACTTTTCATGGTTTAAGAACCCGGTAGTCCCTCTAGTGGCTGTCTGATAGACAGCCACTAGAGGAGGACTTAACCCTGCAAGGTAATTATTGCAGTTTATAAAAACTGCAATAATTACACTTGCAGGGTTAAGGGTGATGGGAGTTGGCAACCAGAGCACTACAATAGGCAGAAGTGGTCTGGGTGCTTGGAGGTTCCCTTTAAGGATTATTATTTATCCAACATCTAGGGAATTAGCAATAATGAAGATGGTAGCTGATAACACTACATATATTTAGTTGATCTATTTAACAGAACAAAAAAAATTAAGAGTATTTTAAAAACACCTTACCTGTAATGTCTGCGCAGGCGCCACTCTCCAATCTATGCTTCCTGTACAAATTCTTTAGAACCTTGGCGCTACCAAAACGCTTGAATCGACTCTTCACATTGTTGTAATACCATTCTAGAGATTGAGTCCTCAAAAGTCTAGGAAAGAAAACAAAGTAAAATAATCAGTACCCGATAACTGATTATGATAAAGGATATTTGTATGAAAATGGTCTACATATCATATTAGTTAGCTTTAAATATCACAGCCTGTGTAGAATGGACTCAGTGAAATAGTTTTGGTTCCAAACACTCCTGTTCAATTTCAGAGTCTACAAAATAACCACACATTCTTTTTACAATAAATTTTACAAACAGCTAAGAAACAAACATACACTGTTATTCGCTAATCTCCCAATGATAGAAAATTTTAATCTAAATGGCAAAACTCATTTTATCCATACATTTTATAGTTTTATAGTATGCGGATATTAAATATATATGATCTGACATATAAAACATTTATAAAATCTCACTATTTTGTGAGACATATATAACATACTTAAACACAATTAAACAAAAATAGAGCAATAGCCCCATGTGCATGTTCTGATAACATTTTGTGAAACATTGCAATTTATAAACTTTTCTTGTGATATATTTTCTTTTTAGGCAGTGCAGCAGATTTTCAGTATAGCAAGTATATTTTTGAAAAGTAGAATTTTACTAAGAGCCTCTAAACACTTTATTTTTTTTGGGGGGGGGAGGGGTGGGGGCAATACTTAGTATTATTTTTTGTGTGCACTTTCCCACCATTATATAGTATCTGTGTAAACCTTTTTGACATGAAAAGAGGGCCTTCTATTAGATGGTGCCATGTTACCTCACTTTGTTCACGGAAGAGTGAATTGAACAATGCTTGCCTAAGGAGCTAAATTGGAGACACTGTCCTAACAACCTAGCTTTCCAACTTCTCTTGTGTGGCCCCCAAAAATCCCAAAATAATAACTTTGCTGACTTTTTTCCAATTCTACTAGTTTGATCTAAAATGTGAAATTCACTCTGATACCTATATAACTTACACTTTAGTGAATTATCCAGTCTGTGAAAAGCACATTTTAGACACTGTGACCATGGTTTTGAGTTTATCTGGGGTGCAATGTGCTAGACTATCCTGGTGGCTGTTTACATTTGGCAACAGGACTGTAGTACAATCTTATTTAATAGTCAAACAGCAAATGCTCAGTGTCTATTCATATGCAAGAAGGCATATCAATTATGTTGGAGCTGTGTTATTATTATTGTTATTATTATTACTATTATTAATAATAATAATAATAATAATAATAACCTGTTAACAGGTTTCCTTTCCCACACCTCACCAACCCACTTTGCTTCCTCTCCTGCAACTGTGCATCTAGAACAAATTAAGCCTTCATTGTAAACTCTTCTTGCAACCTACTACCCTTTGCATTGCGGCATTTTACCCCACTCCTCTTAGAATGTAAGCATGTTCGAGTAGGGACCTCAACACCTTCTGTTCCTATATGTCCGACCTGTCTTGTGGCAACTTCTTGTTTGGTAGCCCATCTATTGTAGAGCTCTGTGGAATTTGTTGGAACTTTAATAATAATCAGTTAAGATGTATCGTCAACGTGAACACAAAGAGGAGTTTTAAAAATATATGACACTAAGTTATTATTTTACAATACATTTTCAAACAGAGCCGTTAATTTTTTTTGGCACATTGCCTATACATGAAATGTAACCATTGTACTTGGTATTAACCAAATATATGGGCACTTGGATGATGAATTTTAGCTTCTGTTTTGTATATTGTTATTTTGTCATAACCAGACAATATGTGGCTAGAATCGTTAATGAATCCATGCGCATAATGGATGCAGTCTACATAAGGCCAGTGGGCCATCAGTCAGCACGAATATGTTCATGTTTTACTTGTATTGTAACTCATCCAATTATGCTGAACAATTGTGCTGAAATGAAAATGCAATTAATTTGTCTTTGAGAAATTGTCTGCAAAACAAACACATAATGTTAAGAGAGTAAAAGCCAGAATGCATTCTACTAAATGTAAGCTGTATAGGTAAACATGACTAAACTACATAAATAATAACCATTAGTAAAGGATTTCTGTGAAAAATAATATTAAAATAAAATAAAGGAAATAACATGGTCAGAATCTCTTATAAATGTAGTAGAATTTGTAGCTGCTAGCCTTTTACGTGGGACATATAGACAGCTTAGAGTAATTTCCATAAACACATTTGTGCATTTTAAAATTGCATACTGGGAGTTTACATATGTATGACAAAATTTACACACCCCACCATTGGACAAAAATAAGTGCATCTTGCAGCCATATAGTAGATAACTTCCTAAACTCTTACCCTTGTCGGATTGCTATATTTAAGTGTACCAAATTAGGAAATGGTTTAGTCCTTTTTGGCATCTTTAAATTAATCCCACAAGGATTAGGGAGTTAGCTACTTTATAATGTTTGCCTTTCATTCAATTTTACTGATACTAAGTAAAAATTACTTAGTATTAGTAAATAAGAGAGGTTAAATCCTCCCTCCTGCCTCTACCCACCATGCCATGAGCAGGGCATGTCTACTATACAGTAAGTGTTTTTTCGCTGCAATAAATAAAGACAAGTGACTGGGCAGCTATTTCCCATATACTAATGTGGGGAAAATATTGACCCCCAAGGGTGGGGGGGGAATGGGGGACATAGAAAGCGAGTAGGAGCAGCTTCTATTTTTAAATATTACAAGGAGGTAACCGCTCCACTGTAATAAACTAAAACAAACAAAAGGAGAATGAAAAGCACAGTAAAAATGTCGTCCAACAAGCCATTTGTTCTTTATTTAATTTGGTGTAATTTCTATTTGTTCATTTGTCTTTAGGACAAATTACTGAATTGCCGAAAATTTGTACGAAAACCTGTTAGTCCGAAAACTAATGCCAGAGTCTAGCCTAATAACATCCACAGAGTTTATACGAACATCCAGGTCTATTTTTCTTTATACACAAACTCTTGCTCTCTTTTTTAAAAACTGCAAACTGTTCAGTCATCCTTAGCGGGCAGTAATTTTGTGGTTTTCCGCTTGTTCTTCATTCAGTAATCACCACTGAATATATAAAGCCTGCATGTGGAACAGAGATACAGATAAAACTAGGTAGGTGTGGAATTTTATTTTTATTTTTTTAAGAGAAAAAAGTGATGTAAATTAGCAAAGACACAAATTATATGTTCTATTAGCAGTTTTAGTTACTGCATAAGTATAAGTAATATGTCTGTGGTCTCCTGGCTGCCTGCAGTTTTTTCAGTCCTCATGTGTCCTATACTCCTGTCAATGTCCATTTCATTATGTTATACTGGGAATGATATACTCTTTCCCTTTATGGAAATATATTTTCCATACTATAATATCACTGCTATTATAAACAAAGATTAAATATCTAAGGCATTATAAAAACAATCCTGAGTAATTAGAATGAGTTAATGGTCCTCTGCCTATATACACAGTCAATAGTCTTCTCACAATGAATATATGTGTGTGTGAATATGAAGTTCATTAATTGTCATTACATGGCAGAATATAGGTCCTTATGTAAGGCAGTCATAAATGTTGTATAGTCAGACGAAAATATTGACAGTGGGATATAAACTAAGGTGTCATGAAAATTCTCAATATTTCATATTGGATTTTTGAGTATTAGGGTTTCCATGCTACAGTTAAAAAGAATATGGGTCCGATCCAATGCACATTTGTTTGTCTTATTATTATATAGTATTGAATCAATACATTAATGTTACAAATTTGCACTGCTGCTTAAATCTAGGCTTATCCAAATTATCTAGAAGACCTGCACCTATATACTGATTTCCTAATTAAGTTCCTATGTGCATTTAAACAACTCACCACTTCATTATACCATGATAGCATTGAAATTGGTTTATTGACATTATTGGGGGAAGGGCGTAAAGATTTATTGAGGGTATCATGTCCAATTTAATTAATTGTTCTTTCACTTATCCAACCAGTAGCACAATCCATGCTAACCGATCCAAGGGCAGGAGGCTTTCTAAGATATAACATACTCAACATCAATAAAGTTTGATATGATTAACATCTCCACCCTAACAAGAGAGAGATATAATGTACAACTTCATAGTTATCGATAAACAAATCAAAAGGTTTAAGGCCTGTTGTTGGCGCACATTTTAATCCTTTTGACAGAAGGGTTCATTCTTGTTTAGTAAGTACCTCCCCAGAGATATTAAATATACCTCCTGCACGCAGAATAATATCACACCTAGGACTAAGGATAATGTATAACCAGACCTTAGAATGGCCGGACTTAACGTATCCAAGAGGAGTCAGAATACTTGCCGAGGTCAGGGAAACAAAACGTGACACAATGATGAGGGAAAGCCAAAAGTCAAGGACACCAAAAATCAGGGAAGTCAAAGCCAAGGTCAAAATACCAGAAATACAACAATCACTAACACTCTCTCGTATAACCGAGTTTTATTAAGCTCCATATTATTGTTGTAATTTAGTGCATAACAAGCTCTTACAGATATACAACTCTTGAGAGCACATCCGTACACTAAAATAAATGTTTCCTTTTATTAGTCCGTGAAAATATGACACTGTGGTCTTGTAAATCAAATGGTTATGAGTAGGTCATGAAGTTAAATCTCCTGGAACAGCAAAATACTGCGATGCGTTGGTTATTAATGGCAACCTATGATAGCATAAGGGATGTTATTATACAAATAAGTGTTTTGCATGTATTTCCTGAATAAATAATGAATTTGATTGTTGGTATGTCCCAGCAGGTATTTATTTATTTTGAAATATGATTGGCCCAAGTCCTGCAATAGTTATAAACCAGACCATAAATACGTACCATTAATCCCTAGATACAGAAGCCTCTTTGCAAGCGAATGCTTAATAAGGATTATCACCTGAGCCACATAAACCATAATAGCAAAACCAATTCATCTGTTTCATTATTATCTATTATGGGAGTTTAATTTAATGTTGAAAGCATCCTCTATATTTATATACAAATCAGCAGGGATCCTCAAATCAGCAAATAATGCTGATAATTATTGGCTACATAATATAATTGAATTTATAACATCTATTGACAAAGAAAATAACTGTTAACAGATAAACACGGATCAACATGAATTAATGAACAGTGATTTAATTTATTATATACAAATCTTAAACTCACAGCACATTTCCTGCAGTGCTGAAAATAAAATGTTTTCCTGTAACAGAGCTACAATAATAATAAGAACAACCCTTTGAATCCTGCACGGATTAAGAAGGTAACTAACAAAATTGGCACTTTTGTATAGAGCAATTTATGAATCTTTTGCACATCTAAACGCTTTAGACATAGGCTTGCACAGCACATTACAGTAAATTATATTTAACCCCTTAAGGACACAGTAAATTTTTGCATTTTCTTGCTGTTTTCGTTCAACTGCAATTTGCATCTCTCTCGTTTATTGCACCGACACATATTATAGACTGTTTTTTAAAGGACAGAAAGGGCTTTAATTTGATGTAACATATATATATCTCAAAAAGATAGATGCTTGGCACTCTCCTTAACAAATAGAATAAAGATAACTAGCCTGGGTGCAAAATCCTATGCGTCAAAAATATATAAAGAAAAGAATTTGGACGCACTCACAGGACTTAATAAAGGTGAAAAAAAGTGTCTATTTTAATAATCCATGTGATTGCTTCATTTGTACTTTTCACATGGATTATTAAAATAGACACTTTTTTTCACCTTTATTAAGCCCTGTGAGTGCGTCCTAATTCTTTTCTTTATATATATATATATATATATATATATATACATATACACATATACACATACATATATATATATACACACACATACATATATACACACACACACACACACATTTATTATTAAAAAAATACAGAAAATGCAAAAAAAAAGTTTTTTGCAATAATAATGTGTGCATAATTAGTGCAGGTTAAAGAAAGTAATTCAAAATAAATTAATTTAGTTGTTCTGATTTACAGAATATATAATGTGTCTGGGATTTTAAGTTTTTTTTGGTAGTTACAGGTCACAAAGCACAAGGAGTAAAATGAACTTTTAATGTGGAGCGATTTTAGAATTTGGTATGTTTGTCTTGTAAGCTTAATAGCCATAAAAGAAAACAAAATTGCCATTCAAAAGTATATATTTATATAACGTAGACATCACAGGCTATTGTCTTAAGGTTGTTTTGATACTTTCTTCGTAGCCATTTCATCGCCAATCTCTGCTAAATATTGGAGTTAAATTTTGTTGTTTTGAGTTTTTGGCACACAAACTTATAACAAATTCTAGCAAATTCTAGCAACAGAATGAACAATCTATCTTGATGTTTATCATTAGGTGCCTAAGACTGAGTCCACATGATATCACAAAGAAGAGGAGAAGACAAGGAAAGGACAGTAGAGGCAATGATACACTCAGGTAGAACGATAGGGGAGGTCTCTTGTTCTGATTCTATCGCAAATTGCCTAGATAGGGCATCAGCCTTAACATTCTTAGGACCTGATCTGGTACGTGATGATAAAGTTAAAGCATGACAAGAACAATGACCACCTAGCTTGTCTAGAAGACAGCCTTTTAGCATCTCCAATGTATGGCAAGTTTTTGTAATCAGTTATGATCAGGAGAGGATCCTTGGAACCTTCCAAAAGATATTGCCATTCTTTCAGAGCTAATATAACGGCCAAAAATTACCAATATCATAGTTACGCTCCACTGGTGACAACTTCCTAGAAAAGAACCCACAAGGATGCAAAGGGGTATCCTGACTCTCCCTCTGAGAAAGAACAGCCCATACCCCTGTCTCAGAGACATCTACCTTTAGTATGAAGGGTTTGCTAGTGTCAGGGAGTGCCAATATGTCGTCAGAGGCTAATAATTTCTTAAAAAGCTCAAAAGCCTCTCTAGCTTCTTTAGACCATATAGTACAGTTAACTCCCTTACCTGTCAAATTGGTGATGGGGGCTATCACAGTAGAGAAACCTTTGATGAATCTCCTATAGTAATTAGCAAACCCAATAAAACTTTGAATAGCTTTTAACCCATTAGGTAATGGCCAGTTTAGAACAGCTTCTAGTTTGCGAGGGTCCATCTGCAAACCAGAGGCTGAAATATTATATCCCAAGAACTGTACCTCCGTCTGGTCAAATATGCATTTCTCAAGTTTTCAAAATAGCCAAATTTTTAAGCAAAGTTTGCAATACTTGCTTCACATGCCTATGATGAGTCTGGAGATCAAAAGTATAAATGTAGTCTCTGGGAACATCATTAATGAAGTCCTGAAATACGGCTGAAATACAAGCATTGCATAAGCCGAAGGGCATGACAAGATATTCATAGTGACCACTTCTCATGTTAAATGCAGTTCTCCATTCATGACCCTCCTTATTCCTTACCAAATTGTAAGCACTCCTACGGTCGAGTTTGGTAAACACCTTAGCGTCCTGGAGTCTGTCAAACAATTCTGAGTTAAGGGGGATGGGATAAGCATTTTTGATGGTGATCTTTTTCAATTCCCTTTAATCAATACATGGTCATACAAAAAAGAACAACTGCAGGTGAAGAAGATTTACGTATTTGACTTTTTTGTAGAGACTAGGAATGTGCATGGGTAAAATATTCGGTTCGGTTTGGCATTCCGAAATTCGGGATTTGGAGACTTCGGCTGTTCTCTTGTAGCCGCTTAGTAAATAACTCCCTAATTCCCACAGTATTAGGGAGCTATCTACCAAAAGGCTGAAAGACCTAAAAATTACTTAGTATTAGTAAATTCTGCCCCTACTCGCTATATCGCGAGTAGGGGCATGTCTATTAAACAGTGAGCAGCCTGTTTAAACAAAAAAATTTAAATGGTCCCCCCTGACTCATAACAACATGCTGCACCCCTGACTCATAACAACACTCTGATTGGTTGATTGAAAGTAACCAGAGAGTTATGAGTCAAATTACACAGTGTGGGAAAATTCCAAAGAGCAAGAATGACTTACCTGTCAGTCTCTTCATTTACCTGTCAGAGCACTCTGATTGGATGGCTTAAACCAACCAACCAGAGTGCTCTAAGCCTAATTGCAGGGCGGGGCAAGGCATTATAAGTGGAGCTCAGTCTGTGCGGTGCCCTCCATGGGTAAAGATGGATTATTTTTTCAGCTTTTTTTTGGGGGGGGGATTTTTTTTGCGCTCTGGGTTTTTTGTTTTGTTTTTTCAAAGTGCAACGGTTATTATGGTTTTTTATTTGGCTTTTTTTGGCGCTGAAAAAATAAGATTTTAGAAAAAAGAAGACATCAAATGGTAAGTTGTATTTATTTATTTACAGGTACTTAATTATTGGTCCCCCATCACTATTTTAAGGGTGAGGGGAGTAGGTAGGGGTAATTCATTTTGTTTGGGAGGGGGGTGACTAGGGGTTTGGGCACCCCTAGTCACCTGGGGGGGTTACACCCCACTCAGCGGTGGGGGCCGGGGGAGGACAATAGGTCCCCCCCTTATTTTACTTTAGGGCCCCCACCCGCCACTCTGGGGTGGGACCTGGGGGGAGGACATTAGGTCCCCCCCTAATTTTACTTTAGGGCCCTCATCTGCCGCTCAGGGGTGAGGACTGGGGGGGTAATAGGGGAACGGGAGGGGGGACGTTTTTGTGTGTTTTTTTTTTAGCAGTGAGCAGGCTGTTTAATGGATATGCCCCTATTTGTGGTAAAGGGAGTAGGGGCAGAATTTACTAATACTAAGTAATTTTTACTTAGTATTAGTAAATTTGTCTGAAAGACCAATTTAGGTCTTTCAACCTTTTGGTAGATAGCTCCCTAATAAAGTGGGAATTAGGGAGTTATCTACTTATTCATCCCCATCGGCCACTGGCTAAGTAACTTACATTTTATATGAATGTGTTACTTGATTGTTGTAAGTGTTGCAAATGCTTACAGCTGAATCCTGGCTATGTCTGTATACTTTTATTTAAACTGGTATACAGTGTAACATTCTTTATTCTTCCACTGGGTATATTAGTACTTCAGCAATTCTGTGCTTCGGAACTTCAACAACTTTGGAATTTCAGCAATTTCTGAACTTCGGCAATTCGGACATTCGGAAGCATCCGAATGTCCGAACTGCCTGAAATTTGTCCGAATTCACATTCGGAACAAAACTAATTGCACATGTCTAGTAGAGACTCTTTAATGTATTCTTCCATAATCCTACTTTCCTGTGGTGACAAGGCATATACTGCCCCCTTAGGGGGCATAGTGCCGGGTAAGAAATCTATGGAGCAATCATAAGATCTATGAGGAGGTAGCGTATCAGTGTGACTTTTACTAACCCCTTCTTTAACCTCCCAGTACTGCACAGGAATTTCGGTAGGCTGAGGCGTAGGAGTAGGTAGAGCAACGATGCCCACTCTCTTAGTAATGGGTAACATACATCTCTCACTACACTCTTTACCCCATTCCAGTATTTCCCCCTTAGCCCAGTCAATATGAAGATTATGCTTAACAAGCCATGGAAATCCTAGTATAATGGGACAAGAAGGGGAAGCAATCATCTGAAATGTAATGATTTCTTTATGTAATGCTCCTATAGTAACAGTGATAGGCAGTGTTTCATGGGTAATTAGAGGTTGAGAGAGAGGTCTCCCATCAGTGGCCTCGATGGCCAAGGGTGATGATCTCTCCTTGCTGGGTAGGAGGTGTTTACTGGAAAATTGCATGTCGATAAAGTTTCCTGCAGCACCTGAGTCCATCAGGGTTTTACATGAAAAACTTTTCTTGTTGCATTGAGCAGTAATATAAAGGAGAAATCTACTTTGGGTAGTACCAGGGAACATATCCATCACACCTAAGACCGGTCCCCTTATGGTTCTTAGGCGTGCAAGTTTTCCAGACGTATGGGACAAGCATTTCTCATATGTCCTTTCTTGCTACAGTATAAGCAAAGGCCCTCTTTTCTCCTAAACAGTTTTTCTGCCTCTGACACTCTCATAACCCCTAACTGCATAGGTTCGGTTTTAGACTGCCGAGGAGGGTTAGAAACAACAGGACTAGAGAAGCGAGGCGCCAGTGACATATTCATAAGTCTGGTTCTATTTCTAGTTATCTCCCTGTTCCTAAGTCGATTATCGATATGCATCACATAAGTGATGTATTCATTTAATCTCCCTGGTAGTTCTTTGGCTGCAATTTCATCAAGGATAGCTTTGGATAATCCCTCTGAGAATGAGGTGAGAAGGCAGGTGGGGGTGTACCTGCCGAAGGAACCTTAGGCTGCAAATGAGCCGTACGTATTAGTAGCGTATTGAAAGCTTGGTCAAATTGATCTATACGGTGATCATTCTCCTCTAGCTTTCTCTCACAAGCTACTATGTGCTGACACGTATCTGCAGGATCCATGGCCATGTCATAATGTCAGGATTATAATGATCCAGCATGAAGAATAGTATCACACCCTAGAACTAAGGGTAACGTCTCACCGGACCTTAGAAAGGCCGGACTCAACGTACCCGAGAATAGTCAGAAAACTAGCCGAGGTCAGGGACACAGATCGATAGACAGCGATAAGGTAAAGCCAAAAGTCAAGGTTACTAGAAATCAAGTAAGTCAAACGAAGCCAAAGTCAAAATACCAGAAATACATCAATCAGGAACACTCTCTCGGATAACCATCTAGGGGAAACCACAACAGGGCAATGAGCTAAGGGAATATGAGAGTTTAAATAACCCTTTTGCAGATCCGAATGGCTGTACCTAGCCCTTGACCCAAAAACGTGCATGTTCATCTTTTGCGTGATGTCACCCGCATGTCGATGTTGTCTTTATCATGGATGGACGTGGGACTATATAATTGTGTGGGTCCGCAGTGGCCTGCGTCTATGGACATGCCGCAAAAGCCAGGAATGATAGCGGCACTCCCCTTTATCTTCAGCAGGTAATTATCTCAGTTTTTGTTACATGGAGACGAAAAATACGTGACACCAACAATCTATGAATAGATAATGGAATTATGACCAACAGAGCAGGTATGAAAGCCAAACAATTGTCTATCTAAGAACCACTAAAGTAACCCAGACCACTAAATCTCAATTAAGTGGTATGGGTGCATTGTAAAACAAAGGAAGCTGCAATGTTGTTAAACACAACTTGTGTTTAACAACAGTGGCCGCCTTCAAGGATGAACAGGTGGCAGCACCGAAGGGGCTCTGCATTGGAGAAAAGGTTTACACTGAAAATAGGGTAGGGGGAGAGGCAGAGCCCTAAAATTAATCCACAACAAGGAATAGAGTATCTTATTTTTAATGCTAGTGTTGTTTTAAACATGCCAAGTTTATACAACTAATATCACAATCACTTAGTTGAACCCATGAAATCTATCAGTATATTTGCCCTTTGGTCAGATTAACTGTGTAATTAGATTTATACATATATAGCTGTTGAAAAAAATAAATTAACAGTGCATTGGTGATAGACTGCTATTAATTAGGCAGTTTAGTTGGTTCTGTATAAAGATTCCAATCTTAATGTGAGGCCTATATACTCCGTATTGTGGTGAAACATTGGTACGCAGTGTGTTTTGTGTATATAACTGATATTAAAAACTTTGAGTGAGATACTGAGTTGTGCTGAGTCCAGAATGAACTAGTAAGGTCAAAAGAGGCACACTTGGAAATCCTAGATTAATCTTGAACTACATTTTGTAACAGTAATTTGGGTTTCTTAATTGCAACTCAAGTGTTTGTTATCAATCAACATTTTCATTTCTGTTTCCTAAACCTTTACAGGGTTTGTAACGGATCACCTGTACTCTGACCGAGTACCTTCCGTTGATGGATGCTTCCTAGTTTGCGCCGAGGACCACAAGCACCGCACCGGACTCCACAATCGCCGTAGCTTAACTGGAATCTCGCCGTCTTCCTTCCACCCTGGATCAGCTTCTGTCCTCCAGGACCGTGTGGAAAAGACCTCTCCTCCAGGAGAGTGTATCAGGAACAGCTCTTAAAAAAAGCTAAGTGATTAGAGCTCAAGGGAGTATACAAAGTATAGCAATCCCCAGTGTGATTATAGCAGTTCCCCTCCAATCACGAGACAAGACTACAGTCTTTTAAACACCAATAAGCCCAAATAGTGTTTTTAACTGGCAATTTCTCCCAGGGGCCATAGTCACAAGGCAAGAGGCTGGCAAGCAGGCCTCTCCAAGAACAAGTGGCGAAGGGCACTTCGTCACAGTGTTATTCAAAGTGAATTCAAAGTGAATTTAAAATGCAAGGTCAAAATAACCAAACTAGAAAAAATCTCTAAATCAGCTATGCTTTCAATTCATCTACTTTAATCTTAAAGTCAAAAAAGAAACTGTGATTCTCACTTTAGTAAATGACCCTGTATGAGTCCTTTATAAATTGTGTACCTGCACAGAACAATGCAATATGCTGGTGCTTTGTTGAAAATTAAATAAATGCATAACCCACAGCCAATGTATAAGCAAAGTAAACATGAAAATAATAATATAATCAATTAGCACAATTTAAAAAATGTTTAATCATAACTAACCACGAACTCACAAATTTACCACAAAATGTTATTATTTTATTTCCTCTTACCCAAAACAGTATTGAAAACAAGTAAAACTTGTCATTTATATATACTATAGACTGTAAGCGCGTACGAGCAGGGCCCTCTTCAACCTGTTGTTCCTGTACGTTTTTGTAATTGTCTCATTTATTGTTAAATTTCCCCCTTTGATAATGTAAAACGCTACGGAATATGCTGGTGCTTAACAAATACCAGTAATAATATTAATAATAATAATAATAATAACTCAAACCCTCAAAGCCCCATGAAACTAAATATCTAAAGGTAAAAAGAAAGAAATATGATACACCAGTGAAAAATAACAATTTTTGCAACATTCTGTAAACATGCAGATATGCTTAAATTGTCATAAGATTCTTCTTTTTACACATTCAAAAGCTTATACTATTTTGAAAGCAGTTGTTTACAACACAATGCAGCAAAACAAACTGACAGAGTTGTGCATAAATCAGTACAGGTATACACAATGCAAGTTGACATGTTCTTGAGAAACATTGTCAGTGCCTTCCTACACTACATTTTCCAGTGACAGCTGTCATTATGGCTAAATACAAAATATTTAATGGATGGCACTGCATTGTGTTTGAAGAAAAGCTATGCTTAAAAGGAACCACTACATTGCAAAGAGCTTTTAGTGGATTTTAACTTAGAAAATATCCATTTATTAAAAATAGAAGAAATAACTCCTTAGAATGTTTCCTTAGCTGTAGAACGGTCTAGTGCAGCTAATGAACATCCTCCTCTCTTTGCTCTCCACTGACTTCCCTCTTCGTGTTAGGCTTTTTCAAATGGACAGCAGTTAGGAAGTATTTGCGGCTGCCTAATTCACAAGCATGGGAATGCAGAGAGCTACGAACAGTAAGAAACTGGATGCCTTTAAAAGGTTAAACTGCAGTGGTTTCTTCCTTGAAACATGGCCAATTCAGTAAGCAGAAACAGCCCAGGTGCTAGGAGTGAACATTTTGTAGAAATCTTCTGTGATGACAGATATTATATATAGATATGTATATAACTTTGGCACTCACCCCTTTACTGATGCTTGTTTGAAATCTTGCCTAGGTGCAACCTCAGCATACAAATATATTCACAAAATAGTAGCTGCACTCACAGTTCTTTTTTTAAAGTGTTTCTTGTTTATTGAAGATTACATATACATTGTCCCGATCAACATTTCGACCCTGCATGGGTCTTTTTCAAGAGATATATATAACGTGCACCAGTGAAATTTTCATTTCGTACAAATGATTTCGTACTAAATAAAAATGTCATTCGTCAATCTCGAATTTCATCCGCAAACCATCTGTTTTTGAATGAAATTTGTTAATAATTTGTTTTCGCTGATTTGGACAAAAACAGCAGTGCGCATGCGCAAAAAAAGAAAGAAAGGAGGGAGCCAGCAGCGCTACCATCTCCCTCCTTGTAATAAATAACTATTCCTACCACCCCGCCCTCCGCATTTAAACCTTTGGGGGTCACTATAACCACCATATTAATAAAAGGGAGGTTAAATCCACAAGTGCCGCATGCCATGCCACGAGCATGTCGCCTAAACAGTGAGCAGCCAGTGGATTTAAAACTAAATATAAATCTGTATGGGGGTCACTATGACCCCCATATTGGTAAAAGGGTGGTTAAACCCTCCCGCATGCCCCTACTAGCAGCATGCCGCGAGTAGGGGCAGGTCGCCTAAGCAAATTTAAAAGTACTAGTGACTGGGCAGCTACTGCTGCCCAGTTACTAGTGCAATAAGGGGGGACCTGACACAGGTTAAATCCTGCTGCATGTCCCTACCTGTGCCAGTTCCCCCCGTGGAGCCAGTGGTTGCTCGCTGTCATTTAAAACCAGATATAAAAATCAGTATTTTACATAGAAGTGATAGAGAGCTACGGTAAGAGTACGTGTAACTAACAGTTATAGCAAAAACTATAACAATGTTGCAATATGAAAAAGTAGCTATTTAGATCTAAATAGCTACTTTTTACACATACTCTTACCATAGCTCTAACACTTCTATATAGGATACATTTATAACCAGTTTTAAATGACAGCGAGCAGCCAGTGGCTTAAATATAATTCAGTATGGAGGTCACTATGGCCCCCATATTGATAAAAGGGAGGTTAAATCCTCCCGCATGCCCCTACTCTCGGCATGCCATGAGTAGGGGCATGTCCCTAAACAGCAAGCAGCCATTGTCATTTAAAACTACTAGTGATTGGGCAGCAATAGCTTGCACAGGTGCCCCCATTCCCACATGGTGGTGGAACACAATAACTAAAATGGGGGGACATAGTGCCCCCCCACACTTCTTTCTGGGATCCGCAGGTTGGGGCTATTAATATAAACAGTGGGTCCTAATGTTCCCCCTGGTCCCCACCCATGAGCAGTGGGTGGGGACCCTAAATAAATAATGGGGGAGACCTAATGTCCCCCCCAGGTCCTCACACATGAGCGGCAGATGGGAATCTTAATTAAAGGGGAGCCTAATGTCCCCCCTGGTCCCCACCCATGAGCGGAGGATGGGAACCCTAAATAAATAATGTCCCTCCCAGGTCCCCACCCATGAGCGGCAGGTGGGTCCTTAAATAAAAAAATAAATAATGGGGTGGACCTAATGTCCCCCCTAGGTCCCCACCCATAACCGGCGGGTGGGGACAACAAATAATAAAGTGACTAGGGGTCCCCAAGCCCCTAGTCACTCCCCTGTCAAAAATATCCTACCTACCCCCCTCACCCTATTAATAGTAAGGGGGGGGGGCAATAAACTAGCCCTGTAAAATAAAATGTCATACTTACCATTTGTTTACTTATATCACTATGGTGATGGTTTTATATCCACGATAATATACTTCTGAATGCACTTTAATTAATTGGTATCCAATAGTTAGAGTGATGAGCTTATGATGAGGATTCATCACTTTAATTGATGTTAAATGTGGCATCTTTAAATCGTGTTTTGCAATTTGCACTTTGTATATTTTGTATACAGACTTTTTTATATTTATATCACTACATTTTTGATGAACACATCTTTTTTCACTACATTAAGGATCACACACTAGATTATTTTCTGATGATTAATATCATCCTTCATAAGCACTATGCACTTTATTATCTGTACAGATTTGCTCACTCATTTATTCGATTTAACTGTATGTTAGACTGTTTTGCGATCGATTATCGATCCTGCACAGTGGTTTTCTTTCTCAGCATGCCACAATGTGTAGATGATTCATCTTATAATGTTTTAATACGATATGGGGCTTCTTTATAGGCATATAAGTTTTGTTTATGCTTATCACCATGGTGATGGATTAGTCGGCACGGCACTGCGTGACATCACAGGGGGAGGTGTCAGAGTGTGGGAGGAAACGAGGGACGTTCACACACAGGTGATGGGGGTTTGGTAAGTTTGTTTTCTCATATATATATATATATATATATATATATATATATAAAACACGATCTTGTTAATGTATGTGATGTTATGTCCTGATGAAAGTTCTAATGTGAACTGAAACGTTGACCTTCTGTGAGATCTTCAATAAAGAAAATCTTTTTTTCACAAGACCTAGAGTGCTGGTTACCTTTATCTTTTTGGTGTATGCAGTGCAGTCGAGCACTGGGCTATAAAACTGGGAAGCTGGAGTGGTAAACCTACAAACTGTGTATATGTCACATTTAATATATATAGATGTGTGTACATATATATCTACATATATCTATGTAGATGGATAAAGACAATTGTTTATTATTATTATTTATTTTTTAGCTGTGCTTACCTTTGCATATCTTTTTTGCAGTGAATGTTGCTCTAATCTTCATTCCCTGCTGGTGCCTAGGGTTTAAATTCTAGTGTTTTTTTTTTTAAGAAAAAGAATATCTGTCATCACAGAAGATTTTTGCAAAATGTTGACTCCTAGCACCATGGTCGTTTATGCTTACTGAATTGGTCATGGTTCAAGAAGCAGCCACTGCAGTTTCACCTTCATTAGTTGGTACATGATTTTTTAAAAACATTTTACTATCCAAATAAAATTTTCATTTTTGTTTGCAATAAATATTGTGCTATTTATACATATTGAAATAAAAAAAATACATTTAAACATTGCTTTCCAGGACACCCAAAATACTCGGGGGTTAAGCATATGTTGATTTTATGCTTCAAATGTGACAATTATTTTGATTAAATAAAGAGCATCTATTTATATCCATTAATTTGGTTAAAATTACATGATTATATATGTTTCTCTTTTACATTTAGTAATAGTTTGTGTGTTTACATTTTGTAAGAGAATAATTTGTCTGCAGTAACTGTGATTCTGTGACTCTGTAATATGTGGACATATTAAATATTCCAAGAGATCCTCTATGACTACAAATACAGTGCACTGTGTTGTCTGCAGTCTCACTGTATCTTTCTGTCTCCCACACAGAGATTTCAATCAGCGGTATGTGAGCATATGCCATTAGCATAGTTGCTATACACAGAGCAATATTTCTCCTGTGGGCTGCTGGAGATTGACAACAGGACTGAATAATGAGGGTCAATGATTAAACCAAATTAAATGTTACTTGCACAGAGGATAAATAACATTACAAGCACCCTGAAACCAAAATAAATAGTTGATGTTTTTAGATGGAATAGATAGCATAACATAAAATAAACAAACACATTTAGCCATGTGATAATGTTCTTAAAGTTCACAGATCATTATATTTGAACTGTACAGAACCATAGGCAAATATGAAGAAAAACAAAACACAGATTAATATGAGGTTGGAAATTAATATAACAATGCAATTCTCTGAACTAACAGTAAAGAAAAGTAGTTTATATGTATAAACTATAATGCTTCTAAAATACATTGCTAACACTGTAATTTAAAGGGACATTCCAAACGCAAGGAACTCATTCTGAAAGAATGATTGAGGATACTTTTTTTTTTTTTTTGCATGATGCAGAAACACTTGAACGTGGTAAGAAAACTAACACCACTGCGTTTTCCCTGAAGGAGCACTATATTGTTAGGAGTTCCGAACACGATAGTGACCCATCTTGTGAGAAGTTAAAATGCAGATTTACTTACCTTTTCTCCCTTGCTTTGCCAGTCTACCCACTATCGTCCTGCCTCCTTGGCTGAGATAATGAAGATCAATTTATTTTCAAAATGACAACTGTTTGGCCAGTGGATAATTTCAAGAAATTTCCCGGTTAATTGGCCATTACGTTCGTCTAGCTTTAAGCTCCCAATTACTTCCTTGTGGTAATATCTGATGGAGCAGGTGTATGTGAACAAACCACATTCACTTGAGCAGCTCAAGGAGAATACACATGTAGAAATTTGAGTGCTAAAGCCTCAAACATTAACTAATGTTATGAATAGTGATGTCCCAAACGGTTCACCGAACGGTTCGCAGCGGACGGGGAACATATGCGCTGTTCGGTCCGCCCCCTATGTCATCATTGAGTAAACTTTGACCCTGTACCTCACAGTCAGCAGACACATTCCAGCCAATCAGCAGCAGACCCTCCCTCCCAGACCCTCCTACCTCCTGGACAGCTCACTAAGAATGCAGCTTCAAATGAATTAAAATGGATGCTGTCCAGGAGGTGGGAGGGTCTGGGAGGGAGGGTCTGCTGCTGATTGGCTGGAATGTGTCTGCTGACTGTGAGGTACAGGGTCAAAGTTTACTCAATGATGACGAATAGGGGGCGGACCGAACAGCGCATATGTTCGCCATCCATGGCGAACCGTTCGGGACATCACTAGTTATGAACAATTTAAAATTTAAGCGACTTTGTGAGAACTTTTAAAAGATATTACTTGCTGTACCTAGTCAATCCAATCAAGAGGCCTCTATGACATCAACTGACTGAAATAGCAGAGTTTTGTTCTGCTATTTCTTTGGCAGCGCCCCAAGTGGTTGTCTGAGTGACAGCCACTAAAGACATTTAAATCCTGCAAAGAAAACATTAATGTTCCTTCAGAATGGTAATGTTTTACACATAAGGGACAAAACCACAGGGACTTGGCACAACTACATTGAGATCTGGTCTGAGTACCTATTGTGTCTCTTTAAATATAGTCCGTAGGGGCTTATGGGATACATCTGTTTGTTTGTTTTTTAAATGTGCAAATGAAACCGTATATTAACAGAGCTCCCGTGCGATAAATGAGTATTCCATATACCTAATTGTAGGAGTGTCAAATTAATGAAACCATTTCAGCAAGTCACCCATTTCATTACCAACCACCAGAGGGACTTTAAATGATATCAGTTCTTTCTCTTCTCACATTTTAAAGCAGTATGTACAGGGCTTCTGGATGGCAGTTATGAGGTAGGAAAAGTTAGGAAAGGATCTGAATATGTCCGGCCATATTTCCTCTTGGAGATATTTGCCTGCAATACAGACCCTTTTTTAAGACAATGCTATGGTATGTGTACATTATATTTATGTTGCAGTCAGAAAGTTTAGATTCTACTGGCATTTGATTCTGCATGCCACTGAATACCAACCAATTCTTTATAAATACAAGCAGTAAAATTCAATGTATTTACTTACACTGTAGTTTTCCACTTACTGCATATTCCAATATAAATATATGCCCTTTTGATGTATGTTTATACAGGATTTTACCTGATATCCTCCTTGAAACCCAATGTATTGTGCGGTGTAACCAGTGTTTAAAATACATTTTATGCTTGATTGCGTAATGCAATTGTTCAATGAAGCGATTGTCATTTCTGACTGATTTCTAAGGAAAGCATTACCTTTTGAGTATTTACATGGTAAATCAAATGTCAGAAAGCCTGAATGTTAGCTAATGAAGACATTATAACATATATTCACTTTATAACATAAAGCTATATAAACCACATTCCTGTTTTGTGCTTGTGAGATTACTTAACAATGACCTGTATTATCTTTGTTTGTTGGTGGTTCTTGAGGTTTGTCTCACCCAACATTTAATTGATTTATTAAGGGCTCAAAATTGACACTTAACCACTACCTATATGTAAGTGGAAATTCAGGTTTGGAGAGTGTGCCTCTGCCCCAAATTGTCTGAGATTGTCAGTAATGTTTGAAAGTGACAGCCTTACTCCACCTTTTCTCCTGAGCACCAGGCAGTCACTATGGCAGTCCCTTGTGGGAAATACTTTTTCCTGCACTTGGGAGTGTACAGCAGCTTGTCTCCCTATGAACCAGTGTAAACCTCTGTAGAAACCTTCAGAGCAGCCACCAGCCTTTATCTAACACAGACTCAACGTGAAGAGTAGGAGTCTCAATGTAAATACTACCATGTGGTCCATGGCCACACTTCAAGGTGTGATCTTAACAGGAAATGTACTAAATATATATAATAAAAATTGTGTCCTTATTTAATGTGATTAAAAAGACTGGCTTGAAAGCAGTGGCTGTTGGCACTCTGTGCTTTAGTCAGCCTTATTACTAAAGTTCTAGCATTTTATAGTCACATGCAAGAACTTCAGTGATTAAACCGGCCAATGCACATAATGCAAGAAAACAGCTTTCCGTGAGATCCATGACCTCTACAAGCACTGAAAAGGACAGGGAAGTGTGTATTGTGTGCATGTGTATGAAATTGTGCAGCTGTGGTTTTGTGTTTAGGGGAGTGTGCAGCGGTGAGTGTAACTTGGAGTATTGGGAGTGACTGGGAATCAGAATTTCTGCATATTAATGGAGGAGTATTGATTTGTGAATTCCAAAAGAAAGAAAGCTTGGCACGTGGTTCCAGGCCAAGTTGATTTAAAGGCTGACCGTATTTAAAGGCTGCAATGAACACACTGCATGATCCACAAAGGCTGACATTTATAGGAGAGAGAGATCAATAGCAAGTGCCTCTCTCTTCTTAGATATGCTGAGACACCTAAAAAAGGTAAGGATTAATCACAGAGAAATTATTAATGGATTGGTACTTTAACTTAACTGTGATTAACCTAAATCATTTATTGCATAATTACAATATTCATGATACTAGCCTAATTGCACGCAAATGTATCGTAATATTAGTTCTAGTTTAGTTTTTCTTATTTTCATATCCTGTATCTAAATAAAGGAACTAAATAGGTCAATAAAAATGCATATCCTTATTACCCCCCACCCCCATAACTTACTGCCACTAGTTGCTTTTTTCCCTAAATACTGCAATGCTGTGAACTTACAATACAAAATACATGCTTCCATTTTCATTGGCTGAAAGATATGTTTCTTTTAGAGACTGTGAATCAGTAACATGTTGAAATTCGAAGGGTGACTAAAGAGGATGGGTTATATTGCGGAAATCAGCAAAACATTTACAGCACTACAGGAAAACAACACCAAATTGAATTAAAATAATCTAACCACAGGTATTTGAGCTTATTAGCTTTAATTTACCTTTAACTTGTTTAGCTGCCTGGAGTGTCCCTTTGACATATGAAGTCCACATGCACCCACATTTTAGGAATTGTCAGATGATAGAACAGAGTCACTTATGGGCAGGGTTGCTGCTCTGCAACCCACCCTGTTGATTCCCAGCAATAACCGCAGAAAAAAATAGTTTGAATTAATGTTGGTAAATTGATGTTGGCTTCGCCCACCCCCTTCTCTCTTGGCACAGATCATCAGAATTGACGATCCCAGTCAATTCAATGCTTTCCGCTAGGAAAAAAATTGAGAGGCTAATGCACAGGCGTGGCAAAATGCCATGCTGCGCCAATCAGCATCTCACGTTGTGCAGTTCTGACCAGGACGCACCTCTAGTGGCCATCTGAGTGACTGACTGTCACTGGAGGTGTGCCTAGGGAACAATGTAAAAACTGCCTTTTCTCTAAAAAGGCTGTGTTTACTACAAAACACCTTAAGGGACTGACTCACCAGAACAACTACAGTAAGCTGTTGTTATTCTGCTGACTATAGTGTCCCTTTAATGAAGCAGTTTGGATCCATAGATCATGCCCTATGCAGTCTCACTGCTCAAATTTCTGCCATTTAGGGGTTAAATCACTTTTGTTTCTGTTTATGTAGTGCTAGTCACAACTCCCTTGGCTATGACTCACACAGCTTGCATGAAGAAAAAGGTTTTGTTTTCACACACACACACACACACACACACACACACACACAGGAAGCTCCTACTGGGTTTAGAAGGCTATTAGCAGCAGGAGAAAAGAAATTCAAAATTAAACAGAATGTGCAACGAATTAAGGTAAAACTTTATCTCTTTACAGGAAGTGTTTAGAAAGGCTGTGCAAGTCACATGCAATGAGGTGTGGCTAGTGTTGCATTAACAAATTGATTAAGCATCATTGAAGGGACACTATAGTCACCAGAACAACCACAGCTTATTGCATTTGTTCTGGTGAGTAGAATCATACCCTTCAGGCTTTTTGCAGTAAACATTGTCTTTTCAGAGAAAAAGCAGTATTTACAGGTGATACTCGAAAAATTAGAATATCGTGCAAAAGTTCATTTATTTCAGTAATGCAACGTAAAAGGGGAAACTAATATATGAGATAGACACATTACATGCAAAGCAAGATAGTTCAAGCCATGATTTGTCATAAGTGTGATGATTATGGCTTACAGGATCTGCCTCCTTCACAGTGCTGATGATGTCAGCAGACAGCTTGCTATTCTGAGGCAGACAGGGGCAGAGCTGCAGCTTCAGGCTTGAATACAAGTACGATTTTACTATATTTAGGAAGGCAAGAGAGGACCAGTGGGACTAGATGGTGGTTTTAACATTATAGGGTCAAAAATATATGTTTGTGTTTCTGACTCTATAGTGCTCCTTTAAGCTAAAGTTGTTTTGGTATCTATAGTATCCCATTAAAGGGATTCTTTAGTGCCAGGAAAACAAACCTGTCCTCCATCCCACGTCTCTGAAGGGGTTAAAACCGATCTCCCTTGGCTCTGGGTCAGGCTCCGCCCACACTCCTCCCCCACCGACGTCCGCAGGCAATGGAGACCTAATGCGCATAATTTCCTATGGGGATTCCGGTGACGCGGCAGGTCCTCATCCATAGCGTAAGGACGCCCAGCGTCGTTTAGATGACCTAAAGTAATCTAAGAAGCCGGAAGTCCCTCTGGTAGACAGCCACTAGAGGAGAACTAACCCTGCAAGGTAATTATTGCAGTTTATAAAAACTGCAATAATTACACTTGCACGATTAAAGGTGATGGGAGTTGGCATCCAGACAACTTTAGCTCAGTGAGTGCACTGTTAAAATGAGATTTCTGTGTGAAAAGCAAGTCATATGGCTTGACTGGTGTGTGTATTTGTGTTTAGCAATTTATTAACTATATATCAGTTATTTTAAAGGAACACTTTAGGGTCAGGAATACAGATGTGTAGTCTTCACCCATAAGAAATCCACCTTCCCTTCTGCATGAGTTTGCATGAACGGCGCCTTTATATAGCCCGTTCTTGTCATTGCTGTTCTTCCATGCAATACAGGACAATAAATGACTACTTTATTTTTTATGACACCATATCGATTTTGCTGCCTAATATCTTCTCTAGCACACTCAGATTCCTCCTCATCCTATAAATGTGGAGGAAAGAAAAAAAAAAACCACGTGTGAAAACACCTCATCAGAGGGTGGCCTCGCACTTCCTGACTTCAGACTCTATCACTTGGTTACAAACTTAGTGTGAGTAGTGAAGTGGGCTAAGAAAGAGGTTAACAAGTTGTGAAGAGAGTAGAGCCTCTATGGCCTCACACTCATTACTAAGGGCAACACAACATATTTGGCATAGAGGCCCAGTGTATGGAGCTTTTTTCATTTGTCCTGCCCCTGACCTATTACCTGTCCTTTCCTTCAGGACTAGACCTCAAAACCCTGAGACCTCAAATTATGGTCTCCTTTCCTAAGGTACATCACCTCGATGATGGCTCTAAGCTTGCAGCGATACAGACCCTGACGTGTTCAGCATCCCAAACATTAATTTCTATTTTCAGCTATCACCAACTTCAGGTATATTTGTTTTATATGTTTATTACACCCCAACAACATCTACTTTACCGACCTCTTCCCATGGGGCTTGATCCCTTAGCATACTAGTAAACAACTTACAGACCAGACTTCCACCCTCTGTATACTTTGGGAAGTGGGAAAGAGTTATGGGATATACCTTTCCTACAGCAGGGTCCTGGAAACTGTGTACAAGTTACTTATATTCTGGTATAGAATGCCACAGATAAAGAGGGCCATTGACCTATCTTAATGGGGCCTCTGTGGAGATGCAGACATGCTGAGGGTTCGACCTTGCACATCTAGTGGGAAGGCGGATCATTAGATATGCAAGAGATGATGAGCTTCTCTCGCTTGTCTGATGATCCGCCATGTCACCAGCCGACCCCACTGCTTCAACACAACACCACAACCTTTAGTTCAGCATATAAGAAGTCAATGACCAAACGCATATTGAATGTAGCCAAAATTCTGATCCCATTATTTTGAAAGCCATCAACCCAGTCTCCCCTGGAGCAGTGGAAGCCCCAGATGGAAGAGTTGCTATCACTGGAGGAATTGGTGTTTGGCCACAGATATATACAACAATATGGACGCAGTGGAGAAGATTCACCTCTCTGTGTAAGCATACCTTTTTTATATCCTCCCTTAAGACAACAATATGACCTGCAGGCTTATTGAATACCGTATCAAGCCAGCTATGGCACTAAGATTATACTCTGTGATACTTAGACCTTGTGCCCTGTGCCTGTCCCTGGTATAATTTTAATATGTTAATTCTTATTTATTAATTTTTTTACCACCTATCCCCTTTATTCATTATTCTATATTTTTCTATTACAAACTATAGTGAGCGAGAGTGGAAAATTGAATGGGGTATAGTATGTGTAACAGATCGCCTGGCACCCCGACTGGGTACCTCTGTTGAAGGATGCTCCTAGCGCGTCGTGAGGACTCCAAGCACTCTGGCAGGCACCACAATCACCGAACCGGAGAAACAAATAAATTCTCCCAAGCATATGAATGCTGTAGACAGTTGAATAGGAACCATACGAATAGGTCTACTCTCCTAGCAGTCAAACTGGAACAGCATACAATAAATCCTTCCCCCAATAATGAGACGACACTTCACTTTGAGGGTTAAAACAGGAACTCCCTGTACTGTCACATACAGTCTCTTTTATTCCCAATCCACAAACATAGTACAGCCCACAGGGTGTTACAAAACAACCAATCAATCCGTACAATACACCCAGACACTCCCACACAAAATCCTCCCCTCTGCCTGTGATATGATTACTGAACACAATGGGTAATCTCATTATCACCGGCAGAGGAATACAGTTTTTACACAATATTTATAACTTCTAAAATATACGTGTCACAAACATAAAACATACATTTTCATAATCAATCCATTCAGGGGAACAACATATTAAAAAAATGGCACGAATCAGACCAGGGGTTCCAAATTTAAGGGAAAGTCCTTTGTGACTAAATGAAGCATGGCTTTCCGGCCCAAACCAGTTTCATTGTCTTCTATCCTGGAGATTGAATTGAGAAGTAATTCAATTATCTCCCAGGACAGACACAAGACTCCATTATGCACATGGTGAGCACAAAACATTAAAATATTATAAAATACACAAAGTCACATTTTATACATAAAACACAGACATGTCACATATCCCCAGATAGCTGGGATCTGAGCGCACAAAACTACCGAATAGTGCTCAGATCCTATTCACACAGTTCAATTGCCATGGAGCCGAAGTCTTTAACTACACGAATGGGCTCCATGGCATAGCTATCTGGGTTAACACATTCACATAAAGTCTGGTCCATAGTCCAAAGGCAAGAGGCGGGCAAGCAGCCCCCTCCAAGGACACGTGGCGAGGCCGGTTTCGCCACAGTATGCAATTGTAAACATTTCTTGCTTGATATATGGACTGAAAAGTACTGCCTTTCAGAAAACTAATAAAAATCTGATTCATTAAAAAAACAAAAACAAAAAACAATTCCTCTTTGCACTGTTGCAGTTGAAATGTATTTTCATCAATTCTCAAAGGACGACCTAGTGTTCCTTGTCCAGTCTTTTAATGAACAATTTACCAGAGAGCTATTATTGTCCCTGTATAAACTCGTGCAATATTAATGAGCACATTTTTCCAGCCATGCTTAAATTCATACCATTTGCTAATTTTGAAGTCCATTTTTTTTGTTGTTGCAGTTTTTAATATTCATTGCCCTAATTGCAGACCATGTAAGATGGAGTATGTAAAGATATCACATTATAGTTTCACCATGTTTTTGGGAAACACCCATTTTATGCATGATATCTTACTTTCAGCCGTTGCACAATACTGATAAGTCTTTTTGTTTGGCTAATATAGCTTTTATTAAGGCCCTACCGTCAAGTTTATTTGTATTTCCTAAGTATATTACTTTGCATTTGTCTATATTGAATGTCATATGTAATTTAATTGATCAGTTTACTGACATGTCCAAATTCCTTGAGGTAGGTGTTCCATATTGTTAAGAATATTATATTGCAATATGTTATGTCTTCTTAACGTATTGAGGTGTAACTTTCAATGCCAACTACTAAATCAATTAGTAACATATTAAAGTAGCCCCAAAAGAGAAATTTGAGGTTCTCCAGTTATCGCATTTGTCCAATTTAAGAGTTATCAATTAACCCTTTCACATTAGAACTCATAAACTTAATTCCAAGTATGCACCCTCATCACAGAGTCGTGTATACATGAGTTTTAACATTGCAATTGAATATTGTTTTGTGCAAACAAATTTGGTTTGCACTTACTTGGAAGGCAGCATGGCTGCATTGTCACCGGTATTATAAAAACCACCAGGGACGTTGCATGCCAAGGTAGAGAGCTGTAGGGAGATGGAGGATGCAGAACCTCACCATCAGTGCCCTCAGTAGACTGGAGATATCCAGCAAGAGCAAGGAGAGTGAACAGAACAGTAGTTCCAGCAGCAGCCAGGACTCAGGTAAGTGAATCTTTTTCATGAGGGAAATGGGTGCCAAACGGGGGTGTAAAGAGCAATGAAAATGGGGGAGGGCACAAAAGAAAGGGCAATCAATGAAAAGATATGGAGGAGGTGACCATATACAGTAACCCCTATATTTTTGCAGTCATCCTCACATATACACAGTCACCTACACACACACACACAGTGTAACACACAACTCACAGCCTTTCCAGAAAACAATACAACAAGCAGCGCCCATGCACACAAAACACCACAAGCAACATCCGCAGACAGATACACACAAATAGATATACAATCCAAACACACTCATAGATACGCATACACACACACACACACACACATATACACTGACAGATCCATACATACAAGAATATTCACTGCTAGACACACACTCTCAGACATATGCACAGATACACAATGCCAGATGTACACGTAGGTACCAATACACACTGCTAGACACATTCTGTCAGTATGTGTGTGTCAGCGTGGATCTCTGTGCATTAGTTTGCATGTGTATGGTGTATGTGTGTGCGCAAAGAGGTAACATGGCTTCAATGTGCCCAATGTTTTCAATATACATAGGGTATATTATAAATAAATGTATAAATATACTGTATATGTGTGTGTATGAAAATAATGTATATGTGAGAGGAATATTATAGGATGTTAGTACATAACAAAATTGCAAAATGTCCGATATTAAACTAGCGTTTATTTATTGCTCTTCCCAACTTTTACTGAGTCAGAGGGCGTGAGTGCATTTCAGTTACTTGACTTTGGAACTGACTTGTCTTGAGTAAACAGCAAGTTTAAAGATATTTCATCTGACAGTGTGCATGTAGCTTGCAAACTCGACTTTACATTTGTTATTTTTACCTTTACTTTGAGTAAAATAAACTTTGTCATTTCTACACCTAATTTATACATCCACATTTTAAGGTCCATGCACATTTATTTTGAACACTTTGGTAAAGCTTGCATAATTCACTGCCAATTTTAGCAGATTCTTATTAAAACAGTCCTACTGTTGCCTTTGTATAATGTTGACTTAAAAAAAAAAAAAATATATATATATATATATATATATGAATAAAATCTATTACATTAAAACAGTAGCTCAGACTGTTGACTGAATAAAACTATGAAGAAATGTTCATATTTGAATATATGATGTTGGTCATTCTTATTCACATAGGAACCAGTGACAAGTATATCTAAAGGAATACAAAGTTGCCATATCAAATTAAATTCATACTAAAGTACATTTAGCTGTTCCTGTGTTTGAGCGGTGAGTGTCAAGTAACAAATCATTTGCACTGTCATTTTACCATAAGAATGGCAAACATTCACATTCAATGTCTCAATTATGTCAAAGCTAAAGTGTTTTTTTCAAACCTGTCTCAGCTCCTTCACCTGCACTGACTAATGTCTATTAACAGGTTATATACAGACAGCTTTAACCTGGGTCCACCTCATTTGGTTTCATGGAAAGAGCAGGAATGCCCAATATTTTAGATTCTTGCTTTTCATATCTTTGTAATCAAAAGCTTTCTGTTAGGATTGGAAATTAGATGGGTTCACTTAACAACTGCCAAATATAAATTAGAATGCATATAACACGTGAAAAAAAAAAGAAAAAAAAAAAAAAAGGGAAATTTAATAAGGCGAGTTAACAATAATAGGTTTCATTTTAAATTATTTATACTTTCTAATGTATATTATAAGGGAACACCCAGACAAATGTAGGCAAATAGATAAAACAAAACAATGCTGACTCTTTAACTTACCACGACCTCTATCTTTTTATTAGGTATTTTTCACACAGGTTCAGGGAGAGAGTGCATTTAAATTATTGATTAACTTGGAGTCAAAGAAGAATAAGATGCATGCAAAGCCACATAGCACTTTAAAATAGTCTTCAATTAAATATCTAATAATTTAATTCATTTTAATATTAGGGTCTTGCTGGTGTGGATGCAACTAATCTGCTCTGTGATCTGTCACTGTTTCTTAGGCATTTAATATTGTTCAGTTCTCAAAGGATGAGAAGAAATTCTCCTGGCTTTTAGTTGAGACTCTAATTACACACCCTAGGCAAGGTCCCTCTGATGAAACATTATTAAGATTTAACTTTGTCAGAATTTTCTCTCTCACATCTTTACATTCCTTTATCCCGTTGGCAATAATAGAGTTTAAAAAAAAATAATAAATCAATAGCTATATAATAAATATTGTAATATAGATATGAAAATCACACACAAATTGTATAAAATTGATACATTAATAAAAATAGTTATGTGTCATATAAATAGATTCCATACATCCTTAGCAAAACAGCCTTCTTTTAAATCACCATATAAAATCATCAGATTCAAGGTGGTATATTAACTCTGTAAGTACCAGAGTAAGATGAGATGCCCTACTCTTAAGTGACACTCAGAAGGTTACATATAGCTATGGATTTTAATAATATAAACCCACACTAATCCCAACACACTGCTTCTCAGGTTATGACATGAATGCATTCATAGTAACATCAAAAGCTTCTTCTCCTTACACAGAACAAATATTGTACTAAGTATAAAGAGGTCTCATTATAGCATTACTATGGTGATCACATATAATGACTTACTAACACAGTAAGATGGTCACAAATTATACATTATATTATTTATAATCACATACATCAAATTAAGTTGAATGAATACCTGGTATACTGTCCTTATGGAAAAATATAGGCAATAGTAAATATAACATTTCCAGGTTACCTATGTCTTCTGTGAATCAGGAAACTGAAGATCAATTTACGGTATCCTTGATTAAAAAAAGGTGATCCATCCAATCATAGATATCAGAAAGAGGATTGAAACAGCAGCTTGCAGAGGATATGCCTGTGAGCTCCTATCTTGGCTTTAAAATGCTGGGAAGCAGCTGTGATCTCATAACAGCAGAGAGATTCACAGTAACCTCCACCATATAAAAAAAAAAAAAAATCAGAAACTCATTTAAATCCAACCTGATCAATAAAGCTCCATGCCTCTCTCTGTTTTTAATCAAATGCTGTCATTCTGCTCAGGTTCTACGACTGAATAGCTAATGTTGAACAGCAGCCAGTTTATCTTGCATTTAGTGTTAGCCTGCATGTGCTTGCTTTAATTACTGTGCTTTTACCATAAAACTGACACATGCTAAAACTGCTCCTGTCTTATTATCCAATATCCATTGTGAATTTGCTAAATTGTGCACCGATGTAGTTCATCGTGTGATATTTTTAAAGTTGGTATGTCAGCAAAAAATATTATAAATAAATAAACCATAAACGTCAAAAAATATTCTATAAGGAATTGAATTTTTTTCCACGGTTTAAAATGAGTTTCCATGGCAACAGTAGTGCAGTTTTCCGCAACCAATGCCAATAAATTTCAGAGCAAACTGCAATCTAGTTAATGATTATTACATTTACAGTAAAATGTTCCCTAGTATTATATGCAAAACACTGGCGTTTCACATTTATATACATTTTGCATATATATGTGCAAATACATACAGAACAAACAAGTGAAACATTTACAGTGAGGGAAAAAAGTATTTGATCCCCTGCTGATTTTGAACGTTTGCCCACTGACAAAGAAATTATCAGTATATAATTTTAATAGTATGTGTATTTTAACAGTGCGAGACAGATTAACAAAAAAGAAAAAAAAAATTCAGAAAAACGCATGTCAAAAAAGTTATAAATTGATTTGCATGTCAATGAGTGAAATAAGTATTATACCCCTTCGACTTAGTACTTGGTGGCAAAACCCTTGTTGGCGATCACAGAGGTCAGATGTTTCTTGTAGTTGGCCACCAGGTTTGCACACATCTCAGGAGGGATTTTGGCCAACTCTTCTTTGAAGATCCTCTCCAAGTCATTAAGGTTTCGAGGCTGACGTTTGGCAACTCGAACCTTTAGCTCCCTCTACAGATTTTCTACGGGAGTAAGGTCTGGAGACTAGCTATGCCACTCCAGGACCTTAATTTACTTCTTCTTGAGCCACTCCATTGTTGCCTTGGCTGTGTGTTTTGGGTCATTGTCATGCTGGAATATCCATCCATGACTCATTTCCAATGCCCTGGCTGAGGTAAGGAGGTTCTCACCCGAGATGTGACGGTACATGGCCCCGTCCATCATCCCTTTGATGCACTGCAGTTGTCCTGTCCCCTTAGCAGAAGAACACCACCAAAGCATAATGTTTTCACCTCCATGTTTGACGGTGGGGATGGTGTTCTTGGAGCCATAGGCAGCATTCCTCCTCCTCCAAACACGGCAAGTAGAGTTGATGCCAAAGAGCTTGATTTTGGTCTCATCTGCCCACACACTTTCATACCGTTCCCCTCTGAATCATTCAGATGTTCATTGTCAAACTTCAGACAGGCCTGTACATGTGATTTCTTGAGCAGAAGGATCTTGCGGGCGTTGCAGGATTTCAATCCTTCACGTTGTAGTGTGTTACCAATTGTTTTCTTGGTGACAATGGTCCCAGCTGCCTTGAGATCATTAACAAGATCTTCCTGTGTAGTTCTGGGCTGATTCCTCACCAGTCTCATGATCATTGAAACTCCACAAGGTGAGATCTTGCATGGGGCACCAGACCGAGGGAGACTGAGAGTTATTTTGTGTTTCTTCCATTGGCGAATAATCGCACCAACTGTTTTCACTTTCTCACCAAGCTGCTTGGTGATGGTCTTGTAGCCCATTCCAGCCTTGTGTAGGTCTACAATCTTGTCCCTGACATCCTTAGACAGCTCTTTGGTCTTGGCCATGGTGGAGAGTTTGGATCCTGATTGATTGATTGCTTCTGTGGACAGGTGTCTTTTATACAGGTAACGAGCTGAGATTAGGAGCACTCTACGACTTTAACACTTTAAGAGAATGCTCCTAATCTCAGCTTGTTACCTGTATAAAAGACACGTGGGAGCCAGAAATATTGCTGATTGATAGGGGATCAAATACTTATTTCACTCCCTACCACGTATACTTTTTATTCCATTGTCAATCCACAGTGGTATCCCTGAACCATGACTTCATATAACTAATAATGTTACTATGATAATCACAACTCTCTCCTTCTATTTGACCTGTTTACCTGTTCAATCCTTTTCCATGTCCCCTTTAACCCCTTAAGGACACATGTCATTCCCTTTTATTCCAGAAGTTTGGTCCTTAAGGGGTTAAGCATTACAACTGAAATGCATTATTTAAAAAAAAAATTAAAAAAAATTATGTGATCTATGTCAGGATTTATATTGTCAATGTTGTGGAACTGTTTTGAAAAGATTATATTGTCCTTCTATTTACGATATGTTGTTTGGGCTTAAATAAAAATTGTCCAAAAAACATTTAAGTTGGAATGTTCTCAGCTTTTTCCCAGGCAGTTGCCATATGGTCAATATTAGCAACAGATTTGTGACTAGCTACAATACATATCACGTATAATGAAATGATGGAGAGGATGGAGAGGATGATCATGCTGCGACAGTAAGCCAAAATATTTTATAGGATTTTGAAATATCTGTTTAAAAGTTTTATTGATTTATATAATAATACAGTGTACCAGCTTCCAGGGCCAATTGATACTGACTTTGGAAAATGTCATGGATTTATGAATGTTCTAAAGGAAATTGTCAGTAACAAAAAATATAATATAAAGAAAAGGAAAAGCTTATTGTATCCACAATCGGTGATAAATTTGATACTTGAACAAAAACAAGTTAATGGGGAGGCAACAAATAAAATGGAAGATGCTTGGGCAAAAATCACTGAACTTTAAACCTTACTAATGCAATACAAACTTAAAACTAAAGAGGAAAATCTAAAATAGGATGCTAGAAAAATGTCTTACTGGGTCACATTTGGATTGTGTTCCAAAGGACCCTGTACTTTTATTTGAATTGTTTAATGCAAGAGATAGACATACCTGCAGGTTTCTTTGCACAGAGAAGACCAATGCCAATGAGTGACAAAGATAATTATCAGAAATTGTGGGGGAGTATACCAAAAAACAATTGTAATAATTTCACATACAGGTTTAAAGAGGGGGGGTCCTGAGTTTGGAGGAGTAAATTGAACTTTTTAGAGTATGACATGGGTCCTCTAACGAGCAGATTGCTAGGATTTAATGGAAATGTGTGTGATCAGCCGTCAATAACTTATACTTGGTCAATGTGAAAAAAGAAATTACAAATATTACCATGTGACCAGTAGATGGTCCAAGGGAAGTATTTCAACGAATACTATGCTTGTGGAATAAGAATAAATGGTTCTGGTTTACCTAGTGTAATACACAGGAAAGAGGGAGTCTGACTAACACTAGGTCGCTCAAACTGGAAGTAGATAGGGATTCACTAAAACCTATAAATAAAAGCGTATAAATAAAAGCGGCAAAGAGAACACTCTGGAATAGTGTGCAAATACCAGGAGCTGACCTGTGATTATGGCTAAAATATGATGGTAATAGAAAGTGCAATATAAATATAAAATATAAGATGTACTGTGCCTTTAAGAAATGAAAAAATGGAAATATAAGCAAATAAAAAAATATAAGCAAATACAAATATAATATTAGGAATAAAAAGGAAGGAATAAAAGGATAAAAATAATGCTAATAAAAAAGGATAAAATTGTAGCAGAAAAAAACAAAGATAAAAATAGGATTAGGAGTAATGAATGATATTGTGCAGCAAATAATATGTGCAGTGCAAATATCTCTACCCCTGATCCAAAGCAGGCTAGTTAATACTTGCACCAAATGCTATACTTGGTATAATACAAAGATACAATCAGGATAAAAAAAGTATATGTAATGTACAATACAGTATAGAAGATTGTTTGCTATAGTAATACAAACAGTGTATCACCAAAATGGAAAGCAATGGTACGAACAGGATGTAAATTACAAAAAACAGTTTATTGATTAAAAAATTAAAAATATAGATCAGGAATCGTTCATACAGTTGCTACCAGTCTGAGGGTCAGTAATATGCAAGGACCTTCGAATTTGGCTGGGATTGATGTGGATTGCCTTGACAGACTTGCGCTTGAAATCCAGCCGCCGGTAAAGACGGCGTGATTCTGTGTGTGTGTCCCGACAAGGATCTCACTCCGGGGGACGTGCACTGCAGACAGCTCGGCTCTACGAATGTGCCAATGGTCCTGTGTAGATACGGACATCTGCTGGTGTATGCTCTGTATGCTGGATCTGAGTCCTGATGATTCAGTGTGTCTTACGCATTTCGTAGGAGGATGCCCTACTTCTTCAGAGACGGGATGTGGACCATTGCTTCCATGTTTCTTATATATGCATGCTTTTAATTGTTAATAAAAACTATAATTGTATATTACATTCTAATTGCATAAAAAAGACTTAAATAAACATATGTATCTGTATACTATACTAAAAACAAACATTAATTTCGATGTATAATGTATATACCAGATGTGGAAATAAGAATTATAAAATAATTATACATTCATATAAACCTGATTGTCAATTAAACTAATAAAAATATTTGAAATACATTATGTGCTTCATGATATAATAATAGACAATTAGATGGTATAATATAACATAATTGTACAGCTCAATAGTAATAGTAGTGACATAATTAGAACAATATTGCTGATAGTATCTATGTAATCGCTTAAATTATAAAAAGGATAAAAATACAAAAAGATATATATAATAATGGGTAATGGCCAAAAAATGAAATAAAATGATTAAGAAATCAATAAAATAAATGTATTAAATACCTTAATACAACCTGATCATTAAAATCCTTATAAATATAAGGAACATAATGATACCAATTTCTCCATCATTATAAGGAACATGTTTCTAATGCTATATATTATATTAGTATAGAGAATCATATATTCAGAGTATTTCTGTGGTATTTGGAATTCACATAAAGGTACATAAGAGTTTGCATAGAGGACCCCATATATATAATCAAATATATAATAGACATAAAACAGACATAAGGTGAAATGAGTAATCTCTTCATCATATTGATAGTTCTTTCTGGAATAAAACACATATAATAGTGGGAAAAAAAAATCTAGGAATGAGAGTTCTGAAGGATAGATTCTATGAGTAATATAACTGAATAATAGAACATTGATAGTGATAGAAGCGATAAGTGCATAGTGCAATAGATATGTGTTCTACGGCAATAGATATATATGTATATAGGGTATACCTTAAAAGTGAATGTGATAAATAAGGGATAAAGATTGATTGATGAAAAAAGAGAAAATGGGGATGTAGGAAAGTAGATCTGGACATAAAGTGCATCTGAGTGGATAATAATGGGTTAAAGGAATGCATGTAACTCAAAATCTATATTTAGTCCTTTAGGACTGCCACTATGCTTGTGGAATCTGCATCAGTCACAACAACCGACGGTATTTGGTTCCCAAAGCCATATTGCCAATAGGCCAAGAGATTGCTAGGAATTTATAAGGCTGTTTGATCCAACACCAAATGATTTAATACTAGTACTGGCAAGGGCAGATAGGTGGTATGATTGCATCCATATACAGAGCAAACCTACTCAGTTTCAGTTGTTAAAACACTTCAGGTGGAGTTGGGAAGAAATATAGAAGGGAACTGGAGATATAGGAAAGAGGGAAAGACACAAAGAAACCAAAATTGGGGAACTTACAACTGAAATAAATAGAAAAGGAGAGAAAATAACTGAGAAAATCATAGTTGGAAAGAGTTACAGAAAAACAACAGAAGTGGTTATTAAAAAAAATAATTTGAGTAGAAAAGAAAGAAATTTAGGATTTTTGAGAAATAGAAGAAATAGTGGAGGAAACTATAAAAGCAGTTTGTTTGAGAGGACCAAGACAAATATCAGGAAAAAGGACAGTGATCATTTTTAGGAGAAAACATTAGGGAAAATACACAAGGGGAATGGGATTTACAGCATTGTTGCTAGGAATTGAATGAGGAAGAGATGTAATTCTAGTTAAGTTCCACATACAGTGTGCAAGACTGGATCCAACTACCATGGGTCTAAACAGATGGTTCAACAATTTTATCCAATACTTAAAATTAGGTAGTAGACTTGCCAGGTTAAAGGACCACTATAGTGCCAGGAAAACACTATAGTGCCAGGGCTCTAGGGGGTGGAAGGGGTTAAACTTATCTCTTTCTTCAGCGCCGGGCGGGGAGCTCTCCTCCTCCTCTCCTCCCTCTTCTTCCATCACCGGCTGAATGCCCATTCGCGGCAAGAGCCGCGCATTCAGCCAGTCCATAGGAAAGCATTATCAATGCTTTCCTACGGATGCTTGTGTCTTCTCACTGTGAAAATCACACTGAGAAGCGTGGAAGCCCTCTAGCGGCTGTCAATGAGACAGCCCCTAGAGGCTAGATTAACCCATAAGGAAACATAACAGTTTCTCTGAAACTGCTATGTTTAAAGAAAAAATTGTTAATTCTAGCTGGCCCTGGCACCCAGACCACTTCATTAAGCTGAAGTGGTCTGGGTGCCTATAGTGGTCCTTTAAATATGAATAGAGGTTTGCATAACTAAGCTTATTTGACAATTAAGAGGACCGGTTCATTAGTAAGCAAAGGAAGGTAGTAGAGACATGGTATAATGAGAAAAATGACTGGGACATAGCAATACCAGGGTACTTTTTTTTATAGAAAAGTCAGGGAAGGCAAGAAAGGGGGAGGGCTGGCCCTGTATGTGAAGGATTGCATAATATCTAGCCTAATAAAAGTTAGTGAGGAGATCATAGAGTCTGTTTGGGTTACGTTATAATTTGTTTATCACACAGTAACTTATGTAGGTGTGATTTATAGGCCTCCAAGACAAAGAGAATAGTTAGATCATCTACTAGTTGAGGAAATAGCTAAAATGACAAAGAAGGGGGAGGTATCATCCTGGGTGACTTTAATCTTCCTGATGTGAACTGGAAAACCAAAATAGCTGCTTGTGCCAGGATCCTACTGGGATTGTCTCTAAAACAAGTCGTTGAGGAGCCAACTCATAAAGAGGCCATACTAGATTTAGTGTTAACAAATGGAGATTTGGTATCAGATATTACTGTAAGTGAAAGTTTAGGATCCAGTGATCATCAGTCAGTGTGGTTTAATACAAGAACAGTGACACCACACCACACAGAGTCACATCACACAAGAACAAAAGTTTTAGACTTTAGAAAAAAAGACTTTTCTAAAATTAGAGTATGGGTAAAGGAGGAATCAGACTGGAGCAGTTTAAATGGAGACCAAGAGAAATTGAATAATTTAAAAAAAATGCACTGCTGAAGGCAACAGAAAATTGCATTAGGCTTGTCAGTAAAAGCAAAAAATTTAAGAAGCCACTGTGGTACTCTGCAGATGTGGCCAAAACACTAAAAAACAAAAAGTTAGCATTTAGTAATTATAAAAAAAAACAGAATGAGGAAGATAGAGAGATCTATAAGATTAGGCAGAAAGAGGCTAGCAAGTTATAAGAGCTTCCGAATCACACACAGAAGAGAAAATAGCAGTCAGTAAAAAAAGTGGACAAAACATTTTTTAGATACATAAATGAGAAAAGGAACGTAAAACAAGGATTAGTTTGATTAAAAACAAAAGTAGGAAGGTATCTAAAAGAGGATAAGGGTCTAGCTGATTGCCTCAATTAATATTTTTGTTCAGTATTTACAGATGAAAATGAAGGAAAGGGACCTCAGTTAGGAAAAAGGACAAATTAGTAATTTGTGACGTAAGTTTACAGATTTCAACTATCAAAAATAAAGACAAATAAGTCAATAGGGCCTGATGGAATACACCCAAAGTTATTAAAAGGGCTTAGTGGTGTACTAGCAAAACCGTTAATGGATTTATTTAACCAATCATTGTTAACAGGAGTAGTTCCAGAAGATTGGAAGTTAGCGAATGTTATGCTCATTCACAAGAAAGGTAGGGAGGAGTTGGGCAACTATCGGCCAATAAGCCTTATGTCAGTAGTGGGGAAAATAATGGAAACCATTTTAAAGGATAGGATTGTTGAACATCTAAAATCACATAGATTTCAATATCAGAGACAACATGGGTTTAATTCAGGGAAATCATGCCAAATTAATCTTATTCATTTGGGTAACTAAAATAATAGATCAGGGTGGTGCGGTAGACATTGGTTACCTGGATTTCAGTAAGGCTTTTGACACTGTTGCACATAGAAGGCTTATCAATAAACTGCAGTTCTTTAAGTTTGGATTCCAATTCTGTTGAATGGGTAAGGCAGTGGCTGAGTGACAGGCAAGAGGGTTGTAGTCAATGGAGTATACTCAAAGCATGGTCATGTCACCAGTGGGGTACCTTGGGGATCTGTACTTGGACCCATTCTCTTTAATATTTGTATTAGTTATATTGCAGAAGGTATGTAACAGTGTTGATGTTCCTGGAGGGATAAACCAAATAGCAGATGATTTAGATAAACTAGAAAAATGGTCAGAGCTGTGGTAGCTGACATTTACTGTGGATAAGTGCAAGATAATGCATCTTGGATGTAAAAACCCAAGGGCAGAGTACAGAATGTTTGATACAGTCCTAACCTCAACATCTGAGGAAAGCAATTTAGGGGTAATTATTTCAGAGGGCTTAAAGGTAATGTAACAGAGCAGCAGGAAACGCTAACATAATGATTAATTATAATGGGAGAGGTATTAGCAGTAGCAGTAGAAAGAGTGAAGTGTTCATGCCATTATTCAGAACACTGGTGAGACGTCACTTGGAGTATTGTACGCAGTACTGGAGACCGTATCTCCAGAAGGATATTGATACTTTGGAGAGAGTTCAGAGAAGGGCTACTAAACTGGTTCATGGATTATGGGATAAAACTTACAAGGAAAGGTTAAAGGATCTTAACCTGTATAGCTTGGAAGAAAGACAGGGGAATATGATAGATTCATTTAAATACATACATTAAATCAACAGAATAAAGGAGGAAAGTATATTTAAAAGAAGAAAAAATTACCACAACAAGAGGACAGTCTTAAATTAGAGGGGAAACCAGAAACAAATATGCGGGATCCGGCTGAACAAATCTTAAAAAGTTATATAGAAAGAAAAAAAGTGGGATTCAGTATGCACAATTAATCATGCGCTGTACAAGAATGCACTCACGAGATAATGAAGAGTGAAGCGTTAATAGGGTGCCTCCCCTATGATGTGGGGAGCTAAAGAGCCCCTTCTCACTGAAGGATGACCAATGGTACGCAGGACTTCAAAATGGATGAGGGTAAAAAATCAGCTCTTTCATTGTTTAAAAAGGTGAATAATCACCAATTAGCATAGGATAATAAAGGAAGCGGTAGGTCCCACGCAAGGAACTTCCTCAGGGACAGCAGTAACAATAAAATCAAAATACAGTGTTAAATAACAGAGGATATTTTAAACAATAAAAGAGCTGATTTTTTTTACACTCATCCATTTTTGAAGTCCTGCGTACCATTGGTCATCCTGCAGTGAGAAGGGGATCTTCATCATCGGGGGAGGCACCCCATGAGCGCTTCACTCTTCGTTATCTCATGAGTGCATTCTTGTATAGCGCTTGATTAATTGTGCATACTGTATCACACTATTTTTCTTTCTATGTTACTTTTTTAGATTTGTTCAGCCATATCCCGAATATCTGTTTCTGGTTTTCTGTATATTGTGAAGGTCGTTCTATGTGTGTAGCGATCTTGGGAGGCTGTATTTTGACTTCAAGTTAAGTTATTTTTTCTCTACATTTCACTGATATTCTGGTGTTTATATTGTTGTTTTGTTGTTAAATTACAGGGGCAAACGTTTAAAAATACTATCAGGAAGTATTACTTTACTGAGAGGGTAGTGGATGCATGGAATAGCCTTCCAGCTAAAGTGGTAGAGGTTAACACAGTGAACGAGTTTAGGCATGCGTGGGATGGCATAAGGCTATCCTAGCTATACGATAAGGCCAGGGACTAATGAAAGTATTTAGAAAATTGGGCAGACTAGATGGGCCGAATGGTTCTTATCTGCCGTCACATTCCTTGTTTCTAATTGTGCATGGCGAGAAAATTCTCATGGTTTGACCATTTTTACAAAAGATAGATATTTTTGGGGGGAAAGTTCTTTTTTTTCTAAGCATGTGCTATGAAATCCATTCTAGTCTAAAGATGCTTTCATTGACTAAAATTTTTTAGAGTTTATTCTCTTGACCATAAAAAATCTGTTTACATTTGTGGATCCAGAAAAGCATTGGCCAAGACTTTTGTCCCAAAAACTATTAAACTGAATTTTTGTTTGAAATTGATTTTGGAAATTTATGTTGTTACAGCCATTAGGAACATGCACATTACTTTAAAACAGAAACAATTTTTTTTTCTACTATTAAAAATATACACCTTCAGGTTTTGAGGCTTCATTGCAAAATACAGGTGTGGAGTACCTTGAGGCAGGAAAAAAACAGTGTTGAATTGAAACATAGCTGGGACAGTTGTAGTGAACCTTTTAGGAGTTAATTCACTTAGTTTATACAGCCCTAGCCACACCTTCCCTGACTAAAACTCACACTACCTCCCTACACACTTCCTGTATAGATTTATCTAATTTTTAAACTTCTTGATTGCACATTCTGTTTAATTTAGTGTTTCTAATCACCTGCTATGTTAATTACCTGTTTAAGTAGTGTTTCCCAAACCAGTCCTCAAAACCCCCCAACAGTCCAATTTCTGTCAGTATCTCCATTGGACTAAGATAGGGAAGCACATAAATCCTGGATTGTTGGTGGTCCATGAGGACTGGTTTAGGAACCACTGTGTTAGAGCCCGCAGGACCCTCCTGTGTGTTATTAAAGTTAAACTGACAGAACAGAAGATAAAAATGTACACACATTGTGCTGACTGAAAATGAAAATATTTTTTTTCATGCAGACTATGTGAGTCTGCCAGAGGGTGTGTGGCTAGGGTTGTAAAATTAAGCACAGGAGTAAGTAGTTTTTTTTTGTATTTTTGCAGTGCATATAGAAGTTACAGCAAGCTTGAGGTACCCCAATGGCATTCCTCATGCCAATCAATATGCAGTACAAAGGGGTGAACAAAGGTTCATGCACAATTTTTTATGTTAAAATTAAGCTAAAACTGGAAAGGTTGTGTCTAAGTAAGAGGAACAAATTTAAACTACTTGTTCAGATATGTCAAGCATAGTCACACGTAGGGTTCACTATAAGCATTTGCATCGAAACAGTATTCAGAGGAGTGGCAAAGAGGGGGAATATGACATGTACAATCACCATATAAACAAGGCTATACAATTAATAATAGTTTTCCCCTTCAGCAATATACACAGGTTTAGTATTTCGTTCTAGGCGATCACTACATGACATGCTTGTCTGGCAATAGTTAAATGAAAGCAAGGTAGGTAATCTTAGAGGAGTTTAACAATCCACTGGTGCCTGCACTGCTCTGCCAAGGCAGAGGTGAGTAAGGCAAGCATTGTAAAGTGAGTGAAAACAATAGCTTATACATAGATAGGTAACAGGAGTTAAATCACATAGCCCGTCAGGTGAGGTACACCTTATATATTATGCTTCGGCAGCTTGGTATCAGACAGTTCTCCTTTCGTGGGTACTTCACCCAATGCCTTGACTGGGTACAGCTCAGAGGTTGCCATGAGATCCATCAGGCTGGGCCCAGTAGCAGTCCCTGTGGCACCTGTCTGAGCTTGTGAGCTTGGAGCAGGGTGGCGGTCATAGGTGGCAGCACGTGGGGAGCGAGGTAGGTTCACCCTCCAGCCCCGGGCTGGTAGAGAGGTCGCATCTTCGGTGCACGGACCCGGTAACCCTTATGGGCCTAATACCTCCTGGGGTAGGAGTAGCTGGGGGTCCTGATGGTATGCCGCTGTCCTCGGCGATGGGCCCTCCTTCTGTGTGGGCAATGGTTTTTTTTTTAAATTAAATACAGTATTTCTGTTAGTTTCCTACAGACAACATGTATGCACCTTATGCAACACCCTATCACCAGTTTGCTACAATCCATCATACTTTAGAGACAATTTTCATATTTGCACACTTTTTTCATGTTTTTAAATCTATAACATAATTTTGTGGAGATCCAGGTAATATTTTCCTCATTAATAATAAACATTTTATAAAAAACCAAAAACTAAAACCAATAAAATGCCAAATGGCTATATTCTAATGATTCCATAAAGCCTCATCATTGCTTATTAGTTTTTTATGTGCTCAGACCTCACAAATACAAGTGTAAAAAGTATTTTTTTTTTCCTTTTATAAGAATGGTAACTACTATAGCTTGATAAATTGCCTTACCTGCTCTTCTTCACATAGTGACGCGTATATAAATGTTAAACTTTTGCCACAGTTCTGTAGTGAGTGACATGCAAGCAAGTCTTTCATGAACCCTTCACTTTGTTTTTTTAACATAGGTATATATGTATGCTTTTTTAAAATATGTTCTCTTCTCTATTATAGTCGCAAGGTTTATGTAGTTTGTTTACTCTATAGTATCTAGTTGTAAGACTATAGCACTTAAATGCTAGTCTATATTACTGGAAAACATCTGCTTCATAGCATTATCTGTTTGGACAGGGTCCCCAGAACATACTTGTAATATATATTTTTATCTGGTAGAAGAACACCATGGGGAAGATTTATCAAAGTGTCAGTTAATAATCTGCAACTTTTCTGGCATTTTATTCTGGCCTGAATGATCAGTTATGATGGTCTACTCCACCATATCAGTGGGCACCAAACCAGTCTTCAAGGAACGCCTACCAGTCCAGGATTTAGGGATTACCCATTTGTGTCAAGGTATTTTTTTTTTCTTTCCTAGAAACACCTTAAACACAAATGGGTAATCCCTAAATCCTGGACTAGTAGGCCTGCCTTGAGGACTTGTGTGGAAACCACTGCACCATTTGTTACTTTTGCATCTGTCATGTTTTTCTTTTGCATTGTTTTTTGTGTAGAACTTTCCATTTATTATGTCTGGTTTTTTTTTCACCAGAAAACATCAAGACCTCTGAATCTTGTGTTATCTGGCACGAAGACATTAGTAGCAGGTTCTTTAAGTCCTGCAAGTTGCGAGGTTGGACCTTGATCCTGAACAATATTTTGCAGTGTGGCAGGGTGCATTATCCTGCTGAAAGAGGCCACTGCCACCAGGGAACACCATTGCCATAAAGTGGTGTACATAGTCCGCCACAGTCTCTAGATAGTTGGTACTTGTCAAAGTAACATCCACATGAATGCCAGGACCCGAGGTTTCCCAGCAGAGTAGTGCATATTTGCATAGTGCATCTTGCTGCCATCTCTTCCTCTGCTTCCCATGGTGTACAGGAGTCATGATGGGCACTCTAGCAGTCTGTAGTTACTTGCGAATAGGACATGTGTGGAGGAGTAAATTGCGTTGTGTGTTCTGACACCTTTCTATCATAGCCAGCATTACAGTAACTCTTCTTTGTACTTGGACCAGACAGGTTAGCCTTCGCTCTGCACATGCATCAAAGATGCCCTGGATGCCCATGACCCTGACTCTTGTTCACTGGTTGCCCTTCCTGTCAACACTTTTTAAAAAATTTTTATAATTCTTTATTTTTGCAGTGCATAGTTTAACATACAGGCTAAGGACATCGCAATGCATTAAAAAATAAAGAAAGAGTAACGAGTATGTCGAAGGTAATGCACTTTTTGTGTTGTAGTATAACAAGCAATATTCACAGCCTATCATGTGAGTAGCAGGGTGAAAATGAATGTAATGTGCGACAACACCTCTGTGGTAGAAAGCATGAGTGTAGATAGTGAATAAAAGTAGAGTGAAACATACAGCTTGTCTATGAGTGTAAGCTCCCAAGAGGCCCCTCAGTCACATAAGCCAAGCAAGAGATAAGGAGATAGGGAAATATAAATAAGAAAACTGTTAGTTAAATGATGGATGTAGAGGTTTCTCTAAGGCGTCACACCAACAGATAGTAGACCTGGTTCCATCTGCGATATCACCCTATGCCTTATAGTGGCCTAACCTAGACCCTCTGCGTGAGTTCTGGTAGTAGGCTCATAAGCCCACATGAATAGTGATGCACGGTCACCGTGTGGAAATCGGGTAAGTACTGTGCAATGATAGTACTTACAAAATTGCCACTTACACTACACTCGAGGCAGACCCATCACTTGTGCCACCGGCCCCATGATGAGTCATAAAGCGTAGTGACCACCCTCCAGTTGCATAGTGAGTACTCAGCGGTCCGATCTCCTGGAACAGCAGTACTCAGGTGTTCCATTAGGTTTGCCCAGAAAGACTCAAAAGTTTTGTGTAAGGTTCGCAGGATGTTGCTAGTATCTCTGCTGGATTTGGGGAAGCATGCTGCGCCCGCCATTTTGTGTATGCTGGAGTACCAGTTGGTTGTTGAGCAGGTATGCTGCGCACCCTCAGTAGTAATAGAGAGCTTCCAGGGAGCAATCTGGGATTACCCCCAACTATCCAAGGGAGGAAGATTGGGGCACCATTCATCTGCAGCAGTCACTAGCGGAGATCAGACGCTTCTCCACTCACAGGCTTCCAGGCTTGTTCTCTATCCTCTGGAAGTGTGGACATCTGAGGACAACACAACACATTTCCGTGGCATCCCAAGTGGCTCAGGAACACCCCGGGGTGAGCAAGAATCATTGATGGGACACAAATAATAACAATATTTGCTCTTACTATGTTATGTGCCGGTGCTCAGTCAGAATGCATCCATCCATCATAACCTTTAGGCTCTGCCCCCTGGCAACAAATCACTGTTGTTACAAACCACTGCATACTGGGAACACACCATAAGACCCACTGTTTTAGAGATACTCTGACCCAGTTATCTAGCCATCTCTATTTGGCCTTTGACAACATCACACTGCTTTTTTTGCTTGCCATGTTTTCTGTTTCCAACACATGCAATTCAAGAACTGACTGGTCACTTGCTGCCTAATATATGCCAGGCCTTGGCAGGTGCCATTGTAACAATATAATCAACGTTACTCACTTCACCTGTCAATGTTGTGGTTGTTCAGTGTATAGAATATACAAAGAAAAAAGGTGATACTTTGAGACTACATTTTAAACACTTTAAATATGAAACAGATGTTTAAACCCCTAAGAAAGCTATATTTTTTGAATAACAAAATAAGCAGAAAGGACCCTTTGAGAAAAATGGGGATAAATCAACTAAATATTGCTCTAGAAACTGGTGAAAGGGTTACCACAACCTTTTAGTATAGAAAAATCACATGGAAAAAAAAAAGTGAAAACTGATAATGATAGCAGATAACTAAAATAAGAGTAAAAATTAACACTATGCAAAGACAATAAATACATACATATATGCAGATATCATACATTTCTATGTTCAGTGAACATTAAAAAGCAGTTCAAATTAGAGTTCAATAATGGAAAATAATGGAAAATGAGATAAGCAATTTGCTGAAACAGAAATAATATTGCAGTTTGTATCTTGTGCTACCAAATAGATCTAAACTGTAAAAAAAAAAAGCAGTTTGCTGAATATTATAGTAACTCAAAAGGAAAATACAAATAATTGGTTCATAAAATTCAAAATTAGAGATACGCATCTCATTGAATCATATCAGAGGTAGTGAAAAACACCAGAGAATCAGCTTTGTGTTAAATATTTGGAAAAATAAATATATAGGGAAATCATAGTGCGCTCTGTAAAAACACTTGTATGTACGTAGTGGGGAATCGCGATGCATCCTAGCACAAATCTAAACCCATTTACCCCCCCAATAACGACAGACTACTTAGTATGCATGAACAGGCCACAGCATTTATTATCACAAACTAAATTACTGCATAACACATCCATAACTTTATTTATTAAATCTCTTCTTTCTGTAACCAAAACGTTAGACATAAATAAGCATAAATTAACATATATACATATATAACTCCACCCATAGTGTTATACAGTGACCCAACCGTCCTTGCCAATAAACATACACTTCCTCTCACCTCCCCCCCGTCATAAAAATCATATATTTCCAATGCCCGCCATCAGCCGACCTTATCCACGCTCGATGGGCACGACACCTCAGGCAACCTATTGTTTAACCTTTTGAAGCAGGGGAGGTTGAGACCTAAAAAAACTTGTTCATCTCATTCCATATACTTAAACGTAACCACTCAAACTCAATTGGCAAGGACATACCCCCGGCTAGCTGTGACGAAATATACCAATAGGGCGGGCGGGAGGGAAGCTGTTTGCTGGCCCGAATCCCAAGTGGCACTGAGGTAAGACCTCCCCCACACTAACTTACACAGAACATAATCCCACCCACACACTCTTTTAACCCCTTAAGGACCAAACTTCTGGAATAAAAGGGAATCATGACATGTCACACGTCATGTGTCCTTAAGGGGTTAAACCGATCCCATGCATCTATCCCCACACTCCTACATGTGCCCTTGTCCGCTTAGCTGCGCTATCCCCCCAGGGCCTTGATTTATGTCATAATTTATCACTTGATTTATTAATAGTGAGATTAAAACCACTCACGATGACAACATTCAGAGATCGCTTGTCAGGGAGCACAGTCCCTACAAGAATACTTTTTTTAAAGTTGTATTCCCTTCATGTCAGCTCAGTGTTTAGAGGACATGGGAAAACTGTTGTATTCTGTGATTGGAACCAGAGTGCAACACTCAGTCCTCCTGCGTTCTACCAACGTGACCTAGGTTATGGCTTGTACTGGGATGCAATTCCCGCCTGACGGCACCTTGCAGTTGCTCACGATTTGGAAACTTGCCTAATGTGTCAAGGGTCACTTTATCAGAGACTGGAGTTCCCATGCTTCCCATAACTTATACAGTTTATAATAGAGCATGTTTTAAAGGGCCAAATGTACATATAATACACAAGAATAAAAAATATAGAATGTGTTTAAAATAAAAGTGATAAAACTAAATTATGGTTAAAATATATTACAACTGCATAAACTTAGAACATCGAAGTAGTGTGCTGTGTACATCAATTAATTGATTTCCCTATTGCCCATAAGGGAAAGTGATAGAAATACATGAAAAGAAAATGAAAAGAAACAATAGTGATGTAGTAAATAAACACTGACATTGAATAGAGCTAAATAAAATAGGCTCCTTAATATGCGCAATGGTGCTTAACAAGGTGGCACTCCACCTTTCTTCTTGTATGGAGACTTAAAGCTACAACTCTGTATGCTTTGTTTAAATATATTTTAAAGCTACAGTACTGTTCTGTTATAGGATCCCACCATGCACTTGGGGAGGTGTCACCCCAGAATCTGACTCCAGGTCATTAACCTTAGAGCCAAGGAACAATTATGCTCTAATCAAGATAAGCTTGCATGTTATCCTCCCCTATATTTATTGGATTTATATTGGATGTGTTGCCCTATGATGCTGTCCTTATTTTCTTTCTTAGTTGGAAGCCTCTGCACAAGAAGAAAGGTGGGGTGCCACCTTGTTAAGCCCCATTGTGCATATTAAGGAGTCTATTTTATTTGGCTCTGTTCAATAATGAACTGTAAACACTTCTGTCTTTGTTTCAAGCCTTTGATCCAGATTGTGAACTTAAATCTTTATCCATTTTGCAGCAGTAAACAATCTGCTTATAATGAAATCTGTTTTGGCTGTCAAAAAGAATTCTGATCAGGGAATTTAACTGAGAATGTTGACAAGTAAAGCTTCCCTTTGAATTTAAATAAAAATACAAATACAAAATATTCACCTATTTAAAATGCAAACCAGGTGTTACTTCATTCCTGGCCCAATGCTTAAAGTGTCTTTAGCTGCTAATTAAAGCACACAAGATTTGAGGCACAATATCTTTATTGGTAACGCTACATATGAACACATGTTTAAAGGGCATAATAGTCATTAATCTTAAAGGAACATTCCAATTAATAAAAAATAAATAACAAATATCTATATTTAGATACATACATGTTATTGACGTGGTTTATAGAGCAGGCATTAGTTTGCTAGGATAGGACCTGGAAAAAAATTAGGTACATTGCCATTGTGGCAGGCTTATGCAATGTATGATCAGATACTATACGATATTAAACTCCCAGTTTATGACCCCCCCATTGTGGCACTGTAATGATTATAAACAATCCAACACACCTTCATTCAGCTCTGAGCGAGAGTCCTCCCCACAGCTCATATGGTCCTCCAGTGGTCACCCTTTGACATACCAATATTGCTCCTCAAAGACAAGAAACCAATCAACTATTTCTCTATGGGAAGCATTCACATCTACTTTCAACTTTAGTTCAAAGTAATTGAGGAAGGAAGCCCTCCTGGAGGTCTACTTGGCAGCCAGGAAGTGATTCTAAGGGGATTTGTAAAAGTGTTGATTTCTCTCGAAATAAGCACTTCTATAAAATAAATCCACAGGGACATGCAGTTATCTCCTAAAGGACTTCAGCAAGCCAAAGTACTTTTGGAGACATTAGTGTCCTTTAAAAGATTAATGGGAGACTGATTCCTAAAAGTGACACATATATATATATATATATATATCTATATATATATAATATATGTATAATGGCACTCACCCTTGCTGGTATACTGTAAAATCCAATGCCCTGGTGCAATCCCACGCTGAAATAGTATATAATATATAGGGAGAAAGGATGCACTCTCCGGTCTTTAAATATTCCAAAATTATTTATTCCATTACTTGGTATGTAGCAAATTGACCAAAGTTTCGACCCATTCGGGTCTTCCTCAAGATCTTGAGGAAGACCCGAACGGGTCGAAACGTTGATCAATTTGCTACATACCAAATAATGGAATAAATAATTTTGGAATATTTAAAGACCGGAGAGTGCATCCTTTCTACCTATATATTATATATATATATATATAGATATATATATATATATATATAGAGAGAGAGAGAGAGAGAGAGAGAGAGAGAGAGAGAGAGAGAGAGAGAGAGAGAGAGAGAGAGACCAGGCTCCAGGCTCTGTTTAAAAAATAACTTTTATTCTTACATCAAAGTAAAAGATTATGTGCCAAAAGGTCAACGTTTCAGTCCCAGTTCAGGACTTTCATCAGGACAGCATAAACATACATCTCATCTTATGCTGTCCTGATGAAAGTCCCAAACTGGGACTGAAACTGGGACTGAAACATTGACCTTTTGGCACATAATCTTTTACTTTGATGTAAGAATAAAAGTTATTTTTTAAATGGAGCCTGGAGTGCAGACCATCTTTTGAATTCTCTGGATATCTGTAACCTGGATCCAGCACCCAGCATGTAAGCTATGCACACATTTGAAGCATGTAGTGCAAGGAACTTTGAGATATATATATATATATATATATATATATATATATATATATATAGCTTTGATACCCTGAAGATCTTGGCCAAACTTTGCCCCATTAATTATCCTATACTAAAGAAATATATATATATATATATATATATATATATATATATATCTCATATATATATATACATATATATGATATATATATATATATATATTTCTTTAGTATAGGATAATTAATGGGGCAAAGTTTGGCCAAGATCTTCAGGGTATCAAAGCTCCTGTCTAACCATACATGGCCTCAATAGGTAATTTTACGTTTAATCCATCAAATGGTAAAAGTAAGCAACACAATCTCTCTTTCAGGACAAATCTATAAACTCAAAAGTATAGTGAATTAAAATCCAATGGCCAAATGGAGGCAAAAATAGCTAAGCTGTGAACTGAAATGAGACTTTTTTCAAGATTACCTATTAGAGTCTAAGCATTGCCATTTTAATTTTACATTGCTATCATTTAGGGTGTCTAATTTGGTGAATTAAGAGCTTTTGAAAACACTGATGTAACTTAAATCAAAAGTGTTTTTTATTCCATCTGTTATTTTTATTACTGTTAATTTAGTTTCATAACTACATTAAGGCCATAAGGCTTTACATATGGTAGTCCATTAAGGAATAAGTATGTATTATAAATGATTTTGACTTCACATTTCCCGGTTTCTAACAAGTATTTTAAACCTCTTTAATCTAACGATTTTAACGGATGAAATACTCACGAAACACAATAGGTTTGATTAATGCATTCACCCACATGTAATGCTGACAGCATGTTTGACATAAAATGAATAGTTGCATAACATGTTTAATTGGCTATAGATCAGATTTCATTGTTGCTTGCATAATCCTTCCTAATTATTTTATTGTAATTTAAAAGTTTATTCCCCATAATTATATTATATTGAATATAATTTTCAGCACATTATGGCCTCAATGTAATAGTTTTGGATACAGTTTAGAAATTATTTAACATTTTGATATTTTAAGATATATTAATATGTTTATTTTCTAAATTATATATTTTTTCATATTTTTATATTTTGAAAAAAATAATTTAAAAAATGTACCAAAAGATATAAAATCCTTGAAAAGCTTATCCAAAAATATGAAATCAAAGTCTATGTTAGCGTTGTACACACAAGGTGTGGAGGAACAGAAAGCCCCGAATAATCTCTGGTTCTGCATATTTATTTTTTAAACCCCTCATCCTCATGCATCAGGGCTGGGGTAAGAGAAGATTGTGCTGCCATCTTATGTAGCATTGAACAAGTTATTATTTACTTATCTTGGTACATATCTTTTTTTATTAAGACTTTTCAATATTCTTAAACCAATGAAATATCATGTAAATAACTGTATATCATGCTTGACAAGATTTAACGGTCAGTATAAAATCACATGTATTTAATATGCATAGTATGACTTTGAGTCAATGTCATGACCGTAATGACAATAAAGTAGTGAAATACTGTGGCTTAATCATGATGTTATTAAAAATATGATAAGGTAATTTATACCAGTAGGAAGGGGATGGAGTGTCTTCAAAGGAGTAAGAAGAGAAGAAAAGAAAAAAATGGGGGCGGGTGAAGGGAAAACATATGTGTGGGCTTGTGGTAGTCGCTCTAGGGGATATCCCGAGTAAATGGCGCCAGGATTCATGTGGAACGCTACCGGTGAATTCTTGGTGATAGAGGCTATTTACTACCAAATGGCACAATGTGTCAGTACTCCCACCATATGTGGATAGACAGCACTTACCATCCAGTGCTGGGTTGACTGCAGCATACTTTCCAAAATGTAAATTGACAAAGAGAAACATTCACTCTTTAGGGTTGTAAGTGGGAGTATGGTCAGGTGCAGGGCTGTTCTGAGAAATTTTAAAGGGACACTATGGCCACCATAAAAACTTCAGCTTAATGTAGTTGTTCTAGTGTCTATAGCATGTTCCTGCAGCATTAGCACTGCAAACACTGCATTTTCAAAAAAGGAAATTTACACTGCTGGTTAGTTACATGTCTAGTGACAGTCACACAAAGTGGCGTACATACCAGGGGGCCCGGCCTCCCCTGCGACCCGGTATGTACCCACAGGGCCAGCCTCTTCTCCTACGGGGCCAGGAGGCGGCCACCTCAGGGCCCCCCGAGGCTGGCCCTGCTCACCCCGGCTGGCTGGCTGGCTGGGTGGCCAGCACGCGAGGGAGCACTCACTGCTTCCTCTTCAGCTCCCTCGCGCTGTGTGTGTGTGTGTTAGTGTATGTATGTATGTGTGTGTTAGTGTGTGTGTGTGTTAGTGTATGTGTATGTATGTTACTGTGTGTGTGCGTGTGTGTGTTAGTGTGTGTGTGTGTGTTAGTGTGTGTGTGTGTGTGTGTTAGTGTATGTGTGTGTGTGTTAGTGTATGTATGTGTTAGTGTATGTATGTGTGTGTTAGTGTGTGTGTATGTTAGTGTATGTGTGTATGTTAGTGTATATGTGTGTGTTAGTGTATGTGTGTGTTAGTGTGTGTGTGTGTTAGTGTGTGTGTGTGTTAGTGTGTGTTGGGTGTGTGTGTGTGTTGGTGTATGTGTGTGTGTGTGTTAGTGTGTGTGTGTGTTGGTGTGTATGTGTGTTAGTGTATGTATGTGTTAGTGTATGTGTGTGTGTTGGTGTGTGTATGTTGGGTGTATGTGTGTATGTTGGGTGTATGTGTGTATGTGTATGTGTGTTAGTGTATGTGTGTGTTAGTGTATGTGTGTGTGTGTTGTTAGTGTATGTATGTGTGTGTGTGTTAGTGTATGTATGTATGTGTGTGTGTGTGTGTGTGTTAGTGTATGTATGTGTGATGTGTATGTATGTTAGTGTGTGTGTGTGTAGTGTATATGTGTGTGTGTGTGTTAGTGTATGTGTGTGTTTGTGTGTGTGTTAGTGTATGTATGTGTGTGTGTGTGTTAGTGTATGTATGTTAGTGTATGTATGTGTGTGTTAGTGTATGTATGTGTGTATGTTAGTGTGTGTATGTTAGTGTGTGTGTGTTAGTGTGTGTTTTAGTGTTTGTGTTAGTGTGTGTGTCAGTGAGTGTGTCTGTTATTGGGTGTGTGTCTGCTAGTGAGTGTGTTACTGTGTGTGTTAGTGTGTGTGTGTGTTATGTATGTGTGTTATGTATGTATGTGTTATGCGTATGTATGTGTGTGTTAGTGTGTGTATGTTAGTGCATGTGTATGCTAGTGTATGTGTGTGTGTGTTAGTGCATGTGTGTGTTAGTGTATGTGTGTGTTAGTATGTGTATGTGTGTGTGTGTTAGTGTATGTATGTGTGTGTGTGTTAGTGTATGTGTGTGTGTTTTAGTGTGTGTGTGTGTGTTAGTGTGCGTGTGTGTGTTAGTGTATGTGTGTGTGTTAGTGTATGTGTGTGTGTGTGTGTGTGTGTGTGTGTGCTAGTGTGTGCGTGTTAGTGTATGTGTGTGTGTGTTAGTGTATGTGTGTGTTAGTGTATGTATGTGTTAGTGTGTGTGTGTGTGTTAGTGTGTGTTTTAGTGTTTGTTTGTGTTAGTGTGTGTGTCAGTGTGTCTGTTATTGGGTGTGTGTCTGCTAGTGAGTGTGTTACTGTGTGTGTTTGATGTCTGTTAGTGTGTGTTTGTCAGTGAAAGTGTATGTTTTGTAAGTGAGTGTGTATGTATGTCTGTCGCTGAGTGTGTCTCTGTCAGGAAATGTGTGTGTCTGTTAGCTAGTGTGTATGCGTCTGTTCGTGAGAGTGTGTGTGTGTGTGTCTTCAGCATTTACCTTTCTCCAGCGTCGGACTCCCTTGGCGCAGGGGATCCCTCCGCCTCTCAGCTCCGAATGCACATGTGCGGCAAGAGGCGCACGCACATTTAAACCGCCCATAGGAAAGCATTACTCAATTCCTATGGACGTACAGTGTCTTCTCACTGTGATTTTCACAGTGAGAATCGTGGAAGCTCCTCTAGCAGCTGTCAATGAGACAGCCACCAGAGGCTGCATTAACCCTCAGTGAAAGGCTATGTTTTCAGCTGCAGGGTTAAAACTAGAGGGACCTGGCACCCAGACCACTTCATTGAGCTGATGTGATCTGGGTGTCTGTAGTGGTCCTTTAAGTGTGTGTGCATACCGGGGTCGCAGCCCTGCAACCCCTGCGACCAGGTGCCCACCGCCATGTGTTGCGGCCCGACCCTCGCCGAGTAAGCGTGGGGGGGGGGGGGCCACGGATCAATTTTCGCACCGGGACCCCATGGATCATGTGTACGCCACTGGTCACACAGATGTCTACTAGACGTGCTTCCTGTTTCAGTGTAGCACAGTTTGCAGCATTGAGAGGCACTGATTGAGTGCATCACTATGAGGAGATGCTGATTGGCTCAGTGTGGCATTTTACCACGCATGCACAATAGCTTTCCAATGTTTTTCTATGGGAAAGCAATGGAATGGCTGTGATTATCAAAATTGATGATCTCAGCCATGGAGGTTGTCCCAGACGAGGCCTGCTGCGGCAAGGCAAACATGGCGTGGGGAAAAAGGTGTGTAAATACCCATTCATTACCAGAGGGGGGAGGGGTTGGGGGGGCAGGGACCTAACGTGGCAGTCAAACACTATAGTGTCAGGAATACATGATTGTATTTCTGACACTGTAGTGTTCCTTTTAGTGACTTAATAATAATTAATTTATGCAACTAAAAATGCAATTAGGACAAGATCAATAGTATTGACTGTTTAGTATAGACTGTTTTCTAAGAACATTTATTGTAGTTCAAAGGCACGTTACACAATAACACACCAACAATATGGAGCTTCTAGAAGGACAGTCTGATTTAGGCTCAAAATAGGGATTGTCTCTCCTAGACAGGGGACACATGGGAGGTATGCTGCCACACACACACATACACTGCCACATGCACACAGCTATCCATTTCTGCCTCATTTAGTGTGCTTAATAATATTGAGCTATAGCCATTTCCATCATTTCAGAGTTAGGGTACACACACATTCAGCATCACAATAATGACGCAAAACTGTAGGATACCAGTACAAACTATATAATCTCTCAGCACCCTCACTTTAGTGCTCTGCCTTGGCTTCCTTGCCTGCAAGTGTGTTCCATGATAGCTGCATTTTTGCTTTATTGACTCAGCCTGTTTATTGCTTATCCTGACCTCTGTAATCTTGACCTTGGATCAGATTCCCTTTGGCATCCTTTTAGTATCACTTGACCCCTTTCTCTGAATATTCTACACCTCTTTTAATATGTTAATACAACTATAGCACAACAATATCTTTTTACTTTTCTCATCCTTCAGTTTTATTGCTACCTTAGGTTGTGCATGTTAGAGTTTATATAATTCTGACACACACCATTTGCACAATTATTTGCCCACATGCTGATCCATACACATAATTATAGAGTGTGCAGTTACATACACACAGAAATAAATAAGTAAAGAAATTGCAAGCGTGCAAAAAGGTTTCCTGGGGTCAGCTGGGTCTGACAGTTACATACTGGGGCTTATCCAAATTGTCAACTCTTTTCTTTATCCTGCCTCCTGTCTCTCCTCCCATGAAGCTTTGTGTGTGCACCAAGAGGAAGTGAATTGTAATCACTTCCTCCAAAACTACAGCTGCTCTGCTGATAGTTCCAGTCCTGTATCTGGTCCTGCCAACAGAACATTCTACACCTGCAATGACACCTAGTGAATGGTTTATGGCACTGTGGCTATTATGTGCTGCTATGGTTGGAGGGAACTTCTACCGACAGGAGTACTTAATTTCACTGGCTAGATAATCACGAGCAAAAATATACAGGGTTTCCAGAAATATGTATACTGACCCCAATTTATAAATCTACTCTAATGTTAGAAGAGTCCTTTTCTTATTTATTTATTTTTTCACCTTTGTAAAATTCAAATATTGTGTAATATTTTGTACATTTATATAATTTTGCAAAGGCTTTCTTACAGACGCAACACAGTTATAAATGCTTTATTCATTTAATTTTATATGTCACGTTAATGCTTGACATTGAAGTTGTGATTCACAGGCAAGCTATGTAGTTCATCCAATGATTTAATGGTTGAAATGACAGTGAGATATACTATGCACTAAAATGGACATACTGACAGAGACTTGTGAAAAAAAAGTGATTAATGATGATTAATTAGTATTGTTATTTGCAGTCCATTTATTTTAAGTCACATTGGTATTTAGCACACCTGAGGATAATTCTGACATTTGTCTTCAATAAGCAGCCATTGTACATGTATCCACTTTTTTACAGCTTTGCTTCATTATTTTCTGCACAACAGTTTGCCTAAGGCAGACAGAGCTAACCTAGAAACTGTATCTACTTAATGGGTACAAATATTTTAAGATAGCCATCTTGTTTGGCAGTTCAAATTTTATTTACCCAAGTAAGCAGTGTAGGAGTAAGATCAGCAGGTAGTAAGTACAAATACACTGACTAATCATACACAAAAATGGGTGTGTATGCAGCCACTTTACAATAATGTTTGGCAACATGATGTTAGTTATCATCCTACGGACTTCACTCATTGAACACTGTTTTGGAGGGATCTGGAAATCAGATTTTAAAATTACACATTGCAGTGGACTGTAACTTGTTGCAGGTGTGACCAATATAGTAATTGAAATAATCTGCTTTGAATTTTGTGCGTATGGAATCAATATAAATTGCATCAAATGCCTTAATAGAAATGTCTTAGATTACATTTAAATACAAACATGATAAAACTATGTTATACTTTTTATAAAAGATATGTTCTCTTATACGTATTCCCTTGTTAAAATTCAACCTCCATCCTAAGAAGTGTGGAAAGTAGCCCTTACTAACAAAGATATATTTATGGTACACTTTGCAGAGAGGAAGTATAGCAGCCCTATGAGTCCAAGTGATTGCTAAATATACATTCTGCAAATCATTGGACTAACAACAGTATAAATTGTAGAAATTATAAAATTAATCTGTTACGCCTTTTAATCTCAAGGTATCATCATACGGCATCTTGTGTAATCTTTGCCCGAAAGCAAAGGGATGCTAGCACAATGTAGCAGACTAAAACCAGACAATATCATATTTTGTATGACAGCACATCTTAAAAAAATCTTTAAAATACATATTACATTGAAGTGTTACTTTAAAATTCAGAAATATCCACATGAACCTATTGCTGCATTCTCAATTATAAAATGCATTTTTACAATAAGTGTTACTTATTTACCCAAACATATGGAAATTTCACAATATGTTCAAATATAGGCAATAACTCATTTCCAGCATTCAAACCACAAGAAACTAAATTTATAATGTGTAGAACCAATTTATTTCTTGTCTTGACAACTTATCCAGTTAGAAACTTACTGATAACTAAATTGGGTCTCTACTGTGCCCCTGCCAAGCATTGCATACTAGAGAATTATGGTATAGCACAGCAGCAATGGAAACAGGGGCACAGTTCATCAACTCAATATTATTTGTTCCATTTTTGTTATTTTGTTTTATGAAAGGAAATAACAGTAGGCTACACAATTTTGATTTCTGTTTCCATGTTCAAAGAATCCTTTAATTGCATTTGGCTCAATAAACATCTCTCCGAAGTCACTTTAAGAACATATGCTTAGTATTTAGTGTAATCTAAAATACAATTCCTTCTGTTCTTGTCATTTTTAATGTGTTGCGTGGGCACGTGGTCCAGAGTTATAGGAAATAAGTGCTTAGTCATATTTGTAATGAGATGAAACTACTGTCTACCTGTTTTTGAAAGTGAATTTGCTTACTGATCCCGAATGCACATCATTCAAAATTTCCCTGCTTGACATTCCTTTCTGAGATAAGCGTATGGTGTTGTTGACCAGCGCATAGCTTTCAGGAATGATAATATACTGAATTTGCAGTTTTATCACACGTTGAGCACATTGTTTATTTAGAAACAGAACACAGCATTTTTATTTTGTTATAGATATTCTAAAATATTGGCAGACTGGTACTCAAATTGCTCCATCATGCGTAACATGACTTGGAGCCACTTGTAAAAAAAAAATTGTTCTAGCCAACTGGTGGCAAATGAATAGATTAAAGTATTCAAAATGATCTCATAGTATATGTAATTTGACCTTCCTGGGCTTTACTGCTAGTCCTTCAGTCACCCAATAGTGTCTATCTTTACTTATGTTTTTTTCCATCTACACTTTTTGTGTGAACTTTTTTCATCTCTATCACTACATATATATAGGTAAATGGTAGGTAGTGGTCTTGGAATCCCAACTCCTATAATATATTGCCAATCTTAACATTATTAAAGACATAGTTTAGTGAAGTAGTGCCGCCAAAAATAAACAGGTGGGTTCCTGAAAATAATGCCACAAAGAGCTGATCCATTAACTGAGAGGTTTACTTAGGAATGCTATAGAAGCACAGCAATGACCCAAGATGCTAATAGACAAAACTTTCTACAGAAGACAGTATCTTCAGTGATCGCACATACTACTTCCCTAGATGAGGGGTTAAATTAGTAGGTATCCAAAAAATTTGCCTATTATTATATTTTATAGCCTTTGCCCTGTTTACTAAGTGGCATTTCTTTAATTATTTAAATATATATTTAATTATACTGTGTTAATGCATATATATATTTATCTATTATTATGTATGTGTCACGTATTCATCCGCACATAAAAATGTGGTTAATGGCATTTACCATCCTGACAGGAAAAGTTGTGCCGAGCAGCATTACTGTCCTGACAGGAAAAGTTGTGCCAAGCAGCAATCATGCACATGGAAACCTGGTAATTGCTTTTGGGGTCAAAGGCCAGTAATGGCCAATCAGAACCACAGGAGGGTTTGCGCTGAGCAGCAATCATGCACATGGAAACCTGGTAATTGCATTTGGGGTCAAAGGCCGGTTACAGCCAATCGGATTCACAGGAGGGGTATTTAAACCCAATTCTTCTTTTGCTCATTGCCCTGTCGTGGTTTCATCCTGATGGTAATCCGAGAGTGCATTCCTGATCTTGATTTTCTGGTATTTTCGTCTTTGGCTTCGTTTTGACTTCCCTGGATTCTGGTATCCTTGACTTTTTACTTTCCCTCATCATTGTGCGTGATTCTGTATTTCCGACCTCGGCAACTACTCTTGGATATGTTAAGTCCGGCCATTCTAAGGTCTGGTTATATGTTATCCTTAGTCCTAGGTGTGACACAGTTCTGCGTGCTGGATCAACTTGTAATCCTGACAGTATGGACATTTATTTGCTCATTTTCCAATTCCATTTCTATATCTATTGATTTTTTAATTCTTTGTGAATAGTTTGCTTTATTTAGAAATTAATGTTTTCAATTGATTTACTAACTTTATTGTATATTGTATTTTCCCAAGTTCTAGGTGGTACATTTACAGGGGAAATGTCACTCCTCTTAAGTTTAAATAATTACACAAAGTATTGACATCACTTTTTCCACAAGATGCTTTTGGCTTCTTTTAAATTAAATTACACCAGAACTAAAGATTTAGCAAATTACACCATAATCCAGCTCAGGCAATAGGGGAGAAACAGACACAGAAAGGGGCTGGGGGAAGAGACACACAGAGGGGCTGGGAGTGGGGTGAAGGAAGATCAAAAAGAACACACAAAGGGGCTTGGGGGAAGCGACACACACGCAAAGGGGCTGGGGAAGGGGAAATAGTGACACACAATGTTTGCAATTTTTTTGGGGGGGTAGGGAGGTGCAAGAAGCTGCTCTTGCCTAGGGTGCAAAATAGTCTAGCACCAGCCCTGAAAGCAGAGAGCTTATAATAATGAAAAACAGGGAGCCAATATTGAGAAAGATCTGTGTATTTCTACATTTTCTTTTTTTATACCTCACAAATACATATGTGTTAAAATAAATAAGTACCGGTAAATAGCATATTAAAAATCCTGGGAAGTGAGAGACCCCTTTTAAACACGGTTTGTAGCCATTTACCAAGTTATTCTTACTTGCCAACTGTCCTGCTTTGTTTCTAGTTCAGTTATTTTTCCCTTGGGTTTGCTATTCCCAAATGAATTCCCTACAATCCACGGTTAATTTAAAAACCCTGATTGTATGCCTATTGAAATAAAGGCCTGATCATGTAATCTAAAACATAACATGCTAAGGGTAGACAGGAAAGACAGATTTCCTCTAATACCTTAAAAATAATATGTTGTAGACTTTATTCATCTCCACTGTGAGCCAGCACCAGCCTGTAACATAGCTGCTTCATCTTTTCTTCACTTGCCACATCAATCAGCTGTTATTTGTAGAGTTCAATAAACTACATCCAAAGAGGTGGAATTGCCTGCTAACTATATCCATTTCTCCAGTGTGCATATTCGATCAGGGAGAGAAAAAAAATGCTGCTTCATATATATAGTACATTTAAAAAAATAACTTTTAATCGAAAAAGAGAAAAAAACATGTAAACATTATTAAATGTCAAAGAGGTCCAAATCCAGTTACCTCCTAAGTCTAGGAGATTAAACTAGGAGGAATTACACCGCAAATAATGGGCAATGCTGGAGGGGAAGACTTAAATTCTCATTTTCCAATGCATAGAGGTGTCGGTTGTGGTGATTATCTCTTTTGCACATCTTTTTTGATTTAGGCAGTAGCTAGAGTCAGGATATGCATGAATTCTAGGAATTTTTGCTCACAAAATATAGGCAAGGACTAAACCCAAAGATATATGGCTGGTCTGTAAAGTCTAACTAAATACTTCAAAGAGGACAAATAAAAAGATTGGTGAGCACATCAAATTGTAAACCAAATAATTAGTAGGAGGTCAGGACATCAGAGGGCAAGAGGGTGGGAAAGACAGATCTGGAACTTTGAAGATAAATACCACCAGAAAAATAGAGAAGTTCAAAACCAACATGATAACAGGTAATTGACAGTGATGCAATACACTGGGCACCCAAAACAATATGGTATCATTGACCAAAATTAGTGGGTTTACATAGTCTTAGTTGTCAACTGTGCCATTTCTGCAACACCGTAAGATAACAGCACATGCAATGCAATGATGTAACAGAATGTGTATTGTCCAATTTATGCTTGTCAACACAAACGCAGGAACCTATTTGTTATGCTGCTTGAGGACTGCCAGTAATAGGCCCACTGAGACAAGCGGGTTGGAGAACTAATGCAGCAGCACAGTAAGGTGATACCTGTAACAGTTTAATGTTAGAACAGTTAGAACACTTCTATAAGGAGAATTGATATTAGAAATGACATATCATTTCTAAGATTTTGAAAGACAGTTTCTGCATATGCCATCAAAGTGGTACACAAAAATATATTACTGCAATCCTACAGAGTTGTAGACCATAAGTAAGAAATTACAAATTACCAAGCCAAATAAACAGAATAATGCTTTGCCCACTTATTTACAAGGGCCAGAACAGCTTTTCAGGAGCGTCAGTGACTTCTCATAAAGTTGTGGATATAGTCTTTTTTAATTTTCATAGCTAACTAGTATCATTATCCTGTTTTCTCTGAGCACTTTCCAAATAAGCATTTTTTATAGCTATGGGCTATTTTTATTCACATTCATTTATTACAACGTGAAATTGCCACACAATTATATTGCTAGAACATTTTACCTATGGAAAGAAAGGAATTCTGCTTTGGTCTTTTTACAGCTTGTAATAAATACAGGGAAAGCTAAAGTAGGCAATCACATAAGGAGTATCAACAAGAGCCTTTAGCTTTGCTCACATAAATTAGCAGCAGAAGGAATAAATCACCTGTGCAGCTAAAAGGATAATATTAAATCTCATGTGGACAGCAGAAATGAATACAATAAAATTACAAACCTCTGCCTCAAAGAGCTTCATGAAAGAACTGTCCAGATAATTTTGCATGATAGTAGAGGTACAGTTTCTAAGGAATACTCCAAGCACCATAACCACTACAGTACACTATATTGGTTATAGGGCTATAAGGGTCCTGGCGCCCCTCCCCCAGTGTAAGTAGTTAAACCTATCGTTTGGTAATGGTTTTTACCTGGGAAGTAATAGCTAGGAGCTCCCTTTTAGCTCTCCAGAGCAAAACCCTGCAGTGAAAGGTCAGTTCATTGGCTGAGAACAGGGCTGGGCTAAGAGCTGAAAGCTTTCAGCTAGAGAGGAGGCAGGGCAGACCTGGAAGATCACAGGAAGAAGTGTTACTAAATGGTTTGACTAATTACATTAGGGTGCAAGAACACTCCTAGTAACATAATCACACTGTAAAAAATAATAATGACTTGGCAGAAGGAAAGGCCCCATGCCTGTTGGGTGTGCTTTGAAAAAGGCCAGAAAGTTGTAACAAGACAATGTGTCAGCTCAGGGCCTGTGCAAGGATTTTTACTGCCCTAGGCAAAAGGAAAGTTTGCTGCCCCCCCATGTGACATCACAATGTCCCACCCATATGATCTGCCATATGAACTAACGCCAGAAACACTACATTAAGCTCCCTTTAATGTGAGGTAAATTAGAGATTAGTGTCACAAATAATATTCTAGATTGTCTACTTACAACCAGATGAGGATGATGATGGGTTCTGGCTGCAGTCTGGCTCCACTGGTCTGGTGTAGAACAGGCTCTCTGGAGGCTGTTTGTAACTGTGCTCACCAAAATCAATGTTCTGGGAGAACGGGAAGCAGTTCCATTTTTTGGGGCCCTTTACACAGCTGAAGGTCTGTCTGGGCCTGACGGTGAGTATGCCCATAAGGCTCACCCATACGTCCACCTACATGTTCCACCCATGAGTTCACTCACAGGGGGTGGCGTGTGTAGGGGATGCATTGTGTGTTATTGTAGAGGATCTAAAGTGTGTGCTTATGGAATGTAGTGTATAGGTATACCAGTTTGTGTAGGTGATGCAGTGAGTGTGTTTAGTGGATGCAGTGTATTTTTGTGTAAGGGTTAGAAAGCAGTGTGTGTTTGTGTGTAAGGGATGTATTATGTGTTTCTGTGAATCAGTGCTTGTATGTGTAAGGGGTGCAAGGTGTGTTTCTGTGTATGTAAGGGATGCAGTGTGTGTGTCTGTAAGGGGTGCATTGAGTGTGAGTAAGTGGTGCATTGAGTGTGTGTAAGAGATGCATTGTGTTTCAGTGTGTGGTTCTGTGTGTCTAAGGGATTCATTGTGTGTTTCTGTGTATGTGTGCAAGGGGTGCATTGTCTTTGTGTGCAAGGGTTGCATTGCGTGTGTGTAATGGATGCATTGTGTGTTTCTCTGTGTGTAAGGGAAGCATGGTGTGTTTCTGTGTGTGTAGGGATGCATTGTGTGTTTCTGTGTATGTATAGGGATGCATTGTGTGTGTGTAGTGTGAAATAGAGAGTTTGTGGGGTAGGATAAGGGCTGATTCCTTCCGGCCCCTTTGTGCTTCTCTTTCCCTACTTCCTCAGCCTCTCTCCCCTTTTGTCCCTTAGAGGTCTCCCCTCCTGTCCCTTTGTCCTCTCCCCTGTCCCACTGTCCCTTAGTGATCTCCCCTATCCCTTAGTGATCTCCCTGTCCCCTTTCCCATGGTGCTCTCCCCTCCTATCCCTTACTGTTGTATACTGCCCCACTGTCCCTTATTGCTCTCCCCACCCCACTGTCCCTTAGAGCTCTCCCCTGCCCCTTAGAGCTCTCCCCATCCATGAGAGCTCTCCTCTGTCCGTTATTGATCTCTTCTCCCCCACCTTGTCCCATATTGGTCTCTCCTCTCTCATGCCCCCTCACCGCAAAGTTATCTCTCTGCCCCCATTCCTGTGGTGCTCTCCCCTCCTGTCTCTAAGAGCTCTCTCCTACCCCCCGTCCCTTGGTGCTCCCCCGTCCCTTAGTGCTCTCTCCTAACCCCCATCCCTTAATGCTCTCTCCTACCCCCCATCCCTGAGAGCTCTTCACTGCCCCCTGTCCTTTAGAGCTCTCCCTTCCGTCTCTTAGAGCTCTCGCCTGCCCCTTAGTGTCTCTCCTCACCTGTCCCTTATTGGTCTCTCCTCTCCCCCACCCCATTAGTGGTCTCTACTCTCCTCCCCCCTGCCTTAGTGGTCTCTCCTCTTCTCCCCCCCTTTCCATTAATGATCTCTCTCTCTCCCCCACCATTAGTGGTCTCTCCTCACCCCTCCCCTAGTGGTGGCTCCTCCTCCCCACCCCATAGTGGCTCTTACCCACCTTTTCCCTCTCTCCCTCTCCCTACCAGTGGTCTCTCCCTCCACTTCCCTCCCTCAGTGGTCTCTCCTCCACTCTCCCTCCATAGTGGTCTCTCCCACTCCCTCCCTCCCATAGTGGTTCTCCTCTCCCACCCTCTAATGGTCTCTCCTCCACCCCCTCTTCCTCAGTAGTCTCTCCTCCACCACCCTCCCTCCCATAGTGGTCTCTCCACCACCACACCTCCCTCACATAGTGGTCTCATCAACCCCTCCCTTCATGGTCTCTCTCCCCTCTCTCCCTACATGGTCTCTCTTCCCCCCTCCCTACATGGTGTCTCCCCCCTCCTCCTATGGTCTCTCCCCTTCCTCCCTTCATGGTCTCACTTTCCCCCTCCCTCCAACCGCCCGTCCCTCCCTTCATGGGTCTCTCTCCCCCCTGTCCCTCCCTTCATGGTCTTCCCCCTCCCCTACCGAGCTCTGGTCCGTGGCTGAGCTCCGGTTCGGTCCGCGGTACAGAAGCTTCTGTTTCCTGTACCCGGCCGGACTGACAGGAAGTGCTCACTGATTAAGCACTTCCTGTCAGTCCGGCCAGGTACAGGAAACGGATTCTCCTGTACTGCGGACCGGACTGGAGCTCGGCCACACTACAACAGAGGGACTGACAGGAGGGAGCGCTGTGCACTTCCCTCCTGATGATCCTTCTTTTCTTGCGCACCCGGGCCAGTGCGCCGGCCTGGACGCGCCTGGATGCCGCCACCTGAGGCTCACTATAGAGCGCTCAGGCGGCTGCAGTATGAGGGGGTAAGCGCTCCTGGAAAAAGAGAAAGGGGTGCCCTAGGCAACTGCCTAAGTTGCCCATAGGATGCGCCGGCCCTGTGTCAGCTGCAACATTATTGGCTCCAGGTACATGTACACATATCAGATAACATTGGTACTTTGCTGCTAACCAGGTAAATTTCCTGATAAATTTCATAATGGTAAGGACTGTGAATGCCCTTTGTTAATAATGAAATATGTAGCTTGATTATCAGACAAGCATTTATCAGTCTGACCACACCATAAGTGGCGCCAGGTTTAGACTGCAGCTACTATAGGGTATACCTTGAAAAGAACTGAGATGAATTTAAAGGGATGTAGATCTTTAGCCTCTGTTGGCCAAGTGCCACATAGCCAATCATTATCATAAATTGCCACAAAACCAGTTGAGAATGCGGCTTCATTCCAGATTGTAGGTGAATCATCTACTAGAGGTGGAAGAAACATGGACTTCCCATTCCACTTGCGTAAAAACCTTTCCCACATGTCAAGATCTGCCACAGCTTGTTCTAATTCTGCTTTTATGAGGGAGCAACAATATCTCTCAAAGCAGAATGTAAATTATGACATTCCAGAACATCTGTGCTTACCGATAAGTCCCCTTTGGCAAATGTTTTGTTTTCTGTAATATCCTGAGAAGCTATTAGATGGGAAACCAAGCTAAACCTGTGCGAAAACCGTGGGTAAACCCTGCGATTAAGAACTCTTTTAAGTGTGGGAGTGGATGGGTAAACAGCAGTTGTGATAGTCGTTAATACTACTTAGGGTACATTTTATTTGGGCACATGGCTTTGGAGTGTGCCCTGAAACATACTGAACAAGTGTATGACAATCTGCAAGAACTAAAACCACAAGAACCAGCATTACAATTATTGCAGATTAAGGCTTTCAAAAGGAAAACAATAGGTCCACCCAAATTAGTCCACCTAGGAATATTGATGTACCTGTTGAGGGATTACTGAAGATGAACCTGGATACCAAAATGTAATATCCCGCGTAATGGAATGTGCCTCATTCCAGGGCCCTATTTAGCCTTGTACTGCAGAGAGCCCCAGATGGGAATTTTCCCCCCAAGTAAGTGGGTTAAAGGACCACTATAGTGCCAGGAAAACATACTCGTTTTCCTGGTACTATAGTGCCCTGAGGGTGCCCCCACCCTCAGGGTACCCCTCCCGCCGGGCACTGTGGGGAGGAAGGGGTTAAGCTTACCTCTTTCTCCAGCGCTGGGCAGGGAGCTCTCCTCCTTCTCTCAGCCTCCTCTCCTCCTCTTCGGCTGAATGCGCATGCGCGGCAGGAGCTGCGCGCGCATTCAGCCAGTCCATAGGAAAGCATTCACAATGCTTTCCTATGGACGCTGGCGTCTTCTCACTGTGAAAATCACAGTTAGAAGCGCGGAAGACAGCAATGAGACAGCCACTAGAGGCTGGATTAACCCATTTATAAACATAGCAGTTTCTCTGAAACTGCTATGTTTATAGAAAAAAGGGTTACACCTAGCTGGACCAGGCACCCAGACCACCTAATTAAGCTGAAGAGCAGACATTAGGCTGTTAGAGTAAGACCTGCCAAAGATATACATTGATGTTGTAGCAGGCTTATGCAACATGTGATCATATATAATAACTAAACTCCCATTATTTTTGCCAAGATTAGTTTTTCTTTTTAAACTAAATAAATCTGTGAACTTTGTAGTTGCTGTTTAGTGGATGCTGTTTTATGTCCTTGCAAACAGCATGGTCCTCTAGGGTATTGCGACAATGGAAAATCCTGATAGTTTCATATGCAAACCATATTTCTACACATTTCTGATATAATAATAATAAATAAGGAAAACAATAAAAAGAATAACAAATGTTATTAATTAAATAAATTAAGTTGGCTAAATCAAAGTGGCTCTTGTTTCTGTAAAGTAATAAATTTAATCTTCCCCCTCAAAAAAATAAAACAAAAATAACACATTTGCTACGTAAACAGGGCATCAAGATACCACCTTCAAATAAATACAATTTAAACTAAATTATGAATATATCTTGGCCATGTTGGCATATCTATACACTGGACAACCCTCTTCATCATAAAATATTTACAAAAGCAAAATCACAATTTGGATCAAAAACTTGCACCATCAACATGATGGGTTTCAATGGAGATTTCTGAATAAGTAACAAGATTTTTCTATATGAAAACCATATTGGCTCACCAAAATGCCATTGATTTCAATACACTGTACAACCCTCTGTGTCATCCAACAACATTTAGCATAAGCCAAACCACATTTCGTATAAAAAACTGGCACCATCAACTTAACGCATTTGAATGGGAATTTCTGAATAAGTAACCAAGTATTTCCTATATGATCCCTACCTTGGCTCACCCAAAATGTCATCGATTTCAAAACACTAGGCAACCCTCTATGTTATCCAACAACATTTAGTCTGAGCCATTTCGTATCAAAAACTGGCACCATAAACGCAACGAATACCAAGGGCGATTTCTGAATAAGTAACCAAGATTTTTTTCCAGATACACAGCGTTGCAGCCACCAAGTGTTTGGTGACATTACTAGCCATGGTAAAGCAGATAATGAGTCTCCTACTTGGGCTTGCTCTATTGGGATCCACAATTTAGATAATGGTTGTATAGACCAATTAACAATACATCCCAGATGAATCGCCTGGTAGTATATCCATGTCGGGAAGTCTGATGCCTCCTTTTACTTTAGGTCTAGTGAGGATATTATACTCTATTCTAGGTCATTTTTTGGCCCAGATAAATATGGTAACCAAGGTCTATATTGTCTTGAAAAGTTTCTGTGGGACAGTAATAGGGAATGTGTTCAAAAGATACAAAAAGCCTGCAGAGGACATTCATCTTAATAATGTTAACACATCTGACTCATCAGAAGTGTGGTCTATTCCAATTATCCAAGTCCCTACGAATTTATTCTATTAATTGTAGGAAGTTAGCTGCGTATAAATCTTTGTCGCGAGGGGTTAAGTTAACTCCTAAATATTTCATAGTATGTTGGGTCCACTGAAAGGCATATTGCACTTGCACTTACGGTTTAGAATTTCAGATTTGTCTATATTTATTTTAAAATTAGACAGTTCACTGTAAGTAGACAGCTTGCTCATTAGAAATAGGAGAGTGCTAACTGGATTACCCAGAGTAAACAATAGACCATTGTCAGGATTACTAATTGATCGTGGAAACTTGGCATGAAAACTTGGCGTGCTGATACTTTGTATTCTTGTGTGCCCACTGTCATACCCTCTATTTGAGGCTTTTGTCTCACAGCATTCAATAAGGGCTCCAAGACCAGAATAAATAGGAGTGGAGACAAAGGGCATCCTTGACAGGTCCTGGTTTTAATATGGAATGATTCAGATAATTGCCCATTGATCTTAAGTTTTGCCATAGGGCATAAGTATACAGCCTCGATCCAATGCATCCACCTCTGACCAAACCCATGCACTTCCAGCGTCGACAGGAGGAAGCTCCAGTCCACCCTGTTGAATTATTTTTCCGCGTCAATAGCCAGCATAATGGATAGTTTCTAGACTAGATTGAGGGATTGGTTTGTTTGGTCAAATAGAGTTAATGGCTTCCAGTAATTGGGGGCTTAATTCTTTCAAGAAAGTTTTATAATAAGTGTCAGGATTACAAGATTATCCAGCACGCAGTACTGTGTCACACCTAGGACTAAGGATAACATATAACCGGATCTTAGAATGGCCGGACTTAACGTCTCCAAGAATAGTCAAAATACTTGCCGAGGTCAGGGACACAGAATCAGACACAAAGATGAGGGAAAGCCAAAAGTCAAGGATACCAGATATCAGGGAAGTCAAAACAAAGCCAAAGTCAAATACCAGAAAATCAAGATCAGGAACGCACTCTCGGTTAACCATAGGCATTAAACCACGACAGGGCAATGAGCAAGAGGAGAGTTGGGTTTAAATACCCCTCCTGTGGATCCAATTGGCTGTAACCGGCCTTTGACCCCAAAGGCAATTACCAAGTTTCCATGAGCATGATTGCTGCTCAGCACAACTTTTCCTGTCAGGACGGTAATGTTGCTCGGCACAACTTTTCCTGTCAGGACAGTAAATGCCATTAACCACATTTTTAAGGTGAGTTCAGATCTGAGGTATAGAAGTTTGCAATAATCTTGTTCAGACATATTGATCTTGTGGGCTTCTTCTAGTTATTTAATATCATTCACTAACTTTGTCTGCTTTCTAACACTCTTTTTTTTTTCAAAAAGGATCCCCATTTTATTAATTCCTCTCTAATAACGTATTTACGTGCCTCCCATTGTAGGAAAGGCATAGTATCTGGTGTCTTGTTTTCCTCAAAATAATGTGCGATTGTCCTTGCCACGGCCTTGCTAGCCTCCTTATGGTGTAATATAGAAGTGTTCAATTTCCATTGGCCCTTGCCCTGCGGAAAGGATGGCACTTGTATTTGAAGGAGTACTGGGGAATGGTCAGACCAAGTGATACTTCCAATAGAGGACTTAGTGATGAGGGAGAGAACTTTATGTGTCGATAAAAAAAAATCTATTCTGGTGTAGGTAGGCCTCGAATAGAAGGTATAATCTTTTGTGGTGGGATGGATCACTCTCCAACAGTCTACTAACTATGTTGCATTGGTGTTTGTTGGGCAGGTAAATTAATTTAGCTAATGTGATTGGGAAGGTGCCTATAAGGCCCTTTAGAATAACATAGCGCACTAACTCATCCGTGTAATGTCGTTTGTAAGTAAATGGTACCTGAGCGCCTAGGAGTATCGCCAGTCCTCTCAATTTACTACGTGAGAAATTTTTGTAGTAGGCATGTGGAAATTTTCTGTGCTTCACCTTAGGGGCATTGTTCCCTTTAAAATGTGTTTCCTGCACAAATATTACATTGGCATGTAACCGTACGAATTCTTTAAGCATCATGCTTCTCTTTTCCGCCTTGCTTCTCTTTTTATTGAGTCCCCTGACATTGTATGAATGTATATTCAGGGTCCCTATTGTTTTAGCGGTGTCAGTAGACGCCGTCATTGTATCTGTGCCTCACAACACAATAATCACTAGGTACGAACTCAAAATAAGGATCTAAATGCGAATGTGTAAATAAAAAATAGGTGAATGGAGAAAATGAACAAATTAAAGAAATATTGAACTAAAATGAACAGGGGTGATTCCTAATCCTAGGAATGACCAAAAATTGTTAGTGTAATTACTAACTGTGTAGGAGTCCGTGCAAGTTCCCTTTCAGATTCAGTTATAACCGCTGAATGGGTATAATCGCAAGGTAAAAAATAATCTAATGGTGGGGGTAATTGTGTTGCAATGACAAAAAATGACAAAAAAATTTAATGTTAATCATGGCTCCGTAGAGCTACTTTTGATGTAAATAAAATATAACTCTGCTGCTCCCTGCAGCCGATATTCTAACAGGAGTTGTGGTATTGTCACCACCAAGCACCTTATACACTGTTATGGATTAGAATACTATGTGTGTGCAGGTGAAAATGTCAGGTGTTGTGAGTCCATACATACAAGTAAAATTGGTCAACAGGTATCAGAAAACAGAAAACCATAATGAAAATAAAAACCAGCTGAACAATCAAAACCTTTTTTTTATTTTTTATTTATATATTTTATATTGTATTAATGCCTTTTACCCGTCCCCTTACATCAACTCCCTCAATATTCTCTATTTCGTACTATCAATTAAACCAGAGTACAGCAATGCTATCGCCCTAACCTATGACTACCTATCTACTATATGTTCACTTGAAACGTGGACAGTAAATATAGAAGGCCTAATATCCTGCATTGCATGTCCACATACACAAAATGTTACCATAGGTGTAGAGTCACTTGCGTCATTCAGCTGTGTTGTGTTGATGCTCAGTCTGCATGACAGCAGGGATTCAAAAGGGGGAGACCAATTGGTATTTAAAAAGTATGGAACAAAAGTTTTGTGCGTGTCACCTGCATTCTTTGTAATCGATCCACAGCATGTGGATCAAATACACAATCCCGGATATTTCACAGAGTCAAATGTCTGGCAAGGCATGTTCTTGAGGGTGGTGAGAATGGAAGCAGTCTCCCAGGCGGTCTCTTCCTGTCTGTCGGTCGGTCCCTTCCATCGATTCCTCTGCGGTAAAGCTTGATGGACACCCTGCGATGAATTATCATACCAGTCTGGTCTATCCAGTTGGAGGAGGGCTTTTAGAAAGTGCTTTCTAGGACCATAGAAATAGAGGACTAGATACCATGGTGGTTCACAGTCAATAAGAAATGGTATCCCCATCTATAACAATGGTCTTTTGCTTGTAGTGCTTGTATAATATAATATATAATGGGCCTAAGTACTCTCCTGCTTTGGAGTGTTAACCAAGCCAAGTCAGGGAGTATCTGAATCCTCACACTGGGAGCGGTGAGAACCAGAGAATTCCTGGACTGTCACAATATATCCTCTTTAAGAGTGTAATAATTCAATCTACAGACAATGTCTCGTGGCGCCTCCTATGACAGGCCCCTAGGCCTCACCGCGCTATGCACCCTGTATAGGCGTATCGGTGGCTCATTTAGGATATTGTTAAACAGGGTTTGTAGTGTACCTGTAAGATCCTTTGTGGCCTCTTGAGCCTCCGGGAGGCCTCTAATGCCAAGATTATTTATTCTGCTTCGGTTATCGAGGTCTTCCACATGCCTCATTGTGTGTGAGACTTTCACCTCCAGTGAATCTTGTCACAGCAAGGGTGTATAATTTATTATTACACTATGGAATATCATCTTTTAATGTAATTTGTGTAGTAAATGGCACAAATTACAGAGATGCTATTGCTGAGGTCAACAGGGGTTACATCTTTTGAAGCTGGGACCCCCACAGAGGTCAGATGACAGAAGGGGTAGTGTGAATGGCATAGCAATGTGAAAAGGATTTTACTATATGGATGTGAAGTAATTAAGGCTCTGCAAGGTGTGAGGTTCTACACTTGGAAAAGTCTGAATGTCTCTTCATCCATTTGGCATGTACCTTGTAAAGGATAGTTCAATCATTTGAAATGGTAATGGGATTCGTTTCATGAAGATCCTTGTGTTCCAGTATCTTATCCAAGTGAAACATTCATACTTACCCACAGGTTAATAATTAAGCCTCATTTTTATTATATTTGGAATGGGACAAGCCCAATCGTTTAATTAAGCCCAAACATGAGTTGTACAACTTAAACCGTGTGGCAGGACTTGTGATGTCCATCCAATTGGATCGTGGGCGGGGCGTGCAACATGTCTTTGGAATGGGAAAACCATAACAAATTCATAGAGGCAATTATTATTTCTGTGGCAAGTACAGTAGAGGAGATAAAACCAAAAGTTTGTATGTGGTTTGATGGTTTCTGGAACAAAGGAGGTGGTCACTTAGTATCCCTATTGCTCCACCCCTGGAGGAGGCGTGGCAATTCACAGGGTATATCTCCTGTGATTCTGAAGGGTGTTTGTGTACTTGCTTGGGGCCAAGATCTAATTTTGAGTGAGTCACCATCTTTCCTTGCCAGAGACCCCCTGGACAGAAGTTGTACTTTGAAAAACCTAAGTGAGTAATTAGGACTTCTGTATTTTATCCTTTTTGTTTTTATCTGTTGTTGGTGTAAATAATTTATCATATATTGTTATATGCACTGTGATTAATTTTTGCTCATAATAAACATTCATTTATTAAGTTCTGCCTTTGTCTGGTTAAGAATCACGTTACCTGAAGAGACTAGTTAGTATTTTTATAATTCCTTAAATATTGTGCTAAGTAATATTGGGTGGGTTTTATTATTGATTTACCTGGGGAACCAAGGTACCCCATTTATAAATTGTCTTGGTGGTGGCAGCGTTAAAATAGTAATAGTTACAGTATTATGTTTTAGTGTGGGTGGTGTTAAAGGGGGATTTTGTCATTATTTCCGGTCTAGTGCAGACAAATAGTGAACTTTAACCCTTTCACAACCACAACTACGTCACGAGCACTCTTGGAGTAGGGTGTGTTCGTGACAAATCTTGTCTTTGTTCTAATTGGTGTACTCTGAGTTGCAAGTTGTCTCTGTCCTCCTTTAAATCCGAACTTCTGAGGTAATGGAGGATAGCCTTTCCTGCACTGAAGTCCCCGATTTCGCCAACAGAGGCAAGATCCTCCTTCGATGGCAGGTTCTGCAGGATCTCCCTCAAATTCGAGACCCCAGAGGGAAAGGATTGCTTAGAGCCCATCAGACTTTCAGACGGAGTGTCACATGGTAAAGATGGCGACGCCGCAATCTCGTCTGGCTCCATCGAGAGGGCTCTCATCTCATCCCTGAAATATTTATCGAGTTCACCTGCTTTCCTGCTGGAACCCGTACCAGCAGTGTCCTGAGACATAGAGGGTTTCTTCTTGTTACCCATTTTTAGGTAAAATATGTGGTTAGCTGCATTTTATTTATCAGCTTGCAGGGAGCTTGCCAGAGATGCATCCGTTCACATGGGTAGTCAGGCCATGCCCCCGAGCCACAATAGAATAAGGGTGCGCCTAAAATATATATTAAATTATATATAATAAAAATTATAAAAAATATAGTATAAAATGAATGATTAACAGTGGTCCAAATAACTTATCATAAGTCCGAAATGATAGGTTCCACGTGTGAAAAAGGATTCTTGGAATGTAGAAAGAAGTAAATCTTCACAGTTGTATGCTTGGAATTCGATGGAGCATATGTAAAAAGAAGAAAGACAAGAACAGGACTCCAATGGCACAGTATATAGATGAATAAAATTATAAGATAGTAATAATAGTATTACTCACACTTTTCAGAGCTAAAATCCAGCTCTGATATTGCACGCGTGAAGTGGAATAATCCCCACTCAAGGATATACAGAGTAATATTTGATTGGCGGATATCTAGCACAGGTTCTGCGTCCAAATTTAATATTGTTCGACCCAGAAATAAAGGGATAAAATATAGTGCTCTCTGTATTATGAATAAAAAGTTTTATAAAAGTATAAAATATATTACTCACATTATTTAGAGCAGGCTTGTACTGCTCGGTGTAAGCGCTTGGGTGATATAATCCCCACCTGTGGATTCTTTAAGCTTCTTGTAGGGTATGCAATATTCATGTAGTCAGGTAAAAAAGGGAAATATGGCAATAAAGTATTTTATGCCAAAATAATTTCTTTATTATAAAGTAGTAAAACCAGCAGTGTCCTGAGACATAGAGGGTTTCTTCTTGTTACCCATTTTTAGGTAAAATATGTGGTTAGCTGCATTTTATTTATTTGCCAGAGATGCGTCCGTACACATGGGTAGTCAGGCCATGCCCCCGAGCCAACTTAATTTATGTAACTAATAACATTTGTTATTAATTTTATTGTTTTCATTATTTATTATATAAGAAATGTGTAGCAATATGGCTGCAATATAGATATCAAGTAATATTTATATTGCAGAATTCATAATATTTGCATACATTTTGAATGAATAAAACAATTAGATGAATAAGAAGCTATCTCGAATAAGAAGCTAACTTTAACATCACTCAGGAGGCAGCATTAGAAACAATAAATCACAAAGTAAATTCCTACAGACATCTGATCTGAGCTCTTTCTAACATAGATACCCCTTACTATCAAGGTTTAAACTAAATAAAGACTTTTCACCAACCTTATAAAATGTCAGCGTTTGCTGCACCCAACTCCTTGCTTGCAGTGTAGCATGTTGATTTTAGCCCTCAAAGGAAAAACGAAATAAAAGTCTATACTTGCCTGTCTACCAGTGAGGGATTTATTTTATTTACTGCTACTAATTACTTGCAGTTGAGCAGTTTGTTGAAGACAGTCTGAACTCCTGGCCTGAACTTTATTTCTCTCAGTTGTCTGTATACTGAGGATAGGAACACCGGCCCACCATCCTCTCCCCCATGCTCCACCCCGGGGCCCACACATGCTATAGTTCTCATTATGTTGCACACAAGACATACTCCCCCTGGGGTTAAACATCATATGCCTCTCTAAGAAAATCTAGATGAAATATATATGTCATCATAGACAACACCATGCAGCTTGTCACAACCAACTCTTACATATAGAGGCATTAAATGTTTGCCACCTACCCTACTATATAATAACTGAATAGGTTTACGGTCAATTGATTCCTAATGGCAAGATAGTGGAACCTAGAAGATCTAATAGAACGTATAGAAGCTTAAGTAGTGTTATTTGAAAACATAAGTGTTTGTAAAGCATATGGAGACCTGAGACTTATTACACCCTCTCCCTAATACATATTTGTAAGAATTGGTAATTGTAGTCATAACAGAAAATCAAAAAGCATACCGGCCTACCCACGGGATTTGGGTGTATAACATCATGCATGTCTAATAACCACTAATGATTGCCGTGTAACATAAAATTTTCCCTCCTTTATATTTCATAGTTTAAAAAAACGCCCAAAAACATTTAATGATGTGTCAGATTCATCCAATCAGAAATTACAAAGAAGACATTTTTTCTCAATGTGCAACACTAACAGGTAATTCACTAAACACTGCATGTGATTAAAGTTAGATTTACAGAGCAGGAGACATCATGGGTTCCTGTATTGCACAGTCTGTTTAATCTAGAATTTCTTATCTCCAACAGGAGGCTCCCGTGTATGATTAAAGTTCACTTTACAGAGCAGGAGATGAAAAGCTCTAAACAAGTTAACACAGTGGTTCCCAAGCTTTTTAGGATCAAGGCACCCTTAATATTTCAGTATTTTTCCAAGGCACCCCAAGTCAAAATTTCTAGGTTGTATATCTATACAGCGCTGGGGCATTTACTGGTGCTATAGAACTTCTGATTCAACCCCAAAATGAATATTTTTAGCTCTTTCAAAAGAAGAAGTCTAATAGGTTGAATAGTAGACATGAAGTCAATAAATTTTAGTCTGTACAAAGGTGAGGGTAATAATTTTCCTAAATATGGTATAAAATCTTACTTTCATTTAGATCAAATTTTTTGCCATTTGTATTATATTTGATTCCATATGTTTACACATGGGTTCTTAAGATATTGTTACTAATTACTAAATTATATTAAGTTTAACATATTTTTGATGACATGAATGTCTTTAAAGGGTTACTCCAAATACCATGACCACTCCTTTGTTTTGAAGTGGTCATAATCCTTAGATTCAGTATGTGCAGCTTTTCAGTTTGAAATTATGTACAAAATGAGATTTAGCGCATTACTGATGAGGGTGTAACTACATTGCCAGCAGCATCATTAGCCAGCCCAAAATTAGAGTTCCAGATTGGCTAATATCTTCTGCAGTGAGGTACAGTGACATGACCAGAGGAGCACTGGGTTAAAAAGTTTCCTTTTTTTTTTTTTTTTTTTAGGTGACTAAACCAGCAAGAGTTAGTACAACCAAAAATGGTATTTCAATAAAAAAAAAAAAAAATGTTTTGATTGAAGTATCCATTTAAAATGCTTTTGTTATTTTAACTATGCTTTATATATAAAATGGGTAATTATGGACTTAAATTTGATCAAGCAAAGGTTAATTTGCATATTATTAGAACATGTGGAATCTGAATATTGTGGTGTATGACGAAGACCCTGGTGAAATGTGTGAGACTTTCTTGTCACTTGTTTCTGGAAGCCATATCTAAATAAAGAATAAAGAAGATACGTTTAAGATCTGTGATATTGTGTTTCATGCAACCACAATATTTGACAGCGGCCATCTTGGATATAGTCTTCAGTGGGCAATTTATTAAAATATGACAAAAATATCGTAAAAAAGAAAATATTTTCTTTCTTTACAGATATAACATTTTGTCACTGTATGAAAAGTGTCAGGATTCCTCCATATCTTCCTTCTGATCGGCATTACCCATATGACTTCCGGGTTACGCCAATCCGACTCCTCCCATGCATCTGACATCACGCGCTTCCCTTTCAAAAGGAAGCCGTGGCTGCATCCAGATTGCTCAATCAATTTGTGCCTCTCGCACACCTTGTTACTTTGTTGCCGATTGCCGTCGGAGCTCCTTCTATTGATTACCTGTGTACTGAACCTCTCTTGCTTGATCCTGACTATGCTGACTTCTCCACTCCCAGACTAGGAACAGACTTCACCAAGAATACCTCTAATCCTCAGTATACTGCAGGGATCCACAATCCTCATTAACATACTGGAAAGGACTTCCATTCTCAGCATCCAAAGGATTCAAGATAAGTTCTTCAGTTAATAGGATTAACAATTGGATCATACCTTATAGTTATTTTGAAGGATAAAGGGAATACTAATGTCTGCCCTCTGGGATTCAATAACTTCTTATTTGCACTACTGAAAGTCCATTACAGCTGATTGCTCGTTGCTAATTTGTTTCATTTATAATTGTTGTAGTCTAAAGGACTATAACCACTATCCAATTCCAGATCTATTTATTTTCAACATTTATTGTTGCAACTTAAGGACTTACTTTCCTAAAACAGGAATTATCTGTTTTAAGTTTAATGCACAGTATTAATTGTTCCAATCAAGGAGTTAACTTATTTCATTTGTGCTAAACAATTCTAAGCAAGATTCCATTGCTAAATGCAATATTCATTTTATTCTATATTACCACAAAAGATTGTTAAAGCAAATATAATGTATTTCAATAAATCCAACTTTCTTAAAGTGACAGTATCAAATGTATTAATTCATCTGCAGTTGTGTTCCAAATGAAGTTTTTCTAAAAGTATCACAAAACAACACTTTGTCTCATGAAAATATTACAAGAATAGTATGTAATTTGCAGTATCTTACATTTAAATCCAATTTCGAAGGCGGCTAAATTTATGTAGATTGGTTTGAATTTTTTCTCTATGTGGAATGAGATGTCAGTGCTTCCAATTAAACAATTTGCAAACATGAAATAAATTACTGTGATTAAAATTGCAAATATAAACAATGTTAAAATAAATTATGTAAATCAATCATTTTTGCTTGCTGAGTTCATGATTTAAAGCAAACTATCTAGGAACTAATTTCATGCTGTTGAAAAGGGGCTCTACAAACTGCTGAAAGCTTAGAGCTTGCTTCATCTAAAACTTTGTCTCTGCAGTAACATTAACACAGATAAAAAATATGTATTTCCTTCCTATCTATCAGATGTAGGGGCTCGTTTCTGAAAATGACAGTTCTGTATATCAAGAATACTTTAAAGGGGCACAATCACTTCTAAAATTTTATCACAACAAAATAACTTTGTAGAAGTTGGTTGTGATTACTTTTTTTTTTTTTAAACTCTTTATATATTAATCTGATATGAATTTACATGCTTTCTGGGCATACAAAGCAAGCAAATCAATTAATCCCTGCAGTGCCATGTACATGGCACACATGTGCATATGGGGCTTTTGTAGAAAGCACATAGTGCTTGCATGGAATTTCTTGATAGATGTTCAATTGTGCAATAGCACATTGCTACACTCTACCACTCAGAATGCATAAGTACAACTGACCTAAGAAAGTTGTTTTACTTACTTTATTTGCTTTCTAAACCTCAGTAAACACTGCCAAACCTCCTAATTGGGTGAAGAAAAAAAAATCTTCACTTCTCTGGAACTGGCAGTTCCTTTCAAAAAATAATTTTCTGTATGCCTTAAGCTTCACTTACTGAATTACAGCTAAATCTTGGGTAAAAGGCATAGGCCCCAACTTTATTAATAAACAATCTCATAAACAGCCCCCAATAAAAGAGACATGAGTCCTTGTCCCCATTTTTTCTTTTTTGGACAGACACATATTCTCACAGCCCACTCCTGTAGCAGTTTATCCAGTTAATATTGTAAGACCCACCTTCCGCTGTTGTGACCACAGCACAGAGAGAAAAACAACCAACAATACAGAACAGGACACATCTAGAGTGTAGAAGGTTGCCTACCCTGCCTTAGGGTGAGAAATGGATTGCTACCAACAGTCATGGGCATCCACATATAGTTACAGGCATTGCCTATCAACATCCCAGTACATTCATTAACATCTAGTCAAAATGGAGGTCTGTGCCTTGGTAGTATAAAATATGTAGCTTCAGAGTTAGTAAAGTTAGCCATTTTGTTTTCACTGTTTGATTTTTCCCAAGTTCACTCCCTCAGAACTGTCAAGGTAAGTCACCTAAAGTGAGAATTCAAAGTCAATATCAAAGTTAAGGTGAACTAGAAGCATAGCTGACTCACAGAATTTTTCGAGGTAAGCTATTTTGACATTCCATTTGAAAATCACTTTAAATTCACCTTGAATTCTTTATTCAATCATTTCAGATGCAAGGTGTATGATAGACTGCAGCTTGTACTGTTGCATTCCGACTTATAAAAAAATAAAAAAATTGTCTATAAGCCCGCAGTTTACATTATTCCTTTTCAATCTGCAGTGTTCTCCATTTTTTGTTTCAAACTGTTTCTTGTAGATACAGCCGTTAGCTTTCTACAAAATAGAAAGCTTGCAATTGCACTACAATTTCCATAAATTTTTGCTGTGCTCATTAATGGGTTACTCCAGCCACCATGGCAACATCAGTAATTAGCTGCAGCATGCAAAGCACCAGCTGTTGAGGGTTCCTCATAGGTTGTATTGCCAATTTCAGATTAACAAGAGTCCCGTATTACTTCCAGTCAATACCAAAGTGGATTTCTGTTTAATCATTATCTGATCATCATCAATTTGTTAATAAATGTTAATGAGAAGATATGGCATTTACCAAGCAGATACCTTAGGACAGGAGTAGGCAAACTTTGGCACTCCCGATATTGTGGATTACATCTCCCTTGATGGTTTTACAAAATTATGGCTTTATGAGCATCGTGGGAGATTCAGGGTTATTTAAGTTTGCCAGTTTGTTTTCAGCTTGCAATTTCTTTAAGTTTAAAATTGAAAATCACTTTGAATTCACCTTGAAGTTAGTGAATGACCCTGTGTGTCTTTATTCAATCTTTTCAGTTTAAATTTGAGGTGTGTGAGAGGGATGTTGTTGTTATACAATTTACTATTAACAGAGAGTTTTTCCTTCTTTATATGTAAATACCCTGTAACTTCATATGATGCATATTTAATACACACTACATTTCATGCACATTTCCTTGTGCATTAAAGAGAAAATATAAGGATCTTTCTTGTGAGATCATATGTTGACACATTTTATACTCTTACACCTGCCCAAAAGAGTTAAATAAGGAGTTGGGACTCTGGAATATATCCTCATTTCACTCCTGAGGTGCAACCATTATGTCTTTGTAAAAAGATGCTGAGATCCCACTAGTTACAAGACCACTTTAAATGCCATTCCCCCACCGGGAGATGTTGGCTCCAAAGGCCAGAAAGTGAGCTGTCAGATTTTGATCCAACATGATTTGCAGTTATGCTTCCATGTAAATAGGTTATGACAAAAATGTGGTATTCTACGGAGGATACATACAATATGCAAACAAATCCACTCCCTCTAACATGTAAGCTCATTGAGCAGGGCCATCAATCCCTCTGTTCCTGTGTGTCCAACTTGTCAGGTTACAAATATGTGTCTGTTAGTCCACCCATTCTACAGCGCTGCAGAAGTTTTTAGCGCTTTATAAATAATAATAATAATAAATACAATTAACATTTAGATCAGGGGAGGCAACCGTTTAGCAGGGTTGTCCCAGAAAAAGATTTTGAAGTCCCTTAATATGCTGGTTCTATTTTTTTTAAATTAATTAACTTGTGTGTATGTTACCACATGATGCTGGTGATGTGTATAGGTATTGCAGTTGCTTTGCACAGCTGTATTTATGTGTATGTCGGCTGTGCTATAATGTTTATTTGAATGAGCATTTTGTTGTATTGTGGTACTTGTGGAACCCTTACATTGCACACAATTACACAATGACACATACACTGCTATACTCATACACACAATGGTAAACACACAATCACACTACTGCAATACTCACACTACAACAAACACTACTGCACTCACAGATTGTCAAAGCAGTTTTTTTAGCTACCCTTTTTGTTTAACATATAGCTGCAGGAGGGTGGCTTCCCTGGGATTTGACCAGGTACAGGGTAAGGAAAGGTGCTATGGCAGGCAAGTTCTCCATCACAAAGGCTGGGAGGACGTGATCTGAGATCAGTTCCTCCCAGTGGAGTAAGAAGTAAATTGAGGGCTCACTACCCACTACAGTCAGGCATTGTTAGCTAATAGAAGTCCTACTTGGACCTCTGGCAGGCCAGCTCTGGGGGAGATCCTCAGATCTTCACAGCCTATCTGGACCGATTAGCCTTGTGTACCATGCAAAGGCACCATAGGTTGCTGTACCCTTCTTTAGATGATATTCCATGGCACAAGCATTGGATGTTTAAATAATTCTGCAAACATTATAAACTACTGTAATGACATGTTGAAATGGCCCCACTTCTAAGTTTAATATAGAATTGTCACATAGAAGAACATCACATTATTTTAGATAATAGCTAAAGAATTAGCCTTAGGCTGATCAGATGCTTCATTTAACTGTGAAGCCTAAACTAGTACAACATTGGAATCATTTTTACCCTGAAGGATGTATATTTTAAGAAATGCATCCATATAAATGTAAGCTGTGTTAATTAACATATATTCATGATAAGTGACAGCATACTTTACCAACGTATTTTATTGAAATTACCCCTTAGTGATGAGTGACATGCAATTTACTTCAGTAGAAAAATGCCCCTTGAGGACGTTTTATTTGGCACGCACGAGATTTCTATTTTTTAATTTAGGAATCCAAGAGTGATCAGTGTTTGAACTGCTGTGGTGAAGTTATCCATCTGTAGTGTATAGCATTTGTGCCCATATCTTCATTCTATGAACGAAGAAAATCATAGTGTAATGCTGCTGTGATATTCTGTATTTTATTGATTTGTTTTATGCTCTTATGAGATTTTAGTTTTACACTGGATGAATGTTAGGTAGATGAATAAACAGGTAAAATTTACACAATAACTGCTTCAGGGTTTAATACAAATAGGGGGCAAAGGTTCAACCTCAGTAGGATTCCTCTGGTGTTCTCTTGCAGAAATAAAAGTAGGTCTCTAACATGTTTTACCATACAGTTTATTTTGCCAATAATGTACTTTTTATTCTGGACCTTACATTCTGTTGCTTTTCCTCCTGATCTTCATATCCTTGGTGGGGAAAAATACCACCTACACACATAGGATTGAGCAACCTGCAGTGCGCTCTATTCTATGTAAGTAACTTTTCATTTTCTTTTTACACTCCTATTTTACAGTGTGCACTATATTATTTTGTTTTATTTTCATACACACAGAAGATCTTGTCCTCCTACATGCCTCAGAGTGGCCATTCCATGCTGTACTCTAGGAGTTATTGCAAGGCTCCAAAATATGTGAGAGTTACAGCTATATACTTACTTACTTTTGAAATGTTATGCTTAAAATACCGCACTATGTTATTTCATTCTGTTCTCATTTAATACCTATGTGTGCACTATATTATTTTTTTAAATTTTCATAGACACAGAAGATCAGTGCCGTCTATATGCCCCGGAGTGGCCATTCGTGCTGTACTCTAGGAGCCAAAACTAGGCTCTAAAACATGTGGGTGTAATAGCTATATACTTAATTTTAAAAGGTTATGCTTAAAATACTGCACCATGTTATTTCATTCTTGGTTTTTACCTATGTGAATTTCTACTATACGCCATGAGGAATAACTACTTACAGAACAAGAACTACACTATAGTGGGGATAATACCCTCCCGAAGCTTAAGACAGAACTGAATAACAGCACCAAAAAGTGTACATGTACATCTTACTATTTTATACCTTATCATTACAAAAAACTTTCTATCTTTACTACACTGTATTTTGTCATTACATTAGGTTTTAAGGACAATCCAAGTGTTACACCAACCCCTTTGCTTTATTTGACACAAATGAAAGATTAAAAATGTATTTTGACTTTTTTAGAATCAAAGGTAATGGAACAATTCTCTGCAGACATTATTAAAAAAATGGGTCAAGTGGAACAAGAAGAGGTGGGACTAAAAAAAAATAAAAAAAAATAATAATTTTTATTTAAGGATAAGGCAGATTACCAGATAGATAAGATCAAAATATTTTTTAAACAAAATCCCTTTTTTATGAGGACATTTTTTGAGTGAGCAGAGATGGGAAGAGAAAAGGAGAACTGTTGATAACAAGAGATTGATTTCAAAGCAAGCGAATCAATGGGAAGGAAAACAAAAAAGAGGATCATATTCAAAAGTAGGAACCCACTAGGTTTACAATAAAGGGGAAGGCTATGGGATTAGGAGAAGAGATGAATGAGGAGGTATGAGAAAAGGAATTAAATTTCATGTATGTTTAACAGGAAAAGATATCCACAATGGAGGAAAAGGTATGGAAGAGACTAAAATCATAGCCCTTGACATTTTTAAAGAAAGAGAGGTCTTAGATCTCCTCTACCAAGAGATTGGCAATTGAAACAACATATGTTACATTAAAAAGGGTTCCAACTACATAGATAGGGAAATTATTATCTGAGGCTTTGAAAAAAAAAAAAAGGATTATGTGAAGGGACATTGACCAAAACAAAAATATTTATCAGTAGTCCACTCTATATTCCCTGCATATTACATCTTACCCAAGATTCACTAAAATGACATAAGACCACAGAAAAAAAAAACAATATCTGCCCCTATGTCTAAATATATTGACATGTTTCCCCAGCTACTGGAGGGGAGACAATACCCAAATTCTAAATATATTATAAGGGATTGAATGTAGGGAGACATTCTGGTAATCACTACCAATAAAGTATATTTACTCTGGAACTGGAAGCAGGTTTTTTTTTACAACCCTCAGAATTACCTTAGTTTTAGAAGAAATATATTTTAGAAGGTAATAATTTCATTTTACAGAAATTAAGGCGCAGTTTTACCTCTAGGTCCTAAGAACAGTGATGGAGAACAGATTTGCACCCACTTATGCATATTAATGCATGTCTTACTCAGAATGTATGTATGGATAGCATAGCCTGACACAATGCCTCATTGCCATTGATCATTTGTTTTAGATCTGGAGGGAGTCCAGGGAGGAGTTAAATATGTTTTTAGAATATCTAAATGAAAATACTTTAAGAAAGCACATATTAAAAGTGTTAACATTTTTGATAGTTGTCACTATAAACCATGGTTGAAAAATATCCCTAACGGACAACTTCAGGAATGAAAAGGAACTGCTAAAAAAAACCAGGTTAGAAAAATAATGGGCGACTTTTAAGAAAAAAAAATATAGTGACTTTATTTTATAATGTGCATTTAAAAAGTGTGTGTAATAGAAAGGGAAGAATTATTAGAAATTTAACATAAGTGGAGGAAAAAGTTAGAGGACAAGAAGGATAAACACCTGGCATTAATCTTAATTTTTTTCTTGTAAAAATAGGATTTTAAATGTATTGCAGATAGATATTGTTTTGTTTTTTTAGTGGTAATCCACTTCTGAAGAGCTCTGTTCCTTAGAAACCGAGAATAATTTATAGGGTTCCAAGTATTAAAACTCATCTGGTGAATAGTAGTTTTAGGAAAACATTGCTTTAATTGAGTTGATTTTTTACAATGTAGCTAATGACCCAGCATATGGAAAGCGAAAAGCATCATCAAGGAATTTGAGTGGACAAACCAATAAGATATATAAATCTGCTTTACTTGTAAAATTATTTATATCCTGTCTTGCTCGTGCCGCCTTCAATATGTGGGCTGCACAACTAGTCAGTTACACACATGGAGGAGCATGTTCTTATTATTAAAAGGGATCAAAGAAAAAGTCCAAAGGTGGTCAGTAAGGGCTTATTGCGCTGTCATCTATGAGACAAGTAGTACCAAAATGTAACCTTTATTGACAAATTGAAAATAAAATATTTCAACTAATCCATATAGAGAATATCATGATTAAAATATCAGTTTATTTCAAAGTGTTAAGTCAACGTTATATAGTATTCTTGCTGGGAGAATATGTCACTTTCTCTCTTATTTCCTGTTACTTGTATTATTCAATTTTACCTCATGGAGAATCAGTTCTAGCCCATGTATGTTGGTCAATATGTAACTTAAAAGAAGTAAAATGAAGTAGAGTGTCCCTTTAAAAATGTCCCTTTTAAAATTGAATTGAGTTTTTACAAAATAGGGGTATAGTGTATATATATTTGGTATTATTTATTATAAATTGTTATGGAGTATAAATTACATTTTGCTAAATTCTACTTTTATTTCAGAAGTCTTACATTGCCTTGTAGATGAAGATAACTGATACATGTTATATATATTTATTCAGCTGTATAGGCAATGTACTTTTTTTTGTTAAATTGCAATTAATTTGGAATTATATATTTATGTCTTTACTGAAGCCAAAGTTAACTGTGGATTAAAAAACAAAAATATATACTATACTGCACAATTACTAAATTAATTAGTAGAATATAGGTGCAGGATTCAGGCAATTCAACTCCACAAACAATTGTCAAAGGCAACATCATACAAAATATACTATAGAATCTGCACACAAAAGAGTAGTTTGCTAATGATTTATTAAAGAGTAAGTATGAGAAATATATTTTAGTATTACATCAAAGTCAGTGAGTAGTGATATCCCGAATGGTTCGTCACGAACGGTTCGCCGAACGGTTCGCCACGGACTCATCATTCCAGCCACTCAGCAGCATCCATTTTGAAGCTGCATTCTTAGTGAGCTGTCCAGGAGGAGGGAGGGTCTGCTGCTGATTGGCTGGAATGATGAGTCTGTGGTGAACCGTTCCGAGAACCGTTTGTGGTGAACCGTTCGCGAACCATTCGGGACATCACTATCAGTGAGTGATACTAACAAAAATTGGTGCCCATGTCAGTCAATGCTGTCAGTGTCAATGTCGTCAATTACAAAGTGCTAAGTTTTAGCTGTTTAAATTATTTTTTTAGCAGGTACCTGTGAATATATATGATTCCTTACTAATAACATTGTAATGCTGCACATAGGGTAGTTTTAAAAAGCAAAAATCTTTACAGACAAATAGCTTTTCTTGTTTTCTTTGTTTACCTAAACAAAAAAAACAAAAAAATTTAAAAAGGGAAAAAATTTATACAAAAATATTGGTGCACGTCAAAAATGAAAACAAAAAAAGAAAGAAAGAAAAGTAGAATAAAGATGGCCAGCAGAGCTACAACAAGGACAATCTCACTTATTCCTTATTTATGGAAACATGGAAAGAGATATAGATATCCTCCTCTCAGTATTTGTTTGATTGTCTTCTGATGGAAGCACAACATGGATTCACATAGGTAATGTTGTCTGGATGTGAGCCTGCCAGCAAGCTTTCCTTAATGGCACCTATATGTGTGAATACTGCGGGGAAACATTTCCATTCCTGTGGTTCATCAATCAAATAAGTCAAGGTGTCGTGTGGCTCCCTATTGCAGCAAATATAGGACCCTGGCAGTAAGCATGCAAACTGTGGTTAAATTGGCAGAGCAAGGTATTATATGTGGGCTTTTTTTGTTCTTGTTCTTGGTTGAACAATATCATTTAGTGGTGTATAATAAGATTGAGTACTGTTCATGGTTGTTTAGCATTGAAACATTGAAACATACAATAGAACAAGAACCTGAGAGTGCTTATGGGGAATAGTATAAGTAGATAACAATAGAGACAGAAGGAGAAAGTTGTCAGATGAAGCCATTATGACTGGGCCAAATAAAAGCCAGATTACTAAGGTGGGCATAGGCGGCTGCCTTGGGCCTTGGCTCGCACAGGGGCCTGGAGCTCCAGCTCTGGCTGTGAGGGAGCTGTCTTTTAGCCAGCAAGGATAGTACAATATCTGTCTGCTCAGCCCTGCACCCCCTCACCTGCTTGGGGAGCTTTATTGTCTACACCTCTATTGGGCAGTTCTAAATGTCTCAGAGATCCACAGCTGGTACTCTGAGTAAGAAATTGAGCTCTGGACCTTGAGGGCGCTCTTCATGTGAACTGCACCTGATATTGGTGCAGATGGCAACACCACCCACCGTAGCACCAGGGATCCTGGAAAGAATGGCCTCCACTGGTCACCACAGATAACATACTCTGTTATAAAAAGGTAAGCAGAAGGGGAGGGGCAAAATACAAACTTAACCAAACACACACTCAGACACTACACACACACACAACACTTGGCCATATTCAGACTCCTCCACACACAAAGCCTAACCAGCACACATGAGCAACACTTAGCACTACACACACTCTCACTCACACAACACTCAGTCCCCCCTTCCACACACACAGAAATAACACTCATAGAACAATGCCTATACTGATGAATTGTGTTGATGAATTGTGAATATACTATATGAATGTTTTTTTCCTTTTAGAGAGAAATATGTACTGTTGTGAATATTTAGGTTATATTACTCTGTTGTATATAATATGTATTTTATAATTGACAAGTTCTTGGTTGAAGAGTACACCATGCCTTTTGTCACTAAATCCAACATTCTACCTATTACCTGGTCTGCTCATGCACCAATACTATTACAGGTGTCTGAATCTTTTCTATTGATGCCGCCCAGGTCTTGGAGACTGAGTGAACATTTAATAGCCGAAAGTGAGAACAAATTATTGGCAGAAAATGTTCTAAAACATTACTTTAATGAAAACACTAGTCCTGATGTGATTTATAGTGCAATGTTCTGAGAGGCCATTTTCTGTAGAGGGCGAGTTTTATAAAAAACTCTAAATCTAATAATTTAAAAACCTTGGAAAAAGAATTCTATAACCTCAATCGGGCGAATAAATTTTACCCTTAAAAATTAGTTTCAGCAAAGATCATAGATATTAAGAACAAAATTAATGTTATACAATTACAACATACGGCTTTGACATTAAGGCGCTTAAAACAGACATTTTATTTTAAAGGCAACAAGGCCTCTTCTCTGCTTGCTAATAAAATCAGACAAATATCATATTAGTCCAGAGCTGAATAATTATTAGATGATCAGAAGAATAAAATAGCACACCCAGAAAAAACAGCAACATGTTTGTTAACTATTAGAAATCCTTATATAATTTGGAAAATGATGGTAATGTGGTACAACTTTCAATTAATAATACAACATTTGTTTTAACATTGAATAATGTTGGCAAATTTCCCAGCAGAAAAATTTGAATTATTAACCAAAAATATTCTGATTAAATTTTAGAGGCTATCAAAAAGACTCCCACTGGCAGGGCCCTAGGACCAGATGGTTTCCCCATATAATGTTACAGGACCTTTTGAGACATATTTCTTCCACATTTAACCAAATTATTTGAATGTTATTTAAATGAAGGAGTGATTCCGAAAGAGGCCTTGAAAGCTAGATATGTCAACTTCCCGAAGAAGGAAAGACCCCTGATAGGTGCTCTAATTTTTGCCCGATATCACTGATTAACAATGACACTAAATTGTATGCCAAAGTGTTGGCTAATAGATTGGCTTTATGCATCCCCTTGCTTGTCAAAAAATGACCAAGTTGGCTTTGTTATGGGCAGACAAGCAGCAGATGGCACCAGAAGGTTTATTAACTTAATACATCAAATAAAATCTGATAAAATATCTTCTCTGCTCCTTTCTTAGATGCGGAGAAGGCGTTTGATAGAATCCACTGGGGCTATCTGAAGGAGGTTATGATCAAGATGAACTTGCCTTACACTTTTATTAATTCAATTTTCGCATTGTAATGCAATCCCACTGCAGAGGTTTTTGCTTGAGTTTTTACCTCTGGTACATTTCAACTGTCGAATAGTACCAGACAGGGGTATCTTTTGTCACCATTATTGTTTATTCTAGGTATGGAACCCCTGGCTGAGACCATAAGAGGTACAGATGAGATTGAAGGAATCAGGATTAGAAATAGTGTACACAAAATAGGTCTGTTCGCAGACAACGTGATCTTGTCTCTCAGAAACCCTGATTTCTCCATGGACCCACTAAATTATATTATACAGCAATTTGGCAAGATCTTTTATTAAAAAATAAATTCTCACACGATGTAAGCACTACCATTTAATATTCCAAGGCATTTGTTGGTGGATTTGAAAGTAAGATACCAGTTTGACTAAAGAGACTCTTATATCTCGTATTTAGGTATCAATTTATCAAGAACCTGTCAAAGATGCATTTTTTAATTTGACCAGACTATGGCTTGAACTCAAGGTTGAGCTAGAAAGATGGTCCGGACTTGAAATATCATGGTTAGGCAGAATAGCATCAATTGAATTGACTGTCCTTCCTAAGGTTTTGTATTGTATTAGAGCCGCTCCCCTGACAGTTCTAATGTCCTTTTTCAAAAGAGTGCATTCTGATTTACTTAAATGTATTTAGAAGAATAAACTGTGTTGAGTTAAATTGACAGTTTTGCAAACATTAAGGGGTTATGGAGGCCTGGAAATGCAATTTTAGAAAATATTACCATGCTACTAATGTGGCTGCAGCTATCAAAATCAATCTTGACTTTATTAAACCAAAATGGTTGTAAATGGAAACTGATAAATTATATCCACAATCAGTCATAGATTTAATTTGGCTTCCCAGTTCAAAAAGACCAAAATTATATGAAATGTTTCCATCCACAAATATTTTTATAAAAGCATGGGATATTATTTTTAAAACTATAAAACCCAATTCAAATTGATCTAGCGCCATGCCGCTTTCCATTTTGAAACATTATCTTCCACTATTGGATTTAAATGAATGGCATGTGAAATCAATTTATAGTAATGAGAATTTTTTTGAAAACAACTCATTGATGACATTTAACAAATTAAAAACAAAATATGATTTGGAGGATGATCTGGCACTCCTGTACTCTGTGATTTCTAGAGCCTTGGAAGAAAAATTTGATATCCCCCAATTAGATAAAAAATGTGAAAAATTGAACAATTTGAATTTGGATTTTTTTTTTATTTAACCCCAATCAGAAGCATACAATTTCTTCATGCTACTCTTATTTGCTTCCAACCAATACAGGCAAAATGGACGTTATGTTGGCATGGGAGAGGGATCTGGACCTTCAGTGGGAACTGGAAGAATGGTTTAGGATACCTACATCCCTTAAAGGTATAACACAGTGATCTTGTACCGTAGGCACCTTTGAAGTTACACATAATGAATAAAAAAATTTCGGATAGATGCAGGAGGGGCTGCGGTGACCTTCGGACACTGTCTCACATATGGTGGCACTGTGAGAAAATAAAATATTTATGGAAGAGTATACATTCCTTAATTAAAATGATAGATGCATCCATTGTGACATTTACACCAGACTTGGGATTGTTTAAGATATTCCCTGATGCAACCAATAGAATAGACAAGATCATATAGGCTGCATCCTTGTTGCAGCAACGTAAATCAAACCCTGCTACTGGAAGTCACCAACCTTTCCATTCCATAAAGGAAGTACTTCTTTTGGTATTGGAAAACAAAAAATATTGAGGCAACCATCCCCTAACAATGCTATATTACGGTTTCACTGGGACACTTAGGAAGATGATATAAAGAAAAAATATTGGATATAATTAATCTCACATATCCTGCAATACCATTTATATGGTAACTATTGAATTTTCTTTTTATGTAATTCAGTGTACTCTCTATTATACATAACGACTTTAAACACCTGTCATTTCCAATTTTGATACATAATGATGGAATCCACTCTTTTTTCACCCTTGTAATTAGATTTGTTTCCCCTTCCCTTTTGTTACCCCATATTATAATTGTTAAGTTTCTATTTTATTCCAATATTGTATTCAGTGGCATACATACCACTGGGGTAGGGGTCGCAGCTGCAACCAGGCCCGTCACTCCAGGGGGCTAGCCGCCCTGCGGACCTCTGCGACTGGGTGCTCTCCGCCATGTGTTGCGGCCCTGTCCCACATGGCATACGGCCAGGGAGCACAGGGAAGGGGCCCATCGGGTGGCCCATGCTGTTAGGGCCACCCGATACAGATGAATTTTCAGGGTACCCCGGTCAGCGCTGTGGCGCTTTAACAGCACGACCGGGCCCCTTGTGATGACATCACAGCTGCAAGGAAGTGACTATCCATCACTCCTCCCAGCTATCAGTGAGAACCCACATGGGAGGAAGGAGAAGAAGCCAGAGTGGGAACTCTGGTTCCCACCAGTGTGAGCCACCACTAGACCCCAGGGAAAGTCACCCTCATGCACCCAAAAGGTAGGAAACATGAGGGTGACTTAAACATTTTGTATATGTGTGTTTTTGTTTGTATGTATGTGTGTATGTGTCTGTATGTACATGTGTATGTGTGTGTCTGTGTATGTGTGTGTGTCTCTGTATGTATGTGTGTATGTGTCTGTGTGTATGTGTCTCTGTATGTATATGTGTATGTGTGTATGTGTCTGATTGTATGTATGTGTCTGTGTGTATGTGTGTAAGTATTTGTCTGTGTGTATGTATGTGTGTCTGTATGTATGTGTCTGTGTGTGTGTCTGTCAGGGGTGGGGGCATGGATCAGTTTCACACCGGGGCCTCGTGGATTGTGTGTATGCCACTGATTCTATTGTTCTAAAAACATGATAATAAAAATATTTTAACAAAAATAGGTTATAAGTACATTTTTTAAATCACTAGTACATCACTTATACATCATTTATATGCGATCAATTTATATTTAGAAGCTGCATTCTGTAAATACCATAATTAGATTATTATTCTTCAAATTATTTAATTACACTGAAACTGGCAGCAAGATCTGACTAATTTGCTAGTTATTGCCATAATTGTTATTTTCCTTATGACAAGAGTGTTGGCCCTTCCCTACCTTTGCCCACAATCTCCTAAACTCTGTTAATTAGCTCCCATACCTATGCTTTGTCAATTTAATGTTAAATCTCTGTTCTAATGTCTAACGTGTAATGTTAGATCTCTGTTGAAAAGGTGGAGATGCCTGTTTTATGATTTACAATACTGGAAAATTAAATCCACTATAAATTTAATTCAGAATTAAATAAAAATATCAAATTCACTGCTATGCTTGTAACATAATTCCTAGAAAACTGCAGAGCAATCACTTGATTTTATCACACAATACCAATGTGAAGATTGAGGACTGAGAGAAACCATAAGCTACATTTTAGCTATTTCATGAGTTCCTTGATCAATCAATTCCATTTTGCTTTCCCTGAGCTGTGTTTCCAGATATACAGGTCCCTAGAGCACATTTTTCATTTACGGCTTAGTTGATTTTGCTCAATTACAAAAATGACAAGCTTCAAGGTTATTTATTCCCAAGCACAATACTACCAATCCATCTCCTTATTAATTTATATTTTTAAGGCCTAGCAGCTATTCCCTACTTTGGAATTTCCTTAGATCTAATTAGATTTCTTATGACTTTAATGGCACACTTGTTTATCTCATTTGTCATTTTTACTCATTAAAGAGACACTTTAACAATTCCTGAGTTCTTGCAATTATTTTATTACATCTAAAGGTAACCTCATGAGGCAAGTTGGCAAACATATTTTAAAGTAAATCATGATAAAAAATACTGTCATTAGGTAATGGATTTAGCTTTGCCAACCAATGATACTGCTACCAGTGGCTTCACTGTTTTGGTTACTCGTCATGATGATCAAAGTCATCTTCTTACTTACCTACCTGGCAATGAAAGTGTGTCTGCTTAATTTGCAGTATGAGATACTAAGTAATGACAAAAAGGGACAGCTCAACTCCAAAAAGACTCTCTACTAGGTTTAATAATGGACTAGTGATGTCCCGAACGGTTTGCCGAACGGTTCGCCGAACGGTTCGCTGCGGACGGCGAACATATGACCCTGTACCTCACAGTCAGCAGACACATTCCAGCCAATCAGCAGCAGACCCTCCCTCCCAGACCCTCCCACCTCCTGGACAGCATCCATTTTGAAGCTGCATTCTTAGTGAGCTGTCCAGGAGGTGGGAGGGTCTGGGAGGGAGGGTCTGCTGCTGATTGGCTGGAATGTGTCTGCAGACTGTGAGGTACAGGGTCATATGTTCACTGTCTGTGGCGAACCGTTCGGCGAACCGTTTGGTGAACCGTTCGGTGAACAGTTCGGGACATCACTATCATGGACATATAAAACTAATAACAAAATACAGAGCGTGTGATACAACCGGGCACTTATTTGTGGCAAATAGGGTAAGTTACTATTGGATATCCTCACGTAACACCCTCGGCCTATCTGCATTTCCCGGGCCGTTTTTTTAGCTCCTTGTCCCATCCTGTTTTTACTAACATTCTTCTATTTTATTTATTTGTACTTTTATTTTTGGCACTTATTAGCTCCAGTGGAGGGGCCCCTCGCTGGAGCTATATTTTTGACTTTTGGGGAAAACCCTATTTGTACAAAGTGCGTTTATACAATGCTACACTCATATAACCAGTCGGATATGTTTATTTATTTGATTTTTTTATATGTAATAGTCGCTCATATTAGTTGTGAAGCTGCCCACTTTATTTTTAGTGATATTGAGTTGTTTCAATTAACTACTACCCTCCCGATTTGAGCCGTTCTCTGTATTTATATTCTTCAATGCTCCCAAAATATCAAGGGAAAAATAGGCACCAAATTAGAGAAAAATCACAAATGTATAAGTTAAAACAAATAGTATCCTTACATAAAATTCAGCTTGGTGCAAGTAAAGATAGTCTCATTTAGACTCGGCACAACGCGTTTTGGCTTTAATCCGCCTTCCTCAGGTGCATAGGTTTATCTCCTGTGCTGATCCCTTTTAAATATGTCCAAAGGGTGCCAAATATCCAATTGTGGCACGCCTCCCGACATGCCGTGTCTGTTTCTAGTGTTTTATCCTATTCATTTAGTCTTTCCTGTGTTTGAAATCACCCCCATTCATGACGTCCCCAGAGTGCATAGTTCATACTCTGGCACTTCCTACATCCGGGTCCGGCCGTAAGTGAATCAATGGCCATATTGTGGTTCTATTCCCTGGATGGCTGCGTTATAGTCCTCCCACATATTTCACGAGTTAACACTCATGGAAATTCTCCAGCAGACATTTTAAAAATGGTCATAATAAAACAAACATTCGTAATATAATACATTATAAATAGACCATAAAACAGAAAATAAGGAAGGTAAAAGAGAGAAAAATTGTTAGAAAATACTTTCAAAGGCAATAAAAATGTGTATTAAAAAATCTTTTAAAAATACATATATAATACAATATTGTATTGTAGTTCACACTCACAAGACAGAAGGTAGATCACATTATTAGTGTTGCACGTAATAAATGAATCTACATCATACGTTTTTCCAGTAATTCTAGAGTTAAAGTCCATAGTTTTTTTTATTTATGACAGTCTCTTTACAAGCTTGGCAATGACCACAATTATCGAAACCTTTTAATCGAGTGCCAAACAGGTCTACGTCCTTACGTTCTTTTAGGACACAGCTATTTGTTAGAATTTGTTTAAAATTTCTCTCACCTCTATAAACCTAGGTCTATCACCTATATTTTGATGTCAATCTTAATTTTGTCTTAAAATGTACCAATGTTTGGTTAAAACTTTTTTTAGAAACTGACTTTGAGAGTTAAAATCAGATACAAACATAATTTTTTTCCCCACTGGGGTTTTCAGTACTTTTTTTGTTATTATGTATGGACTACAAGACCTTTAAAAAAAAGAATGGGAGAAGATATACGAAACATTAGGAAAACATTTTTAAACCATTCAGTGTTGGCCCATTTCCCACAAAAACACAATGGGTATCCTAAATGCCTCCAATATATGGGAATTCAGAATGTAAAGAAATCATGGAGAGGGGGAAGAATTTCAATTAATCTGAGATGAGATGGATCTTTGAACTTGAGACCCTATCCCCAGGGGGTCTTAATATTGATTAAGTCTTCTGTTTTACATCTGTTTATGTGATCTCCTTTTCTCCATATGTCTCCTCTTTCATTTCAATCTCTTCATTCACAAAATTCAGCTTCTTGTTATTCCTCATCAAGTTCCGTGATGACTGGCACCAAATTATACAATAAGGCCTCATGTTAGATGTTACCTGCAATATTATCCTTTCTATCTCTGCTGTAATTTCTCCTTTCTTCACATGGCTGTGTAAGAGTGGTGTATAAGGGAAAAGGAATCAATGGTATAAATACAAATATTGTTTCCAAACAAATTGCTGGCAGACATTGACTACAAGCAGGAGCTATGCAGGCCACCAGTTGGACAGCACTGCATTAGGTGGACTTCCATGATAACATACAGGGAGTGCAGAATTATTAGGCAAATGAGTATTTTGACCACATCATCCTCTTTATGCATGTTGTCTTACTCCAAGCTGTATAGGCTCGAAAGCCTACTACCAATTAAGCATATTAGGTGATGTGCATCTCTGTAATGAGAAGGGGTGTGGTCTAATGACATCAACACCCTATATCAGGTGTGCATAATTATTAGGCAACTTCCTTTCCTTTGGCAAAATGGGTCAAAAGAAGGACTTGACAGGCTCAGAAAAGTCAAAAATAGTGAGATATCTTGCAGAGGGATGCAGCACTCTTAAAATTGCAAAGCTTCTGAAGCGTGATCATCGAACAATCAAGCGTTTCATTCAAAATAGTCAACAGGGTCGCAAGAAGCGTGTGGAAAAACCAAGGCGCAAAATAACTGCCCATGAACTGAGAAAAGTCAAGCGTGCAGCTGCCACGATGCCACTTGCCACCAGTTTGGCCATATTTCAGAGCTGCAACATCACTGGAGTGCCCAAAAGCACAAGGTGTGCAATACTCAGAGACATGGCCAAGGTAAGAAAGGCTGAAAGACGACCACCACTGAACAAGACACACAAGCTGAAACGTCAAGACTGGGCCAAGAAATATCTCAAGACTGATTTTTCTAAGGTTTTATGGACTGATGAAATGAGAGTGAGTCTTGATGGGCCAGATGGATGGGCCCGTGGCTGGATTGGTAAAGGGCAGAGAGCTCCAGTCCGACTCAGACGCCAGCAAGGTGGAGGTGGAGTACTGGTTTGGGCTGGTATCATCAAAGATGAGCTTGTGGGGCCTTTTCGGGTTGAGGATGGAGCCAAGCTCAACTCCCAGTCCTACTGCCAGTTCCTGGAAGACACCTTCTTCAAGCAGTGGTACAGGAAGAAGTCTGCATCCTTCAAGAAAAACATGATTTTCATGCAGGACAATGCTCCATCACACGCGTCCAAGTACTCCACAGCGTGGCTGGCAAGAAAGGGTATAAAAGAAGAAAATCTAATGACATGGCCTCCTTGTTCACCTGATCTGAACCCCATTGAGAACCTGTGGTCCATCATCAAATGTGAGATTTACAAGGAGGGAAAACAGTACACCTCTCTGAACAGTGTCTGGGAGGCTGTGGTTGCTGCTGCACGCAATGTTGATGGTGAACAGATCAAAACACTGACAGAATCCATGGATGGCAGGCTTTTGAGTGTCCTTGCAAAGAAAGGTGGCTATATTGGTCACTGATTTGTTTTTGTTTTGTTTTTGAATGTCAGAAATGTATATTTGTGAATGTTGAGATGTTATATTGGTTTCACTGGTAATAATAAATAATTGAAATGGGTATATATTTGTTTTTTGTTAAGTTGCCTAATAATTATGCACAGTAATAGTCACCTGCACACACAGATATCCCCCTAACATAGCTAAAACTAAAAACAAACTAAAAACTACTTCCAAAAATATTCAGCTTTGATATTAATGAGTTTTTTGGGTTCATTGAGAACATGGTTGTTGTTCAATAATAAAATTAATCCTCAAAAATACAACTTGCCTAATAATTCTGCACTCCCTGTATAATAATTGACTACACAAAGCAAAAGATAAAAAAGCATCACTATTTGCTATCAATTAGGACCATGGCAAAGCCTAGATGCCGTTGAATAGATTGCATATGGCCAGCTAAGCAACAGTTCACACTGTAATTTGTGATCTCGTTTGACCGTTTTTGGAAATGTTCATAGAATTACTTAATTACTCGGTAATTCTATTGAAATAGCTTTCAGAGCTTTTAAAGATCGGTAATGGCAGTAGAAGAGTAGAGAATCGTGTTACAGTATCGTTACTGCATTAATATTATACGATTATGAAGAGATGAAATATAATTTGTAAAGGTTTAGAAAAACTTCTGAATAAATGATTTTGACTTGGACTCTACAGAAAAATATAGTTTTTGAAAAAGTTGAAATGATTAAGGATTGTGTTCCAGTAGAATGAGTAAATAAGAAAGTATAAAGGATAAATTGACATACGTTGTGTCGGGAAAGTTCAGTTGTTAAATTTTTAAGATGAAGACTGTTGGCTTTAGAGTCAAAGAAGTCAGTGACACCAGGTCAACAAGCTTACATTATAAAATTGATGAATATACCATTGGCAGATTGAGAGATGATCAATGAAGGAATCGTGATGTACTGGAACTAAAAACAACTCTGTAAAAAAAAATTATTTACCACCTAAATATGCATCACTTCAGCATAGTTTGCAAATATACACTTGCAAAAGACAACTTGAAATTGAAAATGATTTGTTCATCGTGTGCAACAAGAGTGGGCCACTAAATGTTCATTACATACATGTTTCTGAGTGTATTATGCATACATATATACATACATGTATATGGATATATGTGTAAATATTATAGGCATAATAATACACATATAAATATATATATATATATGTGGCAAAACCGAGCTCGCCACTGGGCATTGGAGAAGACTGATTGTCAGCCTCCTGCCATGTGACTATGGCCCCTGGTATTTATTGCCCTTTAAAGACATGATTTGGGCATAATGGATTTGTGTTGTGCTGCTGCTGGCACTTTAAGAACCATCTGGGGACATACTGTGGAGTTACTGGGTGGCCACCATTTCATGTATCAGAAGCACATGGTGAGAACAATGGATGGCGGCCATTTTGGCTCACAGACACTGTTTGGACTTTTCAACACGGTGCCATCTCGCCAGTATTTGGTGCACAGAGACATCGTGCAGTGGTTTTGGACTATACAGCAGGGGACACATTATACAGTGATTGTTTTTCATTTAGCCTGTATATGTTCTGCAGAATCTGCATTAAACTGTATCTTCCAAAGTACTGAACGGATCTGGGTGAATTTCGGATATGTGGTTCACCCAGATCCCCCGGTTCCAAGGATATACTTTTTATGGGGTTATTGCATGTTTTGGGGTCCCTGTGATGTGTTTTATGAAACTGTATTTCTCTGTCTGTGATAATTAGATTACCCATTGTGTAAGGTAAATGTATTACAGGCAGAGGGGAGGATTTTGTGTGGGAGTGTCTGTGTGTATTGTACAGATTGATTGGTTGTTCTGTAAAACCCTGTGGGCAGTACTAAGTTTGTGGATTGGGAATAAAAGAGGCTGTATGTGCCAGTACAGTCAGTTCCTGCTTAACCCTCAAAGTGAAGTGTCGTCTCATTATTGGGGGAGGATTTATTGTATGCTGTTCCAGTTTGACTGCTAGGAGTGTAAACCTATTCGCATGGTTTTTCCTATTCGGCTGTATACAACATTCATATGCTTGAGAGCATTCACATGCTCCTACGGTTCGGTGGTTTTGGTGTCTGCTGCAGTGCTTGGAGTCCTCAAGAAGTGCTAGGAGCATCCTTCAACGGAGGTACCCAGTCGGGGTGCCAGATGATCCGTTAAAATATATATATATATATCTACATATATATATATATATATATATATATGGATATATATATATATATATATTCACACATGCATAATGCTTTCAGCATTGAATTACAAGCATGAATTACAAAATTACAACTGTTGAATACAGATAAAATGTATAGATTGGTAGAAAAACCGACTTAAGAAGAGGTCTTTCTCTCACATGTCAATCAATTCTTTGGCATCTACTCCTTGAGTTACAGGGAGAGCAGGAGAAACACACCCTGCTCTCTAAGCACATAAAACACAGTGCATGAGCTTTGGTTCCTATGGATCCTCACTAGCTATTGCTGTGAGCACTTGTTAGGAAATATAGGTGCAGCCAGTGTGTTGTTGCTATTGCTGCGAGCACTTGTTAGGAAATATAGGTGCAGCCAGTGTGTTGTTGTTATGGTAGAGGCTTGTCGTGCTTGGGTAGATGTATGGGGGGATATATGGTCAGTATTGTTTGGTGTTAGGGGATGTAGTGTGATGGAATAGGGGCTTTAATGCATCGCACATTAAAAAGTGTGGTGAGTAGGGTCAGTTTTGGGGGGTATTGGGGCTTTAGTTTGGTGGGATACGTGCAGTACTGTGGGGGATTGGGGCTTGTGGGTAAGAGCAGTATGGTTGAGATTTGGGGATTTAATAGATAGAAATATTGAAACATAGAATGTGACGGCAGATAAGAACCATTCAGCCCATGTAGTCTGCCTAATTTTCTAAATACTTTCATTAGTCCCTGGCCTTATCTTATAGTTAGGATAGTCTTATGCCTATCCCACGCATGCTTAAACTCCTTCACTGTGTTAACATCTACCACTTCAGCTGGAAGGCTATTCTGTGTGTCCACTACCCTCTTAACAAAGAATTCCAGGTATCACATCTAAGATTGCTGTCCAGAAGAGTGCAGTTCTAAAAACAGCTAAGATACTGTACGTAACACTCAGACTTTCATGTCTTCTCCATTTTGGCTTTATTTTTGTTAAAAATAACTTTTATAATTGTTGTATCATCGATAAGTGTGGTAATATTTTAAACATTGGGATATTCCTCTGTTAAAGGCATGGCCCATTTTGGCCCTTTATTGCTTATTTGTGGTTTGGAATATAGGAATCCAACCAAATTGGATTGCATTAGACTAAACTGTGAAGCAGCACTGGGATGATATGATAATTGTGATAGAAGTTAATACTTCAGGTGTGCAAATATTTAGTCTGTTTAGTACCAAGAATTTGGTTAGGAGATGATTTTGTCAATTTCATTTTAGACAGCTGAAGTATTTATTTCCCTGAAAATTCCCTTGTACTAAAATTATTAAACAACCAGTGGCGGCTCTAGACTTGGCGAGGCCTTAGGCATAACTCAAACATGAGGTCCCCACTAACACCATTAGTGAAAATAAAATAGCGGTTGACTTGTGTGTGTATAAGAAGATGTAGATATATTGAAGGGCGGGCTTGCACCGTTGGATGTAGAGACCTAGTCTCTGTATTCATCGTTCAGAGGCTTGCATTGTCGCGGCTCACTGTGCCGCTGTGTTGTGAGCTCTCGGACTGTAGTTATTTCATACATTGCAATAAACAAATTTAAATTTGCAATTATGCCAATTGTTCATACATGATTGCAAGGTATGGTTGCATAGCCTGGCAGTGGTGTATACATAATTGCTGGTGTGAAGAGGTTATTGGAAACAGAAATTAGGACATGAGTGTAAGAGGGCGATGACATTAGTGTGAGGGGGGTGACATAGTGAGAGAGGGTTACATTAGTGGAAGGGTGTGACAGAGTGAGGGGGGTGACAGAGTGAGAGGGGGTTACAGAATGAGAGGTGACATGGTGAGAGGGGTGACATAGTGTGAGAGGGTGACAGGGTGAGAGGGGATGATATAGTGTGAGAGGCGGTGACAGGGTGAGAGTGAGGTGACAGGATGAGAGGGGTGACAGGGTGAGAGTAGGTGACAGGGTGAGAGGAGGGTGACAGGGTGATGGGGGTAACAGGGTGTGACATAGTGTGAAAAGAGGATGATAGGATGAGAGAGGGTGACAGGGGTGACATAGTGTGAGAGGGGGTGACAGGGTGAGAGTGGGGTGACAGGGTGAGAGAGCAGTGACATAGTGTGAGAGGGGGTAACAGTGTGAGAGGGGGTGACAGGGTTAGAAGGGGTTGACATTGATTGAGAGGGGGTAACAGGAGGAGGGGGTTGAAATTTACCTGGTGGTCCAATGGGCTCCCTCTATCCCTGGTCCCTCTGTCCCTGGCAGAGCTGCAGACCACATGGCAAATGTCTCACAGAGGGGTTGGGTGACATAGTGTGAGAGGGGGTGACAGGGTCAGAGGAAGGTGATAGGGGAGTGACAAAGTGTGACAGGGTGAGAGGGGGTGATATGGGGGTGGCATAGTGTGAGAAGGGTGAGAGTGGGTGACAGGGTGAGAGGTGGGTGACATAGATTGAGAGGGGGTGACAGGGAGAGGGGGTTGAAATTTACCTGGTGGTCCACTGGGCTCCCTCTGTCCCTGGTGGTCCGGTGGGCTCTCTGGTCTGCAGCTCTGCCGGATGCAGAGCTGCAGACCACATGGCAAATGTGTCACAATCTCCAGTCAGAGCATTGTCATGGTAACCCACGGCAATGCTCTGATTGGCTGGAGATCGTGAGACACTTCAGTCTGCAGCTCACACCCGGCGGAGCTGCAGACTGAAGGCTGGTTCTCCCCCAGGGCAGACCAAGCGGAGGGGCCTCGTACCCTAAAGGGCAAGGTCACCGAGAACCCAACAGTTCAGTCAGCCCTAAGGCAATTTAGGCTGCAACTATTATTCTTATTTTTTTTTCCAAGCAATCCAACCTATGTCATTCTCCCACCCTAATCCTTTTTATTTCCTTTATACTTATTTTGGCCACTGCCAGGATGCCCACCTTTCCTTGCAATGACAATGGTTCTTCTTTGACAGTGGTGAGAACAAGAGATATACGCATTTCTGCATTTTGTTCTGGTCACTGCTGCCAGACACACTTTTTTAGTGCAAAACCTTTAAAAGAGGGAACTCTGGATATGGCACCACTCATCAGGGTTTAGTTCCCTGCCCTTTGTTCCTCTACAGCTTCACAATATTTGCAACACCAGGACACAAGGTGCAAACTGTGCAAAGAGGTATACGGATCAATACATTTTATTGTAGCCTGGCGTGAGATTCTATGGCAACAGCATCCATGAGTCACCATTAGTTTGCCAAGATTATCTACTGAAACATGTGCACCAAATAGGGGATGGACCTACCAGAGTCCAAATAGGAGATGCCACGAAGGGTTGTTGAGAACGACAGGGAAAGATCATGTGAGCCTTACTATCCATATAGAAAAAAACGTACAGCCAACCAGACATCATTGTCGTGGATAAAGAATGGAAGACTGCAGTGGTGGTGGATGTAGCAATAACCAGTGGCCATATCATCTAGAAGACATTACATGAAAATGCAGACCAGCACCAAGTGCTGAAAGAGGAGGTTAACATAAGTGGATACATCTCATAAGAGCAGGCATTAGGCTGCTAGGATAGGACCTGCCAAGAATGGGGTACATTGACATTGTGGCAGGCTTATGCAATATATGATCTTATAATGTAACTAAATCCCCCTTTACCTTTTGCCTAGGCGAGGTGTTTTCAAATAAAACTATAACAATCTGTGAGATTTGAAATCACTGTTTAGTGAATAAGTGAGTGCGCTGGATTGTGTATTTTGTATGTTGTATATATTGGCCCCAGTAGCATTCTATAATATATGCATGTTCAGGTGAGTGCAGCCCTAGCCATCTGTGGTTTAATAATATATCTATATATATCTATATATATAGATATAGATATATATATATATATATATATATATATATATATATATATATATATATATATATATATATATATATATATATATATATATATATATAAAGATATAAAGACATAGATATATATATAATATAGAATAAAATAATATATAACATATAATAAGTGTCGCATAAGATTTCTAGACTAATTACTGGCTAACGGAAATGTTATTCTACCAGACTGCTAAAAAAAGAAAAAAAGAAAAAAATTTCTCCTGATTTTTAATGTTTGTAGTTTCAACTTTGAGAGCAATTCATGTGCCCATAATATATGCTTATTCCGATGTTCTGTCTAGTATTGCTTTTGAACTTCATTAGAAAAAACTGACTATCTATCTGAAAAGCTTCTATCCTCGACTGCAATTATATGTATTGAACTGTCAAGTGAATCTCTTCATCAAGCTTGGAGATTGGGGAGTTTTAAAGAATGGCTTCCATCCTCATCTGAGAACTTGTCTTCTATTTATTCCTGTCTGTGAGAGGTCGTTGAGAAATCAAATAACACTAATGTCTCATAGCAGTTAGGATTAAGATGAGATGATTTAGTACTACAACAACAGAAGCAGGTCATTTAGTCTATTATCTCCTAATGACAGAATAGCAAGATGACTAGTACCAGTCTGGTCCTCTGTGAATCATTTGACACTCCTACTTGAAGGATTTATTTTTATAATTAAGTTTTACTGAGGGGAATAAAAATAGGGAAATTTATAACAAGTGAGAAATACAGAGAATCATTGCGTGTAGAGAGTATTTTCAACAGTTGTAAGCAAAGATAACATTTACATTTGACAAAGCATGTATTACAAAGATAAAGTCAAATAAACTATATATGAAGCAGTCAATGAAAGAAAAAAAATAATAGAAAAACATTAAAAAGGTCAATGGTTCTCTACAATGTAAGTGACATTATAATGGGCAATGAAGTGCACTGATCATAAAAGAGTCACACATCAGATCTTCTGACTTTTGGGAGCATTCCGTATTGCAGACAATACTGACATACAATGGTAGAGAAAAAAAAACATGGGGAGGAGGGATGTTGTTTCACAAAATTCTGTTGACTAGCTTGTACAGATCTTAGAGGAACACTGTATGGTATATTGAGAAGATATCAGGGACAATTACCTATCGTTAATTGTTTCAGAGTGAGATTAAAACAAACTATCTTACTAAACACAGTTTGTTTTTATTTTATTTCATTTTAGATTTATCCTCTGAATCCCATGTATATTGTATCTTTTGGCTTGTTCAGACGTAACACTATTTGGGTAGTGTTCGGTGGAAAGCTGTTTTCTGTTTATTCTGATAAGTATTTAAGTCATATTTTGTTTTGTTTTTGTTTTATGATACTAATGAAAGCTCACTGATACACACAAGCCCACTAAACACAGCTCACTACAGAAAGTCCACTACACACAGGCTCACTACATACACACCTAAGTTCCCTATACACACAATCTCACTGTTACTCAACCCTTGCTGTGGAAGGCAGGAGATTGATTCACGCATGTTTTCCAAGTGGAGCTTGAGTGCTGGAATTGGCTCTTGTATGCACTCAGCTTCAAGATTACAGGGGCTCTGGGGGTTAATCTCACAATTTTATGGCCACAGGGGAGAGTGGCTAAAGGAGGAGGAAATGTGAGCAGCAGACAAGCTCTACTAATCGTAAAGGTAAACTATAGTCACCAGAACAACTACAGCTTAAAGGAGCACTATAGGTTCAGGAACACAAACATATATTCCTGACCCTATAGTGTTAAACCCACCATCTAGCCCCCGCTGGCCCTCTCTTGACTACTTAAATATAGTAAAATCTTACTTGTATTCAAGTCTGAAGCTGCTGCCTCTGTCTGTTGACATCATCAGAAGTGGTGGTCTAAGCCAATCACAATGCTTCTCCATAGGATTGGATGAGACTGTCAAGGAGGCAGATCAGGGGCAGAGCCAGCACAAGTCAAATACAGCCCTGGCCAATCAGAATCTCCTCATAGAGATGAATTGAATCAATGCATCTCTATGAGGAAAGTTCAGTGTCTGCATGCAGAGTGTGGAGACACTGAATGGCAGTGCTGCTTAGTCTGCACCACTGCCCAAGGAAGCAACTCTATCAGCCATCTAAGGAGTGGCAAGTGGAGGTATCACTAGGCTGTAATGTAAACACTGCATTTTCTCTGAAAAGACAGTGCTTACAGAAAAAAAGCCTGAAGGGAATGATTCTACTCATTAGAACAAATGCAATAAGCTGTAGTTGTTCTGGTGACTATAGTGTCCCTTTAATGTAGTTGTTCTGGTGTCTGTCTGTCCCTGTGGGTGTTTCAATGTAAACACTCAATTTTCAAAGAAAAGACAGTGTTTACATTAGGGCCTAGGGAAACCTCTTGTGACAGTCACTCAGACAGCCACTAGAAGTGCTTCATGAGTCAGTGCTGCACAATGCTGGAATAAAAGTAAGTTTTAACAATTTTTAAGGAGTGTAAAGAAAGGCCGGCCACCTAAATAGGGTTTTTGACACTATAGGATCAGAAATATATATTTGTATACATGACTCTATAGTGTTCTGGTGCTATGTTGTATTGTTCCTTAACTGTCACAGCAAACATAAGATTTAACTGTACAGGAAGGCTCTCTTCTTGGGACGATCACTTCCCATGATTCCCCCTTCCCCTCAGTCTGCACCTGTGTGTTGCCCAGTGTACATTGTGCCAAATTAAGTATGTATATGGAGAATAGAGTAATTGTGCAAATAACTTATATGATGCCTTTGAAAAAAAATCTTAAATAATTTTGATTATAACATTATTAATACAATATTTGTACATAATTTCTAATTCTAATGCTAGATTAACAGAGAACATATTTAGTGCAGTTTTTTATTTTGAAATTTATAAGCTAATGGTTCCGATTTCTTATATATTATAAATGATATTATATAGGAGAATGTAACTTTTATTTGCCGTTATTGAAACAAAAATATGCCAGAAAGATTTGCTTGAACAAGGTGAAATACTGTCGCCATCTAGTGTCTTCTGAAGTTATTGATACATTTTGCTTTTTCTCATAATCGAACAGGCATTCCATGTAAAAAAAAAAACATTCAAATGTCAAAAATTTTTTTACATGTAATTGTTAGATAATTATTATAATTCTATAATGTGCACTTGGAGTCTATACTGAAATGCATAATATTCTAACTGAAGTGAAAATAAATAAATATATATATATATATGTATATATAAGGTAATTTAAAAAAATGTCTTATAGCTGAATGCAGCAAGGTAAATTGTTATCATTGATGTGGGGTGGCAGATGAGCTTACACTATAATGGCCATTGCAGTTGTACTAAAACCCTGTGTTCTAAAAATGGATTTGGGATTTTTTATAATTATTTGGGGCGATGATCATTATAGCCATTGCTAATGCTTGTATACATGTATGCAATTATTAAGTATGCATAGTTTTGTGTTAAGGTATGCGTGATTGTGCAGATCATTAGGTGTTATATATGTAGCTAATTAAGAATGAATATGACTAATTGTTTGTGTCCATGTTCTAATTAAGTATGCGTTCTTGTCTGACCGGTTGGTATGGGGGCACTGCCCCATTATTGTGTCTCTCATTTAGGCTACCACTGCTATTCTTAAACATAATGCTTAGTACTGAAACCTAGTACTATTCAAAAAATCACTGATCATTTTCTATCCATTGTCTACAGTGGATGACATTATGTTAGCTGAAACTGAGTTGCAATATGTGACATAATATACTATGCAGCCTCCATTCGAAAAACCTGGAAAGCAGTGTGGATCATTCTCAGCGATCTGTGCATGAAAGATGAAGATTCTGTTCCCCATTAAAGAGAAAGAACTAGGCAGGGAGAATGTGTTAGGTTGCTCGTAGGAATGGGGGGTAACCCCTATACATAAATACAAAATTAATAAGATAACTGTAGGAGAGAATGGGAGATGATAAATTGTCCACACTTCTCAAGTCTTCCCTCTAAGAAAAAGGAGAGCAACCCTTAATGAAAATTTAAATCTTCACTTATAATCAATTCTAATTGAAATACCCCCCAAAAAAGGGATGTGAAAATAATAATCAGACGTCCTAATGCATACTCGTTCACTGTGTATATATGCAGGTATAGAATAATAGCTATGGGTGGAGAGCAAAAACTAAAAATGAAAGCAGGGGTCCGTCTGTTTAATAGCCACTGACGGAATGCTAAGGGTGGAAAAAGTCAAAAATGGATAAACCGATCCTAACGAGCTAGTGCCCTATCGTGCACCCCTTAAAAAAGGTCTAAGGCTCAAGCCTCCTCCCACATTCCCCCTGAAGGGCTTCCAAGTCGAAATCAAAGAATAGCACTACTTCCATCACATAAAAAAAAGCAACACATAACAAAAAAAATATACAACAAAAAAATAAAAAGTAAATGAAGGTATATCTTGGCGGAGTGGCTAATCTAATCTGATAAAGGTACCAATCCAATGTCCCTAGTCTAAGTGCCAAGATCTCCGCCAACAAATTCCCAACACGCGTTTCACCAAGTGCTGGCTCTTCCAGGGAACCATCGGTTTATCAGTTTTTGGCTTTTTCCACCCTTAGCACTCTGTCAGTGGCTATTAAACAGACGGACCCATGCTTTCATTTTTAGTTTTTGCTCTCCACCCATAGCTATTATTCTATACCTGTATATATACACAGTGAACAAGTATGCATTAGGACATGTCTGATTATTATTTTCACATCCCTGTTTTGGGTATTTTAAATAGAATTGATTAAAAGGGACATTTTAAATTTTTTTAAAGGGTTGTTCAGTTCCCCGTTACTCCACTGCCACCAATGACAACAAAGTCTTATGTATGTCATGAGCACTGTCACTACGGTTACTTAGAAAAGCTCAAGGGCCATCATTCATCATGGTTTAAAATGTACAGTTGCAACCAGCCATTGGTGATTAAAAATGTAGCTCTGGTGAGTACAAATTTGTTCTTGGCGAGTGTGACATGGGCCATCCAGGCTTGCAGTGGTTAGTAACTTTTAAAGCCAGACTAGTGTTTTAGGACTTGAAATTTCAAAACCTGAACTCATCATACACAGGGCCAAATTAAGAGCCCAGTGGGCCTGGTGCTGACAATTATGAGGGGCCTAAGTATTGAATCTTATCAACCAAAAACACTAAAACAGTCATACCTCTCAAGTGTTATGTATCTGGTGGAGATGTTGCCAGAGAGAAACAGAAAATATGCTAATCTCTAATTCATGCTTTCATCTTTCAAGTAAATTCATACACCCTAACAGCAGTGTCCAGTAAATCAGGAAGTCAATGGGCGGTGTAAAAGGGTGGGCCACTGACGCGGATCATGTAACCAGAACTCCCGAAATGGACGAACATGCCTAAAAAGGAAACGTGTCTGCCCAAAGAATTGAAAGGCTAGCCTGGCATGAATGCATGTCAGGCTGCCTGCCAATCATGCATGCTGGTCAACAGCATCCTGAGCTTGGCATAAATGCGTCTAATGATGTGCTTGCTCCATGCTTTCTAAGGACTGTCCCCTTGCACTCACATGTCCACTTGTCTTCTTAACTTCTTACTAGTAGACAGAAGCTATTTTTACACCCTCTTACACCGTCGGTGTAAAAGGGTGGGCAACCAACGCGGATCATGTAACCAAAACTCCCGAAAGGGACAAACATACCGAAAAAGGAGGAGTGTCTGCTCAAAGAATTGGAAGTCAAGCCTGTCAATTATGTCCCCTCCCCCCCCCCCTGTGAAAAAATTCCTGCGGATGCCCTTGCATGACCTGCAGGCACATTGCCAAGAGGAAAGGGCAAGTATACTACCTGCAAGATTTAGGGGCCTCATAGACAACTATTACAAAAGACTGCACGCTGTCATTAATGCTAAAGGGTATTGATGCTAAATACACAGTATTAAGAACTAAGGGTATGCAGACTTTTGGACAGGGGTTATTTCATTTCTTTTTTTTTTTTTGCCATGTTTTGTTTCATGATTGTGTCATTCTGTTATAACCTACAGTTGAATATAAATCCCAAAAGAAATAAAAGAAATGTGTTTTGCCTGCTCACTCGTATTTTCTATAAAAATGGTACATATGTTAACAATTCTCAGAGGGTTTGCAAACTTTTGAACCCAACTGTCTATATTTTATGTATATAATATACAAATATAGATTTGTTTAATTAATGCTCCTCCTGTTTTTCTCTCTATTGGTCACTTTTTCCTCACTTGAACTATAAACCAAATGGCAGTAAAATGCTTCAATCTGTGTACTGCACACACACACACACATATATATATATAGAGAGAGAGAGATACACACATACATATATTTATTTATATATGTGTATATATATATATATATATATATATTACACACAAGATCCAGCGCACTCACTCTTGTGTGTTGTATTATTTGTACCCCAGCAGCACCCCATATATGCATGTTCAAGTGAGTGCAGCCAACCCCCCCCTCTTGTTTTTATATATATATATATATACATATAAATGATTTGGTGGCAATTGTTTCATTATGAATCTGTTCTATTTTGTAATTGTGCAAATGGCTTATAGGATGCCTTTGAATATGTATATATATATATACATATTCAAAGGCATCCTATAAGCGCTGGATCTTGTGTGCTTTATATATATATATATATATATATATATATGTGTATATATATATATACATATATATATATATAAAGCACACAAGATCCAGCGCACTCACTCTTGTGCATTGTATTATTTGGCCCCCAGCAGCACACCATTTATGCATGTTCAGGTGAGTGCAGCCAGTTTGCTACACTCCCCCTTCTCTCATCTCATGCCTTACACTCATTTTTCTACTCTCTCACTCCGACCCACAATCGATATCATCCTAGACCCCATGCATACAAAACCCATTCACACCTCCTGTCACTTTCTCTCCTCCTACTTCTAGCAGATGGTGATGTCTCTCCCAATCCAGGGCCCTTCACCTTCTCTACACACACTAAGAAAACCAGAAACCCCACAAACCTCATCATAATACCCTGCCCTTTACCCTCACTTACCAACATTCATTGTGCACTTTGGAATGGCCGCTCCATCTGCAATAATTTAAAATCAACAACCATACATGACTTTTTCATCTCAAACTCACTCACACTGCTTGCACTTACAGAGACCTGGCTGTCCCCCTCTGATAGCGATACTCCTGCCTCTTTATGTTTTGGTGGGCTACAATTCTCTCACACTCCCAGACTCAACTGTAAAGGAGGCGGCGTAGGCATCCTTCTCTCCCCTCAATGTACCTTTCAACCAATCATAACTCCCCCTGCCCTATCCTTTTCTTCTTTTGAAGTTCACACTGTCTGCCTATTTAAACCCACTCCTTTAAGAATTGCTATCATCTACCGCCCCCCGGTTATCCTAGACTATTCATTGAGCACTTTTCTTCCTGGCTTCCCCACTTCCTCTCATCTAGCACTCCTTCCCTTATACTTGGGGATTTCAATATCCCAATCAATAACCCCAATTGCACTGATGCCTCTCGTCTGCTCTCTGTAACCTCCTCCTTTGGCCTTACGCAATGGTCCAATTTAGCAACCCATACAGCAGGAAACACTCTTGATCTTGCCTTCACCAACCTCTGTACTGCCTCTAATCTCTCCAATATTCCTTTTCCTCTATCTGACCACCATCTGCTGACTTTTGACATTGGCATACCTAAGACCCAATTGACACCACCGTCTGAACATCACTCTCACAGAAACCTCCAATGTCTTGACCTAGAGCATTTCTCCACTAATCTCCAAACTCTCCTTTTACCTATCTCAAACCTCACCTGTCCTAGTTCTGCAACCTCCTTCTACAATTCCACCCTCTCCTCTCAACTAGACATCATGGCACCTTGTACATTTAAACGCCGCAGGCCCCCCCAACAACAACCCTGGCACACCAAGCTCACTCGATACCTCCAAAAATGCTCCAGAACTGCTGAACACTGTTGGAGAAAGTCTCACTGTGCATCTGACTTTCTCCACTATAAATTTATGCTGAGCTCATACAGCTTGGCTCTTTCCTCTGCAAAAGTTAATTACTTCAATACCCTCATAACCACACTCTCCTGCGAACCCAAATGACTATTTCACACATTTAACTCTCTTCTTCGCCCTGCTGTTCCTCCTCCACCTACTAACTTGACCACCTCAGACTTTGCAACTCACTTCACTGACAAGATCTCTACAATCAGAGAAGAGATCTCTCATCTTTCTTCTTCCCCTTACAATACTTCCCCTAACTTCACTCCCTCTGCTGTTCTATGTTCATTCGCACCCACTACATTGGAAGAGGTTTCTGCTCTGCTCCAGTCCTCCCGCCCCACCACCTGCTCCCTAGATCCAATTCCCTCACATCTCATCCGTACTCTGTCTTCTTCTCTTTCACCACCTCTCACTAAAATTCTCAATCTCTCTCTTTCCGCTGGTATATTTCCATCGCCCTTCAAACATGCAACTGTAACCCCAATTCTAAAGAAGCCCAATTTTGACCCTAACTCCCCATCCAACTATCGTCCTATCTCGCTACTGCCTTTTGCATCCAAGATCCTTGAAAGAATTGTGTATGCGAGATTGACAGACTTCCTCGAGTCCAACTCTCTGCTAGACCTGCTTCAGTCTGGTTTCCGCGCTAAGCACTCTGTGGAAACGGCACTGACCAAAGTATCCAATGATCTACTCGCTGCAAAATCTCGTGGTCACTACTCTATCCTAATTCTCCTTGACCTGTCTGCGGCTTTTGACACTGTTGATCATCAACAGCTTCTTTGCATCCTCCGCAATATCGGTCTACAAGATATTGCTCTCTCCTGGTGCTCCTCCTACCTCTCCCAACGCTTTTTCAGTGTTTCTTTCGCTGGCTCTGCTTCTTCTCCCCAACTCCTCTCTGTTGGTGTCCCCCTAGGTTCAGTCCTTGGTCCCCTACTGTTCTCCATCTATGCTGCCTCCCTTGGTAAACTCATTAGCTCCTTTGGCTTCCAATATCATTTCTATGCAGATGACACGCAAATCTACCTGTCCTCTCCTGATCTCTCCCCGTCCCTCTTGACTAATGTCTCTGACTACCTCTCTGCTATTTCTAACTGGATGGCTGCCCACTTCCTTAAACTAAACTTGACCAAAACTGAAATTCTGGTCTTTCCTCCCTCAAGTGTTGTTACTCCTGTGTCTGTCTCCCTCCAAGTCAACGGTGCTACCATCAGCTCCACCACGCAGGCTCGCTGCCTAGTTGTTCTCTTTGACTACAGCCTCTCCTTCAAGCCTGATGTTCAATCTATCACCAAATACTGTCATTTCCATCTCAGATGTGTTTAAGGTATTGGTCCATTCCACTGTCCTTTCTCGCCTTGACTACTGTAATCCGCTTCTCAGTGGTCTTACGTGCTCCCAACTTGCGCCATTACAGTCCATAATGAATGCGGCAGCGAGGCTCATTTTCCTGTCCGCCCGCACCTCCCATGCCTCACCCTTCTGTCAGTCCCTACATTGGCTTCCTATAAAATATAGAGCTCAATTTAAAATTCTGGTTCTTGCTTTCAAATCTCTACATAATGCTGCTCCCACCTATCTATCCTCCCTTATACACAAGTATGTCCCGTCTAGGCCCTTACGATCTGCTGAAGACTTATGTCTATCTTCTGTCTGTACTCCCACCTCTGATGGTCGCCTTCAAGATTTCTCGAGGGCTGCACCGTTCCTGTGGAACTGTCTTTCCTCCTCCGTTAGATGCTCACCCAGTCTCCACTCCTTAAAAAATCGTTAAAAACCCACTTCTTCATAAAAGCGTATCAATTAAACTGTTAATTGCTCCTGACTGATTCCTCTTCTGCAACTGTCACTAGTCTAATATTATCCTTACCTTTTTGTGTCATTTTACCCCACTCCCTCTAGCATGTAAGCTCATTGAGCAGGGCCCTCAACCCCTCTGTTCTGGGGTGTCCAACTTGTCTGGTTACAACTACATGTCTGTTCGTCCACCCATTGTATAGCGCTGTGGAATTTGATGGCGCTATATAAATATCATAATAATAATAATAATAATTATATATATATATATATATATATATATATAATATAATTTGGCAATTGTATCATTATGAATCTATTCTATTTTGTAATTGTGCAAATGGCTTATATGATGCCTTTGAAAAAAAATCTTCTTAAATAATTTTGATTATAACATTATTAATACAATATTTGTACATAATTTCTAATTCTAATGCTAGATTAACAGAGAACATATTTAGTGCAGTTTTTTATTTTGAAATTTACAAGCTAATGGTTACGATTTCTTATATATTATGCTAGATTAACAGAGAACATATTTAGTGCAGTTTTGTATTTTGAAATTTACAAGCTAATTGTTACAATTTCTTATATATATATATATATATATATATATATATATATATATATATAGTTAATACAATGTTAAACAAAAATCTGCACACCAGTCAAGCCATAAGACTTGCTTTTCCCACAGAAATCCCAAATCTGCAGTGATGTTACAACCGCAAAGGATTCTGGGTGGGCATATGCAAATTAGTTAATTAAATAATCACATTTTTGCCTCATTCCATTTTAAACATGGATTCCTTTTAATCTGTGTTTGCAGTATACAACTGCTTGGAACACAATTTAGGAAAAGATGCAAAACCAGTGAACCACTCATGGACAGCTGTTTCGTTGTTAATGCAACTCATCAGCATGAGGTTGATTACTGCTTTGCTTATTGAGGCTTGGTAGTGCTTGGGAAGCAAAATCCAAATAGGTTATGGTGGGGAAAAAATGTGATTGAAAACCCCTTCCACCTGAAGTCTGTGGATAGTTAATACAATGTTAAACAAAAATCTGCACACCATATATATATATACACACACACACCCACACACATATATATATATATATATAATGTATATATTTTGCAGTACACTGATTGGCATATTTTCACACCCTTTTGGCTCGTCTGTTTTTGTTCCCATACTGCGATTTCCACAATAAAATTCTGGGATACCAAACTTTCAATTGGCCAACATTTAGGTGTCCTGACATATTTCCTGTTTTTGGAAAAAAACGGTTCCGCCGAGCCAAATTTTCTCGTCGTATGCAAGTCTATCCACATTGATGTTTCTGTTCAATGACTGCAGGGTGGGTTGGATCTGACAGATTAGATCATACTCAAATGTGGATTAAAAAATAAAAAGTCACTGGAAAACTGCTTTAATAAAATAAAATGCACTGCACAAAAAAGCACAAACTCTGCCATCATATATGTCATGATTATTTAGCTTTCAATGCAATGACTTCATTCACGAAGGAGCACAGCCAGGTACATCCTAAATAGAATGAATTTAATGAGCTTGCTGCCAATGTTTAAACCAGAAATCAGTGCATATAGACATCAAGTCACTCTTGCAGAAACTAATTTGTTATCATTAGTCATGGTTATGGAGACAAACAACATTGATTATGTCTTTAGAAAACCAAGTGAACAATAGCAGTCATGTTAAATTAAAAAGGACATTGCACAGATGCATAATGTATACAGTAGCTAACTTAGCTCATGAGTTTTATTTAAAACATCTAGAATATATTAAACATATGCTTGTTTTTTTATATATATATAACAAAATATGGGAGCACAAGCACAGGAGATATTAATTGAAATTGAGTGAAATTTCTCAAACTATTTATTTATAAAATAAAAGGCGTCAAATATTTTTCAACTCAGTAATGATGTCTGTTAATAAAAATAATTGAGGTTCATTAAAAGGGATATTTGTATACTTACTGTAACTGTTTCCTGATTTTTTTGCATGGGAGCATATACAATTGAGTTAGAAAAAAAAAGAGATCTTTACGAAAAAGGCCTCCTTGTCCTTCTGATACTCAGCAGTTTGTGTTCCAGAGCTACCACAGTAAATACTATAGCCTGGAAAAAAAAATAGCTTGTGCATTTTCCTAGTCCTAGCTAAATGTGACAGCATAAACAACTGGGTAATATCAAAGTTATAATTACTAGGGCTGAACCAGAAAGGAAGAAGCAACCTGAAAGATATGTCTTGAAATATAGACAGAAGAATAAAGTATTCATTAAAAAGCTAAAGGTATCATAACTGAGCAACATCAATATATATGTAATATCCCAAGGTGAAAATACCTCTAGTGTGGTAGTAGTAAAGGCACAAGCAGAATAAAAGTATACATCAAACATGGCAACCATGCAACATTCACCCGAAATGGATGATAATGGTATCCAGTAGACATGTGCATTTGTTGCGCTCTTCCTTAAACAAGTTAATTTGTTGACTTTGAATATTTGAGGATCTTTCACTCCAATGTTCCCCTTTCTAACATTGCAAAGAGCTGTGGAATAAGTTAGCACTATAGAAATGCCTATAATAGTAATTCTTTCTTTTCTTTCCATCTTATAAATCGAGATAAGTATGCCTCATTTTTTGGGGTTCATAGATGGGAAGCTATGGTTTGGTCCTTTTTGATATTCCATCTTGTTTTAGAGGTTTAATTATGTTTTAAATTTGCTATTTTTGTATTTCTCATTATAGATCTATATACCCGCATTCTCACATAGGTACTTCAAGCCCCTCAATTGTTTGATAGAATATTTATATTTTCATTAGAATAATCCATTGTCCATTTGTCCTGTTTTTTTTTTACTACTTTAGATTTTGGGAGTTTTTTTGCCTACAATTTGCGGGGCTTACTATTTTCCCTCTAAGACTCTGGGCCTAACTTGCCAGCCTGGCAGTCTCCAGCTGCGCATGTGTGCAATTAGGGGCCTCTTTCTAGCAATCCGATCATGGATCCTGAGACATACTTCATCGCATCTGTGAGGTTTGTTTTGCTCATTCTTATTAATTTTAGAAATTTTTTTTTTTTACATGCACTTGTCAATCCTGGATTCAGTAATCAACACAACTGGGTGTTGGTGGTTGTTTAGGATTGAGTATGCGCTCATTTACTCCCCCTCTTTGTCTAATGACCACTCTTTTTCTACCTTTGTTTGGTGTTTTTTGGATAATTATATATATATATATATATATATTTGTGTTCGGGGCAAATAGCCGTATATGGAGTAAGGTTCCAGCATAAGTGTAGGATAGTATAAAGGGAGCAAGACGGTTGTGGTGTGCCGAGACCGACGATACGGTAGGCCTGTAAATAAAGAGGGCCCACCAAGGAGTAAGTAAGTAAAGTAAATGGAAAGAAAAGAGAAAGTGTTGAAATGAGGAGTCGGTGGGAGGGTCATTCTGATACTGACCTCAAGCGATATGAGTCAGGTAAGGGGTGTCCCTTATATAGGGGAGTGAATTAATTTAAGCCCCTCCCACAAATACAGGCCAAACGGCCTTAAAACTTGTGTTCGGGGCAAATAGCCGTATATGGAGTAAGGTTCCAGCAAAGGTGTAGGATAGTATAAAGGGAGCAAGTCGGTTGTGGTGTGCCGAGACCGACGATACGGTAGGCCTGTAAATAAAGAGGGCAAAAAGAATAATCAAAGATTTAATACAGTCAACAATATATACAAATTAACCAGACATTTCCTTAAATGCATTACGGTATTTAATTCCTTGAAGGATTTTGAAGGTAGGAATCTAGGACCGCAACTGGAAACCATTTGTTGTGGGTAGGATAGTATGTTATCTCTACTGTTGGTGCGTGTTGACTTGTTTCGGAATGTGGTAGAGCCAATAGGTAATGATATATGTGTTTACATATGTGGGATCGTTGAAGACAATGATCTGTCTGAGTGGTGGTTATGGTAGTGGATTCTCTGGCCTGAGAAAGGCATAAAAGGCAGTGTGTATGGCTGGTAATGGCCGACTTGGTAGTATAATTGAATGGTTGTAGCTCTAATAGGTCCGATAAGGATGGAAAAGTTGGATGCCTATTGGTAATCTCTGAGAGGAACGTGGGGGGATGGATTCCTGAAAACCTCTGAGTATATTCTTGTCTGGTATGATAGCATGAAGTTATGGTAGTTTTGGCCATAGGTTACCCTGTGTTGTTGAATGCCTGTAAAATATTAAATTAATGGTGTGTGAGATGGTTTTAGTTTAAGGTGGCAAAAAATGAAGCAAAACCTAGGAGAAATGTTATGACACAGGTTGAGCTATGTCGTGTTCCAATGAAATTCTTTAAAGCCAGGTGAATAGCTGTGTTATGCGTTCTACAAGTATGGGATGAAAGTGCTAGGTGGGATAGTGCATGCTATGCTGCATGAGTATGTCTAATCCATGATTTTGTCTCTGGAACGAAAGAGTGGCTGTGACTGTATGGGCGGCTGTAGGAAGCGTATGATGAACATGCCTGGAATATAAATGAGAAAATTGTCGGCAGGGATGTATACCCCCGCCTGGCACATGAAAGTAAAAGAAATGTGGTAAGTGGCCAACCAAGTGAGTTCCCCAGCAATACCATGATCGTATGGATGATGAGTGGCATTTGTTGATGATATGACATGTGCTTAGTTGTCTGAGTAACAACAGATTGATGACCCTGACCATGATTTACCCCATGCCACAGCAGCTTCTTTTAGCGGGGAAAGGATTGCCCATTTTATGCCATGTAAGTGCCAGTTTGTAGGGTAGATGGTAGCTGTTTACTGTGTTGATGATATTGGTCTTACTTAACGAAGCTTCAACCCATGCTTGAGTGATAGCTGTAAAGGTAGATCAATGGTGTGTATAGTAAGGAAACTCCTCAGAGGGTATGAGGGAGTTGAGACTTGGGGTAGTGAAGGTGTGTGGTGCCAATAAGTCTATGGTTAGTCTTTGTTTAAGGGAAGATTCCCTTGTGACAATACCAATGTGTTTGTGTTTGGTGCCATGCTGTAAATGGTGGAGATTGGAAAACCCAAGTAAAAACCCCTCTGCAAATCTTGGCTATGTGTGTGTTTACAGCCGACGGTTCTGTTGTGCTGACTGTAAGTGAGGGCATGCTATATTCCTTGAGGGTTTATTTATGATAAATGTATGGGAGCCCTTTGAAGCTCCAGAGCCTTAGTAAATCTACTACAAGTCTGGAAGTATGATGAGTCAGTAGTGTTGAAAATGCATTGGTGTGTACAGATGGTGAGTACGTTATTTGTAAGTTGTATTGGGACACATGGTTTGCCATGTGCCCTGAATGATTTGAACATATATGCAACAGTCTATATGCAATGCAACTACTAATACCAATTGTCTCTGGTAGTTCAGAGGTGCTGGTACCTGGAGCCTGAGAGTGCTCGTCCGTTTGTTTGGGAGAAAATCCCTTCTGTATGGGTACCTGCACAAATAAGCATCTTTACATATTCCAAATGCCAACACAACCAAGGGATGGTCAGTTCCCGATTTACCTAGAATCCCTGAGTCTGACCATCATAGATACATCATCATACATATATATGCCTTGTTTCCCCAATGTGCCGGGATCATATGTGCAGGGTTAATGTCTTGTACCAAGAATTGATTGTACCAGATAACAGAGTTTTGGTTGGTGCTGGTTGTACAGTAGCGTGAGGCCCAGCCTTGTGAGGGCTGTGACCGACTCGAGATTGCCAGTCTGTCGTAATTTTTTTGGCTCATGAGTTTATGAGTGAGGCTAGCATGGCCTGGGTGTCACCCGAGTTGGTGTTGCTGGGCCTTCCCCTGCCTCCGTGATGTCCGTTGATGTATGGAGGAGTTTGAATAACTCTGCTTTCCTTGCTGTGGCAGGGTAGGGGATTTGTCACCTCCTTAGGTCGGAGCCACATCTCCTCTGCTTGAAGGTGTATCACTTCTAGCTGGGGTGCCAGGAAGAGGTGATTCTTCACCATCTTTTTGAGAAATACTTAAATAACAATAAAGATTGCAATTATTATTTGTACCCAGGGGTCTTGTACTGGCTTGCTAGCTAAGCCGTAAGGCGAAACGATTAGGCTTGGTGTTTTTTGGTGACTGGTGAGGCCCTGCTAGTTGCCAAGTGGCTTGAGAGGCTCTATCTATGCTTGGCGCGAGGGGATTTTTTGTGGCCACCGAACGTTGTGGCAGGATGTTGGCCTCTCGGTGACAGTAACCAGAAAATAGGAAGGGGAGTGACAGGTGAGGCCCTCTCTATGATACAATGCGAGGCGGCTAGCTCACGAGTGGCCCGAGGGGTGTATGCCTCCGAGTGTGAGGCGGGGTGTTGGCCTCGCGGGACCACTAACCAAAGCGTAAAGCAGAGAAAACAGGGGGTAATACCTATTGGGCCATAGAACCCTAATTGCCAGTACATTACTACTACTCCAGGGAAGGTAAGAGATGAAGGTGTATCACTTCTAGCCGGGGTGCTAGGAAGAGGTGATTCTTTACCATCTTTTTGAGAAATACTTAAATAACAATAAAATTGCAATTATATATTTGTACCCAGGGGTCTTGTACCTGCTTGCTAGCTAAGCCGTAAGGCGAAACGATTAGGCTTGGTGTTTTTTGGTGACTGGTGAGGCCCTGCTAGTTGCCAAGTGGCTTGAGAGGCTCTATCTATGCTTGGCGCGAGGGGATTTTGTGTGGCCACCGAACGTTGTGGCAGGATGTTGGCCTCTCGGTGACAGTAACCAGAAAAATAGGAAGGGGAGTGACAGGTGAGGCCCTCTCTATGATACAATGCGAGGCGGCTAGCTCACGAGTGGCCCGAGGGGTGTATGCCTCCGAGTGTGAGGCGGGGTGTTGGCCTCGCGGGACCACTAACCGAAGCATAATGCAGAGAAAAAAGGGGGTAATACCTATTGGGCCCTAGAACCCTAATTGCCAGTACACTATTACTATTCCAGGGAAGGTAAGAGATGGATAACTACGTGAGCAGGTGTACGTACCTGGTAGTATGGTATTGAACCTGACAATCCGTATAGGTTTTTTAGTAGTAACTGTAACCTGAATGGATAAAATCGTATGGCATAAGGAAATATGGCATAGACCAAGCTTATCTTAAAACATATAGTATATGTGAAAGTAAAGTGCCGTGATATGTAAATATTAAACATCATATCCATACTGGTTAAATATGTATCAATCTTAACCCATTAAGTGCCGTATGTATGTGAACCATAGTACCAGTTACGTATATACAGATGCGTGTGCTACTGTGTAATAATATGTGTATTTATAACAGATGTTGATATACTGCTTGCTATGTGAATTGTTGTATGCCTTATTGAATGGTCAGTGAACATGGTGTTGCAAAATGCAAGTGCACTGGAGATCTGCCGAGTGCCCTATAGGTGGCAGTGTAGTTGATACTGATTGGTATGTGAAATGTTGTTTGTCTGTTGACCTATAGGGGTCAGTGTTTTGGTGTTTGTAAAACCCCATGAAAAACCCCATGAAAATTGTCAATGTACTTGACAGACCTGTAGGTGGCAGTGTTGATAGAACTACTGTTAGTCTTGATGTGAAATGTAAATTATTGTGAATTAAACCTGAAGTTGAGCCCGTGTTGGAGTTTAATTTATGGTTTATGGTTATGTTTAAAACAATCTTATGTGTAATTTATATTGGCTGGTAATTGTATATGACATGTGGAGACAGTTTTGCTGTTGAGTAGGGGTCAGAAATGCTGATTGTATGGTAAAATACCCTTTAACCCCTGAAGGATACATGACATGTGTGACATATCATGATTCCCTTTTATTCCAGAGTTTGGTCCTTAAGGGGTTAATCCAAATGCAAGGTTAACGTGAGATTTTGAGTGTGACCTGTAGGGGTCAGTGTGGTTTATGTGAAACATTGTTCGTGAGCTATTCCCCAGCATTATAGTTGTGAAACAAACAGTGCCCGTTTGACAATATACAATAAGTGAACATAATAGCTTAATAACAGTCATTGTAACAAACCAAAGTTCTGTTCGTGGGTTGTAAACGCACGAAACATGTGTGTAGTGCAATAGTAAATACATGAACTAGTTCCCGTTTGGCAGAAAATTGCACGAACCGTGAGCCTGGTATGTCAGGGAAACAAAACGAAACGAGCAGTGAGATTCGAAATGCACGCACAGAATTGCCTAGTATGTTTAGGCAATTGAAACAGAATGTGTTCCCGTTTGGAAGTATGCTAATGCTCGAAATGAGCCAGTGACAGATATAAACAAGTAAATTTAAACAAATGATATGCATGAACATGCAGTGGTTTTAGGACAGATTTAGACAAAATGCAGCCGTAAAGTGAGGACCTGACCCGAGCATCGTGCCGTGGGACTGATGCCTGGCGTAACGGGTAGGTCGACTTACGGTTTGTGAGTCACTTGGACACCATACACAGCGATAGATTGAAGAAAGAATGTGGAAGGCCGGAAAAGCCTGTGGCTGAATTCCTGACACAGCTCAGCTTAGAAAACCTCATGGAGTAATCAGGTAAAATGGCGTCTGGATGACCCGGAAGTGGAAATCATTCTGATGCTGATCTCAAGCGATATGAGTCAGGTAAGGGGTGTCCCTTATATAGGGGAGTGAATTCATTTAAGCCCCTCCCACAAATACAGGCCAAACGGCCTTAAAACATATATAGTTTGTGTGTAGATGGAGCTCCAACCCTTTGATAAAGGCTGTAAAAAGAACACTGTAGCATTTGGAATACAAACATGTGTTCAGTTCATTTCATTTTTTCCATCTTTTTTTTCTTGTTTGCATGAAATAGATGTATATATCTTCTAATATCAATGAGGTAGATTTTGATTGCATCGGGTGCTGCTGTGGTTACATAGTTACATAGTTACATAGCTGAAAAGAGACTTGCGTCCATCAAGTTCAGCCTTACTCACATTTGTTTTTTTGCTGTTGATCCAAAAGAAGGCAAAAAAAACCCAGTTTGAAGCACTTCCAATTTTGCAACAAACTAGGAAAAAAAATTCCTTCTTTACCACAGAATGGCAATCAGATTTATCCTTGGATCAAGAAGTTATAACCCTATATTGAAAAAATATAACCTTGAATCTTCTGCTTTTGCAAGTATGCATCTAGTTGCTGTTTGAACATCTGTATGGACTCTGATAAAACCACTTCTTCAGGCAGAGAATTCCACACCCTTATTGTTCTTGCATTAAAAAAACCTTTTCTTTGCCTTAGACGAAATCTTCTTTCTCCCAGTCTAAACGTATGACCTCGTGTCCTATGTAAAGTCCGGTTTGTGAATAGATTTCCACACAATGGTTTGTGTTGGCCCCGAATATATTTGTATAATGTTATCATATCCTCTCTCAGGCAATGTTTTTCTAAACTAAAGAGGTTGAAATTTGTTAACCTTTCTTCATAGCTGATATCTTCCATGCCTTTTATTAATTTTGTAGCCCGCCTCTGCATTTTTTTTAGTGCCATAATAATTTTCTTTAGAACAGGTGCCCAAAATGGAACAGCATATTCAATATGTGGTCTTACCAGTGATTTATAAAGAGGCAAAATGATATTCTTAATGAATGCCCTTTTCCATGCATGACAATACCTTATTGGCCTTAGCCACTGCTGATTGACATTGCACATTGTTGCATAGTTTGTTGTCTATAACAATTCCCAAGTCCTTTTCGTGTGTTGTTATCCCTAATTTGCTTCCATTAAGGGTATACGTTGCTTGTGCATGCTTTACACCGAAGTGCATAACTTTGCATTTTTCAAAATTAAATTTCATCTGCCATTTGAGTGCCCAGTCCCCCAAGTCTATCTAAATTCCTCTGCAGCAAAGTAATATCTTGCTCACATTGTATTACTTTACAGAGTTTTGTGTCATCTGCAAACACTGAAACATGACTTTCAATGCTTTTTTCAAGATCATGGTTATATGAATATGTTTTACTTTTAACCACCAGAGGCAGTGGTTTTCCACAGAGCTGTACATAATTTTATGATAGCTTTAAGACTGATCTTTTTATACTTAGTGCATCCTCATACAAATATTGAACATTTTATTTCGTAGGCCTGGCCTATTTTCCCTAAAACAGTTGCACTTTGGGTTTAATTATTTAAATATCCAGGAGGGTGACCTCTACACATTGGATACATAAGACTGAACCACTCCCTGCTCCTCAACAAACTTTTTTTTTTTAATGATGTTAGAGGTTCCCTTTAATAGCTTATGTTTGCTGGTGTATTTTTTCCCTCTTTTTTTCCATATTGCTGCTGAATACTTGGACATATCTTGTTCTAATCATCAAGTATTTATATTTAGTTTTGATGTTTTACAATTTTTTCACCATGCAATTTTTCACCCCACAAATTAAAATAAATATGTTTTTTTACAGGAAATGAATGAAACAATTAGTTAAATAGTTTCACAGCTGTTAGCAGCTGTTGATTGCCAAATGTTCACATTTATTTTTCCTGTCATTGTGGAAACTCTGTGAACGTTAGTAAATATCACAGCTCTTTTTTGTGACTTATGAGCATAGCTACATTTTCCATATATGCTACTTTTTATGATAGTGCCCCATGAGAGCAGATTGATATCTCTTTTGTGTTTTTTCATGGATGTTCTTGTTTCCAATGCATTCATTCTAGACCAGCAAATGTAGTCTTATGGGCATCATTGTATCTCTGTTCTTATGTCTGAGAAGCGTCAATGTTATTTTCGGTACTATATCTGTAACACCCATACAGCCACAGTGTTAT
>OW240915.1:105801688-105888457 GCA_933207985.1 Pelobates cultripes
TGTGTGTATATGAATGCAGAGTGTGTTTGTGTATGTGATGCAGAGTGTGTTTGTGTATGTGATGCAGAGTGTGTAACCTTTTTTGGGGTGGGCATTTTTATTATTTTTTATTATTATTATTATTTTAATATTAAATTTTATTTTTAATATTATTACATTTTTATTTTATTTTATTTTAATATTATTAAAATGTTTGTTTTATTTTAATATTATTAAAAAAATTATTTTATTTTATTATTAAAATTTTTATTTTATTTTTTTAGCCCCCCCTCCCTGCTTGTTAGCTGGCCAGGGAGGGGGGCTATATTATTCCCTGGTGGTCCAGTGCTGTGTATTGTGCAGGAGGGGGGCTGGCAGCGAGCTGTAACTTACCTTTCCTGCAGCTCCTGTCAGCTCCCTTCTCCTCCATGCCGGTCAGCTCCCCTGTCAGCTCCACTGTAAGTCTTGCGGTCTGAGTGCCACACGGAGCGTTGCCATGGTATCCCGTGGCAACGCTCTGACGCCGCGGCTCTCGCGAGACTTACAGTGGAGCTGAAAGGAGAACTGACCGGCATGGAGGAGAACGGAGCTGACAGGAGCTGCAGGAAAGGTAAGTTACAGCTCGCTGACAGCCCCTAACAGGACCGCCGGGCTTGTACTGAGCCCGGCGGTCCTGGTCTGTATTATGGCAATGTAAGTTGCCATAATACAGACACTGACTCGAGTATAAGACGAGTGGGTTTTTTTCAGCTCAAAAAATGTGCCGAAAAACTCGTCTTATACTTGAGTATATACGGTAATTTGTTCATTCAATTCTAAAGACAGCATAATAAGTCTTCAAATTCTAGGACAATCAACAGCTCTCAAATACAATGAATATTCAGTAAGCTATGTTAAGTCCTTTGCTGTTATGCTGATTGCTGTCTGAGCACAAAATGTTTTAAAGGAACACTCCAATCACCATAGTCACTACAAGTGCAATGTCGTGGTTTTGGAGCCAGGCATGAGGGGTCTGTAGGGTACTGCTCTTTGCCTATGGTGCAGCTTAGTGAAAGCCAGAAGGTCCTGTTTAGTAGCTTTGGTTACTTCTCCTATGCAAATCCCTGCACCACTGGAATTAGCACAGTGAAGAGAGCTTTGGACTATCAGTCACCTGTAATGGAAGCATGAGTGGTGTCTGGTGAACCCCAGATAAGTAGTCAAACCATTCTAAAGTAGAGATGTCCCGAACAGTTCGCTGGCGAATAGTTCCTGGCGAACATCGCATGTTCGCATTCGCCACGGCTGGCGAACATATGCGATGTTCGGACCGCCCCCTATTCCATATCATTGAGTAAACTTTGACAACCCCCCCACCCGCCGCTCGGGGGTGGGGGTTGTCAAAGTTTACTCAATGATATGGGGGGGGACCTACTGTCCTCCCCCCAGCCCCCACCCCTGAGCGGTGGGTGGGGGCCCTAAAAAAAAAAAGGGGGGGAACATCTGTCCCCCCCCGGACCACACCCCTGAGCGGTGGGTGGGGGCAAATAAATCACAATTGGGGGACCTAAGGTCCTCCCCCCTGGCCCCCACCCCTGAGCGGCGGGTGGGGGCCCTAAATACTAAAAAGGGGGGAGAACCTAATGTCCTCCCCCCCGGACCATACCCCTGAGCGGTGGATGGGGGCAAATAAATCACAATGGGGGGGGACCTAAGGTCCTCCCCCCTGGTCCCCACCCCTGAGCGGCGGGTGGGGGCCCTAAATAGTAAAAAGGGGGGGGACCTAAGGTCCTCCCCCCTGGCCCTCACACCTGTCAGTCTTTTCATTTACCTGTCACAGCACTCTGATTGGTTGGTTTGAAATCCACCAATCAGAGTGCTCTGTGTCATTTTACACAGCGTGGGAAAGTTCTTTGGAATTTTCCCACGCTGTGTAATTTGACTCATAACACTCTGATTGGTTACTTTCAATCCACCAATCAGAGTGTTGTTATGAGTCAAATTACACAGCGTGGGAAAATTCCAAAGAACTTTCCCACGCTGTGTAAAATGACACAGAGCACTCTGATTGGTGGATTTCAAACCAACCAATCAGAGTGCTGTGACAGGTAAATGTAGAGACTTACCTGTCAGTCTCTTCATTTACCTGTCAGAGCACTCTGATTGGATGGCTTAAACCCACCAATCAGAGTGCTCTGAGCCTAATTGCAGGGCGGGGCAAGGCTTTATAAGCCTTCCCCCGCCCTGCAGAGCTCAGTCTGCGCGGAGCCCTCGCCGGGTGAAGATGGATTATTTTTTTTTGCGCTTTTTTTTTTTTTATTGCGTCGGTTATTATGGTTTTTTATTTGGCCTTTTTTGGGGCTGAAAAAAGAAGATTTAGAAGAAAGAAAACATCGAATGGTAAGTTTTTTTTTTTTTTACAGGTACTTAATTAACGGTCCCCTCCTCATTATTTTTAGGGTGAGGGGGGTAGGTAGGGGGTTAATTTTTTTTGGGAGGTGACTAGGGGTTTGGGACCCTAGCCACCTAAATAATATTTTAGGGCCCCCACCAGGGTAGTCGGGGAGGACATTACCTCCCTTTTTAGCGAGGGCCCCCCACCGCTGCTCAGGTCGGGGAGGACCTTAGGTCCCCCCCTTTTAGTATTTAGGGCCCCCACCCGCCGCTCAGGGGTGGGGGCCGGGGGGAGGACCTTAGGTCCCCCCCTTTTTAGTATTTAGGGCCCCCACCCGCCGCTCAGGGGTGGGGGCCGGGGGGGAGGACCTTAGGTCCCCCCCCTTTTTAGTATTTAGGGTGCCCACCCGCCGCTCAGGGGTGGGGGCCAGGGGGGAGGACCCTAGGTCCCCCCCCATTGTGATTTATTAGCCCCCACCCACCGCGCAGGGGTGGGGGCCAGGGGGGAGGACAGTAGGTCCCCCCCTCATTATTTTTATGGCCCCCACCCACCGCGCAGGGGTGGGGGCGGGGGGGAGGACAGTAGGTCCCCCCCCTCATTATCTTTATGGCCCCCACCCGCCGCCCAAGGGTGGGGGCCGGGGGGAGGACAGTAGGTCCCCCCCCCATTATCTTTATGGCCCCCACCCGCTGCCCAGGGGTGGGGGCCGGGGGGGAGGACAGTAGGTGCTCCCCTCCATTGTAATTTATGGCCCCCACCCGTCGCACAGGGGTGGGGGCAATAGGTTTTTTTTTTGTTTTTGTTTTTTTACAGTGAGCAGCCACTGGCTGCTCACTGCTTACTAGACATGCCCCTACTCGCTTTTAGTAGATAGCTCTCTAATACCGTGGGAAATAGGGATTTATCTACTAAGCGGCTGCAAGATGCAGCCGCGGATCGGAGTTTGCATGCCACAGTCCAGGTGTTAGTCCCCTTGAAACAACTTTTCCATCACTATTGTGGCCATAAAGAGTCCTTGTGTGTTTTAAAATTCGCCTGCCTATGGTGGTTCGCCCGGTTCGCGGGTTCGCGAACATTTGCCGAAATTCGCGTTCGCCGTTTGCGAACCGAAAATTTCATGTTCGCGACATCACTATTCTAAAGCTATTTCACTACTTCCAATGCAATTACTGTAGGAGTTATGATTCTCTTTAATGTGTATGCAATCATTGTAACCCCCTTAAAATTAAGGGGATACTCTAAGACCATGACCACTACATAAAGCTCCAGTGGCTATGGCACCAGAAGTCCCATGGCAATGTCCGATGGTAAACTGTCAAACTATTTAATAAAGCTTTGACTTGGCACACTTACTAATGGCAAATTGGCACAAGTTACTAAACAATTATCCTCTTAATACTTTCACTATTAAAAATCCCAACAACAACATTTATATAAACCTCATAGTGTTACACAGTTAGCAAACACATTTAGCATAAAACAGCAATGCCAATGAAAGCTATTTCACCGGGCAGTTGTTATTCTAGTGCAACTTGCCCTTCTTTGGAGTGACCTCATAAATCAATGTCTACCTTTGTATCTGCACACAAATAACTAGAGAAAATAAAATAATATGCATGGAAATTCTTAAAGGTAAAAATTGAATATTTAAGAAAAAGTGATCACCAAAGGGTGTATTTACAATATGTCAAATCTATTTTTTTTCTGGCTTCACAGCAAATTTCAGCCAAAATGCAAATATCTGCTATGTCAGCAAAAAACAAAATGTATTAAAACAAACAAATGAATTTTCATTTGCATAGTCACAGTCTATGAGAATTAATGACTTGTAGGAAATGTTATTGTCCCCCGGTGAGCTAGACTCAATCCCAGAAAGCCTTGTATACACCTCCTTTTTTAAACTTCTCCAATGGGAAATTCTTCTGTTAGCCGTTTAACCAACAAAAGGGGAAGGAGGCCAGCAGGAACATAAAGCTCAACAGATCTAAGCATGAGCAAATCAATCAGGCTCCACCACCCTAAAAAACATGAAGCATGACCACATATATAAAAATTAATTTACCTATAAGTATGATAATATGGTCACAGTCTACAAGAATCCATTAACTGTGAGATATGTATACCCAAGCAACATGGACACAAGCCACACAAAGACAGGATGGGCATGTAAAATGGTCCATGGAAGGAATTTTTCATGCCAAATCAAGCAAGGATGCAAAAGCATTAAAATTAATATCAAAATATCAAACATTTGCCAAACGTGTGCAAAGAGGACCAAGTGTCCATTTTACAAATCAACCTCATGGAAACCCCAAGATGAAAAATGTAAGAGGTAGTCACCACTCAAAGAGGATGAGCAGTAATCCTGCCAGGTACTAGTTTACTTGTCAAGGAATAAGCTTGTCAAATCAGAGACTTAAACTAGAAAGCCAAGGAAACAAAGCATTTTGACCCACTATTAGCGTCATGGGGTCTTACCCCTACTTACAGTAAATGGTGAATCCCACAAACAAAGGTATTAAATATAATTATAATCGCATATAAAGGGTATCTGGTCCATCTCTTTCTTTTCTTTTTGATTTATATTTCAAAAGATGAGGTTTGTGGTCCAGACAGATGCTTCCAACTTTGGGCTGGGAGCTGTGCTTAGCCAGGTTAACTCTAAAGGAGAAGAGCATCCTATCCTCTACCTTAGTAGGAAGCTGTTACCCAGGGAGGTGGCCTATGCAGTAATAGAAAAGGAGTGTCTAGCTGTTGTATGGGCTTTGCAGAAATTACAGCCATATCTGTACGGCCAAGACTTTACTGTCATCACTGATCACAACCCGCTGCATTGGCTGGACAGAGTATCAGGTAACAATGGTAAGCTGCTCCGTTGGAGCCTCATCCTCCAACAGTATAATTTCACTGCCCAGCACAAAAAGGGCAGCTTGCATTGGAATGCAGATGGCCTGTCTCAGCAACTAGAGGGTTAATGGTAGACAGATAAATCAGCCTGTGGGTGCATTTTTCTGTCCACCATCTTAAGGGGGAGGTGTCATGCCAAAAGCATGAGTTGGTGTTTGATGTGTGTTTATATATGTTAAGAGTTGTTTTTTTGTAAACCTTGGGATGACATTTATTGTGGTCTTTGATCTTGCACCAGGCCTAGACCATAAAACATCTAGATAGCCATCACCAGAGCTGGACACAAGGAATTTCATAGAGTGGGCAATAGACTGCCAGACCAGCCCCCTCTGATCCCCCCCTAGGGGTCTGCCCACTGAGAAACAACTCGTTTAGATATATGAGGGTGTTGGACTATCCAGGGAGGTCAGTTATTCATTTTTCTTTTGTCTGTAACTTCTAGGAGACCTATACCATCTAAGACTCCCACAAGAATTCTATATGGGGTAAATATATGTAAGGAATTTCTTGTGTTTTCTCCTATTTTATTTTATGTACTGTTTTGCAATTTGTTATCTGTATGTCATTTATTTCTGTATTTTGTACTCAGCACTGTGAATCCTTTTTGTCAGATTAAATGTTTACTTAATCAGCTTGTGTCTCTGTTCTCTATGAGCTTCACTCTCCAGAGGAAAGCTCAGGTAAACACGTTACCAAAAAGGGTTAACTATATATGTTTTATCAGTAAAAGTAGAACGGTGATACTATAATTCTCCTGTGTGTGGGGTAACCTAAGACGCCCGGGTTTAAAAGTCTTGGTGGTGGCAGTAGAGTAAAGTGTATTAAGGGGGTTAGTGTAGAAGGGATTGCAGGGGTTAATTGAGTGGTTGCTGGGACTAGCAACAGGTAACCAGGGGTCTGGTGTCATTAACCCTGTCACTTCCACACTCTCCCCACTGTCTCGGCTGGGCCTATAGCCCACGCACGTGACAAACTGGCGGCAGCTAGTGGGATATATTTAGAGATTTTTAGTGCTTGCTAGATTTTACCTGTAAAGGGGGTCTTAGCACTAAAAGAAATTGCATACTTGTTTTTGTGTAATTTCCAAAGACCAAGCTCAGTGCTGATTTAAAATACATACAAAGTGCAAAACAGTTCTCCCCTCCCATCTTTTGTTTTTCTTTCTCTATCCTATTTGTGAATATGGAGGCCTATCGCAAACAATCAAAAGAGGCCTTGGAATTGTTGTGCCAAGAAAAGAATTTACCAACTTTTGGCAAAAATAAGGCACAACTTATTGCTGACCTTGTGGAGGCTGACAGCCATATTTTCCAGCCAGAGACGGACACTGAAAGGGTTACCGAGCTCCCTACTACTGCAGGAGTGTTGCTTACTGAAATGCCTGGTGGTTGTACCCCTCAAAACATTAAGGACATTTGCTCAACTGATTTATTTCGGCAACTGATGGCTGCAAATCCCCAGGAGGCCCTGCATGTGATGATCCAACAGCAGGCTGCAGAAAGGGAATCTGCAGAGAGGCTAGCCGAAAGGGAAGCGCAAAGGCATGCTGCAGAAAGGGAATCTGCAGAGAGGCTAGCCGAAAGGGAGGCACAAAGGAGACATGAGCTGGAACTTGCTAAACTGCAATTTACCCTTCAGTCCTCACTGAACAGCAATGCATCAGAGTCCAGCACACGTAGGCTCCGTAAGGATGATTTTCCTTCCCTCGAAGAAGGGACAGATTTGGATGTATTTTTAAAAAGTTTTGAGAAAGTATGCAGGCAGCATCAACTACCCTCAGACCAGTGGGGCAGATATTTAACTCCACAACTGAAAGGGAAAGCCTTGGATGTGTTTGTGTCCCTTCCCCCAGAGACTGATAACAACTATGAGGCAATCAAATCTGCATTGCAAAAAACTTTTAACCTTACTCCTGAGTCTTACAGGAAAAAGTTTAGGAGTATGCAGCAATGCCCATCATCCAGCTGCATTCTATATATTGCACAATTAGAAACCACGTTCCGGCAATGGGTAACAGGAGTACAAGCTACTACCTATGAAGCCCTTAATGACTTAATGGTCCTGGAGCAGTTCTTGCAGACCCGGAGCCCTAATGTACGAGAGTGGATTTTGGAAAGAAAGCCAAAAAATGCTAGGGCTGCTGCAGAACTGGCAGATGACTATGCCGACATCCATGCACCCACATCCAGGCGTGGACTGGTGTCAGCTGCTACTTCGACCTGGAGAGAAGCTACAGTTCAATCCCCACCTGTAAGATCTGCAGTGAGAACTTCACCGCCGACTGCCAGCGTAGCCGGGGCTATGTCAAGTGAGTAAGATGCCCGCCGTTGTTTTCGATGCAACCAGATTGGTCATCTGAGCAGGACTTGCCCCACTAGGAATATGCCCTCACCAGCCCGTGGAGGGGCACCATCAGTTTTGCTTGTGGGTGGGTCTGTGGGAAAACGAGAGGATAACCTGCAGAGTGTAATTGTGGGTGACCGAGTGACCATGGGACTGAGAGATTCTGGAGCTTCCTTCACCCTGGTGCGACCTGAAGTGGTGAATATGGAGGACATAATCCCTGGAAGAACCATGTCCATCAAAGGAATTGGGGGTGTACGCCCCGCTGTGCCCTTGGCACGTGTGTACCTTGATTGGGGTGCGGGCAAAGGTTTGCGGGAAGTGGGGGTTTCGGAGGATATCCCTGTTAATGTTCTGTTGGGGAATGATTTGGGCAGGATGCTCTGTCACTATGCTCCAGAGGACACTGTTTGTGAGCCAGGACTGACTGCTCCACCTAAGGTATTGTGTGAAACTTTGGGAGACATTGTGAAGTGTGATTGCTGGGAGGGAGAGCAGGGTGTGGATAAATATCTACCTGTAACTGAACCAGTGATGTCTACCAAATGTAATATAGGGGTGAGTAGTGATGTGCCTGTATCAAAATACTGTGAGGCTGGGATGTCAGAGAGTAAGGGGGAGGAGGAAGGTGAAAGCCAGGGATGTGTACTCCTGGTGGCAGTAGTAACACGTCGGCAGTGTGCCAGAGCTGCAGCGGTAGAACAGGCAAAGAATGGTGTAGACCCTATCCCACCCCTTGAGGCTCTGCCAGAGGGAGCAGTACCTTCTTGTGCAGCATGGTGGGGAGAGGGCAATAAGAATTTCCTGGAAGCTCTGCGCAGTGACCCCTCCTTGGAAGGGCTGAGACACCGCGCTGAACAACCAGGCACTGACACAGATAGGCACCGTGTATATTGGGATAATAATATATTGTACTGGGAATCCCTTCCTGTCAATATAGAGGGGACCAGGGAGGGAGAAAGACGACTAGTGGTTCCTAGGAAGTTCAGGGGTGAGCTGCTGAGGTTAGCCCACGAAACCCCTTTGGCAGGACACCTAGGGGTAACCAAGACAAAATCAAGATTGGCTCACAATTTCTACTGGCCTGGCATGGGCACTGCAGTTGCAAATTACTGCCGGTCCTGCCATGTCTGCCAGAGAGTGGGTAAATCTGGGGATGTTACTCGTGTTCCCTTAGTGCCTCTGCCCATCATAAACGTACCCTTTGAACGAGTTGCCGTAGATATTGTGGGGCCGTTGGCTATCCCCAGCAGTACCGGGAAGCAATTTATTCTGACAGTGGTGGATTATGCAACCAGATATCCTGAAGCCATCGCCTTATCCTCTATCAGGGCAGATAAGGTAGCGGACGCTCTGATCAGTATATTTTGCAGGGTGGGTTTCCCTAAAGAAATGCTCACTGATCGAGGTATGCAGTTTATGTCTAATCTGATGCAGAGTCTCTGTAAGAAGGTTAATGTACAGCACTTGGTAGCAAGCCCTTACCATCCCCAAACCAATGGTCTCTGTGAGAGGTTTAATGGGACCTTGAAACAGATGCTCAAAACATTTGTAGAATCACAGGGCCGGGAATGGGAGAAGTATTTACCCCATTTACTATTTGCTTACAGGGAGGTACCACAGGAATCCACAGGAATCCACAGGTTTTTCACCCTTTGAATTACTCTATGGACGCAAAGTGCGGGGACCCCTAGATTTAGTAAGGGAAGAATGGGAGGGGAGGCTACACACTCCAGAAACTTCTGTGGTGGAATACGTTCTTAAGTTTAGGGACAGGATGCAGACATTGACAGGGCTAGTGCATGACAATCTTACAGCAGCGCAGTCTAGGCAGAAATATTGGTATGATCGCAATGCTAGGGACCGGGTCTATGAAGTGGGACAAAAGGTCATGGTTTTGAACCCCATAAGACAAAATAAGTTGCAGGCTGCCTGGGAGGGTCCCTTCCTCATTTTGCAGCGTTTAGAACCCACCACCTACGTAGTAGCCCTCGATGAAAAGGGTGAGAGGCAGAGGCAGTATCATATTAACATGTTAAAGGAATATTATGACCCAGAGAATTTGGTACTCAGTGTATGTAGTTCACCAGAGGAAGAACTAGGTAATGATCCTTTGCTGGATCTGGTACAGGAAGCTAAAGGCCAGGAATCCCTACAAGATACAAAAATCAACCCAGAGCTCTCAGCTGAACAGAAGAGGCAGCTACATCAGGTACTAGGCCCCTTTAGTGACACATTTACCGGGCAGCCAGGACGAACCACACTAGCCACCCACCACGTAGATACTGATGGCCAACCACCACTACGACAGGTAGCCTACCGGGTATCCCCAGAGGTAAGGGCCCACATCCATAAGGAGATTGAAGACATGTTGGGGCTTGGGGTAATTAGGAAATCAAAGAGCCCCTGGGCTTCTCCTGTAGTGCTGGTTCCCAAGAAAGATAAATCCATCAGGTTTTGTGTAGACTATAGAAGGTTAAATGCAGTGACCACATTTGATGCTTACCCCATGCCCAGGATAGATGAACTACTGGATCAGTTAGCAGGTGCTCAGTATTTAACTATTATGGATTTGAGTCGAGGGTACTGGCAAATCCCTCTGACTCCAGAAGCCCAAGAGCGGTCAGTGTGATGCCTTTTGGGATGAAAAATGCCCCGGCCACTTTTCAGCGATTGGTTAATCAATTATTGGAGAGCCATGAGGAATACGCAGTGGCATACCTGGATGACATTGCCGTATTTAGCAAGACCTGGGAGGAGCACTTGGTTCATTTGGGCAAAGTAGTGGAGCAAATAAGAGGGGTAGGGCTCACCATCAAACCGGAAAAGTGTCAGATAGGCATGACAGAGGTGCAGTATCTGGGGCACAGAGTAGGAGGGGGGTCCATTCGCCCTGAACCCAGTAAGGTGGAATCTATTACGGCCTGGCCAGTCCCTAAGACCAAGAAACAGGTCATGTCATTTTTGGGGACAGCAGGGTATTATCGCAGATTTGTCCCAGACTACAGTGAGACAGCCAAACCACTCACAGATTTAACTAAAAAGAAAGTATCCAAGCAGATAACGTGGACTGAGGACTGTGAAAAAGCCTTCACTGCCTTAAAGACAGCCTTGTCTAGCTTCCCAGTCCTTCAGGCCCCAGATTTTAGTAAGAGGTTTGTGGTCCAGACAGATGCTTCCAACTTTGGGCTGGGAGCTGTGCTTAGCCAGGTTAACTCTAAAGGAGAAGAGCATCCTATCCTCTACCTTAGTAGGAAGCTGTTACCCAGGGAGGTGGCCTATGCAGTAATAGAAAAGGAGTGTCTAGCTGTTGTATGGGCTTTGCAGAAATTACAGCCATATCTGTACGGCCGAGACTTTACTGTCATCACTGATCACAACCCGCTGCATTGGCTGGACAGAGTATCAGGTAACAATGGTAAGCTGCTCCGTTGGAGCCTCATCCTCCAACAGTATAATTTCACTGTCCAACACAAAAAGGGCAGCTTGCATGGGAATGCAGATGGCCTGTCTCAGCAACTAGAGGGTTAATGGTAGACAGATAAATCAGCCTGTGGGTGCATTTTTCTGTCCACCATCTTAAGGGGGAGGTGTCATGCCAAAAGCATGAGTTGGTGTTTGATGTGTGTTTATATATGTTAAGAGTTGTTTTTTTGTAAACCTTGGGATGACATTTATTGTGGTCTTTGATCTTGCACCAGGCCTAGACCATAAAACATCTAGATAGCCATCACCAGAGCTGGACACAAGGAATTTCATAGAGTGGGCAATAGACTGCCAGACCAGCCCCCTCTGATCCCCCCCAGGGGTCTGCCCACTGAGAAACAACTAGTTTAGATATATGAGGGTGTTGGACTATCCAGGGAGGTCAGTTATTCATTTTTCTTTTGTCAGTAACTTCTAGGAGACCTATACCATCTAAGACTCCCACAAGAATTCTATATGGGGTAAATATATGTAAGGAATTTCTTGTGTTTTCTCCTATTTTATTTTATGTACTGTTTTGCAATTTGTTATCTGTATGTCATTTATTTCTGTATTTTGTACTCAGCACTGTGAATCCTTTTTGTCAGATTAAATGTTTACTTAATCAGCTTGTGTCTCTGTTCTCTATGAGCTTCACTCTCCAGAGGAAAGCTCAGGTAAACACGTTACCAAAAAGGGTTAACTATATATGTTTTATCAGTAAAAGTAGAACTGTGATACTATAATTCTCCTGTGTGTGGGGTAACCTAAGACGCCCGGGTTTAAAAGTCTTGGTGGTGGCAGTAGAGTAAAGTGTATTAAGGGGGTTAGTGTAGAAGGGATTGCAGGGGTTAATTGAGTGGTTGCTGGGACTAGCAACAGGTAACCAGGGGTCTGGTGTCATTAACCCTGTCACTTCCACACTCTCCCCACTGTCTCGGCTGGGCCTATAGCCCACGCTCGTGACAGTATTTAATTTGATACGTCATGAATTTTAATAGCTATGTTCATTATAAAAAATGACTCCTCCCAGTTAGACATACAGAGGTTTGCATAGCTAGGTGCAAACTTGGTCTCCATGGCTGTACCTTTAATTTGTATAAAAGAGGTATTAAAAAAGATGTATCACTGGGCCTTAGAGTGGTCGAACTTAATGTAAGAAAGATAAAGACAAAGCTAGTAAATAGCCAAGCTCAGGATATTAGAAATACGGTGAACAGGGTGTGAAGAAGCAGACATCTGAAAGGACTCTATATATAGGAAGAATACCAAATCAAGTATGCTTGTCATATTATATGACATATGTGAGCCACAGCAGCTTCATAGGCCTGCATAATAGTGTAAATAACTCTATCAGAGAAACACTTGTATCTCAGAATTTGACATTCAAGTGCCATCCCATCAAAGACACGGACCAAATGTCTGAACGAGCTCTGAACCAGGAGGTCTGAACATAGAGAGAGAGTCCAAGTTTCTGATCCTGGCATCTTGATCCACATCCTGGTAATTCAAGATTTAAAACTCCCAGACTTTGAACACAGTAGACCAGTGTAACTCAAGAACTATCTCTACAATGGATTAAATGAGCCAGTATAACCAAAAGCTTGCCATTCCTCGCAATGCATCAAGCCCTGACACTCTCAGGGTACAGGCAAACTAGATCATTAATACATATATGACATGACATTCCCAGCCTATGGGCAAATTAGAAGCATACTGTTGACTCCACAAAGACAGGGATTATTAATTTGAAGCAACAGATTTTAAATAATCCTAAATGTTTATATTAATTTTCAATAAAAATGTCAAACATACAGTTGTATGCAGATTATTAAAATGCACATAAACATGAATATTGTTTCTGTAGTATTTGAATCATCTAATTAACCATCACACAGTTTCCCAATAAATTGAAGCAATAGCTTTTTAATGAATGTATTAGTTAACATTGATATCACCAATAATCATAACCTAGATACAATTACTTATCATGGCTGCTTTTTCATTCAACTTGTATACTGTTTACATTCACTTGCAGAATGGCAGTCATGAAACCATGAAACTCCTCCAGAGATCATACTGCTAATATGCACATGTACCCATCAATCACTTGGTGGTATGCTATAATTATTAATGTCCCATTTCCAGCTGAATTGACATTGCATTGTCACATAGCTTTGTGTGTGAATGTCAAAGCAACAATGTCTTTCCTTGATAAACATATAAAACAACCATATGGTGAACGGAAGTGAATATACTGTAAAGAATTATAAAGGAAAATACAACTCTTATAATATTTCAAGATAAAGTGAGTTTAAAAATTTGCCCCACAAAACATGCTGTCCAACACAGGTAGTTGAAAGATAAGTATGTTTATAATACATATGTATATGCAATTATCAGCAATTTTTGAGGCTGAAGATTCCACTGTGTTCTTAATTTTCGAAGATAATTTTCATGTTTTTTTACTACAACGTTTTTATCTGTATGAAAACATATAAGGTTGCGTTCACTAATTTTAAAATTAAAAAAAAAAAATTAAAGACAGATAGTAGTAAAAGCAATTTCAGGTCAGTTGATGCTTAAAGTATGAGTCAATGCAAAATTCCAACCCATACTAACTGTGAAAAGAATGGGCTTCCCTAAAGCACATGCTAACAAGCAAAATCTGGTAAGAAGCCAATCAAATTCAATTGGATATATTTCACTGCAATCAATATGACCTGTGCAGCATGACAGTGCATTCACAGAGATCTGAGCATTCCAAAGACATATACTCCTTTTCCAGGGACTACATTGCCATCAATGAAAACATGCATGTGATTAATGACAAACTCATAGAGTGCTAGGTTAGCAAAGGTCTTTCCTCCTATCTCAATCCCGCAGTAACCTGTCAATCACCAATAAACTAAAGCTTTAAATCAGCATGATGTGAGGCTGTTACCCACAACCCCTTTATGTTAGTGGCTCAGTGACCAATTCCCTTGCCAGTTTCCTATAAAATCTTGTTCCTTCCCCATTACATGTGCCATGACTAAATAAAATGCAAAGAGGTCATCCCACAAGACATTATGATCAGTTAGAGATCCATGTGTACAGTTGCTATTCTCACATGGTCCTATGCCCAATGCCAGCTTTTGGGAAAAATAATTGATCTCTGAAGATCAGTCAACGTTGAAGTTGAAGGGCTCAAACATTTGAATCAATGGTGCATTTTTTATATTTCAGTCTTTGTTTCAAGTTTTTAGTTTTTTTTATGGATTCCTCTATTAATCCACTATAATGAATTTAAAAGGAAACTCTTAGCACAAAAAAATTCATTTTGATGAAGCAGCTTTCGTGCATCGACTGTATGCTTTTTCTCAGGCAATTGAAACATTTCTGTTTTGGAAAAAAACCTGAAGTGGCTCTCAAAGTAAAAGGCAGTGGAGGCACCTCTTCAAGAACACGTTTTAAAATCCAAGGTACTTACATTAGGCCTCATCACGCATAGCACAATGAAATTAAGGGGTGTTAATGCTTCCCATACATTGCTGCACATGTGCAGTAGGTTCCCAATGTGAAGCACTGAATTGGATTGAGATTTTATTTTGAAATTCTATTTTAAATTGGATTAATAAAGCAATAATGACATCATTACAAAATCAAAGGAGTAAACAGAAAATAATATCAAACAATGGTTAACATGTACATGTTTCATTTGTGAACATATCTTAAAAAGAACATTGAATAACAGCATATGCCCCCGGAAGGAAACAAAATGTGCCCCCATCAAAAATACATATATATGTGTAATAATAGTTCTAGGTACCTATGGGATTTAGAAGCATAAATGTATGTTTTTTTTAACCCAAGACTGTTTTTAAAGAAATTAGAGGGACACTCCAGACCCCTGAAGCACATTAGCTTGCTGCAGTGTTTTATGTGTGAAGAGTGTGTCTTCACTCTACAAAAAGTGCAGATTCATCATAAATATTCACTTTTATAAATTAACTTTGTTACACCCCCCTGCCCCCCGGCTGTCAATCAGACAACCAAATTGGTTACTTTCTGATTGTTTTGCTCAGCGGAATTTTTGTCAGGGTGTGTGTCTTTAAGGGTGTCAGTGTGTGTATCTGTGTGTCAGGGTGTGTATGTGTGTGTTGGGGTATGTATCTGTCTGTGCGTCGGGGTATGTGTCTGTCTGTGTCAGTGTCTGTATCTGTATGTCTTTATCTGCATGTGTCAGTGTCTGTATCTTTATGGCTGTGAGTCAGTGTGGGCATCTGGGTATGTGTGTAAATGTATGTATCTGTGTGTCATTGTGTGTGTCTGTACCTGTGTATCTGCATGTGTGTCAGGGTATGTATCTGTGTGTCTGTGTATCTGCATACGTGTCAGGGTATGTATCTTTGTGTCTGGGTGTGTATCCTTAAGTGTGTCAGTGTATGTATCTATGTATCTATGTGTCTGTGTATCTGCGTCTGTTTAGGGTATCTGTGTGTCAGGGTATGTATGTGTCTGTGTGTCAGTGTATGTATCTGTATCTGTATGTCTATCTGCATTTGTCTGTATCTGCATGTCTGTGCGTCAGTGTGGGCATCTGGGTATGTGTCTCAATGTATGTATCTGTGTGTCATTGTGTGTGTCTGTTTCTGTGTGTATGTGCATGTGTGTCAGAGTGTGTATCTGTGTTTCAAGATTTGTATCTTTGTGTCAGGGTATGTATCCTTAAGTGTGTCAGTGTATGTATATGTGTCTGTGTATCTGCATGTGTGTCAGGGTGTTTATCTGTGTGTGTATCTGTGTGTCAGGGTATGTGTCTGTATGTGTGTCAGGGTATGTATCTGTATCTTTGTCAGTGTATGTATCTGTCTGTGTGTCTGCTGGTGTGTCAGGGTGTGTATCTGTGGGTCTGTGTATCTGCAAGTGTGTCAAGATAAGTATCTATGTGTCATGGTGCGTATCTGTGTGTCAGAATGTGCATTCTTAAGTATGTCAGGGTATGTATCTGTGTTTCACTGTATCTGCATATGTGTCAGTGTATGCATATTTGTGTCATGGTATGTATTTGTGTACCTGTCTGTGTATCTGCATGTGTGTCAGTGTTTTATTCTGTCTGTATATGTATGTATGTGTGTCAGTGTTTGTATCTGTATGTATGTTTGTGTGTCTGTGTATGTATGTCAGAGTTTTTATCTGTATGTTTGTGTCATTATATCTATGTGTCTGTATATCTGTACCTGTATGTATGTATGTCAGTGTGTCTGCATGTGTCAGTGTTTGCATCTGTGTGTATCTGCAGGTGTGTGTGTGTGTGTGTGTATCTGTATCTATATGTGTGTCAGTGTTTGTTTATGTGTGACAGTTTGTATGTCTGAGGCAGGGAAATAACAGGGAGAGCGTGGGGCAGAGGAGTAGCAGTGAAAGCCTGGGGCGAAGGAGTAGCAGTTAGAGCCTGGGGAGGAGGAGTAGCAAGGAGAGCCTGGGGTGGAAAATTCGCCCGGGGCAGAGGAGAAGCAGGGAGAGCCTAGGGCAGGAAAAAAGTGGAGATGAGACAGAGAAAAACTTATACATTTGAAGTAAATGCAAATATATTAATTACAAACATTTTGTTAATGAGATGGGTACAATTTATGGAAATGGGCTGCCAAGGGGTACTCAAGTGAAAAAAGGTTGGGAACCACTGTTCTATGGTATAGCGTGCTGTCTACTTGATCTACTGTAATGCTTGACAATGGCATGAATGTTTGATGCCTTGAACTGATTTTAATGCAATTAAGAGAATACTATAGTTTAGGAATACAAAACATTTGTTCCTAACAGTATAGTGTCCCTATGTCCCCTCCTCCTTCATGCCACTCAGGGGCAGTTAAAGAGTACATTCTTTTATTTTTTTTAAACATTCATTTCCTTCCAGCTCCAAGGTCACTTGGTGCTGGCTCCGTCTATTCCAATGGCATTGCTGATGGAGGACTTAATGCTCATGCCCGACAAGTGCCACACACTCACTAGGCCTTCCCTAAAGAAAAGCATTGAAGCAATTCTTTCCTACTGGGTATTCCTACTGTGAGGATGGCCATCGTCATTTCACTGAGTTAACTCCATGAAACAGTGACTGTCTGGTAAACAGCAACTAAAGGCAGTCTTAATCCTAAAACATAAACAATGCAGTTTCAGGGGACAGGGAGAGTGCACCCAGACTACTTCAATATGAGGAATTTGTCTTGGTTCCTATATGTCCCTTTAAGGTTGTTTCAAAGGCATTACTAGCAGGTAGATCCAGAGGATCCTGAATACATTTATGGCCAAAACTAGAAAAAAAATCTATGAATATTGCAGGTGGAACAAATGTGAAATTAGCAGTGGTAAAGCTGATTTTTTATTTTTTTTTCGGGTAGAGTAAGTTTAAAGTTACAAAAGTAAATTGCCTTTTAATTTGGCATGATTCTACAAAATTATATACCACCCTATTTTTAATGATCAATGTAATAGAATGCCTTAGCAAGATTCTGTGTCTAATAGAAAATCTACCTTGTTTGCTGGCAGACATTGCAAATCCAAGCCTTTTCTTTCTTTTGATAGGCACTGCAGTTTTTACAGATATTAAACTTGCAATCCAGGCACTGCCTCTTGGAGTTGATGAGAAACGTGAAGGGGGAACAGCATCGGATGCAGCAGTGCTCATTAAACTTTTGCTGCTTCGACAGGATGGAGCATTTGTTACCTTCTTCATCCAGTTTTTGCCGCAGTTCACTGAAATAAGAAACAGTGCATGTTGTTATTGATAACATTAATATATATAAATATTATACACTATAAATTAAAATACACTCAAATAACAAAAATATATGGAATCTGACACTGCACATAAATATTTGTTAATGTCTATTAAATTTTTTCCAGCTTGGCAGCTACATTTTACAAAATGTTCCATATAAAGGATTACAAATAGAGTTTGCCACAATTTAATTTATGCCTGCCCAATCATGTGTGCTTTATCTGCTGAGTTACCTTTTTACATAGGCTGAAAAGAGACGTGTCCATCAAGTTCAGCCTTCCTCACATTTGCTTTTTCTGTTGAAGCAAAAGAAGGCAAAAAAACCCCCAAAAAAACTGTTTGAAGCACTTCCAGTTTTGCAACAAACTAGGAAGAAAATTCAGAATGGCAGTCAGATTTATCCTTGGATCAAGAAGCTATTATTTTTTTTATTTTTTTTTCATCTTTGTTCAGCTTTTTGTCATTAAGTGTATAATAAATGAATTTTTGCATTTCAACATATTGATTCTTTTTGGTGCATATTATATGCTATTGAGTGTGGTATTAATAGTTATTTATTTGTATATATTATTGAGGTCTTTATGCGGGTTACCTCTAATACCTGCACCATCCTGTAATAGAGTGCCAACACAATAATTATTATTGATCATTATAAACCAAAGTCCTCCACCCAGAATGTAATGAAAACCGTATACTGATAATTATTACTGAGAAACTAACATAGTTGGTAACGGTAGCTTGAAATGTTAATAGTAAATTACTGCTAATCTATTAGCTAAAGTAGCCTAATAGCACTGAGTGAATAAATGATAAATTGCAACCAACCAATACCTAAAAAGCCTGGTAGCAGCAAAATAGTGTTGTTAGTAAGGGTGAAATACCCCTAGTCTCCCTGTCACGCGTTTCGCTATTTAGCTCATCAGAGGGGAACCGGGAAACCGACAATTGCCGGTTTTAAAAGAGGGATACATCGATCCCATTGGCTAAAAGGTATTTGAATGTACCAATCATCTCTCTTAATGAATGAGAGAGCATGAATACACGGAAAAAACGGAAGTGAAAGTGTCCTAAAAGATACTTGAAATAGCTATTGTAAGAAATGTTATACCAAAACCTTAATGATGTCATATAACTACAATGGAAAAATTAGATCCAAAATGTACAATCAAATAATGAGATATGTACACGGAGAGGGACATACAAAAACTGTATCATATAATATGCCAATAAGGAATTCATACATTAAAATATTATTGAACAATTAGAAGTATTTTACAGAGAAACTGTCATGAATCGGATTACAATATAATGAAATAAATGGAATATTTACAGATGTTCATATAGAAAAGTTCAGTATATAGTTGTGAAAGATCCATGATTACCACTATTTAATATTACTAAATTGATACTGAATATATATCCAAACTTTGTTCTGTCAGGTATAATTAGGAAATGAAACTAAAAAACTAAAAAAAAATAATAAATACACAATTACAGACCATGAAAACAAGCCTGTCAAAAGAAATACTAATAAGTGACCGTTTATCTTGTAGGTACATCCGTTATAGATGCCTTAATTTTTTGTAATACTGTAAATGGATTTCTGTGAGCAAACAGTTCTGTTGCATATTACTCAGGTAAAACTGAGGATAAATATGAACTTTGCCAACGGGATCCTGTCAAGTATGGTAAAGAGATGAAAATACAAAATCAAAATCAAAATTAAAGAATTACAGACCCTAAAAAAGAGAGTCTTTCAGAGGAAATGATGATAAATGGCCATTTAACTTGTAGGCATATCCATTATAGGTGCTTTAATTTTTATACTGTTAGCGAACTTAAGAACAGACAGGCCTAATGTAGTGCCTTAAGTGAACTTCACAGAACCTTCGGTTCTATTGCTAATACTGTAAATGAACTTCTCTGTACATATGGTTTTGATGGTTATAATTATATAGAGAATCTTTCATATAATCAAAAAGGTATATATATATATATATATATATTTTTTTTTTTCCCTACGACACTCATCCATTCTGTGCAAGAATGTGGTAGTATTTTTCACGACAGTGGATTAAGGTGTTTGTCTATATCCTTATTGTTTTATATAGGCTATTTTAACCATTAACAGTATAGACTTTTTCATCAATTATTGGTTGTATTTTTTGGTATTATATATAATACTATTTGTATTTGTGTGCATGGTCCATTTTGTTTCTTGTTTGTCCTATTGGACTTTTTAGCTTACTTATTAAAATATTGAGTTTTAAAACACTTTATGTTTAGTCTATGTCTTACCAGTCTAAGTTACCTCCTTTGTTCCTCTTTGTTCTCTTGTATGATTATAAAGATCTCAGAGAATCAGGGCTGGTGCAAGGATTTTTGCCTCCCTAGGCAAAACAAAATTTGCCGCCCCCCCCCATATGTCCTGCCCACTATGTGACATCACAATGCCACGCCCATATGCTCTGCCATATGGGCCAATGTCAGTCTGCACAAAGTGTCTTTTATCTGAAAAGGCAGTGTGTTTACATTAAAAAGACTACAGGCACAGGATATGGACAACAGAATAATGCCACTAATAATATATTGGATTGCCTACTTACCACCAGATGAGGACAAGAGGCTGATGATGGGCTCAGTCTGGCTTCACAGGTCTGGTGTAGAAGAGGCTCTCTGGAGACTGATTGTAACAGTGCTCACAACAATTAACGAACATGAAGCAGTGCCATTTTTTGGGGCCCCTTACACAGCTCAAGGTCTGGGCCCCCAGGGCTTGACCGTGAGTATGCCTACAATGCACACACATTAATCCACCTACATGGCCCACCCATGAGTTCTCTCAGAGGTAGTGGAGTGTATGTGTGTAGGGGATGTTTTATGTGTTATTGTAGAGGATGTAATGTGTGTGTGTTCTTATAGAATGTAGGGCATAGGGATACCAATTTGTGTAAGTGATGTAGTGTGTGTATAGTGGATGCAGTGTGTGTTTGCATGTAAGGAATGCATTGTATGTTTCTGGGTGTGTGTGTGTGTAAGGGATGCAAGGTGTGTTTCTGTGTATTAATAATATAGCGCCAACAGATTCCGTAGCGCTTTACAATATTATGAGAGGGGGGATTTAACTATAAGTAGGACAATTACAAGAAAACTTACAGGAACAATAGGTTGAAGAGGACCCTGCTCAAACGAGCTTACAGTCTATAGGTGTATGTAATTGAATGCAGTGTTTGTCTGTAAGGGGTGCATTGAGTGTGTAAGAGATGCATTTTGTTTCTGTGTGTAAGAGAATGAGTGTTTGTGTGAGCGTAAAGGATGGATTGTGTGTGAGTAAGGATGCATTGTATGTTTCTGTGTGTGTGGGGGGGGGGATGAATTGTGTATGTGTGTAGTGTAAAAGAGAGGGTTTGTGGGGTAGGATAGGGACTGAGAGGGGAGCAGCTCTTTATTTAAAAAAAAAAAAGATTTCATAGTGCCCTCCTGTCAATAAGTGATTTCCCCTTCCCTCCTGTCCCTCAGTGTTCTCCCTTTCTGTCCCTTAGTGCTCTCCCTTGGCCCCCTGTCCCTCTGCAGTCCCCCTTTGGTGGTCTTCTCAGTACCCCCTAACCCCCTTAGTGGTCCTCCCTCCCCTTTGGTGGTCCTTCCCCTCTTTCCCCCTTAGTGGTCCTCCCTCTGTCAAACCCCTAGTGGACCTTCTGCCCTCCGCCCTCATTGGTTCTTACTCCCTCCCTCTTCCACCAGTGGTTCTTACTTCCCCCCTGCTCCCCCAGTGGTTCTTACTCCCCCTCCTCCCCAGTGGTTCTTACTCCCCAGTGGTTCTACCCCCTCCTCCCAGTGGTTCTTACTCCCCAGTGGTTATTACTCCCCCTCATCCCCCAGTGGTTCTTACTCCCCCAAGTGGTTCTCCCCCCTCCTCCCCAGTGGTTCTTACCCCCCACTCCCCAGTGGTTCTTACTCTTCCCCTCTCATCCCCAGTGGTTCTACTCCCCCTCTCCCCAGTGGTTCTTACTCCCACTTCCTCCCCAGTGGTCCTTACTCCCCCCCTCCTCCCCGTGGCCTCCTCCTCAGCCAGTGGTCCTTACTCCCCCGTCCTCCCCAGTGGTCTTTAGTCCTCCCCTCCCCAGTGGTCCTTAGTCTCCCTCCCTGCCCCCAGTGGTCCTTAGTCCTCCCCTCCCCCAGTGGTCCCTCCCCAGTGGTCCTTACCTCCTCCCCTCCCCTCCCCCAGTGGTCTTTACCCTCCTCCCCTCCCCCAGTGGTCCTTACCCTCCTCTTCCCTCCCGCCTATGTAGTGTCCTCTTCCCTCCCGCCTATGACAGGAAGTCAGTCAGCCGGCAGCCGGGTACAGGAAACAGAGGTTCCTGTCCCGCGTTCCGCGCCGCCCGGCCACGCTACATTGAGAGACCAGCAGGAGGGAGCGTTCTGGTCACTCAAATCCGGCCACCGTCCATACAGCAGTGCTGCGCCGCCTGAGGCTTGCTAAAGCACTCCGGTGGCGCAGCATGAGGAGCCACATCGGTGACTCCTGGCGCAGGGATCCGTCGCCCCGTGCTAAGTTGCGCCCTAGGCAACCTTACAGGTAGCGCCGGCCCTGCAGAGAATTGTAAGGATAGAAAGATAGTGATAGTAATTTAGGCAAAAAATAGAAACATTTTCTCCCAAAGAGTTATACGTGGAGCATATTTATATGGACAATCTAAGCTCTTCATTGTTATATAGTGTTTTTGGTGAATAGATGCTGCCAGTTTACGCAAACAATGTAAACAATTGTAATTTCTGGAAAATAGCAGTGCTTACTTGTTTATGCGTCTAGTTGCTCACAAACTGACAGCCATTAGGGGCACATCCTATTTAAGACTTTCAAAAATAGAAGGTCTTCAGGTTCCGAGACATCAGCATGAGGATACAGAATGGCACTAAAGCTTTTCATAGAGAAGCATTGAGTTTAGTCCTATGTCCTATGTCCCCAGTGCTTTAAATTGAACATAAGTTATCTGGATTGATTATGTCAACAGAGACACTGTGGCTGCCCAGAGGAGACTGTTCTGGTGCTGGTAAAAGTAAGAATTTCATTTAAAATCCATGTTTAAGTCTATAATCTAAAATACAGTGGTTTAAACATACAACTTTTAAATTCCCAAGACTAGTTCAAGGCAAAACGGTTAAGTTGCTTGACTTCTCCTGACTAAACCCGTTCTGATGGATATCCCTGGGATTGCCCTCAGCACCTTTATCACAGTTCCCTTTGGACAATAGCAGGTGAGGACTGAGATGGTATATTTGCTTAATTACAACAGCCAGGACTGTAACAAGGACAACAAGGCTTCAAGAACACAGGTTCTGCCCTGAACAGGTCACATAGGAAGTTGGGATATGTTAATCTGTGGACAATATTGACAACTACAGTCAGCTGGTGCATATCCTGGATTTCACCTACTCAAAGATGACTTGACACAAAGCCAAGGTTTGACTAGTTAAGATTTTTCATTATGTTTAGAGTGTGGCATTAAGCACTGGTCAGCCACAACATTAAAATATTAAGACCACTTGCCTAGTGTCATGTATGTCCCTCTCGTTGTAATGTCACCAGGCAGCCATGACACAAGTATACACTTACCTAAACCAGGGCAGATTGCCATCTGGTCCGCTCTCAACTCCCTGGCAAAATGGCATTCAGAAGGAAGCCGGCAGCTAAGAATCCACAAGGCATTATAACCCCGCCACGGAACATTATAAAAATGATGTGCATCATCATGTCATCGATGCACATACACCTTTTGGGAACACAAGGTCAGTTCTGACCAATCATTATTTTCCCAGGGTTATTTAAAGTGCCTTTTATCAGTGGCCTGTTGTGGTTCCCATTTAATCGTTACCAGCAAGCGCATTTATATTGTGATTCTATTTTGACATTGGCTTGTTCTTGACTATTCCTAGTATCCTTGATCTATTCACTGGGAGATAAATGTTTTTTTAATAGAGTAACAAGTAAAGCCACCTTCCCTTCAGAAAGATGATTATTAACCATGCTTGCCCCATTGATCAGGCCCCTTGCCTTCCTATTCCTATCCCTTTTATTTAAGTTATTTATTTTCTGTAATGTAGTTTTCTCTCTTGTCTTGGGCAAATAACCTCTAATACAGAATTTTAAACAAAGTAACATGAATATTAGAATATACATTACCTTGCCTAGCCAACAGACAAGTTACCATAGCTAAATAATGACACTGACCCTTTCTGAATGTGTCCTTTCTATTTTAACACTTGTCTGGACCATTTGGATACCCTGAAGATTTGTTGTTTGCTTCTCAATAGTCTTGGTTTCAGATTATATTTTCATTTGCAGAAACTCTAATAAATTCAAGATTATATAAAGTGGTCCTTGCACATACTATCTAGTCTGTATAAACTTGCCTAGCTTTTCTTGTTTGCCTTTATATAGTTAAATCGATGCTATACTTAGTACTTCTTTTCATTTCAACAGAAAACCCAACCCTTTTAACTTTAGCTGCATAACCTTGTTAAAATTCAGAAAACCAACCCTTTTATCTTTAACTGCATAACCTTGTTATATTTCAAGACTCCATCTCCTTGATGCAATCCCTATTGACATCTCCAATATGTTCTTCATATTTCAACTGCCATGGGCTTTATATGTCCCTCTCTTATTCAGCCAAGGAACCTCAAACATATTCAGAAGTAAAAATAATTATGAATCATATGAATCATATCAGCAGAAACACACATTTTAAGTTAAAGACTTACAGATAAATTGTAGAAATGTAAAATATTAGTCTTTCTCAATTCTGCTCAATAATTTAATCCTCACGAAAAATAACAATGACAAATTTAAAGATTACTTAATATTAATTTTTAATCCATTCCAAAATGATAATTATCCCCCATTATATCACAAGACATCTTTGCTGCTGTTTAATTAAATATTAGCAATAAATGGTTAACATTCTATCCAGTTTTTATCTAAACGATTATTCAGAAACAAATATTCTTTTGGGAAACGACAATCCTATTAGCATGCTAATATGGACTCAAAGATTAGACTGGTAAAAAAAATGCCATGTGCTCAGCATTCTTGCAAATGCATTATGCTATAAAGCAAGGGGAATTCGATTGAATAGTTTCTCAGAATGACTGTGACGGAAGTATAAATGCCCAACCTCCAGAGCTCAATCTGATTTAAACTGTATGGACTAGCAAATGTGTTTCCTTGCCAGAGGACATAATAAAGCTTTGCTGTTGTACCCTACTGTTACACAATCTGTAGTAATTTAGTTATATCACTAATTGTGAACTAAAAATACAATACAACCAGCCAAAACAGGTTATTCAAAGACAATATTTTGCAGAATATAGGTTTAATCAAAAAGATATATATAGGTTTAATCAAAAAGATATAATATGTATCTTGGAAATTAACCCATGTATATTCTTCAATTGTTCAGGTGGTCCCTGGCACCAGTTTACCATTATTATTATTATTTATAAAGCGCCAACAAGTTCTCTAGCGCTGTACAATGGGTGGACTAATAGACACGTATTTGTAACCAGACGAGTTTACCACACAGGAACAGAGGGAGTGGGGTAATGTGTTTACATGCTAGAGGGAGTGGGGTAATGTGACACAAAAGGTAAGGTTAGGGTAGAAAAGTAGGTTGCTAGGATAGTGTTCATTGAGGGCTCATAGTTTTGTTTTAATGACAGTTTCAGGAGAGGAGTCAGGGTGCAGGGAGGGAAAGCTGTTCACAGTTTAATTGCTATGCTTTCCTAAAGAGTAAGTTTTCAAAGATTTTTTGAAGGAGTGGAGATTGGGTGAAAGTCTAACAGAGAGGGGAAGGGTGTTCCATATTAACAGTGCAGCCCCAGAGATGTCTTTAAGTTGAGCATCAGAGGTAGGAGTACGAACAGAGGTTAGACGTAGGTCTATGGCAGTGCGTAGGGGCCTAGGTGGGACATATTTTTGTAATAGTGAGGATAAGTAGGTCAGAGAAGCATTGTGTAGAGATTTATAGGCAAGTATCATGATCTTAATTTGAGTCCTATATCATACGGGAAGCCAATGCAGGGCTAACTGCTGGTTTTTACAAATGTGAACATGGCAAAATGTGTAGACATCTGCCAACATCCACTAAAGAATTTATCAGTACCAACACAAGAAAAGTTTTTAAGATAAAAGTTTTTATGAATTGCTCCACAAGAAATGTAATTTATTTATTACAATGCCTATATGGGGAACAATATGTGGAGCGGACTATTAGGACATTGAGGAAATGGATTTTAGAACATTTCAAGACACTGTAATAGCTGCGCTCTCTTTGATCCCAATAGTTTTTTTTATGTATAGGGATAGACCATGTGGTAAGTGATAAACGTAAAGGGAAATTAGTGGGAAAAGTGTGCTAGCGAGAAACAATGTGGATACTTAAATTAAAAACATTTGAGAGTACTAGTTTAAATGTGGATTTGAATATTATAGCTTTTATGTGATTTTAATTAATTTAATTAATTAATTTTTATTTTTCATCTCCCCTTTTTATCTTTTTTTATATTTATCTTTTTCATTTTTGTCTTTTTTACGAGATCAATTGTGAAATAATTTTTGCAATTTTTGAATATTTTTGTACATCTTTGTACATCCTTGTACATCCATTGTTTTGGTTTCATGTGTTTTTTTTACAATTAGGTATATGGATATTGTAAATGGATGACTCTAAGCCATATTATGTATTAGTAAATAAATTTTATATGAATTTATTATGGTTTGAAAGACTAGTTATTTATAATATATACATTTGACATGAATGTAAAAGTTAGTTTATCAGGAGGTATGTATTATGTATTTTGCACACGCATTCTATAAATTCACATCTTTCATAATATGTTCCAAACGGGAAGATGATGTATTTTACAGGGCAAAGTCCATACGCATGCGCAAATTTTATGCCCGAGGTGTGGGTGAACAGTAAGGTGCACGTTATATTCTCTCTGGCTCTTATCAGGGGTAAGGAACGGTGTATCCCCAAAGTGATGAATCCAGCACCATTTAGCTCTGCCCATCTCCTTCCACTTCTGTTCAAAGTTTGAATCAGGAAGCCTCGGGCACATGCACTGCTGTTAGGTTGAGAGCATCAGCTGACATTCTCAGCCTCTCAGTAGCTCCCCATTTACAAAGCAGCTTGAAAAATGTACGTATTTTTCTCATGCCGTTATGTGAATAGAGAGCCACAGTCCAAGACTTTATGATTCAAGCCACGGACAGAAGCTGAAAAAAATTGATAGAACCATAGAGTGCTAGATTTAAACCTTTGAGGTTAAAACATTTATCAGCGGTTTAACCCCTAAAGATTAAAAGTGTCATGGAATTCATAGCACCAAAACAGCTTTATTCAGATGAAATTTTTATGGCGCAGTGTTCCTTTAATATGTAAATCCAATTGCTTTGTTTTTAATGGGCAAATATAGAAGACCTCTAGAACCACATCTACTAAAAAGGAATCCCGCACTTACATGTCTACAGGAAATATAAAGAAAATTATTTCTAATGCACGTGCATAATAGCTAGTCTTAGCTATTGTGCACATGCGCAGCTATATTAACCAAGGCATTGCACATACATTGGTAAATGGTTGGCAAGTAATATTCGTATCAGCTCAGGAATGCTTGCAAAGCAAAGCAACATTGCCTGTAATGCTTAATATCAGCTTAGATGGGGATGCACAACAGGCCGATACAATCTCACCACAACTGGTGGCTCTGAGTGTCCAATTGAACTTCCATTATTTTTTTTAAAGATTGCTACCTGCTGATAAAACAATTATTACATACAAAAGTTAAAGGGAAACTGCCCTAATGCTTTCCATCAGACAATCGATGTATCAATTCTAAAATGTGACAAAAAAATTAAAATACTTTATAACATATAAGCAATAAGCTAAGTAGGGAATAAAAACTCACAGATTTGTTGGCAGAAAAAAAAGCAATATAAAAAATGAAATGCTTGTGCATTGGATATGCCTCATAAAGATGGCAAATGTGTACTCAATTTCCCCCTTTGCAAAAGATTGGGCTTGTTTCGTTTTTCAACTATTTATTGTTAAATCAAAGATTTATCTGTATATAACTGTTTAGTCGTTGAAAACATAAAAAAAGTAAATTAAGAAATTTTAAGTAAAGTTCCGATGGTAATTTTCACTGTATGTACATCATAATGTAATGTGCTGTCCATACCATGTATACGCTTAAAAAGGGAAATATATAATAGGTCCATTGTGCCAAATATTTTGTGTTTTTCTTTGCACCATTTTCTCTCATTATTCAGAGAGAAATGTCTGAAATATATTTTGGCACAATATCTTTCACACCAGTTGTACCAGATCCACTGAGAAAATAAAAATGTGTCTAATATTTTCTTTAAGTTTGTTATGCTGAAGAGCAGTCTGGTAAAGCAGATGGGTCTGTGTAAATAGTATTCACTTCTAACAAATCAAAGCGATTTCATAACCCTGTCACCAAGGACTTCCGAGTCTTTAGTGTGATTATTTTTCACCACCAAATCAAAGTCAAATAAATTAGCTGTTAATGAATATTAGAATGTATGCAGCAATAACCTCAGTTGGTAACTCAAGTCAATATAACAGGCAGGACATAGCATCAATCATCCAGAGTAATCTGACTCATGGGATAAGTTAATCGCGCTAAAACTGGCTAATGCTATTACTATGACTTGTAACACCTCTGCAGGGATATGTTTAAAAGGAAGAAAAAAATATCATATAAGCATTGTCATTGACATTGTAGTTGTTATTCACATTAAGATATTCATAATGCATAATCACACTGAATTGCAGGATTTGAGGAAAATACCAAAATTTTACCAAAATCTGAATAAATAAATAAATGAAACGTACCCTTTTTATGTAATGTGGGATTTCAGAAAAGGTCAGATTTGAATATTCGTACTACCTGAACAAGCATGTTTTGAAATAATTCAGAGTCTGCTAAATAATCTGCTCCAAATCGTCTTCAAAGGACACTACACTGCCCCCAAAAAATAAAGATATTCTCAGTTTTATAAACGATACACCAATGAAAACATCCATTTATTTAAAGATGCATTTTTCATTGGGGTTATATCTAAAAGGAACTTGAAAAAGGCTGCAGACCTCATGTCTGCAGCCTTTGCAAACCCTTTGCTCAGACTTTCTGTGACTGTCCAATCAGAGATTTCCCAATGAATTTCAATGAGAAGTCTTTGCAAAGCATGTCCTCTCTGGGAACAGCAGAGACCAGCAACACGCGTCCGCATTACAGGTGGGTAGTTCTCCAAGTGAGTGTCAGGTTTCTCCGTCTTTTATATTTTTTATCAAGTTTGTAACTTTTCCAAGATTTTCTTATCAGTGCAGCCCAGCATGTATCTTGTCATGCGCATTAAGTAATCAGTATGGTTGATCAGGCCAGTTGTGACCACCCAAGGCTCATGCCAGACACGTGCGGTATCTTATTCTATCTATGTCCCTACTCTTATCTTTCTATACATTTGTTGGCACCAATTCCCTCTTTTCGGCACGTAGGCCTTTTTGGATATTGGCCAGACATGCTATGGAATATTCCAGGCAAGGTTGAATTTCAGTTTAAGCATTTTATGCAATGTCATCATAGCTGAATTTCTTAGTGCGACACAGTTTAAGCCAAGTGCCATCTTAACTATCTATAATAGATTAATTTGCTCATTAGTGATCAATGAATCATTCTTAATTAGTTAATTGGATTTTATCACAATTATCACAGACAGTCCCTATTTTAGGACCAAATCCCTCTGTTCCTCTTTTCTATACTAATGTTCCTCTTTTGTGGGAGCTTGGTATGAATGTGTTTAGAAGTATTTCTGTGTAAATGAGATAAATTTTTCTAAATTTCATTTTAGCTGAATACATTTGTATTAGTAAGTCACTTGGAACCGCCCCACCCAAAGCCACACCTCCACTTACACCCCTAAAATTAAAGTATGCTGACATATATGCTTAAATGCTGCTGAAGGCATTACGAGCAGTACCGCCCACATAATGCCCACACACTGTAAAATAAAATAATCTGGAATGCTAATGCTATCCTAAAAGTGAAATGGTAGAGAAAATTCACTCCTCCCCCTTCCTTAATTTAGGTATAGTAGGACCAAAGAAACCTTCCTTTACTGTTTTGAAGGAGGGGGTGAGCTGGCATTTTGTCATGGCAGCAGAGGACCCTAACATGAAAATTCCAAGGACAGAGAAACGGACAGCAAGCATAGCCCTTATTACTGGTCCTTAAAATTGTTAGACTTAATGGAGAGATGAGTCATAGAGCAAGCCAAGGACAGGATAAAACAGAAGAATGAACATCCAAGTCAAAAGGTCAGGCCACAGATATTAGGATAATTGGTTACCCAAGCAAAAGTCAAACCCAAATGAACACATTTGCAAAGTAATGTGCCACGGGGTCAGGAAGAACCACAACAGGGCACCTAGGGAACATCAGGAGAGGTTAAAATATGCTTAAGATGATTGATGCATGTCATTCCTGTGTGCCAGAAGCTACCTGGATGGCTGGTTTCACATTAGCAGTGACGTTCTGAGAATGCATCTAGATGTTATAGTGAGTTGATTCATTTCAATATTGATACAGGAATGGCAGAACTCAGTATAGACCCTTGGAACTACATCAATAATGATGTCAGAATGATGTGACCCCGAACCAATACTAGTTCTATCACCATGACAGTATAAAGCATCAGGTGGAAGGGAGATGAGCCAGCATATGTGACATTTTCAGCACACTTACATGCATTAATTGACTAGTGGCTTCTGGCAGAGAAAGTTGTTCCTCTACAGGCTGGTAATCATTCCTAGAGTATAAATAAGGATGACCTGGGCTTTGTGGACAAAACTTTATTCCACAGAGTACATGCAAGTAGAAACATTTATACTTGATTTTGGAAGTTAAGGAGTTAAGTAAGTACCATGATATGTTTATTTTAAGAATTATGGGGCATTCTTTTAAAATATATTAAAAGGCCAGCCTTTTAAAAGTTCACCTATATCCAGTAAATGTCAATCTGCTTTATATGTTCCAAACAAATGATCCAACTGCGCCTCAGACTGTAAGAGAAGATAATTACCTAGCACCAAAAAGCCATAATAACTTTTTAATCAGTTCTGTGCTATTTTAATTACAATAAACAAAATAAATATATAAACCCAGGCACTCAAATTGTGAAAGTGAGAATCTGGTTACTTCATGCCTCTTTTTTGTTCAGTGCAAAAGTAAAAAAGTGCCATTTCGCCCAAATGAATAGGACATTCCTCTGTCTACTAAATTCCTGAAAATCCATACTCCTCCATGAAAACTGTGTGGGTCCTGAATTGATCCCTTCACAATAGGAGAAAAATTTGAAACAAAAGTTTTACAAAGAACCATATGCTATTAAAATAGTATAAAAATATTTCCCTGCCGCATAAAAAAGAATCACATCACCAACATTTTTAAAATACATTATAGTGACAGCACTGCACATACGAATTTGATACACAGTGAAACAACATGTAACAGATCCAAATGTAAATAGAATCAACGTTGCAATTTTCATAGAGTAAAAAAAAACCCATGCATAAAATAAATGCACTCCAAATAGAAACCAACACCATATTCCCTATTCATAGTGGCATTTTAAGTGATAAAGTACAAATTCTCAAAAAAAATTCCCTTCTACAGAGAAGACCAAAACAATCAACACCCCTTACATAAACATTAAAGGAACAGTATAGTGTTAACCCCCACCCCACTCCACCCCTCCTCCCTACCTCCCCGGTCCCCTTAAATAGGGTTAAACATACCTTTTTTCCAGGCTGAAAAATTCATTAGAATTGATGATCTCAGTCAATCCAATGCTTTCCCATAGGAAATGCTGCACTGCCCAATCGTGCATCTCTATGGGGAAGGTTCAGGGCCTCCATCTAGATAAAGTTGTGCAGCATGACCCAGGAAGCACCTCTAGTGGCCATTTGAGTGACCTCTCACTGGAAGTGTCCCTATGGATTTACATTAAAAAGCCTGCAGAGACAGGGAGTACACACAAGGATAGTGGCAGAACTACCGCGGTCACATGGGGTTGCAGCTGCAACCGGGCCTGTCACTCCAGGATGACTGCCCGCGCTAAGGACTCCTGCGAGTGGGAACTCTGACTCCCTTCAGGCTGAACTACCACTGGACCCCAGGGAAAGTCACTCTCCTGCACCTAAAAGGTAGGAAACAGGAGGGTGACAAAAAATGTTTGTATGTGTGTGTGTTTGTGTGTCTGTATGAATGTTTCTCTGTGTATGTGTGTATGTCTGTGTGTGCATGTCTGTGTGTGCATGTCTGTGTGTTTATGTATGTATGTGTGTGCCTGTTTGTATGTGTCTCTGTGTGTGTGTGTGTGTGTGTGTGTGTGTATGTATGTGTCTGCATGTGTATCTGTTTGTCTGAATGTGTGGGAGAGGGGCAAAGTATGGGAGGGGGAAGAAAATCTATTTTAATCTATTTCTAAGGGGTCTCTCTGTCCTCCCCACATGCTGTAATTGGGATGCATTACATGCAATCAGATAAATGACATAGTTGCTAATGTGATTTAAAAAACCTTTGATCAGAGGAGGCTCTAGACTTTATGAGACCTAAACTCAAATATAAGGCCCCTCTAACACCCAAAGTGAAAAAAATAAATAGGATTGCATTTTATGTGTGTAAGGAGCAGTCGCTATATTGAAAGGCAGGCTTGCAGTGCTGAATACAGAGACTTAGTCTCTGCATTCATTGTTCAGAAACTTGCACTGTCACGGCTTCCTCTGCCTCTGCATTGTAAGCTCTCTGGCTGTAGTTGTAGCATTATTTGCAAACAAAATTATTTTGCAATAAATAAATTTCATTTGCAAGTATGCCAATCGTTTATACACAAGTGTGAGGTATGGTTGCATAGCCTGGCAGTCGTGTATACATAAGTACTGGTGTGAAGGAGTTATTGGAAACAAAAATGAAAATTTTGTTTCAGAAAAAAAGCTTCAAAAAATAATAATTTACCAAATAAAGTGTGTATGATGTAGATCAGGCTTCCCCAAACTCCAGCTCTCCAGATGTTGATGAACTACAACTCCCATGATTCACAGCCTATCTAATTCATTCATAGAATCATGGGAGTTGTAGTTCAGAACATCTGGAGGGCCGGAGTTTGGGGAAGCCAGATGATCTTCAGCTGGTGACTGTCACAGGGTGAGTAAAGGGGTACCAGTGGCAGGAAGATTGTGGCAGGATAAAGGAGGTAAATGGGACAGGGCGGGGGGAGTTGCGAGAGAGAATGAGGGGCGGCGAGTATGACATGGTTTGATGAGGGAGTGTGACGGGCCGAGTGGAGGTGTGTCAGGGCAATAGTGGCATGGTAGGAGGGACAAGTATGACAGGATTGGAGGAGTTAATGTGACAGGGTAAGTGTGGCATAGTTGGAGGAGGAAGTGTGGCATGATTAGAGGTATTAATGTGACAGGATAAGTGTGGCAGGGTTGGTGGAGAGTGTGACAGAGCGAGAGAAGGTGAGTGTGACAGAATTCAGGGGGTTAATTTGACAGGGTGAGTGTGGCAGAGTGAGGGCAGGTGCGAGTGTGACGGGATTAGGAGTGGTTAATGTGAGTGTAGATGCGTGAAGGGGCTGAAAGTGTGGGGGGATGACAATGTGGTGAGTGGTGACAGTGTGTGGGGAGGCTGACAGTGTGTCAGAGTGAGAGGGGTATACTGGGAGGGAAGGGGTGAAGTTGTGAGGGAGGGGGTATACTGGGAGGGAGTGGGTGAAGTTGTGAGCGAGGGGGTATACTGGGAGGGATTGAAGTTGGGAGGGAGGGGTATACTGGGAAGGAGGGCGGTTAAGTTGGGAGGGAGGGGGTATACTGAGAGGGACGGGGTGAAGTTGTGAGGGAGGGGTTATACTGGGTGGGAGGGGGTGAAGTTGTGAGGAATGGGGTTTACTGGGAGGGGGTGAAGTTGTGAGGGAAGGTGTATACTGGGAGGGAGGGGGTGAAGTTGTGAGGGAGGGGGAATACTGGGAGGATGGGGGGAGTTTTGAGAGAGGGGGTATACTGGGAGGGAGTAAAGTTGTGAGAGAGGGGATATACTGGGAGGGAGGTGGGTTAGGTTGTGAAGGAGGAGGTATACTGGGAGGGAGTGGGAATAAGGGACTAAATACCTTTTTGGCTCCCTGGTGGTTGGGTGGGCTCTCTGGTGGCCATAGCCACCAGTCTGCAGTACCGCAGTACGCAGAGTTGCAGACCATGTATTTTACGAGACCCGGCAATGCTCTGATTGGTCAGCTCTCGCAAAACACATCGTCTGCAGCGCTGCACACTGCGGAACTGCAGACCGGCAGCCACGGGTGCTCTCCTCCCAGACAGAAGGCACAGAGAGCTGAGGACCTGACACAGGCATTGGGTCCTCGGTTGCTGATCGAGGACCTGACACAGTCTGCCCTAAGGTGGTTTAGGCGGCCGCGAGGCCTCAGCCAGTGCAAGGCCTTAGGCGGCCTCTAAACCGCCTAATTAGAGAGTCGCCTCTGCCTTTGATGTCAGATTGATCACACATAGCTGTGGACTTAAAAACAGATTACACCAGTTCCCCTTTAAGAGTTTTACAGCTATTTCTGCAATACCATATTTAGAGCCATTAACACAGTCATAAATTGATCGTAGCAATGAATTACTATTAAACACATGCTTGCTAATGGCAGACACGCGTTTGTGTTCAAAGATAAAGTTAATGTGTTGCCTTGAGGATGTATATTGTGTCTCCAACCATTTTATTTTTTATACAAAATATATTTCTAAAATAGAATTTATCCAGCATAGGGAATAAAGAATGGAATGAAGCAAACCTTTCTGTAACTCTATTATTCATATTTCCTATAAAATAAATGTGACAAATGGTGCTCGGAGCAGATAGCAGGCAGAGATTGCAGAATAATTTACAGTTCTAATGAGATTATTAGAGAGAAGACATGTATCAAGCACATAATCCTCTCAGCAGACATCAGCGACAATTCTGTGCTGAACATCCCTTGGAGAATGCTAAGAACCCAAGTAACAGCTAGTAAGATAATCAAACTCTGAGATCAGAGGTTGGTAGGTACATGACTACGGACTAACATGATAATTGTTAATTCTACTCCCATGTAGTTTAACTATGACATCTCTGTTCACTTCAGGGCACGTGCAACAATAGCAAACATCCTAGGAATGAATTCCACTGTTGCAAAGTTAAGTAGTTAATTCACAAAAGTCTAGTTTGGATCTAATTAAAACCTGAATTGCAAAATTAGGCTAAAATAGCCAAGCAGTGTCTAAAACTAATATTAAGTTAAAGCTCACCAACTCAATCCACAAATTTACAAGTTTCAAAACATGCTTTAACCCCTTAAGGACACAGCTTGCCTTACCCTTAAGGACACAAGCAATTTTTGCATTTTTTGCTGTTTGTGTTCAAAAACAATTTGCATCTCTTTCATTTATTGCACCAACACATATTATATATTTTAGAGGAGGACAAAAAGGGCTTTAATTTGATATCACATATACATATATAAATTATCATTAATTATTATTTTTTTAAAAAGCCAATAAATGGGGAAAAAAACAAAAACATTTTTTTCACAGTTTAGGCAATAATAACATGCATAATATGTCCAGCTTAGGAAAAGTAATTCAAAATAAATTAATTTACATGTCTTGATTTATAGAGTGCATAATATGTATAGGATTTCAGCCTATTTAGAAAGTTACAGGCCACAAAATACAAGGACTACAATTACATTTCAATGTGAAACAATTTTAGAAGTTGGTATGTTTGTCTTGTAAGTTTAGTAGCAATCACAAAAAACAAAATTGCCACACAAAAGTATATATTTATATAAAGTAGACATCACAGGCTATTTACCTAAGGTTATTTTGACACTTTTTACGTGGCTATTTCATCGCTAATCTCTGCTAAATATTGGAGTAAAATTGTGTTTTTTCTCTATTTTGGCATATGCACATATAACAAGGTTTTTTTTAATGTGTATTTCGCAAAGCTGGTGTGTGCTATTCCAGCACAGAATCCCATATTATGTTCAGCTACGTCTGCTGAGTATAACGACACCCCCATTATACATGTGCTGATTATAACGACACCCCCATTGCCTTTGGCACTATTCTGTGAAGCTACAATGCCATAAAAGACACAAGGCTATTTCAGTTTCAATCATTAGAATTTTCATAGATTGATTTGACGGGCCTATGTCTTTTTGTGGCATTATCGCAGTTTAAATGTTATAATAAACCCACAAAGGGCTTCCATTTGAGAAAGCAGACACCCCAAGGTATCTCATATGGTGTATATTGTGCCTTAACTTGTCACAATTTTTTCACCAATTTATGTCAATGTTTGTGGTGAGGGAAATTTTTTTAATTTTTTACATATATGTTGCTTTTTGCTGAGTATTTCTTACACTTGATATGTGCCACTGTCATAAAATCCCCCAAACAATTACATCTTCTGAGTAAAACAATATGTCCAATGTATGACCTAGACACTGTTTTGTGAAGTTACAGTGTTGTAAAAGAGACGTGACAAGTTCAGATTTTTAAGTGTGAATTTTCATAGATGGTTTTGATGACTCCGCGTTCCAATATGGAGCACTTCAGCAAGCGACATATTCCAACTACACCATAAAGGCATAACATTTCTTTAAAAAGGCATCCCAGGGTATTTTAAAAGGCATATTTTGAACCTTAGCGTGGGACCATTTTTCCGCTAGCTTTTACCAAGTGTAGTGGTAATAAGCATTTTTTCTGCTTTTTTGACACACAAAGTGAGTTTGCACAATATATTTTGTAAACCTTATGTGTGCTACGACTGTATAACACTTCATATGTTGCTCAGCTATGTCGTCTGAGTACAGCAATACCCCCGTATGTACCATTGCCAGGTATATGTGGATGTTAAAGGGGCACATTTGAGACGCAGCCAGTTTTTTTCTAAAGTTTTACACTGTGTCCATGTTTCATTTCAGAGTAGTTTAGCTGGTTGGTTATTCAAGCTTCCCCACAAACACATAATATTTATTAAAGAATACACCCAGGGGTAATTCAAAAGGCATATTTTGACCCTTAGCGTGGGATCATTTTTTTGCTAGTTTGTTCCAGGTGTAATGAGCCTTTTTTAATGAATTCTTTTTAGTTTTTTAAACTTTGTTTACTTTTTAAAACTTGTTTTTAAACTTTTGTGTTTACTTATTAAGTTTTTTTTACTTTCTTAAAACCTTTTTTACACTTTTAAAGCTTTTATAAACTTTTTACTTTCTTAAAACTTTTTTTACACTTTTAAAATTTGTATAAACTTTTTTTTTACTGTTAACTTCTAACTAGCAGTAAGCAGCACTAACAGTAAATTCCCCAATTTCCCATAACTCCCACCCACCCCAGCTGGCAAAATAAATCATTTTAAAATATTTAAATTAATTAATGAAATAAATTGAACCCCGATGGTTAAAAAATAAAAGTTAACCCTCAAGGAGTTAAAACAAAAAATCCGATCAAAATACAGATCACAGTATTATACTGTGACCACCGTAAGCAGTGATCAACTGGCAGGGAAGGGGTTCATTTTTATTAGGACTGGGTAAAGGGAGGTGTTTTTAAAAACTTTTTAAAACGTTATTAAAAAAAATGTTTTAACTTTTAATTTTTTAAAGCTTTTTAAAAAACTTTTTTAACGTTAACCCCTAGCTAGCCTAACACCAAATCCCCCAATTCCCCACTAACTTCCACCCACACAAGATAGCTAAATATATAATTTTAAACTGTTTACATTAATTAATAAAATAAAAAATAAAAGTTAACTCTCAGGGGTTAAAAAAAAAAAAAAATCAAATCATAGTAAAATACCCTAATCTGTATTTTGATCACTGTAGTCAGTGATCAAATGGCAGTGAAGGGGTTAATTTTATTAAAGCAGGGGGAAGGGGGTGGGATTTAACTTTAACTTTTATGGGTTTTTTTGCAGGGAAAAGATCAGCACTGATCCGTCTTCCTGCACTTCACACAGAACGCGGAAGTACAGGGAGGCGGACCAGGAGTCCCTGCAGCACATGTGCTTGTTCTGACAGACTCGGACAGCGCGATCAGGTGCTCCCGGTCTGCCTCAGATACCGAGGCAGACCGGAGGATCATTAACCCTGCGATCGCCGTGATCTGGGGTTAATTTTGGTGCATGATGGACCGGGTCCGTCATCCGTCATTAAGTGCTTCCCCAACATGATGGACTGGGTCCGTCATCTGTCATTAAGGGAGTAAGGAACACTATAGGGTCAGGAACACAAGCATATATTTCTGACCCTATAGTGGTAAAACCACCATCTAGCCCCCCCCTGGCTCCTTCCTGCCTCCCTAAATATAGTAAAATCTTACTTGTATTCAAGTCTGCAGCTCCTGGCTCTGCCCCTGTTTGCCTGTGAACTGCCTCAGTCTGCTGACATCATCAGAAGTGGTGGTCTAAGCCAATCACAGTGCTTCCCCATAGGATTTGCTAAGACTGTCAAGGAGGCAGATCAGGGGCAGAGTCAGCACAAGTCAAACACAGCCCTGGCCAATCAGCATCTCCTCATAGAGGATGCAGAGGATGGAGACACTAAATGGCAGCACTGCCCCAGGAAGCACCTCTAGTAGCCATCTGAGGAGTGCCCAGTGGAGTTATCACTAGGCTGTAATGCAAACATATTTTCTCTGAAAAGACGTGGCTTACAGCAAAAAGCCTGAAGGGAATGATTCCACTCACCAGAACATATGCAGTAAGCTTTAAATGGGCAATCTAAACACCAAAACCACTGCAGTCTAATGCCTACAAATATGTGTATTTATAAAATTAGAGTGCTCCTTTAATTTGCCATTGCCATGGTGTGGCAAAAAAATACCATATACAGGGGTAGGCTGTGTTTCGCTGAAGGCTAAATTTACAGGGACACTATAGGCTCCCATGAAGTGGTCTGGTTGCCATATTCCTCTCGGTTTAACCCAGAAATTTCAAACATTGACATTGTCCTGGAACAGAAATGTTTACATTGCAGGGTTTAGATGCCTCATACTGACAGCCACTAGAGGGGCTTCTGCAGTAATAGCCCAGTTAAACTCAGCTATTTCAATCAGAAGGTCTCATGGAGACAATCTGACTGGCACAGTGCAGCGCTATGCCGCACATGTGTACTAGCCTCTAAGAAATAGGAAAGCATTGGATTGGCTGAGATCATGAAGATCATGAAGATTGATGATCTCATCCTAGGTGGTATTGTCAGGTAGAGCAGCACAGCACGGGTTAGAAGGTAAGTAATATATCTAGGGGTTGAGGGTCAGTAACCTAAACGGTGACTAGGCAACATTTGCATTCCTAATGCTATAGTGTTCCTTTAATATTTTTAGATAAGATTTTCAAATGATTACATATTTTGAAAATGATTTTAATATTTTACATATTTTATAAGATATCAATATATTTTTTATCTATGATATATTTTTTATATTTTATTTTTCAAAATGTATCCAAAAATAAATTAAGGCCATAGTTAGATAGAAGGCAGATTTGTGTTTCTGCAGTAACAAACATTGTGCAGAGTGGAATTATATTTCTGGGTCACATCACGTTAGCTGTAAAGGGCACAGTTCATTGTGGGGACACATCACAATAGCTATAGTGCGCACTGTTCATGTGAAAAACACTACAAATATATTTATATATATATTTTATTTTTTTATTTTTTATTATTATTTCTCTTTTTTTCTTTTCTTTTTTGCTGTGTTAAAGGGTAACTGATAATATTATTATTTTTCTTTTAATTCTTTATTTTGGTGTGCATTGCAGTGGTAAAGAGTGGGTCACATGCCCAGTAAGCATTTAGAGGTCAGTATCTCACAATCTTTAAGTACTGTAGAAACAATTGCTAATTTTTTAAATAAATCATGGTTAAACAACAGCAGTGTGCCTAACGTGTGTGGTAATGTGATTCAGTAGCTAAGCTGCATGTGATTTCTCAGTCGGTAAATGGGTTGTGTGTTCGCTAGTGGACCAGTGTTGTAAGTATAGGGCTCTAGCTTTAGTGAAGGTCCCAATGACAGTACGATTACCCTTGGTACTGAGGGGGGGTGGCTGGTCTGTGAGAGGCGTTGGTTAGATGTGTGGTGTGTGATTGTGGTGTGTCTATAGTAAGGGGGTGGGCAGCATGGTTACTAGGGTCTGGGAGCCCAGGTGACAAATTAACAATATAGAGCCAGTTATCCCCTATCCTGTGAGAGCACTGTTCTTGATGTATGAACCTTGACCCTCCAGTGGGGAGTAGTGTGCGTGGGAAACCCCAGGGAAGTCCATGTGGCCCGAACTCCGTGCCTGCATCCCCTGTACTGCCACCTCCGTAGCGGAGGCCGTATGAATGAGAGGTCTAGTGGTGTGTCATAACACAAATGTACACAAATCAAATGATTAAAATAACATAAACTAAGATAAACTTGGTTTCAACATTAGGGAATACGAAACATCGTCCGGTGAAGCTTCAGCTCGAACAGGTCAGCAGTAAGCATAATGTGAACGGTCTAGCGCTGTAGACCTGCAGTGGGGGTTCATGTAGTGTCTGCAGCATAAGTGTCTGCTGGAGGCCTCCTGGGCACGAAAGTGGCTGTGCTAGCTGGGTCCCAGGTGTGTAGTTGGACAGTCATGTGCGATTGTCTGTTCGAGAGTGAGTCCTGCAGGAGACCCAGCTTCACCAGCATCTCCTCTGCACCTCCGATGTCGTGGATTGGATAGGAGCGCTCGAAGAAGCTCCCTGAGAAGTCCATGTAAAAGGTAAGAGGATAGTTCTCAAAGTTGTAAGGTGTTTGAACCTTGAGAGCGCCCATCACTGTGGCCATGTCCTGTCCAGCCTGGAAGTGTACAATCAAGTCCCTTAGCACTGTGACAGGGGCCTGGGCTGGTCTGGGGATCCAAAATATTCTGTCTATTGCCACTGACTTAGGTTGTCTGAGAGATAGGATTGCACATAGGAGATGTCTGATGAATTGTGGTAGTTCCGCATCTGAGACAGCCTCAGCCATCCCTCTGATCTTGATCCATTGCTGCATACCGCTGTTATGGGCAAATGCAAATATTACAAGTTTTAGAATGAAATGTTGTATTTCTTGAACTGTGTACTTTGTCTTTAAGAGATATTGCAAACTGACAAGGTGTTAGAAATGGAACATATTGTTTTTCATAGATGTTTTTTTAAGCAATAACCTCAGTGCACATTATGTTTACGCCATTTTGTCCCAGACGAATTACAATAACAATAATGCATAAACAAGCTTCAAGGCTATGCTACGACTCTTTCAGTACGTAATATACTGTGGTAACCTTAGTAGATAAGGATGTTCAGACTTTAAGATGCCATCTTGAACTAAGTCAGGAAAATTTCCATGACGTATACACCCTTTAGTTATGGCCTTGAATTTTTGCCATGGTAAGGGAGGTCCTAAAATGAAAAAAGTAAAAAAGTTACTTTTTCATATATGAACTACGGTAACCCTAAAATGGAGACACCTAAGGTATAAATAGGTGTACTTTTAAATGTTAAGACACAGAGGAGAGACTTGGAGACAGACGCTACTCCATCTTAAAATGACAGAGAGGCTGACATGATGACATGTTCAGAAGGGTATTTTAACCTATTAATGATATTTGCAAGCATTTAATTTAATCTTATAAACTCTGCTATAATGTATTTTATATGTCTATATTTATATTTTTATATAATAAATATCTAAAAGACAAAACTATTGCTTTCAAGACAATCCTTATTTTATATTGTATTCTCAATTATTTATATATGTTAAATAGAGGACCTCTTAAACTAACTATATAAAATTATGGCTAAGATATCTGTATGGTTAGCCCTACTAAGTTCTATGCTTTAAGACATTATAGTGGTAAATAAGGGAACCAAGGGCTGTGTGTTGCTTTTGAAGTGTGTGCATCTCTTGCAATTAAGTGATTTGCGTTGTGGTGGTAAGAGAAGTCTCTTCTACTGTGCCAATGCGGCCAGTGAGGATTGCACATAGGAGGCACATAGGAGGCATGGCTACATCTGCGTGGATGTCGCGCCGGAGGTCCGCCAGTATCTCCTGCAACTCTGCCTTGGTTACCGGCGATGTGTCGGTGCCCGTGGTGCAGGAGGCGAAAGTCTTCCGACCCCAAGGTCTGGTCGTCGGAGAAGTCGGAGCTCTCTCCCAGGTAGTGTGACAGCTGGGATTGTGGGGCGACATGTGCCTGCCGCCATATGTCCCCTATGGTCACTTCCATTCTCGGCTTGTTTGCTTTTTATTTCTTGGTCTTTCGACCCATGACTGTTGGAGCTGGTTGGGGCTTCAGGGGGGCTGTGATTTTGGGGGTAAATGCTCGTTTCTGAGATATAGTGAGGCCTCATGGTCGGAGCACAAGAGATATGCGACCGCTCAGTTCAATTGTCTGACTGATAATATTTTAAATCAAATAAACAAATGTTGCTAGTATTGCAATAGACAACAAAACACACCAAAATAAATGTGCTAAGAAATAATAGTGCCACTTTGTCAAACGAAACACAAGGACAGATGGGGTGTTTTAAAATGTTGATGGTATTTAAAGAAAAAAAATCTTGTAAATGGTTTTAAAACACCACTCCCAAAAAGAGAAAAAAATGGAAAAGTGTAAATAAGATATATAAACGTGTACAGTCTAAATGTGAAATAGTTTTAGCTGTTCTTTTTGCAATTAATGGTGCCCTTTAACTTGCTATATTAATTTACACTAAACTATACTCTACATTCCATAAACTAATATTTTGTAGATATGTTAACTCTACAGGGAAACCTGATTTTTATCACCAGTTTTAGAAGAACTACATTTTGTGTTTTGTGGAAAATCTAAAGCAGGGGTACCCAAAAGGTAAATTCTAAAGGTATTCTAATGGCATGCAAACCATCATGGAGGTTGTAGTTCTACAACATCTGGGGATCTACCCAGTGGCGTACATACCGCCCTGCGACCCGCTGTGGCCAGCCTCTTCTCCTGGGGGGGCCCAGGAGCTGGCCACCTCAGGGCCCCCCGAGGCTGGCCCTGGTATCAGTGGGTGGGCAGGCGGGCGCGCGAGAGAGCACTCTCCCCTGACTGCTTCCTCTTCAGCTCCCTCGCGCACTGCACTGATACCGGACCCGGAAGATGACATCATCAGTACACGGCGCGCGAGGGAGCTGAAGAGGAAGCAGTCAGGAGAGAGTGCTCCCTCACGGGCCCGCCATTCTGCCTGCCCACCCGGTGACACCACTGGACCCCAGGGAATCCACAGGTAAGGACGCTAGGGGATTACATTTTTTAAAAAGTGTGTGTGTTAGAGTGTGTGTGTGTTAGTGTTAGAGTATGTGTTAGTGTGTGTGTGTTAGAGTGTGTGCGTGTTAGTGTTAGAGTGTGTGTTTGAGTGTGTGTGTGTGTTAGTGTTAGAGTGTGTGTTAGTGTTAGAGTGTGTGTGTGTTAGTGTGTGTGTGTTAGAGTGTGTGTGTGTTAGTGTTAGAGTGTGTCAGTGAATGTGTTACTGTGTGTGTCTGTTACTGAGTGTGTTAGTTTGTGTGCGTCTGTTAGTGAGTGTGTGTTTTGTAAGTGAGTGTGTATGTGTCTGTCTGTCAGTGAGTGTATATGTATGTCTGTCACTGAGTGTGTCTGTCAGTAAATGTGTGTGTTTGTTAGCTAGTGTGTATGCGTCCGTGAGTGTGTGTGTGTGTGTCTGTTAGCTAGTGTGTATGCGTCTCTTCGTCAGAGTGTGTGTGTGTGTCTTAAACACTTACCTTTCTCCGGCACTAGACTCCCTTGGCGCTGGGGATCTCTCCGCCCCGATCCGCCTCTCTCCAAATGCGCATGAGTAGGAGCTTTGTGAATATATTTACTATAGGTAAAGAGGATATATTCCTTGTTCAATCTCTTTCTTCTTTTTCCTTCTGCTCATTATTCTACTCATGTGCAATTTGTGCCCTACCTACTTTTTTTCGTTTCCCACCGTAGTTGTAAGGCTGCCCCATATCCCAGTTTTTAAGCTTCCCTTTACTCACTCCAGGTTTTATAGTATCATGCTTTTTTTTTTGTTCATTATTTCCTGGGATAATTGTAGAGGGAGAAAATGAGAAAACTTCAATTGCATCATCAAAAAAAAAAAAGTTACAAGATAAATACAGAATTGTTGCACATGTGGATCGCAAAAAACAAACTCTTCCTGAACACTGACATAACTGTCACAATGATCTTTGGAACAGTACTCAAATTATACAAATTACACAATTCCCACCTATCCATTAAAACAAATTCAAATGGCACACTGACCGCAGTCCACTCTTTCAAATACTTGGGTTTGATATTAGACCCCAATCTATCTTTTGGCCTGCACATAGCAAAGCTTGCATCTAAACTTTATCTAAAACTAGGTGCCCTGTACTGAAACAAATCCTGCCTAAGCCCTACAGTACAGGAAACGATTGTACAGAAAATGCTGATGCCAATCATTGATTATGGGGATGTAGTATATGCATCTACATCGCAATCCCACATTAATAAACTCAACACATTGTATAACTCGTTCTGCCGATTTGTGCTACAATGTAATTACAGGACCCACCATTGTGACATGCTAAAAATAACTAAACTGGCTGTCGCTGGAACATCGTGTAACAAGTAACAGGTGTTATAGCCTGTATATTTCTGTCTGTTGACCTTATTTCCTGTTTTTCTTCCTGTGATCATAACTGCATAGTAATGTGTAATTTAGAACTGAGTAGTAAATATCTTTAATTCGCAGTGCGCATGCATATTAATTTGAAGTACGTAGTTATAGTGAAATTTAGCTTTGAGCAAGGCCCGAACATGAAGATACACCTGCAAGCTTGCTATAGGTTAAAATGTTGCCATAAGATAGATGATTTTATTAAGATTGGATAATGCTTGTAATGACCACCCCTGTTTCCTGCTGTATATAACCTGTTACGCAGCTCATTAAACGCTCAGAAGTCACTTTGAACCTTACTTTCTCTTATCTCGTTCATTGGGGCTCCTCACCTTATGGTTTGGGCAAAAGGAGAAATACAGGGAGTTACAAATTGATACAAAAGTCCTAGGCAAAGGAAAATTCCTGCCAGAGAAAATTTCTCACTATCAGGGGCATATAGAGAGTTGTATTATCTGGGGTAGAGGCAGTGGTGTTCTTTGGTTTTGTGCTGCCCTAGGCACCCCTCCCTTCCCCCCCAATCTAAATTTATTTTCCTTTTTAAAACCATGACGCTCTTTGCCTGATAGACACACCCTCATTGATGCATACACTGACATACACTCACTGACAGATACACAGTCATTGGCCCACACTGTTTAACCAACACACACTTTCACTGAAACACACACTCCCTGACAAACATACACACTCACTCAATCACAGTTACACTCACTCAAAGTTACACACATTCACTGACAGACACACACACTCACCGACAGACACACATACACACACTCACTCACAGACACACATGCACACTCACTGACAGAAACACAACAAATCAGAATTACACACACACCAAATCAGTCAGATACATAACACACACTGAGACACACATATATTCACTGATAAACACACATACACACTCACTGACAGAAACATATACACTTAGTGTCAGACAAACACCCACTCAGTGTCAGAGACACACACACTGACAGACATGCACATTTACTAAGAGACATGTATACACTAGCTGACAGACACATACACACTGACAGACATACACATTCACTAGCAGACATGCACATTCACTAGCAGACATATACACTCACTGGCAGACACAGTCTCAGTGACAGACACACACACACACTCACTGACAAACAAACTCACTGACAAACACATATACACTGTTTAACCGACACACATACAAACTCACTAACATACACATACACACAATTTTTATTATTTGTTTTTTAAAATTTCACTCCACCTAGCCTCCCTACCTTTGGAAGTGCTGGCATGGAGTCTTTATTTCCCAGGGGTCCCTGGGCTGAGCAGCTGGGCATGCGGTCAATGCAGGTGGAGAGGGAGCTTGGATCTTCCTGATCAGCTCCCTTGCGCACCTCTTACTGATGCTAGGGCTGGAGTAATGTCATATTCTGGCTCCAGCATCACTGCGGTGCGCGCAAGGGAACTGAGCAGGAAGAGCTCAGGGGAGAATTCTCTCTTGCCGCCCACCTCCTACATGAGTAGATTGCCTGCCCCACGGGAGCCCTGATGTGGCCAGCCAGCCATCTCCTGGGCCCCCCAGGACAAGAGGCTGATATGGCATCTGCCAGGATGTTTGGGGGTGGCTTTTTTTGCTGCCCCTCTGAAAGTGCCACCCAAGGCAGATGCCTTGTCAGCCTTGCACTAAATACATCATTCGGTGGGGTATAGGGTGCTGTATTATCTGGGGAGGGAACGATTAAAGGTGATGTATTATCTGGAATGGGGGATAAAGGGTGCTGTATTATCTTGCGTGGGAGAATGTAGGGTACTGTATTATCTGGGGTGGGGGCATATAGGATGTTGTATTATTTTGGGTGGGGGGTATAGGGTTCTGTATTATCTGAGGAGGGGAAAATATGGGTGCTGTATTATTTGGGATGGTAGGATATAGGGTGCCGTATTATCCAGGAAGGGGAGAATAGAGGGTGCTGCTTTATCTGGGGTGGGGGGATAAAGGGTGCTGTATTCTCTGGGGTTTGAGGGGATATACAGTTGCAAGAAAGAGTATGTGAACCCTTTGGAATGATATAGATTTCTGCACAAATTGGTCATAAAATGTGATCTGGTCATCATCTAAGTCACAACAATAGACAATCAGTCTGCTTAAACTAATAACACACAAAGAATGAAATGTTGCCATGTTTTTATTGAACACACCATGTAAACATTCACAGTGCAGGTGGAAAAAGTATGTGAACCCTTGGATTTAATAACTGGTTGAACCTCCTTTGGCAGCAATAACTTCAACCAAAACGTTTCCTGTGTTGCAGATCAGACGTGCACAACGGTCAGGAGTAATTTTTGACCATTCCTCTTTACAGAACTGTTTCAGTTCAGCAATATTCTTGGGATGTCTGGTGTGAATCGCTTTCTTGAGGTCATGCCACAGCATCTCAATCGGGTTGAGGTCAGGACTCTGACTGGGCCACTTCAGAAGGCGTATTTTCTTCTGTTTAAGCCATTCTGTTGTTGATTTACTTCTATGCTTTGGGTCATTGTCTTGTTGCAACACCCATCTTCTGTTGAGCTTCAGCTGGTAGACAGATGGCCTTAAGTTATCCTGAAAAATGTCTTGATAAACTTTGGAATTCATTTTTCCTTCGATGAAATACGTCCAGGCCCTGACGCAGCAAAGCAGCCCCAAACCATGATGCCCCCACCACCATACTTCACAGTTGGGATGAGGTTTTGATGTTGGTGTGCTGTGCCTTTTTTTCGCCTCAACTTTAATTTGTCCACAGAATATTTTGCCAGTTCTGCTGTGGAACATCAAGGTGCTCTTGTGCAAACTGTAAACGTGCAGGAATGTTTTGTTTGGACAGCAGTGGCTTCCTCTGTGGTATCCTCCCATGAAATCCATTCTTGTTTAGTGTTTTACGTATTGTAGATTCGCTAACAGGGAAGATGTTGGCATTTGCCAGTGACTTTTGTAGGTCTTTAGCTGACACTCTAGCATTCTTCTTCACCTCATTGAGCAGTCTGCGCTGTGCTCTTGCAGTCATCTTTACAGGACCGCCACTCATAGGGAGAGTAGCAGCAGTGCTGAACTTTCTCCACTTATAGACAACTTGTCTTACCGTGGACTGATAAACAGCAAGGGAGATACTTTTATAACCCTTTCCAGCTTTATGCAAGTCAACAATTCTTAATCGTAGGTCTTCTGAGAGTTCTTTTGTGCGAGGCATCATTCACATCAGGCAATGCTTCTTGTGAAAAGCAAACCCAGAACTGGTGTGTGTTTTTTATAGGGCAGGGCAGCTGTAACCAACACCTCCAATCTCATCTCATTGATTGGACTCCAGTTGGCTGACATCTCACTCCAATTAGCTCTTGGAGATGTCATTAGTCTAGGGGTTCACATACTTTTTCCACCTGCACTGTGAATGTTTACATGGTGTGTTCAATAAAAACATGGCAACATTTCATTCTTTGTGTGTTATTAGTTTAAGCAGACTGTGATTGTCTATTGTTGTGACTTAATTGATGATCAGATCACATTTTATGACCAATTTGTGCAGAAATCCATATCATTCCAAAGGGTTCACATACTTTTTCTTGCAACTGTATGCTGCTGTATTATCTGTGGTGAGGGGCTATAGGGTGCTGTCTTATTTGGGGTGGGAGAATATAGGGAGCTCTATTATCCAGGATGAGGGATATAAGGTGCTGAATTATATGGTCCGGTGGGATATAGGGTGCTGTGTTATCTGGGGTGGGTGGATATGGGGTGCTGCATAATCGGTGGTGGGGAGATATAAGGTGCTGTATTATTTGGGGTGGGGGATATAGGGTGCTGTATTATCTGAGGTGGATGTATACAAGATGCTGTATTATCTGGAGTGGAGGTATATAGGATGCTGTATTATCTGTCAGTGATACTCTGACGAGTGGATGTTGAATAACCATTATTGTTCTTCCAAGTTGCAACTAAAGTTTTGCTGATTTGTTTCCAGCTTCTGAGTCCTCCTTATCCTAGTGATAGGAAGGTGTATATCAGTTTATGTTGACTACTGGGTGGAGGCACTGTTTAATATTAATATGCCTCAATTGACCTATACCTCTGTTCCAGCCCAGAGTTCCCAATCTATTGCCCAGTTTGGAGCAAAAATGGGGCTACATTAGCATATAACAGTGGATTGTTCTAGTGGACTAATAGATTTGAACATGATGAATAGAGGCTTGGTTATGAGGAGGTTTATGATATTAAATGGAAAGGAGTACAAATACATCTTCCTCAAGATTATGGTCAAAGAGAGGGTGGTAAGTGGACACTTGAAAAAATTGTCTTCCAATATGCCATCCATTTTTTATGAAATGTAATATGAAGTTCCCAGCATCCCAGCCTATCCCATGATATATCACTTTATCACTGAAAAGCCCAGGATGTTCTCTTTACAATACAGCAAGAATTCGATAGGAACAGAGTAGCTAAAAAGGAGATGCCTGTGTGCCAAATGTCCAGTACAGATGACACAACTTAATGGGCTGTGTCTCAGGAGGTACATGTTGAGTGAAGAGGTATAACTTATTTTTTGATGGTGTTAGTCAGTGTCAGTGAAATTTAATATAGTATTATAAAGTATTTTACATATTATTAGAAAATGTGTACACGTACAAAAAGAGAATTCAGACATTGGAGGTTGGATAAGTGTAGAAAAGTTAATTTTTTGATAAGTGAACTGGCAAGACTCATAGTAGCCCAGTAAGTGAGAAGAATCTAGTTCTCCCACCAGATTCCTCCACTTTTAGCATCCTTTCTTTGTTTCTCCATGAAGAAAAGGAAATGGAAAAAGCAAAACTGAGAAGGTTTGGAACAAAGTATAGCAGAAGAATTGGTATTGGGAGTCATATTATCAAGCAGCCTCTTTCATGCACATGAAGGCTGTTTTTTAATCCTTTCCCAAGACCTCCACTTTAACTACCAGTGCTGCTAATACCACATTTGGCTTTTTCTACCCCCACTTATACCATGATCGCTATGTTTCATGAGAGTACGAGCAAGGTATCATTGGCAAAACCACAGGAGTTGTTGGCATTGCAAACACAAACATTACATACAAACACACCCCTATATTAACCCCTTCGCGACCGCTGATGGTTCAGGACTGTCATCTGAAAAATTCCCTTGAGGACCGGTGACGGTCCTGAACCGTCATAACGGTAAAATGTACTTACCCGATGGTGGGCGATCGGCGTTGCTCCCAGTGTGGGGAGACTGCCTGACAGCCCAGGCAGTCTCCCCACGGCAAATCAGGACCCCGTGGCCATGTGATCGCTCAACAGATCATTGTTTAGTGAATCAGCGAGTACGCTGGATTCTGTATTTTGGCCCCAGCAGTACCCTATAATGTAAGCATGTTTAGATGATTGCAGCCCTCTTGGTTTCTTTTATATGATATATTATATATATAATATATGTCTATATATCATATATATATAATGTCATACTAAGTGTATTTTTATATTTATATAAAAATACACTTATCATTAAATTACACACGTATATATATATAATACATATAATAACTATATATTGTGCATATATATTATTATAAAATACAAATAAGTAAATTAAAATAAATAAAAAATATGTAAAAATAATAATACAAATTAAAAAAAATTATATATCTATATGAAATCTTATTCTAACTGTATTTTGATATTAATATATATAAAATACACTTAGAATGAAATTGTATATATATATCTATGTATATATAAATAAATAAAAATAATACGAAATATACATATGTCCATATACAAAATTTCATAAATAATTATATAAACATACACGAAGACTTCAAATATATAAATATGCATATACATTTAAATTCTATGTGCGTATTTATGTAATATTTTTACATAATTAAGTAATTTTATTGATTGCAATTTGAGGGACCTGCCTGACAACCCAGGCCGAAGGTCCAGAGAATTTAATTTGCTAGCACTGTATTTAACCCTGTAACTTTCTATGACACCCTAAAACCTGTACATGGGGGGTACTGTTTTACTCGGGAGAGTTCGCTGAACACAAATATTAGTGATTCAAAACAGTAAAACATATCACAGCTATGATATTGTCAGTAAAAGTGACTTTTTTTTTGCATTTTTCACACACAAACAGCACTTTTACTGATGATATAATTGCTGTGATACGATTTACTGTTTTGAAACACTCATATTTGTGTTCCTCAAAGTCTCCTGAGTATAACAGTGCCCCCCATGTACAGGTTTTATAGCGTTTTTGAAAGTTACAGGGTCAAATATAAGGGTTAAATATTTTTACACTGACTATTGCCAGTTGGTTATGTTGTCTTTGAGAGTGTATGGTAGCCCAGGAATGAGAATTACCCCCTGATGGCATACCATTTGCAAAAGAAGACAACCCAAGGTATTGCAAATGGGGTATGTCCAGTCTTTTTTAGTAGCCACTTAGTCACAAACACTGGGCAAAATTAGCGTTCAGTTTAGTTTTTTACTTTTTTCACACACAAACAAATTGAACGCTAACTTTGGCTACTAAAAAAGACTGGACATACCCCATATTGAATACCCTGGGTTGTCTACTTTAAAAAAAAAAAAATATGCACATGTGGGGTGTGATTCAGAGATTTATGACAGATAATAGTGTTACAATGTCACTATTGATACATTTTAAAAATATATATTTTCAAACAGCAATTTCCTGTTTGTACTTATAGCCCTATAACTTGCAAAAAACAAAACAAAAAAAGCACGTAAACACTGGGTGCTTTTAAACTCAGGACAAAATTTTTAATCTATTTAGCATTTTTGTCATTAGCTTTCATAGGTAAGTAAAAGATTTTTCAAGCAAAAGTCAAAAAACATGTTTTTTGTTTTTCAATTTTTCACCATATTTTATTTTATTTTTAAGTAAATTATATGACATGATACAAATAATGGTATGTAAAGAAAGCCCTTTTAATCCTGATAAAAACAATATATAACTTGCATGCGAACAGTAAATGAGAGAGAGAAAAATTACAGCTAAACACAAAAACCACAAACGTGTTAAAAGAGCCCTGGTCCTTAACGTCCAACATGGCCAAAACAGGCCGGTCCTGAAGGGGTTAAAATGCCAAAATTATATACAAACACACCCTTTCATGCACATACCAACACTACACACAGATGCACACCTACATTTAAAAGCCAACAATACATACAAACACATCCCTGCTTTGCAATGGCAACAGTACATATAAACACACTCCTTTGCACACACATTCTCCATACAAAAACTTGCTTACTTTCACATGCACAAACATTGCTCACAAATAAAATCCTGTTGGAGTGGGCATAGATCCCTATCTGGCATAGCATTGTAAGAGTTGTACAACAGATTAGCAGAAAAACACCCCCAAGGCATAATGTTTCCACCTCAAGGTTTGATGGTGGGGATGGTGTTCTTCGGGTCATAGGCAGCATCCCTCCTCCTCCAAACATAGCGAGTTGAATTGATGCCAATGGGCTAGATTTTTGGTCTCATCTGACCATAACACTTTCACCCAGTTTTCCTCTGAATCATTCAGATGTTCATTGGCAAACTTCAGATGGCCCTGTACATGTGCTTTCTTGTGCAGGGTTACCTTGCGGGCACTGCAGGATTTCAGTCCTTCACGGCAATTGGTTCTGGGCTGATTCCTCACTGGTCTCATGATCAATGAAACTCCACAAGATGAGATCTTGCATGGAACACCAGACCGAGGGATGCTGACAATTATTTTGTGTTTCTTCCATTTACGAATAATCGCACCAACTGTTTTCACATTCTCACCAAGCTGCTTGGCTATGGTCTTGTAGCCCATTCCAGCCTTGTGTAGGGAGAGTTTGGAATCTGATTGATTGCTTCTGTGGACAGGTGTCTTTTATGCAGTTGAGATTAGGAGCACTCCCTTTAAAAGAGTACTCTTAATCTCAGCTCGTTACCTGTATAAAAGACAACTGGGAGCCAGAAATCAAGCTGATCTATAGGGGATTAAATATTTACTTCACTCTTTGACATGCAAATCAATTTATAACTTTTTTGACATGCATTTTTCTGGATTTATTTTTTTTGTTATTCTGTCTCTCACTGTTAAAATACACTTAATATTAAAATTATACACTGATCATTTCTTTGTCAGGGGGCAAATGTTCAAAATCGGCATGGGATCAAATACTTTGTTCCCTCACTGTATATATACCTTGCCACACAGGTGCACACACACACATACACAGAAACGCACACTGACATACACCTTGACATAGATACACACACAAATTGACATATATATACACACACACACACATACAAACACACAAACAAAGCAACAACCAGATCTAAATCCAGTACTTGTTTGTCCTGGCACTAGGGTGAGCTGTTAGTGGTAAAAACAGATCTCTTACTTAAAGGAACACTGTACCATCAGGACTTCAAGCATATTCCTGACTCCAAAGTGTTAAAAACGCTATTTAGCTGCCCGGCACCCCCTTGCCCCCCTTAAATAAGTAGGAAAGCAATGGGAGGCTATCGCGCATGTGCTGCAAAATGCCACACTGCACCAATCAGTTTCTCCTCATGGAGATGCATTGACTCAGTTGTATATCTATGAGGAAAGTTCAACACGTTTGGAGACACTGAACATCAATGCTACAACTATGGTGTCAGGAATATATGTATTCCTGACACCATAGTTTTGAAAACACTATTCACCCTGGCTTTATGTGATAATGACTATGCCCCTTCCCTTTCATGACACTGTCAAAAAGGGACCAAGCATGGATGTCATTACAATTATGCCCCCCTCTGGAAAAATTCCTGCGGATGCCCATGACAACTACATTATCCTGTAGTGCCCCTTTAACTGACAGGAATCTATATCAGACCAAGCTGCCAATTCTTCAGGACTTTCTTTGCAATGCAGCATGTGAAATAATTGTAGATTATGCTAGCTTTAGTGTACCTATAATCTTAATTTTATTAATGACAGGAGGAAAATATTTGCTTAAGTCTCTTTTTACTAGAACTACACAGTGGCATATTAACACAGAGAAGAAACACAACGAATCAGAAAAAAAGTTAGGTACAATAAAACTCCCCTCCCCACACATAACTTCCTCTTCCAAGCTGCGACAAAAAACAGAACAAAAGGCAGAAAAAACAATGTAGATAAAAAAAATTAAGTCCTTGATACAATGAAAGCAACAACGTCATCCATCCGAGAAGAAATGTCAAACTTGGCACCACAGACTGACTGTAAACTGAAACGAGAGAAACAGAATCGAAAGGGTTAGTTAGATAATTAAATGTACTCTGAACAAAACATGCAGGCACCCTGTGCAGCAATCAGAAATACTGTAATATACAGAGATCACAACCCTTACGGACACCTGAGCAAGTGACAGGTAGCAGAGACAACAAGCAGAGTTGCATACTTACCTGATTACCCCAAACTTTTGAGAGTTAACCAACAAGGGAAGAATAAGAATGGTAAGGAAATATTCGTCTCCTGGCATTAATAAAATTAAGATTATAGGTACGATAAAGCTAGCATAATCTACAATTTTATAACATGACAGGAGGCTTCATATTTGTGGTTTTAATGCTCAGCCAACAAATCCAACGATGCTTGTTTCGTTGGTACCTAATCCGGGAGATAACAAGAGCAATCCCGAATGGACCTTCCAGTTGCAAGAAATGATGGCAGATCGATCGATGAAGATGCCAGTTGTCGGTGTTCCTCAAATTGTGGGGAAAAAACCCAATCCAGCGTTAGATCCACCGTACATGGGGGATTGTGACCTTGTTCCTAGAAGACGGTCAATGAATCAGCAAAGATGACATTATGTCTATTTTCCTGCAGATGCAAAATTCAGAAGATCATTGGCGGGCTTGGACCTGTGAGAAAACTGCCACCAAGTCCCGACCCTTGACATGAAAGCTGGCTCCACCTATTTGTTCCCATGTAACAGAGGATTAAGAGCAGCTTGATTTTGCGATCTAGTGATTTTTACATTTATTTTTTATTAAAGATTTACTTATTTATCCAATTTTTATTTTTTTTATTTAATTAAGGAGCGCACATACTCTATTTTTTGTTTTGAGTTTTCCCTCATCTAGTCGCTTGACAGTGTATGTAGCAGCCCATTTGATTTTATCATCATTTAACATTGCATTTACCTGTATACATAGTTTTTGTATACCACCCATCTTCATCTAGAGCCCCCTGACCTCATATCTTTGCCTAGTACGTATATACAACGTAGAGCCCATTCACCAATGCCAGCTGAATCCAGGGAACAAATATTGCGAAAAGGGTAGCTTTAACCACCAGGAGCAGGGACTGTGCCCGGGTTTCGAGAACATCGGATAGCCTGACCCAAGCTAGACGCAGGTCGTGAGCAATACTCCAGTGGAAGATTGGGTCCTGACTTTGTGACATCTGTGTAGGACTCAATGTCGAAGAGGGGTTCCCCCATAGAGTCCAAGCAGCTATCCTTGTCGGTACCTGAACAGGTGGGTGAGTGAAAGATAAATCCAGGGTGGCCTCCGTGAGGGGATTTGTGTACAGAGGGAGGGTCCTCCACCTCCAAACGTGCTCTCCAGATACGTTTTCAGAGAAGTAGAGGTCTCTCCTGCCATATCTCCCAAGATTGCTAACGGCTCGGGAACTCAAAGCCGACCCGGGACTCTGGTCTTTCCATGCGCCCAGTGCGTACGGTATACTTGCAGACCGGGGTTGTGTGTTTTCCTCATTCCCGCCATGCGAGTGAGGCAGTGCATGTCCGATTTTGGAGGTATCAAAGTCTCTTGCTTCCTCATATAGGAGAAACTGCCTGAGGAGTTTGTCCACAATCGTGTGAATAATAAAGCAGTGCGCGGTTGCTTGCTTGATACAATGCAGATAATACCATAACATACACACCTGCAATAACTGGGGCTGACCCATTAAAAGTACAACCTCCATGAATATATCTAGTATGGAGGTATAGGAGCACTAACAAAGTGGGCCAATCATTGGAGCTGTACCAGAGACAGCCAGGTCAAACAACCCATACTATGTCCAGTAAGGCATCAGGGAAAATGCAAATATGGTGAGAGGGTCTCCCCCAGTAATACCTCAGTGGGTATATCCCGAATGGAGGTACAGTGGCACAGACCAAGCAGGCCAATTAAAGGAGCCGTAACAGTGAGAGCCAGCTCAAACAGGCAATACCGTGCCTGATCAGGTAGCACCTATATAAAGAAAATAAATAGTAGATCAGCCGTTAGATCTAATGGAGGGGTTCTCTCCAATTTCCCAGCTGTTACGATGCAGTGTCTCCAAGAGGCTCTGGTGAGGTAGACAGAACACTTACTGTAAGAGAGGTAACATCAGCGGCAAACTACAGTATGTAGCACAAACATCCATTTTGGGTTGAGTTTATCAGGGACGCCCCTCTAATAAGACACGAGTACCCTGTACTGGTATAAGCCTGTAAGATAAACGAAGACTGACGGTAGCATGATGAATGACCATGTTGGGTAGTGTCAAGAGACTGGCTCACCCCCCAATAAGGAAATCAGAATCCAGTACTGTAATAAACTGTAACGTAAACAGTAACTGATGGGAACAGTATAAGTATTCATACTGGGCTGTGCATATGAGAGGGGCTCAGCAGTGGGATGAGCGTATGAGAGGGCCGCACTCTCTACTAATGTAATCAGTATCCATGTCAGCACCAGGCTGACAGTATGAGAGGGGCGCACCCTCTTATAATACAATCAGAGACTATATAAACCTCTGGCTGAGTATATGAGAGGGGGTCACCCTCTAATCATGTACTTTGCACCAATATCAGCATCGGGCTGAGGTTATGGTAGGGCCACACCCTCTTATAATGTAAGTTGTAGCAATATCAGAGTTGGGCTGAAGTCATGAGAGGGGCCCACCCTCTAATAATGAAATTTCTTCCAGTATCAATCATATGAGAGGTGGATTCAAACTGGGAATAAACAAGACTGACAGTAGTCAGAACTACAATACAACCTTAGGGCTGTACCCATGAGTCTAATATGGGAGTCACGCTGATAAGCTGTAATAACTAGAAAAATAAGAAACCTAAAAACTGCTGCCTGGATCCCGCCAAGATGGCCACTGGTAGCCTGAGGAAATGCTGGAGACGTTCTCCATGATCCACGAGAGCCTTGACGTCCAGAGTGGAAGGAAAAAACGAAAGACACAAAACAAAGAAATGACAGAACTAAAAATAAAGTTGAGATAAAGAAAACATGTACATCAGAGGAAAAGTAATATCACGGAAAGGAAATAAAGGACAGTTACACCAAATAGGAAATAACCAATCAATCTACATGACATAGATATATCTACATAGATATAATAAGATATAGGATATGTATCTAAAAACAGAAGAAAATAACGAAGAAAAATCACAAACACCGGTATGCAGCGCATCCTGAAAACTGAACAAAACTGTAAACACATAAGGTCGGGATGGTACACCTCGACATAAAGAGCAGTACACGGGCTGTATGAGGAGGTCCTAACCTGGCAGGGCAGGAAAGAAACCTGTGCAACTGGGGAGGAAACCCCTGGCTGGGCTCATCACCCACCAAAGGGGCTCAGCATGCACCACAACGTGTACTACAGTGAGGCAATATACACAAAACCGACCAATATATGCCACATAGTGAAAAAAATGGACCCCAACACCATAGTGCAGGCAGGAGCAGATCAAGGAGAGAAGGAGGGGTAGAGGCCTGAAATGAAGCCTGTGGCACACAAGGAGAATAAAAGGAAGAGAAAATACCAGTATAATACAATAAAAAGCAAATAAAATAGAATCCCACGCAAAGATAATTTATATAGGGAATCTAAAACACATAAACCATCTCACTTAACTGAATGGAAGGACTATAAACAGTATAAGGGAAATCCAAAACTCCCACCATCTAACCAGGACATATTATCAAAATACCAATGCAATGTTCCTTGGTAAAAGCAGATGGATGGAAGGAGTTAACCCCTGCAGTGTCTCAATCCTGAACTTTATGACACTGCAGAAGGAGCATGAACCTTTAGCTATAAGGTTAGCTATAACGGCCATCTCAGGAGACCCTGTCATCAGAGGGGAAAGACAGGGAGCTGCTTACCCCACGGAAGTAGTTCCAACCACGTGGGAAGGGCAATGGTCACCCACACTCTCCTCCGTTGCCCGGGCGCACATGGGCCACGGCAACAACCGGCCGTGGCTCAATGGAGCTGAGAAAATGTATGTGGTGAGGGAGGGGGGTCCGATCATCGGGATCTTGCGCAATTGCGTGAGGTCCAAGGAGGCCGCAGGGAAAAAACACGTAGGACCGCCGGAGATAAACTCTGTGGTCCTGGTGCTCTGGAAGTCGAAAGGGGCAGCAAGGCAGAAACCTCCGAAACTATCTAACACCCAGTAGCACAAATAAAATAATGGGGAAAAGCCATCAGCTATATGCCAACAATTACTGAAAACAGGAGTGAAGAACAAAAGGGTCAAAGGGTAGATCAAGTCAGCCAGAGAAAGGCTAGACAAGCCTAAGGTAAAAAAAAAAAAATAGATAGGAAAAACTAGGTAGAAATAATGGAATAAAAGGGGAGAGGAAAGCAAAACAAAACCCCTAAAATCAATCCACAATTAAAGTAGGCATAAATTAAAATTCACAGCCATCCACAAGAGCAAGAAGCAGTGGTACTCTGACCTGTACTGATGTGGAGCAGCAAAGAAAGAGGGAGTTATGTGTGGGGAGGGGAGTTTTATTGTACCTAACTTTTTTCTGATTGGTTGTTTTTTTTCTCTGTGTTAATGTGCTGCTGTGGAGTTCTAGTAAAGAGAGACTTAAGCAAATATGAAGCCTCCTGTCATGTTATAAAATAACTTTTTCTGTTAAATGTTTACTCATTTTCTTCTGCAGTATGTCACACACATATAAACACATGAGAGTAGGATACTGAATGCTGCCTATGCCTGTGCCTCCACCGCCTCCTCCCTCCATCACGTTGCTTTCTTTATGAAGTCACTGGCTGTCACTTCCCCTCAACTGGCTGATACTACTGGGCTCAGCAATACCCATCTGGTGGCCCTAAGTGCATGGGCCACCTGATGGACCCATAAAGCATTCAGGTCTTGATGCAGCTGCACTGGCAATAGTTCTGCCACTGATGTAAATCCTTTTGGATCATCATGTTCTGTTTGATATTCATTAAAATCTATGTTGTAAAGAGAAATTATTTTAATTGTATATGTATTCATCATGTTACTTAGCAATGCTTATACAATATGGGTGAAAGCAATTCTCAAAGCAGTTTCTATTGTTTGCTATTTACAGAATGTATTATGTGATTTTAGGGGGCCAATCGACACTAGGTTGGTACTCTGCCTCCTCCTATACATTGAATCAATGCTTTCCTATGGGGATTTCATGGAGGCTGGGTATCCTCATGGAGAGCAAGTTAGGCGACCTAGAGTCTGTTAAACTCCCAGAAGGGTCTCTAGTTGCTATCTGATAGCACTGCAATGTAAACATTGCAGTTTTTAAGTAACCGTAATGTTTTACATTGCAGGACTAAGTTGGACAGGTAAATTGCACGCAGACCACTTCAACGAGATGATGAGGCCTGGGTGCCTATTGTATATCTCTAAGCCCTGAACTACTCCACAGTATCCCAATATTGGTGGGTGCAACACTAACTCCAATGTGAGAGACACATTTATTAGTGCTAGTGCTAAATAAACTAAAGTGTATATATTGAATATATAAAATAGAAAATTAATGTGATAAAAAGCACAAGTAAAAAAAATACAGTATCAAAACCAAAGTGATATTTATTTGATGTATATGCTCACAATGCATATCATATATGTGCTCTATATCAAATGAAAAGTATAATTAAGGCGGCATTGCTATACAAAACCACCCTAATGTATACTATTTTTCTGTGGTCACCTCAGATGTCCCTTTGGAGGTGACCACATGAATGTATATATAGCAGATATTGTGAATTAATACATTAAAGCATTATCACTTTAATAGCATCTTCCCACGAAAAGTGCAATAGCCTCCCAATGTTTTCGTATGGGAAAGCACTGGATTGGCTGAGCTCATGAAGACTGGATGTGGGCCAGGTGGGGGGAATTTGAAAACCTTTTATCTACACAAAGAGGAGGCAGGGTAAACACGATTGTATTTCTGACACTATAGTGTTCCTTTAATAAAATAAAATAAAATAAATGCAAAAGAGCTAAAGTAAAGTTTATGCTATGAATTAGCAGGCAGTACAATATTCAGTAGGTTGAATTTGTGGAGGACTTAGCTTGGCTTATAGGCCTTCCTCAGGCATAATCCTTGAACTGTATGCCAACAGTTCCCCCTAGTGCAATAATATACATGTTATGCATTCAATCAAGGAATAGATTAAAGCAGATTGCTCCATCAAGATACATTTTTTTATGAAATACCTATTAAGACTGCATTGGAATTTCATTGAAATTCGCACACAATCCAAAGAAACCATAAAATAACATAGGGACCACTTTGAAAGCCGTGTTGGATTCAGACCTCGGTGTTGTACTCTCGCGAATGGCTCCCGACATCTGAAGCACTATGAGCCAAAAAGAACAGCAGCATGAAGAAAGCAGCAGTCCCGAGGGACAGCCTTAAGAAAATAAAACTCACCTCCCCGCATCAGACCTTGAGTCTTGGGTCTTTGTAAAATATGCTAAGATCCCCAAAACTGACAGATCTTCTCTGAAGTATGGTATACAATCACAGGACAGCTGAGGTAATAAATGAATCATTCTTATCATTATTACTGATGTCTTATTCTCTATTTCTCAGTAGGAACTGTAATTTAGAGCCATTTGGAGTAGACGCTGAAAAGTTGCCTGTCACGGACAACATATATGTCCCTGGTTCTGCCTGAGATTAGGACTGGATGGAGATGATCTGTGTATTAACAGCCGCTCATTTCAGAAAATAATTGCCAGGATAACAACACCATCTGTGCTGTACACTACAGGCTTCAAAAACATGAAATAATGGGCAGATCATATAATATATATATACTCTTGTTGCTACAATATGTTGTGTTAAGGAAAACATTCCTGACACTGATTATTATATATATTTTATTCCTGGAAGGGCATGGTGTTTTTACTGCAATGTGTCTACACTGGAAAGAAAGCCAGGAAAGCAAATGAACATAAGCAAAGAAACATTCCAAGAGACTGAATGGAATGTGATATAAGCAATCACTATTATTGACAGTTATATGTAGAAAACTGCTCTAATGAGATTACAAACCACTAAAGCAAACATTGAGTCATCATTCCAAATAAAATATGAATTGTCCTTTATAATGATATTACTTTTAAAATACAGTACATAATTCAGTAAAAAAACAAACCCCAAAAAACCCAATAGAACACTAAATTTTACTCTGTGAATATTATGTTGATGCACCAACAGTGTTATTTACTAAAGTGAGAATTGAAAGATTCAAAGGCCAGAACGGCTTCCACTTTGGCTATTTTCATATATCATTTGAAATTCACTTTGAAATCACATTAAATTCTTACTTTAGTGAATAACCCCTTCCAGAGGTTAGAATTCCAAAGTCATTTGTTGTATTTATATTCTCTAACCGTACATCACTGTTGACACCTCAATTATAAATGTTCTTAATGAGAACTCAATCTTTAAGGTCCTGCTTGAACATAAATTGCACTCTTAGAGATCTGTTTAGAAAAAATGGATGTAGATATTAACTGATCGCTTGCCTTGTTTGCTCATCACTGGTATATTCGTTTTGGGTAACAGCTGGTGGTACACATAACATCTGAATACAATTACAGGAATATACAGGAAACCTTGAGCTTGTCTGCTGCACAGAGGATTGGTGTTTAATTTTTATAATATGATATCTTAACCACTATTGTCTATATTTGTTGACTTTAATTTTCCCAGTTTTGTCACTTCTATACTTCTTTTCATACGAATAACTTGTATTTATTTTTAAAAGCAAATTAATTTGATTGATTAGTACTGATGGCACACACAGATAATTATGTCTTCCATTGGTGTCTATAGTCAGTGCCACGACCATGCTTAACCATTTATAAAACAAAAGGTAAATATAAGTCAACTATTCACTCTACAGGCTAATAGCTATACGTATCATTACAAAAAAAATAAGAGGAAATTATTTTCCCCAATCTATATTTTTTAGTCCATGCTCAGATTTCTAAGGATCTTTTAGATATTTTTTTACAATTGATAGTCTGTACAGAAGTGGAAACCTTGCCCTTTGGGCCAAAACGGAATTGTGGCTATCACTTCTGCCTTCTCAGTGATTATCTTTTTCAGGACTCACTAAATCAGGGGAATTGGAGGAAAAACCGTAATTCAGGTTGAATCTCCACTTGTGAGAGAGTGCATCCATGCTCACTGCTAAAGGATGACACTGACGGGAAAAAGAGGCTAGAACTAGGTAATTTAAGGCAGAAGCTATTAGGTCCACATCTGGTCTCCCCAATATTCTCACAATATTCTCACCAATGCTTGAGGACATTTTACCCAGCAGACTTTCTTGCTGTAATGAAGACAGGTTCTCTAACCTGATGAATCTTAAGTAACAGACGATCCATTCTTTCCCTTGACAAAAACATCATATCTCTGTCTTTTTTTTAACGGGCCCCTAGAAAATTAATGCTCTGTGAGTTGACTTTTTTGAAAATGTGTTACCCAATAGGTGTTAGTAATACCCCTTGAAGAGCCCGGTTGTTGCGACAGTAGCAAACTTAGTACATGTGTCTGATTGTATGAGGGATGATATCTTTAGACATTATTTCTTTCATACAAGTATATTATAGATGGTACCTTCAGAACAAGCACTGAGTTTATGCATGATTTTATGTTGATATATTTTTTTCATTAATTGCAATTTCTGGATTATGATTTACTACTAACCCTTTATGTCTTGGTAGGACATAGTTTTAGAAGGCTGAGGAAAATGGATGTGGTTATGGAGTGGGTTGCCCTCAAAGGCACTGAGAAAGAAAGTACTTATATCTAGACTAGCATTCCTAATCAATCTTCCCTGTTTTTAGTTGGACTATACTTAGCTTTAGTTATATATTAGAGGTTACTATTTTTTATTTTTTAATTACTGGTATTTATAAAGCGCCAACAGATTCTGCAGCACTGTACAATAAGTGGAGGACATACAATATACAAAGACAATGTCAGGATCCTATCCTGACATATGTTTTATCTTAATTTATTTCAGTTCCTTTAAATCCAGTACCTGTTTCTCGCCTCTAGTAGCCTCCCTAGCCACTAGCCACCTCAGTTTCATACCTGGATAGCATGAATCAAGTATGCTATAAAAGGCCACACTCGACAAACCAAACGGCCTTTGCTTTGAAGTTAATGTTCTTACTGAAAGACTTCAGATCCTGGCTCCTGAGAAGCAATTCGTGACTTGCCTTCATTGCTTCCAACCTGATTCACTACCAATCCTTCTCCATACCAACCTGGACTGCCTACAACTTGCTTTATCCTGCCAACCTGGTTTACTTCCAACCCTGCTCCATAGCAACCTGGATTGCTTACAACTATGCTTTATCCTGCCAACCTTGTTTACTTCCAACCCTGCCCCATACCAACTTGGATTGCCTGCAACTCTGCTTTATCCTGCCAACCAGGTTTACTACCAACCCTGCTCCATACTAACCTGGATTGCCTACAACTCTGCTTTATCCTGCCAACCTGGTTTACTTCCAACTCTGCTCCATACCAACCTGGATTGCCTACAACTCTGCTTTATCCTGCCTACATGGTTTACTTCCAACCCTGCTCCATACCCTCCTGGATTGCTTATCCTGCCTACCTGATTTATACAAACCTGCATAACCCCTATCTGGACATTGCTGCTTACTCTTATTTACAAGGTGTTTTCTTACCTTGAAACCTTATTGTTCTTTATATCGCTCTTATTATTCGTCCTATACTGTTATCTCTAGCTTTCTTATTATTTGCAAACCTTTTATCATCTTTATGGGGCATATTGCCTTAACATTTATTTCTCTCACTTCCCTTCTCCCTATTGTTTCATTCTATAAATTAACATGCCAGTAAAGCCTCTATAGTTAGCTTTGGCCAAAGCCACCTATCTGAGCAAGATAAGGACAGACAAATACAAAAGGTAAGGACAGACAAATACAAAAGAGAGGGCACTGCCCATAAGTTGATATCTAGTCATTGAAGCTCTTTTATACAAAGTGCTTAGCTAGATTGCCCATGATCTAAAGGTAAAATATGGAAATGAGACAAGAGGTAGCAGAGGAAATTGAAAGTGATGGCAGAAAGAATTTCTTGTGTGACTGCAGTGACTGATAACACATGAAGGAAATGAGAATGTGATTGACTGTGGTTGGAAACAGCTGCAGGAGTCATGCTATATAGCTAGAAGGAACCAGGGTGGATGGGTATAGCAGTGTTCAAATGAAGATTCTTTGTTGCAAAGATGGAAGTTAAATTGGGCCTGAGGAAGAAGGATGCACAGTTATATAAAGGAATTTACAGCTAGGAGTGGCAAACAGGGGCAATGAGGGAGGGAGGTAAGGGTAAGGAGTGGTGGAACAGACAAGCCATTTGTTGCACATATTAAAATATTTGCCTATTGAATCCTATCAGCCAGATTATTAATTACCATAGGTAACTTTAAGTAAAAATGGTAACATTGTAACAGTAAATTTATATGTAGTAAAAAGGTGGAAGGAATCCAGTGAGGTATCGTCTGAATCCCAGTCCATACCTTAAAGCGGCAGTGTTCAAATGAAGAAAATTCCAAGTTGGAAAACTGGAATACACACCCTCCAAATAAGGTCTTTTAGCCCCCAGAGAACCCAACACATCAATACATGGGTGGTATCACTGTACTCAGGAGATGTTGCTGAACACATATTGGGGTGTTCTTTGGCAGTAACCCTTAAAGTGTTCGGTACATGTATCCTTAAATAACTATGTGTGTCAAAAAAAATCACCAATTATTATTATTTTTTTTAATTTGGCATAGATTGGTGGTAAAAGAGTTGCATTAAAAGAGTCAAAATACCTTAAGGTTAATACCTTAGGTTGTCTTCTTTTAAAAAATATATACATGTGAAGGGTTATTCAGGGATTACTGACAGATATCAGTGTTACAATGTAACTTGCATTGATTTTGAAAAAAATGTTTTGGAAATAGCAAAGTGCTACTTGTACTTATAGCCCTATAACTTTCCAAAAAAAGCTAAGAACATGTTAACATTGGGCCTTTTTAAACTCAGGACAAACATTAGAAACTATTTAGCACGGATGTTTTTTGGTGGTTGTAGATGAGTAACAGATTTTGAGGGTCAAATTTAGAAAAGGTGTTTTTTTTACATTTTTTCATCATATTTTAGAATTCTTTTATAGTAAATGATATGATGAAAATAATGGTATCTTTAGAAAGACCATTTAATGGCGAGAAAAATTGTATATATTATGCGTGGGTACAGTAAATGAGTAAGAAAATTACAGCTAAACCAAACACCGCAGAAATGTAAAAAGAGCCTTGGTCCTTAACGGTAAGAAAATTGAAAAATGGTCTGGTCACTAAAGGGTTGAAGATGGTAAGAAACTAGAAAGGCAAATGCAACCTATATAATCTAGGTCAGTTGTAGCATCTAAGATGTCACCTTGCCAAGATATTTGCTGTAAATTTGATGTACACCTGTTCAACGCAGGCATGGAGAATCAGGGCAGGGTGGGGTGTGCTGGCCCCTTGTCCGGTGTCACAAGTGACAAAATCTTGCATCACTAGCAGCAGCAATAATGGGCAGGCCCTCCCAGAAATGGAGCCCACCCTCTGATGCCTGCCTGGCCAATGCCCAGCCTTCAGGGCCTTCAGGATGATTGATCAACCCATTTCTCCTCATGGGTTTCTTTATGACAAGCTGTGAACAGTACAGCACAACAGAGATTGTTTGAGAGCATATTTAGGCAATTGTCACATAGACCAAGGATCATCAAAAGGACTTAGGTTACAAAAATATTGCAAACTAACACAAAACATACTGACATATAACACAGACTACTTACTTGTCAATGTATATATTAAAGAGTACTGACATACTAAACTATTATTTATATGACTACTACTAAAATCAATCTTAAGCTCCTATACTACTTTACTCCTTTGAATCTTTTCTTTGATTTGCTTGTAAGCACAGTACATATGACATTTGGACTTCCTTGGTCCACCATACAAATTGGATTAGAGATAAATTAAATCCCCAGACCATAAATCATTAGAAAACTGAGAAGATAGTTTGAAGACAGCTAATAAGTAAAAATATAAGGGTCTAGGAGTTTGTCCCTCTTACCTCTATGACAGGTTATCAAAGTAACCCCTTAAGGACAGAGGCAATTGCCCATGTTCTGAACCAAAATAAACCTTGAATTTGAGCTATGTGTTTTGTTCCACTGTAACTTGAGTTTCTTTTCAATTGCCCAATACATATTATTTATTGTTTTTTAAAGGACATAAATAGCTTTTTTTATTATAATGTATGTATACCTAACACAACATTACATGTGAAATAAATGTTAAAAATTGCAAATTATTTTTTTTTCTTTACATTTTCGCTTAGAATACCTTTTATACATCCAGTGCATTTAAATAAAGAGAACTCAAAATAGATTCATATATTATTTCTGATTCTCCAGGACCATAATGTGCTTCGTCTTTAGGCACTCCTTTGTTGCCTTGGCTGTGTGTTTTGGGTAATTGTCATGCTGGAATACTCATCCACGACCCATGTTCAATGCCCTGGCTGAGGGAAGGAGGTTCTCACCAAAGATTTGACGATACATGGCCCTGTCCATTGTTGTTTTGATGCGGTGCAGTTGTCCTATCCCCTTAGCAGAAAAACACCCCAAAGAATAATGTTTCCACCTCCATGTTTGATGGTAGGGATGGTGTTCTTGGGGTCATAGGCAGCATTCCTCCTTCTCAAAACATGGCGAGTTGAGTTGATGCCAAAGAGCTCAATTTTGGACTCATCTGACCACAACACTTTCACCCAGTTCTCCTCTGAATCATTCAGATGTTCATTGGCAAACTTCAGACAGGCTTGTATATGTGTTTTCTTGAGTAGGAGGACCTTGAGGGTGCTGCAGGATTTTAGTCCTTCACGGCGTAGTGTGTTACCAATAGCTTTCTTGGTGACTATGGTCCCAGCTGCCTTGAGATCATTAACAAGATCCTCCCGTGTAGTTCTGGGCTGATTCCTCCCCTTCTCATGATCTTTGAAACTCCCTGAGGTGAGATCTTGCATGGAGCACCAGACCGAGGGAAACTAACAGTTATTTTGTGTTTCTTCCATTAATCGCACCAACTGTTGTCACCTTCTCACCAAGCTGCTCGGCGATGGTCTTGTAGCTCATTCCAATCTTGTCCCTGACATCCTTGGACAGCTCTTTGGTCTTGGCCATGGTGGAGAGTTTGGAATCTTATTGATTGAATTCTGTGGACAGGTGTCTTTTATACAGGTAACGAGCTGAGATTAGGAGCACTCCTTTCAAGAGAGTGCTGCTAATCTCAGCTAGTTACCTGTATAAAAGACAACTGGGAGCCAGAAATCTTGCTGATTGATAGTAGATCAAATACTTATTCCACCCATTGACATGCAAATCAATTTATAACTTTTTTGACATGCGTTTTTTTTTTTATTCTGTCTCTCACTGTTAAAATACACCTACCATTAAAATTATAGACTGATCATTTCTTTGTCAGTAGGCAAACGTTCAAAATCAGCAAAGGATCAAATACATTTTTCCCTTACTGTATACCTAGCCTAATCTTAACCTTAACCCTACACCCAACAGCAATAACCCAAACACAGAATTAACACTTACCTTATCATAACACTAACCATAACCATAACCCCACCCTAACTCTAACTCTAACCCTATCTTTCTCCTAAACCTAGCCCCACCACTTACCTCAAACCCTTTGCTAGTAACAATTCTGATATTAAAAAATGTTTTTGTTTTTCAAATTTTTTTTATTGAGTTTTAAAAGACATAAGTTACAGAAATGATTAAAAAATCATTACAGACACACAAATCATTACAGACACACACACACACAAATCATTACATACAGACACACACACAGACAAGACACATACATACAAACAGACAGGCACACATACATACAGACACACACAGAGACATGCATACAGACACACACATACAAAGACACACACATAAGACATACATACAAAGACACATACACACAAAACACATACATACAAAGACAAGACACACATACATACACACATATATACAGACATACACACACACACACACACGACACATACAAAGACACATACAAAAGACACACAGACATACACACACATACAGACACATACATACGGACACACACACACAAGACATACATACAAAGACACATACACAAACAAACACACACAAAATATATTAGTCACTCTCCTGTTTCCTACCTTTTAGGTGCAGGAGGGTGACTTTCCCTGGGGTCCAGTGGTGGCTCAGGTGGATGGGAGTCAGAGTTCCCACTCTGACTCCCTCCTCCTTCCTCCCGCGCGGTCTGTGTGTTAGCTGGGAGGAGTGACGTGCAGTCACTTACTCCCAGCTCTGTGATGTAATCACAGGGGGCCTGGTCGCGCTGACCGGGCCCCCTCACAATCCACATCCATCGGGTGGCCCCAACAGCATGGGCCACCCGATGGACCCCTCCATATGCGGCCCTGGTGGTTTGCCGCGTGGGCTGGGGCCGCAAGTGGTGATGGCGGTACCCGGTCGCAGGGGTACCGCTGGCTCAGACCCGCCAGCCCGCCCAATCTCTCAAAATTAGAAAATCCCTACCGCCCACCTGGAATCCTGAAACGCCCACTAGTGGGCGGTAGGGACCAGGTTGACGACCCATGACATAAGGTATGAACCTTTTTTTGTAGAACTTTCACTCATACACACACACACAAGCACATACACACATATGTCAGTTATCTAAACTTAGTAATTCTAGAAGTAACGCAACTAGCATATTATACAGTGCAATGATGATGTGGTTATATTTTAGAGAATTAGAACTATACTCCCACAACTAACACCTTTTCATACTAATTTCAATAGAGCTTCTTAATTCATTAATTGAAAGTGTGTATGTATTAATGACTCATTCACCCTTTGCAGTGTATATCACAAATTGTTCCAATTCTCATCATAAACATTAAAGGAACTCTTAAGTGTTAGGAATGCACGCATATATTACAAACACTATAGCACTCTGGTAATTATTTAGGCATCTACCTCCCCCCTCCCATGTGAATAAAAAAATTATTTTACTTAACTTAAACCATCACTGGTATCTGTTTGTTGTCTCACCTCTTTGGTTGAAGCCATCAATCTTTATAATCTCAGACAAATCAATATTTCCCCATAGCATTGGGAGGCTAGTGCGTAGTATATCTAAATGCATTTTATCAGAGCATTTCTACGTGGATTGTCTACATCAGGGGTAGTCAACCTTTTAATACTTACCGGTTTTATCTTAGTTGATAGTAACATTTCATAATCGCCCACCAGTGCCCCAGTAACTAATTTTATAGCACAAGTGGGATTTTTTATTTTTGTAGAAAGGAGTTTTTTTTTTTTTTTTATGTACTTAAACTTATCTATTTTCTATTCTACTTTTTTTTCTGCGTGTGCATGTGTGAGGGGTGCAGTGTGTGTATGAGGGGTGCAGTGCGTGTGCAAAGGGTGTATGTGCGTGTGCAACGGGGCAGTGCGTGTCTGTGTGGGAGGGGGGCAGTGCATGAGTGTGTGTGTGTGTGTGAGGGAGGCAGTGTGTGTCTGTGTCAGGGGGCATTGTTTGTGAGGGGGCAGTCTGTGTGAGGAGTTCAGACTGTGTGTGTGTGGGAGGGGGCAGTGTGTGTGTGAGGGGTTTATTGTGTGGGAGGGGGCAGTCTGTGTGTGTGAGGGGTGTAGTGTGTGTTTGTATGTAAAGGGTCTATGCTATGTGTAGGTGGAGGAGATGTGAAAATCTATCTTAATGTCTCCCCCTCCCTTCTTGTTACCTTTTACCAGGGAGGTGGGAAATAATGCTGCAAGCCCTGGTGGTCCATGGGTGGCATGTACACTTTAGCCTGTAGCTCCTCCGTCTGCAGGCTGACTCTCCTGTCCTCCTGCGAGCACAGCACTGTATCGGAGCATTGCCATGGTAACACGCAGCGACACTCCAACCAGCCTGCTCACGGTAGGAGCACACAGCCTCCCAGGCCCTTCATTCTCTCTGCTGGCACTGAGTGCAATAGGGCCGGTGAGAGAGCTCTTTGATCTCCTCAACAGCTCGAGAGTTACAGCAAGGCTGGCTCTGCATGGGCCGCCAGAGGAGATGAAAGGATCTCCTCTCCTGGCCTTGGTCCACGGCCATCAAGGCCCACTGGGCGTTTTCTGCAGAACCCACCACCGCCCACCTGAAATCCCAAACCGCCCACTAGTGGGCGGTAGGGACCAGGTTGACTACCCCTGGTCTACATTGAGAGCGTGGAGACACTGAACAAGGGTCCTGCAACATTTGCAGGACCTCATCCAGGAAGTCCCTCTATTGGTTATCTGATTGACCAGCACTAGAGGTGGATTTAGCCAGCAGTGTAAATAATATTCAACATACATAAAAACTATCCCACTGCATTTACAATGCTACGCCTGCAGGAACAGGTCATATGTCAGAGAACTACTACATTATGCTGTATTGGTTATGGTGGGCATAGTGTCTCTTTAAATCTCTGAATGGGATAGTATGTTTCAGGTAAGTTATGCAATGTAATTTACACCTTTGCTAACAATTATAGAGAAAATGTGTAGAAAAAATACATCACGTAAATTAGGATCTGGGTGCTTAATTCTAAATTTCAAGGAGCTTTTTGGGATGTTATGCTGAGCATCATGGGAGTTTAGAAAATTATATGCACAAAGTCCAACTACCATACTTGTAGATTATAGATTTATGTACAGAAATATAAAAACACTCAAGGGAACTCTAAAATGCAATAAACAAGACATTTCCAATGCTTGTTTTGTCTAAGCATTATGCTATCCAAAAATCTATCCAAAGCATAAATTATCCGATTTTTAGAAATTAACATTTTATACCTCTTCTTCCATTTCTGATTTGGCCACTTTGAAGTGTTGATTTTCTGAGTTCAGCACAGATTGAATGAATATCAGGCCAGGCACATAACTTGGCAGCTAACAGTCTACCGAGTATGCATGTCAAGCTAAAATAAATTTTAATCTGTGCATTTGTTAGCTATTTGGTTAAAAGAAGATACAGAAGAAATAGGATTATATCAGAATATCATTTCACATTTAAAAGAGGAAAAAAAGGCAAAAATAAATAGTTTTTAGTTTGCAAACCATGATAAGGTCCCACACTAAAAAAATTCTACTTACTCCTCTCACACTAACAACAGTGAGGGCAGGCCCAGACTGACCATCAGGCAAACCAAGCAGTGGTCAAGAGTTGAGGCTGACCAGGATTGTGCTATATGTCTGTTCAACCGTAATTCACGCCTGTTTTTCCTGAATCATTTTATTCTGGAGAAACAGGGCTCTAATTACCCATGAACTATTCATATATGAAACATACTTTATTATGAATAAAATTTAAAAAAACGGTGAGAAACTAAGATTTCAAAAAAAAAAAATTGTAGTTCCACCTGACATTTTAGCTGTAAATGTCATAATACTGTTAGTTTTTACTGCAATAAAATGCACATATTTGTATTCAGCAAAGTCTCACGAGTACAACAGTACACCTCTTTAACAGATTTTACAGTGTTTTGGAAAGTTACAGGGTCAAATATAGCACATTCCATTTTCCCGTTTTTTCCACATTGAAATTTGCCAGATTAGTACATATGAGACCATGTGGTAGCCCAGAAATGAGAATTACCCCCATGATGGCATACCATTTGCAAAAGTAGACAACCCAAGGTATTGCAAGTGGGATATGTCCAGTCTCTTTTAGTAGCCACTAAAAAAAGCACAAAACAAATATTTGGCCAGTGTTTGTGACTAAGTGGCTACTAAAAAAGACTGGACATACCCCACTTGCAATACCTTGAGTTCCCTACTTTTGCAATTGGTATGCCATCATGGGGATAATTATCATTCCTGGGCTACCATACGGTCTCAAAGGCAACATTACCAAACTGGCAAATTTCAATGTGAAAAAAATTAAATGCAAGCCTTATATTTGACTTTCTAACTTTCCAAAACACCATAAAACCTGTACATGGGGGGTACTGTTATACTTGGGAGACTTAACTGAACACAAACATTAGTGTTTCAATAGGTAAAACATATTACAACAATATCATCAGTAAAAGTGCCGTTCATGTGTGAAAAATGCAAAAAAGTCACTTTTACTAAAAATATAATCATTGTAATACAATTTACCATTACGAAAAACTAATATTTGTGTTCAGCGAAGTCTCCCGAGTAAAACAGTACCAATGTACATGTTTTATGATGTCTTGAAAAGTTACAGGGTTAAATATACTGCTTGCGAATTAAATTCTCTGCACTTTCTCCCTGGGTTGTCAGGCATGCCAATCACATTTTAATTAATAAAATCACATAATTATGCCAAAGGATTACTTAAATATAAATGTAGAATTTTAATATATATACATATATGTATTAAAATTCTACATGTATACTTATGTAGCCATTAATGTAATTATATGTATATTTATTATTATTATTATGATGTTTATATATTCCGCAGCGCTTTACAATGGGTGGACAAACAGACATGTAGTTGTAACCAGACAAGTTGGACACACAGGAACAGAGGGGTTAAGGGCCCTGCTCAATGAACTTACATGCTAGAGGGAGTGGGGTAAAATGACACAAAAAGGTAAGGATAGTATTAGATTAGTGACAGTTGCAGAAGAGGAATCAGTCAGGAGCTATTAACAGTTTAATTGATAGGCTTTTATGAAGAAGTGGGTTTTTAACGATTTTTTGAAGGAGTCGAGACTGGGTGAGCATCTAACGGAGGAGGGCAGCGAGTTGCACAGGAACGTTGCAACCCTCGAGAAATCTTGAAGGGAAGCATCAGAGGTGGGAGTACGGACAGAAGATAGACATAAGTCTTCAGCAAATCGTAAGGGTCTAGATGGGACATACTTGTGTATAAGGGAGGATAGATAGGTGGGAGCAGCATTATGTAGAGATTTGAAAGCAAGAACCAGAAATTTAAACTGAGCTCTAAATTTTATAAGAAGCCAATGTAGGAACTGACAGAAGGGTGAGGCATGGGAGGTACGGGCGGACAGGAAGATGAGCCTCGCCGCCGCATTCATTATGGACTGTAACGGCGCAAGTTGGGAGCACGTAAGACCACTGAGAAGCGGATTACAGTAGTCAAGGCGAGAAAGGACAGTGGAATGGACCAACACCTTAGTCGCATCTGGCGTTAAGTAGGGGCGGATGCACGCAATGTTTTTGAGATGGAAATGACAGGATTTGGCGATAGATTGAACATGAGGCTTGAAGGAGAGGTCGGAGTCAAAGGGAACACCTAGGCAGCGAGCCTGCGTGGTGGAGCTGATGGTAGCACCCTTGACTTGGAGGGAGACAGACATAGGAGTTATATATATATATATATATATATATATACATATATATATATTGTGGTTATTTGTAGTGGCTGGGGGAAAGAGAGAGAAACACAGAGAGGATGCGGGGAATGGTCACACAGATGGGGCTGGAGAAGGAGAAAAAGATAAATGGACAAACATGCGTATAGATGACACTACATAAAACAGAAGGCACCAGACCCAGGGCAATAAGACATAAATAGGATTACCAGTAAGCATAGGGATCCAACTCTTACAATGATCCACTTGTATTGTAGTATTTTCATATATACAGAAAAATTGAGAGAACAAATAGTAGTGCAATACATACATTAACTGCAGAAAAAAAAGATAAAATTACACTCACAAAATAATATAAACAAAGACAAACATTTTTGCCTGTGTAGCGAAAAGTCCTTGCATACGTATTAGCAAATGCTTTGATTTGGGTGCATTTTTCAGTTGGAATGAAATTTAATCTTGTTAAAATGTTTTATGGAGGGCAAATCTATCTTGTGAAGACCAGTAACTGCTAATAAAATAAAATATATTTTAGTTTATTATGAACATTAATATATAATTGGAAATGTTGATGGATAACTGGGAGCCAATTTGAAGTCTCTTTAAGTCCCTTCTTCTAAAGATAAAGAGATCTGGTGCATTAAAAATACCAAATTCTCTTTGTCTTTCAACTAAAGATCCTCTATTGACTCTGGGATCGTTTGGTTAAACGTAAGCTCTTTCTTGGTTTATGATTGGTTGTTTAAGCTTACAATGATATATGCTATTATAATTACCAAAAAAGAAAAAACATTCTCACTGTCTTTCTTATGTGTATTTGGTCTTAGACATTCTATTTTTAATAGAATATTGAGCATCATCTTTTATCAATTCTGTCTCTTGTGTATTTTCTAATTTTCTTTTGTTTCTGCTAATTTCTCATCTAATCTTCCAATCCTTTCACGGAGCATTTTCTCCTTTCTTTTAAATTCTAAATTTCCTCTATCTAATTGAGTTCGTATCTCCAATTTCTCAATCTCTTTAGGTAAGAGAGCACAACTCCAATGCTGAATCCCAGTGATTCCCATTTGCTGTTTATTTTTTTCCCCAATTTTAAACAACTTGGTATTAATTTCTTTCACATAAGTTTCTAAGAAATAAATCAACCACTTTCTTTAGTGAACAACCTTTCCAATGTGTTAAAGTACTCATCCATATTATAATGAGGAGAATGGTCCAAGTTTTGCATAAATATTGAATCAAATGTAACTTTCCTTAATTGTCTCAGATAAGATAAAGTGCTCCCTTTATGGGCCATATTTAAACTGGTGTAAATACCTTTAGTGGAGGAATAAATATGGAAATCACAAAAACAAACAGGGATACACCTTAAAGGACCACTATAGTACCAGGAAAACATACTCGTTTTCCTGGCACTATAGTGCCCTGAGGGTGCCCCCACCCTCAGGATCCCACTCCCGCCCGGCTCTGGAAGGGGGAAAGGGGTTAAAACGTACCTTTTTCCAGCGCTGGGCGGGGAGCTCTCCTCCTCCGATCCTCCTCCGTTACTCCCCGTCGGCTGAATGTGCACGCGCTGCAAGAGCTGGGCCCGCATTCAGCCGGTCGCATAGGAAAGCATTTGCAATGCTTTCCTATGGATGCTTGTGTGCTCTCACTGTGAAAATCACAGTGAGAATCACGCAAACGCCTCTAGCGGCTGTCAATGAGACAGCCACTAGAGGATTTGGGGGAAGGTTTAACCCATTCATAAACATAGCAGTTTCTCTGAAACTGCTATGTTTATAAAAGAATGGGTTAAGCCTAGCTGGACCTGGCACCCAGACCACTTCATTAAGCTGAAGTGGTCTAGGTGCCTAGAGTGGTCCTTTAAACACACAAGTGGAAATGAGTGAATTAAGGGGGAAAATTACCCTCTAAATCACAATAAATCTGTTTTCTCTTGCTCATGCCTCAAAAGTTGGCTAGTCCTCACACTATGGTGGACATGTCTGGCAAGCCTCGTGCAATGCTCAAGTATGGTTGCCACCTTTGTGTTGGATTCTTGAATTGCACACTTCACTAGAAGATCTATGATCTGTACAGAGCAGGATTTTGACCATGTCCATTGGTGACCATGAACCCAATGTGCACCTTGGTTCCTGCATAATCTAACAGCCAATTTGACACCGATTGTCTGCCTGTCTCCAATATGTTTCTGAAATGTGCTTTGTGTCCATATTTAAGCATGTAACAAGAGAGATCGACAGCCCTGCTGCTCTACAGATCCATTTATAGTTTGACATGCAGCTACAGCTGGATCTCTTCCACTGCCACCACCATGCCCAGGCACATTTGGCTGCCACCAGTGTGCTGTCAAGGAGAGGAAGGGATGCTAACCACTGGAAGCATATATATGGTGAACCAGTTGCTCATTCAGTAGCAGCAGGCAGGAATGGTATAGTGACCAACTGCTTAAGCTCTCCCTACAGTGATCAGCTAGGCAATCAGGTGAGTGATTATGTTATATATATTACCTACATTATTCCAGCGCCTCCTCCGCTCCTCCTCCACCATCAGCCAATGGGGGAGACCTAATGTGCATGTGTGGTGAGCACATTAGACCTTCCCCATAGCAAAGCACTGAATAAGGTTCCTATGGGGTTTTGCTTCCTGTAGCTTCACAGAGTTCGACTAAATGAAACAATGCTGGATGTCGTTATGTACAGCGTGAGGACATCCAGTATTGTTTCATTTAGTCGAACTCTGTGAAGCTACAGGAAGTGTTTCTAATGGATGTCTGGTATTGATTCAAGGAGAAACCTAAGTTTATGGAGTCAAAAATGTTTTGTTTTTTTCCTTTTCTTGGCATAATTGGTCATTGCTTGAAATTGGGAGGTTTGTCTTATTTTGTATTACAATAAATTTGGTATATGAATAATTGTATATTATATAAACTAACATACCTTTATTCAGCAAAAATGTGTGTTTACGTTGCTTGTTGAATTTACTGCTGTGACATTATTGTTCTTGACTTTGAGAAACACTACACTGCACACACTGGACTGAATACACTAACAACATTTAAAAAGGATTTTCTTTTTCCACACTTAACCAAAAAAATAAAAACTTATTAAACTGTAAATTGGTGATTCCAGTTTCAGTTCATATTAAGTGGCAATGGCTAGCAGTATGACATTACACTAATCGTAACCACCAGTCTCACATTGGAATAAATGAAGCAAGCTACCACCTAAAGTATATGTGGTTTACAGTGTGGGAATAGCAAGGTCATTTTGCTTTTTTTTTTTTTTTTTTACTGAACAACACACTACCTGAAAAAGGATCTTCTTTATGCAAACAGTTAACAAAAACAACTTTTAACAACTGTAAGTTTGTGATTTTAAGTTGCTGTTAAGTGGCAGTGGCAAGCAGGATGACATTGCACTAACTGTAAACAATAGTGTCACATTAGGTCGAATGCAGCAGGCTATTTCTACCATGAAAAGTTTGTGAGAGTGACAATGTAGGAGCAGCTAGGCATGAGTTAAAAAATGTCTTTGTTTTTATGGTTTTTGTTTTGCTTTTTATTGAACACAGTCCCCACGCACCCTCCCCCCAAAAAAAATATTTACTTTCTACAAACAGTTAACAAAAATAAATTTTTTAAAGCTGTATATTGGTAGCCTAGTCTCAAACTAGGATCAATAACAAATGTAAATCTCCTATCTCCCTCTCAAAGTCACTTCAATTGCCCCTGAGTAGGCAACCTTTTAGCAGTATTGTGCTTGTGTTATTGTGTTATTTATGGGTGCGGCAGTTGCTTTGTAATATTGTATTTGTGTGTATGTGGGCTGTTATATTGTATATGTTCATGAGTAGTTTGCAGTATCAGAGGCGGCTCTCTAATTAGGCGGTTTAGGCGGCCTCCTAAGGCCTCGCGCTGGCTGGGGCCTTGCGGCCGCCTAAACCGCCTGAGGGCAGACTGTGTCGGGTCCTCAGTCACTGACCGAGGACCCGACACCAAGACGGGACCCGGCGGCTTGCCCGGTATGCTGCCGGGTGCGAGGCCCCTCCTGGCTGCCTGGTCAGCCATCAGACACTGGTCTGCAGCTCCGCAGTGAGCAGAGCTGCAGACCATGTGTCTCACAAAAACTGGCCAATCAGATGGTTGCTGCGGGTTACCAGGCAACGCTCTGATGGTCTTGCGAGATTACATGGTCTGCAGCTCTGCAGAGCTGCAGACCGGATGCAATGGTGGACCACCAGAGAGTCCACTGGACCACCAGGCAGCCCACACTGGACCACCAGGCAGTGAAAGTGAAATTTTTTGTATTTTTCACACACAAATGTCACTTACACGGATGATATAATTGATGTGATACGTTTTACTGTTTTGAAACACTAATATTTGTGCACCCCTCATGTACAGGTTTTATTGTGTTTCCAAAAGTTACAGAGTCAAATACAAGGCTTGCGTTTCAGTTTTTTCACATTGAAATTCGCCAGATTGGTTACGCTGCCGTTGAGACCATATGGTAGCACAAGAATGAAAATTCCCCCATTATGGTATTCCATTTGCAATAGTAGACAATCCGAGGTATTGGAAATGGGGTATGTCCAGTCTTTTATAGTAGCCACTTAGTCACAAACACTTTCCAAAGTTGGCGTTAAATTAGCTTTTTGCATTTTTCACATGCAAACAAATATTAACACTAACTTTGGCCAGTGTTTGTGACCGAGTGGCTACTAACAAAGACTGGATATACCCCATTTGCAATACCTTGGGTTGTCTACTATAGCAAATGGTATGCCATCATGGGGCTAATTCTCATTTCTGGGCTACCATACGGTCTCAAAGGCAACGTAACCAATCTGGCGAATTTCAATGTGAAAAAACTGAAAAATTTAACATGCTATATTTGACCCTGTAACTTCCCAAAACACCATAAAACCTGTACATAGGGGGTACTGTTTTACACGTGAGACATCGCTGAACACAAATATGTGTATTTTATTGCAGTAAAAGCAAACAGTATTATGACATTAACAGTTAAAATGTCACATAGAAATAAAAAAAAAAATTTCAATCTTATTTTCTCCCATTTTTTACAAATATTTTATTCATGTTAAATTATGTTTCACACCTAAATATTTGATGTTAAATGAAAGCCCTGTTTCCTCTGAATACAATGATATATAATAAGTGTGGGCGGCTGGGTGCACATAATATGAAAGAGGTGAATTACGCCTGAACAGACATATAGCGCAAATCAAAGGTTTTGTTTACGTTTTGTTTTGATCACGTGTACATTTTTTCCTTTTTTGTTTTTGCTGTTTGTGTTCAACCTCAATTCGCGCTTTTCTTATTTATTGCACCAACACATATTATATATCATTGCTTTTTTTAAAGGACAAAAAGGGATTTAATTTGATGTGACATATATACATTCTTATTTATTATAAAAAATGGCTAAAAAATGAAATAAATAGGTTTTTTTCCCCCACAGTTTAGGCAATGATAACGTGTGTATAAGTGCAGCTTAACCCCTTAAGGACATAGCTGCAGAAGCTTGTATTACCCTTCAGCTTGTTTTGAAAGTTTAATGTCACAAAATAAAAGGACTAAAATAAAATTTCAATTTGCAAAAATTTTCGAAGTTGGCATGTTTGTCTTGTAGGTTTAGTAGCTATCACAGAAAAAAAAATTGCCATACAAAAGTATATATTTCTATAAAGTAGACATCACAGGCTATTTACCTAAGGTTAGTTTGACACTTTATATGTAGCCATTTCATCACCAATCTCTAAATATTGGAGTAAAATTGTGTTTTTTCTTTATTTTGGCATATACACATATAACAAGCTTGTAATGTGTATTTCGTAAAGCTGGTGTGTGCTATTCCTGCACAAAACCCCATATTGTGTTCAGCTACATCTGCTGAGTATAACAATACCCACCTTTGGCACTATTCTATAAAGCTACAATGCCATATAAGAAACAAGGCTATTTCAGTTTCTATAGTTAGAATTTTCGTAGATGGATTTGATTGGCCTATGTCTCATTTTAGGGTATTATAGCAGTATGACTGTTCAAATAACCCCACAAAGGGCTTTCATTTGATAAAGCAGACACCCAAGGGTATCTTATATTGTGTATATTGTGCCTAACTTGTCACCATTTTTTCACCAATTTATGTCAATGTTTGTGGTGAGGGGAAAACAATTGGCATTTTTACATATATGTTGCAATTTTGCTTAGTATTTCTTACACTTGATATGTACCACTGTCATAAAAAAAACAAATAATGCTAAGTTACATCTTCTGAGTAAAACAATATGCCCAATGTATGACCTAGACACTATTTTGTGAAGTTACAGTGCTGTAAAAGAGATGTGACAAGTTCAGGTTTTTAAATGTGAATTTTCATGGAGGGTTTTGATGCGTTCGTGTCCCACTTTGGAGGAATTGAGCAGGCTACATATTGAAGCTACATCATAAAGGCATACCATTTCTTAAAGACGCTGGCTGGGGCCTTGCGGCCGCCTAAACCGCCTGAGGGCAGACTGTGTCGGGTCCTCAGTCACTGACCGAGGACCCGACACCAAGACGGGACCCGGCGGCTTGCCCGGTATGCTGCCGGGTGCGAGGCCCCTCCTGGCTGCCTGGTCAGCCATCAGACACTGGTCTGCAGCTCCGCAGTGAGCAGAGCTGCAGACCATGTGTCTCACAAAAACTGGCCAATCAGATGGTTGCCGCGGGTTACCAGGCAACGCTCTGATGGTCTTGCGAGATTACATGACATCCCAGGGTATTTCAAAAGGCATATTTTGGCTTAGTGTAGTGCTAATAAGCTAATTTTCTGCCTTTTTGATACACAAAGTGAGTTTGCATATTATATTTTGCAAAGCTTATGCGTGCTACGACTGTATAATACTTCATATATTTCTCAGCTATGTCGTCTGAATACAGCAATAACCACATATGTACATTTTCCAGGTATATGTGGACATTGAAGGAGCACATTTGAGACACAGTCATTACAGCTTTTTTCAAACTTTGATTTTTTACGCTGTGTCCATGTCCCATTTTAGAGTATTTTAGCAGGCTATATAATCCAACTACCTTATAAAGACATACCATTTATTAAAGAAGACATTCCAGGGTATTTAAAAAGGCATATTTTGAACCTTAGCGTAGGATCATTTTTCCACTAGCTTGTACCAAGTGTAGTGGTAATAAGCATTTTTTTCTGCCTTTTTGACACAGAAAGTGAGTTTGCACAGTATATTTTGCAAACCTTATGTGTGCTACGACTGTATAATACTACATATGTTGCTCAGCTATGTCATCTGAGTACAGCAATACCCCCGTATGTACCTTTGCCAGGTATATTTGGATGTTGAAGGGGCACATTTGAGACGCAGTCATTCATTTTTTTTCTAACTTTGAAGCTTTACGCTGTGTCCAAGTTCCATTTTGGAGTAATTTAGCTGGTTAGTTATTCAAACTTCCCTACAAACACATACTATTTATGACAGAATACACCCTGGGGTAATTCAAAATGCATATTTTGAACCTTTGCGTGGGATCATTAGTTCTCTAGTTTGTTCCAGGTGTAGTGGTAATGAGCATTTTTAATGTATTTTTTTTACTTTTTTAAACTTTTTTTACTTTTTAAAATTTATTTTTAAACTTTTTTTTGCTTATTAAATTTTGTAAACTTTCTTAAAACTTTTTTTTACACATTTAACATTTTTATAAACTTTTTTTACCGTTAAACCCTAACCAGCAGTAAGCAGCACTAACAGTAAATTCCCAAATTTCCCATAACTCCCACCCACCCCAGTATATAATTTTAAAATATTTAAATTCATTAAATAAATAAATTAAACCCCTGAGGGTTAAAAAAAATAAAAGTTAACCCTGAGGGGTTAAAAAAAATTTGAGCACAGTATAGTGCTGTGATCTGTATTGTGATCACTGTAGACAGTGATCAACTGGCAAGGAAGGGGTTAATTTTTTATTAGGACTGGGTAAAGGGGGGTGGGATTTTTTTTTTAAACGTTATGAAAACTTTTTTTTTACTTTTTAAAACTTTTTTAAAAACCTTTTTTTAACGTTAACCCCTAGCTAGCCTTACACCAAATTCCTCAATTGCCCACTTACGTCCACCCACCCCAGCTAGATAAATATCTAATTTTAATATGTTTGAATTAATTAATAAAATAAATTTAACCCCTGAGGGTTACATAAAATAAAAGTTGACTGGGGTTAAAAAAAAATAAAAAAATCAGATGACAGTAAAATTTAGTACCTGCCAATTGATCACTGTAGTCAGTGATCAATTGGCAGGGAAGGGGTTGCTTTTTATTTAAAATAGGTAAACGGGGGTGTGATTTTAAACAATTTTTTTTTTTTTACACAGGGAGACAATTATCACTGATCCGTCTCCCTGCACTTCACACAGAACATGGATCAGAAGTCCCTGCAGCACATACCGAGGCAGACCGGAGGAGCATCAACCCTGCGATCGCCGCGATCTGGAGTTAACTTTAGCACATGACGGACCAGGTCCGTCATCCGGCGTTAAGTGCTTTCCCGGCATGACGGACCGGGTCCGTCATTAAGGGGTGGAGGAAAGTAATTAAAAATACATTTATTTAGTTATTCTGATTTTCTGAGTACATAATATGTCTAGAATTTCAGTTTATTTTGAAAGTTACAGGTTACAAAATAAAAGGAGTCAAATAAAATTTAAATGTGGAGCAATTTTAGAATTTGGTATGTTTGTCTTGTAAGATTAATACAGGGAGTGCAGAATTATTAGGCAAGTTGTATTTTTGAGGATTAATTTTATTATTGAACAACAACCATGTTCTCAATGAACCCAAAAAACTCATTAATATCAAAGCTGAATATTTTTGGAAGTAGTTTTTAGTTTGTTTTTAGTTATAGCTATGTTAGGGGGATATCTGTGTGTGCAGGTGACTATTACTGTGCATAATTATTAGGCAACTTAACAAAAAACAAATATATACCCATTTCAATTATTTATTATTACCAGTGAAACCAATATAACATCTCAACATTCACAAATATACATTTCTGACATTCAAAAACAAAACAAAAACAAATCAGTGACCAATATAGCCACCTTTCTTTGCAAGGACACTCAAAAGCCTGCCATCCATGGATTCTGTCAGTGTTTTGATCTGTTCACCATCAACATTGCGTGCAGCAGCAACTACAGCCTCCCAGACACTGTTCAGAGAGGTGTACTGTTTTCCCTCCTTGTAAATCTCACATTTGATGATGGACCACAGGTTCTCAATGGGGTTCAGATCAGGTGAACAAGGAGGCCATGTCATTAGATTTTCTTCTTTTATACCCTTTCTTGCCAGCCACGCTGTGGAGTACTTGGACGCGTGTGATGGAGCATTGTCCTGCATGAAAATCATGTTTTTCTTGAAGGATGCAGACTTCTTCCTGTACCACTGCTTGAAGAAGGTGTCTTCCAGGAACTGGCAGTAGGACTGGGAGTTGAGCTTGACTCCATCCTCAACCCGAAAAGGCCCACAAGCTCATCTTTGATGATACCAGCCCAAACCAGTACTCCACCTCCACCTTGCTGGCGCCTGAGTCGGACTGGAGCTCTCTGCCCTTTACCAATCCAGCCACGGGCCCATCCATCTGGCCCATCAAGACTCACTCTCATTTCATCAGTCCATAAAACCTTAGAAAAATCAGTCTTGAGATATTTCTTGGCCCAGTCTTGACGTTTCAGCTTGTGTGTCTTGTTCAGTGGTGGTCGTCTTTCAGCCTTTCTTACCTTGGCCATGTCTCTGAGTATTGCACACCTTGTGCTTTTGGGCACTCCAGTGATGTTGCAGCTCTGAAATATGGCCAAACTGGTGGCAAGTGGCATCGTGGCAGCTGCACGCTTGACTTTTCTCAGTTCATGGGCAGTTATTTTGCACCTTGGTTTTTCCACATGCTTCTTGCGACCCTGTTGACTATTTTGAATGAAACGCTTGATTGTTCGATGATCACGCTTCAGAAGCTTTGCAATTTTAAGAGTGCTGCATCCCTCTGCAAGATATCTCACTATTTTGACTTTTCTGAGCCTGTCAAGTCCTTCTTTTGACCCATTTTGCCAAAGGAAAGGAAGTTGCCTAATAATTATGCACACCTGATATAGGGTGTTGATGTCATTAGACCACACCCCTTCTCATTACAGAAATGCACATCACCTAATATGCTTAATTGGTAGTAGGCTTTCGAGCCTATACAGCTTGGAGTAAGACAACATGCATAAAGAGGATGATGTGGTTAAAATACTCATTTGCCTAATAATTCTGCACTCCCTGTAGCTATCACAGAAAAAAAATTGCCACACAAAAGTATATAAATATATGTAAAGCAGACATCACAATCTATTTATCTAAGGGTATTCTGATACCTTTTATGTAGCCATTTCACTGCCAATCTCTGCTAAATATTGCAGTAAAATTGTGTTTTGTTCTTATATTTAACATAAAACAAGATTTTTAAATAAACCTGCGTACTACTGCTGTAGAATACCCGATATTGTGTTCGGATACATCTTCTGTGTAAAATAATATCCCTGATTTCTGCCTTTGCCACTATCCTGGGAAGTTACAGTGCCATAAAAGAGACCTGACCATTTCATTTTTCACAGTTATAATTTTAATAGATGAAAATCAGCATTATTAGGAGACCCAACACGCAGGATGTAAAAGAAAAACATATACTGGGCATTAGAGTGGCCAGACTTTACGTTAGACAGATAAAGAATGGTCGGGGACAAGCCAAAGTCAAGGTCCGCCGAAATCACAGAAACGTGGAATACAAGCCAAGTCAGGGGAACCAGAAAACACAGTAGCGAGGTACAAAAGCTGAGTCAGGGATATAGAAAGGAGAATGGTCAGACAGCCAAGATCGATACACAAGACAGCACAGAGAATACAAAGCACTTTTGGAAACGGAGATAGAAATACAACAGGGCAAAGAATCAGCCTTTTATAGTCTGGATCTTTGAATTTGAAGGCACGCCCCCAAAGTGTTGTTATTTGGACGTTTTGGCAGGCCATGATGTTATTTGCATCATGACATTGACATGCATGCGCCGTGGTCTTGTCATTTGCGTCATGACACCAGCGTGCGCGGGTCATGTCATAAAAGGGGGAGGAGCCACACTGGCCAGGATTTGAACCACTGGAGGGAAGCCTGGGACTGTGTAGAGGTTCCTTCTCCATCTGCTGGTAGTCCCCAACCTGGGTAGCATGACAATGAATTTGATGAGTGCAAGTCTCATTTTGGGACATTGTAGCAGTTTGACTGTTAAAATTAACCCACAATTACCCCACTGTAGTGTCTACTTTCACAAAATACATTTGTGAAAGTAGACACTACAGTGTATGTCATGGGCAACATGCAGTGCCTACTTTCAGCACTGTATGCAGCTCATCAAAAAGTCAGGGGCCACTAAAAACCCTGCTAACCAGTGGCATACACACAATCCATGGGGCCCTGGTGCAAAACTGATCTGGGTCCCCATCTCCCCCCCATCTGTGTCCCCTCCCCCGATCCGTGCCCCCCCTCCAGACACATACATACAGACATACAGATATACACAGAGACACATACATACATACAGAGACAAATACACAGACAGACACATACAGACACACACACATACACCCCCCCGACAGACACACATACAGACAGATACATACATACATATATGCAGACAGACACACACACCTGCCAGACATACACACAGACACATACATACATACAGACACATACACACATATAGAGACACATACACAGACAGACACACATACAGACAGACAAACACATACAGACACACACACACATACACCCCCCGACAGACACACAGACAGATACATACATACAGACACATACATGCAGACAGACACACACACCTGACAGACATACACACAGACACATACACACACACATACAGACACATACATACAGAGACACACACACATACAGACACATACATACAGACACACACACACACATACAGACACATACATACAAAGACACATATACACACAGACACACACACATATACAAAATGTTTAAGTAACCCTCCTGTTTCCCTGGGATTCAGTGGGGGCTCAGCCTGATGAGAGTCAGAGTTCCCACTCTGACTCCCTCCTCCTTCCTCCCGCGTGGCTCTCTGATAGCTGGGTGGAGTGACCGGGACAGTCACTTCCTCCCAGCTCTGTTTGATGTTATCACAGGGGACTCGATCGCGCTGTTAAAGCACCGCAGCGCTGACCGGGCCCCCTGAAAATCCATATCCATCAGGTGGCCCTAACAGCATGGGCCACCTGATGGGTCCCTTCATGTGCGGCCCCAGTGGTTTGCCGTGCAGGCCAGGGCCCGCAAAACATGGCGCCAGGTACCCGGTTGCAAGGGGTCCGCAGGGCGGCCGAGCCCCCTGGAGTGATGGGCCCGGTCGCAGCTGCAAACCCTGCGACCGCGGTATGTACGCCAGTGCTGCTAACACTACATTGCTGTCTATGGGGATTTAAATGCCCATTGAAAAAGCTGCATGAACATCTCACTTTGATCTCTGCATGCAGCTCACTTGTCAGTCAGATTTAACCTTGCTCACATCAGTGCCATCTTAACAACATTATGGGCTTCATGTCCCCTTCACCTTTCTTCTTACCTTTGATGAAGGAGGGGGGACACTGTCAGCCCTGGTGGTCCAGTGGTGAGTACTAGAGAGCTATAGCCTGCAGCCCCTATGGTTACAGGTTATCTTCTATCCTCTTGCGAGCAGAATGCTGTGTTGGAGCATTGCCACGGCAGCACATGGCAATACTGCCTCCCAGGTCCTCCCTCCCTCTTTCTAATGAAGTGCCTTTGGGCTGGTGAGGGAGATCTTTGATCAAAGCAAGTAAGCAGGACTGGCTCTCCATGGGCCAGCAGGGGAGAGCATAAGGAAATTTTCCATTGTGCGTCCTTAAGGGTAGGATCAGCATGAAAGAAAATTTCCATCATGCGTCCTTAAGGGGTTTACAATGTATTTACTATCCAGTGATTTTCAGGTGGAAGGAGTTTTCAATCACCATTTACTCCACCATAACTATGTGTTTGTACTCCACAAATAACACCAAGCTTCAATAACCAGACAGTAACCAACTTTATGCCTATGAGTAGCATTAACAAAGAGTAGACTGTCCATGAGTAACTATCTGGCTTTGCACTTCTATCTGAGTTGTGTTTAAAAG
>OW240915.1:105897657-105943038 GCA_933207985.1 Pelobates cultripes
AAACTTAGTAATTCTAGAAGTAACGCAACTAGCATATTATACAGTGCAATGATGATGTGGTTATATTTTAGAGAATTAGAACTATACTCCCACAACTAACACCTTTTCATACTAATTTCAATAGAGCTTCTTAATTCATTAATTGAAAGTGTGTATGTATTAATGACTCATTCACCCTTTGCAGTGTATATCACAAATTGTTCCAATTCTCATCATAAACATTAAAGGAACTCTTAAGTGTTAGGAATGCATGCATATATTACAAACACTATAGCACTCTGGTAATTATTTAGGCATCTACCTCCCCCCTCCCATGTGAATAAAAAAATTATTTTACTTAACTTAAACCATCACTGGTATCTGTTTGTTGTCTCACCTCTTTGGTTGAAGCCATCAATCTTTATAATCTCAGACAAATCAATATTTCCCCATAGCATTGGGAGGCTAGTGCGTAGTATATCTAAATGCATTTTATCAGAGCATTTCTACGTGGATTGTCTACATCAGGGGTAGTCAACCTTTTAATACTTACCGGTTTTATCTTAGTTGATAGTAACATTTCATAATCGCCCACCAGTGCCCCAGTAACTAATTTTATAGCACAAGTGGGATTTTTTATTTTTGTAGAAAGGAGTTTTTTTTTTTTTTTTATGTACTTAAACTTATCTATTTTCTATTCTACTTTTTTTTCTGCGTGTGCATGTGTGAGGGGTGCAGTGTGTGTATGAGGGGTGCAGTGCGTGTGCAAAGGGTGTATGTGCGTGTGCAACGGGGCAGTGCGTGTCTGTGTGGGAGGGGGGCAGTGCATGAGTGTGTGTGTGTGTGTGAGGGAGGCAGTGTGTGTCTGTGTCAGGGGGCATTGTTTGTGAGGGGGCAGTCTGTGTGAGGAGTTCAGACTGTGTGTGTGTGGGAGGGGGCAGTGTGTGTGTGAGGGGTTTATTGTGTGGGAGGGGGCAGTCTGTGTGTGTGAGGGGTGTAGTGTGTGTTTGTATGTAAAGGGTCTATGCTATGTGTAGGTGGAGGAGATGTGAAAATCTATCTTAATGTCTCCCCCTCCCTTCTTGTTACCTTTTACCAGGGAGGTGGGAAATAATGCTGCAAGCCCTGGTGGTCCATGGGTGGCATGTACACTTTAGCCTGTAGCTCCTCCGTCTGCAGGCTGACTCTCCTGTCCTCCTGCGAGCACAGCACTGTATCGGAGCATTGCCATGGTAACACGCAGCGACACTCCAACCAGCCTGCTCACGGTAGGAGCACACAGCCTCCCAGGCCCTTCATTCTCTCTGCTGGCACTGAGTGCCATAGGGCCGGTGAGAGAGCTCTTTGATCTCCTCAACAGCTCGAGAGTTACAGCAAGGCTGGCTCTGCATGGGCCGCCAGAGGAGATGAAAGGATCTCCTCTCCTGGCCTTGGTCCACGGCCATCAAGGCCCACTGGGCGTTTTCTGCAGAACCCACCACCGCCCACCTGAAATCCCAAACCGCCCACTAGTGGGCGGTAGGGACCAGGTTGACTACCCCTGGTCTACATTGAGAGCGTGGAGACACTGAACAAGGGTCCTGCAACATTTGCAGGACCTCATCCAGGAAGTCCCTCTATTGGTTATCTGATTGACCAGCACTAGAGGTGGATTTAGCCAGCAGTGTAAATAATATTCAACATACATAAAAACTATCCCACTGCATTTACAATGCTACGCCTGCAGGAACAGGTCATATGTCAGAGAACTACTACATTATTCTGTAGTGGTTATGGTGGGAATAGTGTCTCTTTAAATCTCTGAATGGGATAGTATGTTTCAGGTAAGTTATGCTATGTAATTTACACCTTTGCTAACAATTATAGAGAAAATGTGTAGAAAAAATACATCACTTAAATTAGGATCTGGGTGCTTAATTCTAAATTTCAAGGAGCTTTTTGGGATGTTATGCTGAGCATCATGGGAGTTTAGAAAATTATATGCACAAAGTCCAACTACCATACTTGTAGATTATAGATTTATGTACAGAAATATAAAAACACTCAAGGGAACTCTAAAATGCAATAAACAAGACATTTCCAATGCTTGTTTTGTCTAAGCATTATGCTATCCAAAAATCTATCCAGAGCATAAATTATCCGATTTTTAGAAATTAACATTTTATACCTCTTCTTCCATTTCTGATTTGGCCACTTTGAAGTGTTGATTTTCTGAGTTCAGCACAGATTGAATGAATATCAGGCCAGGCACATAACTTGGCAGCTAACAGTCTACCGAGTATGCATGTCAAGCTAAAATAAATTTTAATCTGTGCATTTGTTAGCTATTTGGTTAAAAGAAGATACAGAAGAAATAGGATTATATCAGAATACCATTTCACATTAAAAAGAGGAAAAAAAGGCAAAAATAAATAGTTTTTAGTTTGCAAACCATGATAAGGTCCCACACTAAAAAAATTCTACTTACTCCTCTCACACTAACAACAGTGAGGGCAGGCCCAGACTGACCATCAGGCAAACCAAGCAGTGGTCAAGAGTTGAGGCTGACCAGGATTGTGCTATATGTCTGTTCAACTGTAATTCACGCCTGTTTTTCCTGAATCATTTTATTCTGGAGAAACAGGGCTCTAATTACCCATGAACTATTCATATATGAAACATACTTTATTATGAATAAAATTTAAAAAAACGGTGAGAAACTAAGATTTAAAAAAAAAAAAATTGTAGTTCCACCTGACATTTTAGCTGTAAATGTCATAATACTGTTAGTTTTTACTGCAATAAAATGCACATATTTGTATTCAGCAAAGTCTCACGAGTACAACAGTACACCTCTTTAACAGATTTTACAGTGTTTTGGAAAGTTACAGGGTCAAATATAGCACATTCCATTTTCCCGTTTTTTCCACATTGAAATTTGCCAGATTAGTACATATGAGACCATGTGGTAGCCCAGAAATGAGAATTACCCCCATGATGGCATACCATTTGCAAAAGTAGACAACCCAAGGTATTGCAAGTGGGATATGTCCAGTCTCTTTTAGTAGCCACTAAAAAAAGCACAAAACAAATATTTGGCCAGTGTTTGTGACTAAGTGGCTACTAAAAAAGACTGGACATACCCCACTTGCAATACCTTGAGTTCCCTACTTTTGCAATTGGTATGCCATCATGGGGATAATTATCATTCCTGGGCTACCATACGGTCTCAAAGGCAACATTACCAAACTGGCAAATTTCAATGTGAAAAAAATTAAATGCAAGCCTTATATTTGACTTTCTAACTTTCCAAAACACCATAAAACCTGTACATGGGGGGTACTGTTATACTTGGGAGACTTAACTGAACACAAACATTAGTGTTTCAATAGGTAAAACATATTACAACAATATCATCAGTAAAAGTGCCGTTCATGTGTGAAAAATGCAAAAAAGTCACTTTTACTAAAAATATAATCATTGTAATACAATTTACCATTACGAAAAACTAATATTTGTGTTCAGCGAAGTCTCCCGAGTAAAACAGTACCAATGTACATGTTTTATGATGTCTTGAAAAGTTACAGGGTTAAATATACTGCTTGCGAATTAAATTCTCTGCACTTTCTCCCTGGGTTGTCAGGCATGCCAATCACATTTTAATTAATAAAATCACATAATTATGCCAAAGGATTACTTAAATATAAATGTAGAATTTTAATATATATACATATATGTATTAAAATTCTACATGTATACTTATGTAGCCATTAATGTAATTATATGTATATTTATTATTATTATTATGATGTTTATATATTCCGCAGCGCTTTACAATGGGTGGACAAACAGACATGTAGTTGTAACCAGACAAGTTGGACACACAGGAACAGAGGGGTTAAGGGCCCTGCTCAATGAACTTACATGCTAGAGGGAGTGGGGTAAAATGACACAAAAAGGTAAGGATAGTATTAGATTAGTGACAGTTGCAGAAGAGGAATCAGTCAGGAGCTATTAACAGTTTAATTGATAGGCTTTTATGAAGAAGTGGGTTTTTAACGATTTTTTGAAGGAGTCGAGACTGGGTGAGCATCTAACGGAGGAGGGCAGCGAGTTGCACAGGAACGTTGCAACCCTCGAGAAATCTTGAAGGGAAGCATCAGAGGTGGGAGTACGGACAGAAGATAGACATAAGTCTTCAGCAAATCGTAAGGGTCTAGATGGGACATACTTGTGTATAAGGGAGGATAGATAGGTGGGAGCAGCATTATGTAGAGATTTGAAAGCAAGAACCAGAAATTTAAACTGAGCTCTAAATTTTATAAGAAGCCAATGTAGGAACTGACAGAAGGGTGAGGCATGGGAGGTACGGGCGGACAGGAAGATGAGCCTCGCCGCCGCATTCATTATGGACTGTAACGGCGCAAGTTGGGAGCACGTAAGACCACTGAGAAGCGGATTACAGTAGTCAAGGCGAGAAAGGACAGTGGAATGGACCAACACCTTAGTCGCATCTGGCGTTAAGTAGGGGCGGATGCACGCAATGTTTTTGAGATGGAAATGACAGGATTTGGCGATAGATTGAACATGAGGCTTGAAGGAGAGGTCGGAGTCAAAGGGAACACCTAGGCAGCGAGCCTGCGTGGTGGAGCTGATGGTAGCACCCTTGACTTGGAGGGAGACAGACATAGGAGTTATATATATATATATATATATATATATACATATATATATATTGTGGTTATTTGTAGTGGCTGGGGGAAAGAGAGAGAAACACAGAGAGGATGCGGGGGAATGGTCACACAGATGGGGCTGGAGAAGGAGAAAAAGATAAATGGACAAACATGCGTATAGATGACACTACATAAAACAGAAGGCACCAGACCCAGGGCAATAAGACATAAATAGGATTACCAGTAAGCATAGGGATCCAACTCTTACAATGATCCACTATTTTCATATATACAGAAAAATTGAGAGAACAAATAGTAGTGCAATACATACATTAACTGCAGAAAAAAAAGATAAAATTACACTCACAAAATAATATAAACAAAGACAAACATTTTTGCCTGTGTAGCGAAAAGTCCTTGCATACGTATTAGCAAATGCTTTGATTTGGGTGCATTTTTCAGTTGGAATGAAATTTGATCTTGTTAAAATGTTTTATGGAGGGCAAATCTATCTTGTGAAGACCAGTAACTGCTAATAAAATAAAATATATTTTAGTTTATTATGAACATTAATATATAATTGGAAATGTTGATGGATAACTGGGAGCCAATTTGAAGTCTCTTTAAGTCCCTTCTTCTAAAGATAAAGAGATCTGGTGCATTAAAAATACCAAATTCTCTTTGTCTTTCAACTAAAGATCCTCTATTGACTCTGGGATCGTTTGGTTAAACGTAAGCTCTTTCTTGGTTTATGATTGGTTGTTTAAGCTTACAATGATATATGCTATTATAATTACCAAAAAAGAAAAAACATTCTCACTGTCTTTCTTATGTGTATTTGGTCTTAGACATTCTATTTTTAATAGAATATTGAGCATCATCTTTTATCAATTCTGTCTCTTGTGTATTTTCTAATTTTCTTTTGTTTCTGCTAATTTCTCATCTAATCTTCCAATCCTTTCACGGAGCATTTTCTCCTTTCTTTTAAATTCTAAATTTCCTCTATCTAATTGAGTTCGTATCTCCAATTTCTCAATCTCTTTAGGTAAGAGAGCACAACTCCAATGCTGAATCCCAGTGATTCCCATTTGCTGTTTATTTTTTTCCCCAATTTTAAACAACTTGGTATTCATTTCTTTCACATAAGTTTCTAAGAAATAAATCAACCACTTTCTTTAGTGAACAACCTTTCCAATGTGTTAAAGTACTCATCCATATTATAATGAGGAGAATGGTCCAAGTTTTGCATAAATATTGAATCAAATGTAACTTTCCTTAATTGTCTCAGATAGGATAAAGTGCTCCCTTTATGGGCCATATTTAAACTGGTGTAAATACCTTTAGTGGAGGAATAAATATGGAAATCACAAAAACAAACAGGGATACACCTTAAAGGACCACTATAGTACCAGGAAAACATACTCGTTTTCCTGGCACTATAGTGCCCTGAGGGTGCCCCCACCCTCAGGATCCCACTCCTGCCCGGCTCTGGAAGGGGGAAAGGGGTTAAAACGTACCTTTTTCCAGCGCTGGGCGGGGAGCTCTCCTCCTCCGTTACTCCCCGTCGGCTGAATGTGCACGCGCTGCAAGAGCTGGGCCCGCATTCAGCCGGTCGCATAGGAAAGCATTTGCAATGCTTTCCTATGGACGCTTGTGTGCTCTCACTGTGAAAATCACAGTGAGAATCACGCAAGCGCCTCTAGCGGCTGTCAATGAGACAGCCACTAGAGGATTTGGGGGAAGGTTTAACCCATTCATAAACATAGCAGTTTCTCTGAAACTGCTATGTTTATAAAAGAATGGGTTAAGCCTAGCTGGACCTGGCACCCAGACCACTTCATTAAGCTGAAGTGGTCTAGGTGCCTAGAGTGGTCCTTTAAACACACAAGTGGAAATGAGTGAATTAAGGGGGAAAATTACCCTCTAAATCACAATAAATCTGTTTTCTCTTGCTCATGCCTCAAAAGTTGGCTAGTCCTCACACTATGGTGGACATGTCTGGCAAGCCTCGTGCAATGCTCAAGTATGGTTGCCACCTTTGTGTTGGATTCTTGAATTGCACACTTCACTAGAAGATCTATGATCTGTACAGAGCAGGATTTTGACCATGTCCATTGGTGACCATGAACCCAATGTGCATCTTGGTTCCTGCATAATCTAACAGCCAATTTGACACCGATTGTCTGCCTGTCTCCAATATGTTTCTGAAATGTGCTTTGTGTCCATATTTAAGCATGTAACAAGAGAGATCGACAGCCCTGCTGCTCTACAGATCCATTTATAGTTTGACATGCAGCTACAGCTGGATCTCTTCCACTGCCACCACCATGCCCAGGCACATTTGGCTGCCACCAGTGTGCTGTCAAGGAGAGGAAGGGATGCTAACCACTGGAAGCATATATATGGTGAACCAGTTGCTCATTCAGTAGCAGCAGGCAGGAATGGTATAGTGACCAACTGCTTAAGCTCTCCCTACAGTGATCAGCTAGGCAATCAGGTGAGTGATTATGTTATATATATTACCTACATTATTCCAGCGCCTCCTCCGCTCCTCCTCCACCATCAGCCAATGGGGGAGACCTAATGTGCATGTGTGGTGAGCACATTAGACCTTCCCCATAGCAAAGCACTGAATAAGGTTCCTATGGAGTTTTGCTTCCTGTAGCTTCACAGAGTTCGACTAAATGAAACAATGCTGGATGTCGTTATGTACAGCGTGAGGACATCCAGTATTGTTTCATTTAGTCGAACTCTGTGAAGCTACAGGAAGTGTTTCTAATGGATGTCTGGTATTGATTCAAGGAGAAACCTAAGTTTATGGAGTCAAAAATGTTTTGTTTTTTTCCTTTTCTTGGCATAATTGGTCATTGCTTGAAATTGGGAGGTTTGTCTTATTTTGTATTACAATAAATTTGGTATATGAATGATTGTATATTATATAAACTAACATACCTTTATTCAGCAAAAATGTGTGTTTACGTTGCTTGTTGAATTTACTGCTGTGACATTATTGTTCTTGACTTTGAGAAACACTACACTGCACACACTGGACTGAATACACTAACAACATTTAAAAAGGATTTTCTTTTTCCACACTTAACCAAAAAAATAAAAACTTATTAAACTGTAAATTGGTGATTCCAGTTTCAGTTCATATTAAGTGGCAATGGCTAGCAGTATGACATTACACTAATCGTAACCACCAGTCTCACATTGGAATAAATGAAGCAAGCTACCACCTAAAGTATATGTGGTTTACAGTGTGGGAATAGCAAGGTCATTTTGCTTTTTTTTTTTTTTTTTTACTGAACAACACACTACCTGAAAAAGGATCTTCTTTATGCAAACAGTTAACAAAAACAACTTTTAACAACTGTAAGTTTGTGATTTTAAGTTGCTGTTAAGTGGCAGTGGCAAGCAGGATGACATTGCACTAACTGTAAACAATAGTGTCACATTAGGTCGAATGCAGCAGGCTATTTCTACCATGAAAAGTTTGTGAGAGTGACAATGTAGGAGCAGCTAGGCATGAGTTAAAAAATGTCTTTGTTTTTATGGTTTTTGTTTTGCTTTTTATTGAACACACTCCCCGCACCCTCCCCCAAAAAATATTTACTTTCTACAAACAGTTAACAAAAATAAAATTTTTAAAGCTGTATATTGGTAGCCTAGTCTCAAACTAGGATCAATAACAAATGTAAATCTCCTATCTCCCTCTCAAAGTCGCTTCAATTGCCCCTGAGTAGGCAACCTTTTAGCAGTATTGTGCTTGTGTTATTGTGTTATTTATGGGTGCGGCAGTTGCTTTGTAATATTGTATTTGTGTGTATGTGGGCTGTTATATTGTATATGTTCATGAGTAGTTTGCAGTATCAGAGGCGGCTCTCTAATTAGGCGGTTTAGGCGGCCTCCTAAGGCCTCGCGCTGGCTGGGGCCTTGCGGCCGCCTAAACCGCCTGAGGGCAGACTGTGTCGGGTCCTCAGTCACTGACCGAGGACCCGACACCAAGACGGGACCCGGCGGCTTGCCCGGTATGCTGCCGGGTGCGAGGCCCCTCCTGGCTGCCTGGTCAGCCATCAGACACTGGTCTGCAGCTCCGCAGTGAGCAGAGCTGCAGACCATGTGTCTCACAAAAACTGGCCAATCAGATGGTTGCTGCGGGTTACCAGGCAACGCTCTGATGGTCTTGCGAGATTACATGGTCTGCAGCTCTGCAGAGCTGCAGACCGGATGCAATGGTGGACCACCAGAGAGTCCACTGGACCACCAGGCAGCCCACACTGGACCACCAGGCAGTGAAAGTGAAATTTTTTGTATTTTTCACACACAAATGTCACTTACACGGATGATATAATTGATGTGATACGTTTTACTGTTTTGAAACACTAATATTTGTGCACCCCTCATGTACAGGTTTTATTGTGTTTCCAAAAGTTACAGAGTCAAATACAAGGCTTGCGTTTCAGTTTTTTCACATTGAAATTCGCCAGATTGGTTACGCTGCCGTTGAGACCATATGGTAGCACAAGAATGAAAATTCCCCCATTATGGTATTCCATTTGCAATAGTAGACAATCCGAGGTATTGGAAATGGGGGAAAAACTGAAAAATTTAACATGCTATATTTGACCCTGTAACTTCCCAAAACACCATAAAACCTGTACATAGGGGGTACTGTTTTACACGTGAGACATCGCTGAACACAAATATGTGTATTTTATTGCAGTAAAAGCAAACAGTATTATGACATTAACAGTTAAAATGTCACATAGAAATAAAAAAAAAATTTAAATCTTATTTTCTCCCATTTTTTACAAATATTTTATTCATGTTAAATTATGTTTCACACCTAAATATTTGATGTTAAATGAAAGCCCTGTTTCCTCTGAATACAATGATATATAATAAGTGTGGGCGGCTGGGTGCACATAATGTGAAAGAGGTGAATTACGCCTGAACAGACATATAGCGCAAATCAAAGGTTTTGTTTACGTTTTGTTTTGATCACGTGTACATTTTTTCCTTTTTTGTTTTTGCTGTTTGTGTTCAACCTCAATTCGCGCTTTTCTTATTTATTGCACCAACACATATTATATATCATTGCTTTTTTTAAAGGACAAAAAGGGCTTTAATTTGATGTGACATATATACATTCTTATTTATTATAAAAAATGGCTAAAAAATGAAATAAATAGTTTTTTTCCCCCCACAGTTTAGGCAATGATAACGTGTGTATAAGTGCAGCTTAACCCCTTAAGGACATAGCTGCAGAAGCTTGTATTACCCTTCAGCTTGTTTTGAAAGTTTAATGTCACAAAATAAAAGGACTAAAATAAAATTTCAATTTGCAAAAATTTTCGAAGTTGGCATGTTTGTCTTGTAGGTTTAGTAGCTATCACAGAAAAAAAAATTGCCATACAAAAGTATATATTTCTATAAAGTAGACATCACAGGCTATTTACCTAAGGTTAGTTTGACACTTTATATGTAGCCATTTCATCACCAATCTCTAAATATTTGAGTAAAATTGTGTTTTTTCTTTATTTTGGCATATACACATATAACAAGCTTTTTGTAATGTGTATTTCGTAAAGCTGGTGTGTGCTATTCCTGCACAAAACCCCATATTGTGTTCAGCTACATCTGCTGAGTATAACAATACCCACCTTTGGCACTATTCTATAAAGCTACAATGCCATATAAGAAACAAGGCTATTTCAGTTTCTATAGTTAGAATTTTCGTAGATGGATTTGATTGGCCTATGTCTCATTTTAGGGTATTATAGCAGTATGACTGTTCAAATAACCCCACAAAGGGCTTTCATTTGATAAAGCAGACACCCAAGGGTATCTTATATTGTGTATATTGTGCCTAACTTGTCACCATTTTTTCACCAATTTATGTCAATGTTTGTGGTGAGGGGAAAACAATTGGCATTTTTACATATATGTTGCAATTTTGCTTAGTATTTCTTACACTTGATATGTACCACTGTCATAAAAAAAACAAATAATGCTAAGTTACATCTTCTGAGTAAAACAATATGCCCAATGTATGACCTAGACACTATTTTGTGAAGTTACAGTGCTGTAAAAGAGATGTGACAAGTTCAGGTTTTTAAATGTGAATTTTCATGGAGGGTTTTGATGCATTCGTGTCCCACTTTGGAGGAATTGAGCAGGCTACATATTCAAGCTACATCATAAAGGCATACCATTTCTTAAAGAAGACATCCCAGGGTATTTCAAAAGGCATATTTTGGCTTAGTGTAGTGCTAATAAGCTTATTTTCTGCCTTTTTGATACACAAAGTGAGTTTGCATATTATATTTTGCAAAGCTTATGCGTGCTACGACTGTATAATACTTCATATATTTCTCAGCTATGTCGTCTGAATACAGCAATAACCACATATGTACATTTTCCAGGTATATGTGGACATTGAAGGAGCACATTTGAGACACAGTCATTACAGCTTTTTTCAAACTTTGATTTTTTACGCTGTGTCCATGTCCCATTTTAGAGTATTTTAGCAGGCTATATAATCCAACTACCTTATAAAGACATACCATTTATTAAAGAAGACATTCCAGGGTATTTCAAAAGGCATATTTTGGCTTAGTGTAGTGCTAATAAGCTTATTTTCTGCCTTTTTGATACACAAAGTGAGTTTGCATATTATATTTTGCAAAGCTTATGCGTGCTACGACTGTATAATACTTCATATATTTCTCAGCTATGTCGTCTGAATACAGCAATAACCACATATGTACATTTTCCAGGTATATGTGGACATTGAAGGAGCACATTTGAGACACAGTCATTACAGCTTTTTTCAAACTTTGATTTTTTACGCTGTGTCCATGTCCCATTTTAGAGTATTTTAGCAGGCTATATAATCCAACTACCTTATAAAGACATACCATTTATTAAAGAAGACATTCCAGGGTATTTCAAAAGGCATATTTTGAACCTTAGCGTGGGATCATTTTTCCACTAGCTTGTACCAAGTGTAGTGGTAATAAGCATTTTTTTCTGCCTTTTTGACACAGAAAGTGAGTTTGCACAGTATATTTTGCAAACCTTATGTGTGCTACGACTGTATAATACTACATATGTTGCTCAGCTATGTCATCTGAGTACAGCAATACCCCCGTATGTACCTTTGCCAGGTATATTTGGATGTTGAAGGGGCACATTTGAGACGCAGTCATTCATTTTTTTTCTAACTTTGAAGCTTTACGCTGTGTCCAAGTTCCATTTTGGAGTAATTTAGCTGGTTAGTTATTCAAACTTCCCCACAAACACATACTATTTATTACAGAATACACCCTGGGGTAATTCAAAATGCATATTTTGAACCTTTGCGTGGGATCATTTTTTCTCTAGTTTGTTCCAGGTGTAGTGGTAATGAGCATTTTTAATGTATTTTTTTACTTTTTTAAACTTTTTTTACTTTTTAAAATTTATTTTTAAACTTTTTTTTTGCTTATTAAATTCTGTAAACTTTCTTAAAACTTTTTTTACACATTTAACATTTTTCTAAACTTTTTTTTACCGTTAAACCCTAACCAGCAGTAAGCAGCACTAACAGTAAATTCCCCAATTTCCCATAACTCCCACCCACCCCAGTATATAATTTTAAAATATTTAAATTCATTAAATAAATAAATTAAACCCCTGAGGGTTAAAAAAAATAAAAGTTAACCCTGAGGGGTTAAAAAAAATTTGAGCACAGTATAGTGCTGTGATCTGTATTGTGATCACTGTAGACAGTGATCAACTGGCAAGGAAGGGGTTAATTTTTTATTAGGACTGGGTAAAGGGGGGGTGGGATTTTTTTTTTAAATGTTATGAAAACTTTTTTTTACTTTTTAAAACTTTTTTTAAAACCTTTTTTTAACGTTAACCCCTAGCTAGCCTAACACCAAATTCCTCAATTGCCCACTTACGTCCACCCACCCCAGCTAGATAAATATCTAATTTTAATATGTTTTAATTAATTAATAAAATAAATTTAACCCCTGAGGGTTACATAAAATAAAAGTTGACTGGGGTTAAAAAAAAATAAAAAAATCAGATGACAGTAAAATGTAGTACCTGCCAATTGATCACTGTAGTCAGTGATCAATTGGCAGGGAAGGGGTTGCTTTTTATTTAAAATAGGTAAACGGGGGTGTGATTTTAAACAATTTTTTTTTTTTACACAGGGAGACAATTATCACTGATCCGTCTCCCTGCACTTCACACAGAACGTGGATCAGAAGTCCCTGCAGCATATACCGAGGCAGACCGGAGGAGCATCAACCCTGCGATCGCCGCGATCTGGAGTTAACTTTAGCACATGACGGACCAGGTCCGTCATCCGGCGTTAAGTGCTTTCCCGGCATGACGGACCGGGTCCGTCATTAAGGGGTTGAGGAAAGTAATTAAAAATACATTTATTTAGTTATTCTGATTTTCTGAGTACATAATATGTCTAGAATTTCAGTTTATTTTGAAAGTTATAGGTTACAAAATAAAAGGAGTCAAATAAAATTTAAATGTGGAGCAATTTTAGAATTTGGTATGTTTGTCTTGTAAGCTTAATAGCTATCACAGAAAAAAAAATTGCCACACAAAAGTATATATATATATGTAAAGCAGACATCACAATCTATTTATCTAAGGGTATTCTGATACCTTTTATGTAGCCATTTCACTGCCAATCTCTGCTAAATATTGCAGTAAAATTGTGTTTTGTTCTTATATTTAACATAAAACAAGATTTTTAAATAAACCTGCATACTACTGCTGTTGAATACCCGATATTGTGTTCGGATACATCTTCTGTGTAAAATAATATCCCTGATTTCTGCCTTTGCCACTATCCTGGGAAGTTACAGTGCCATAAAAGAGACCTGACCATTTCATTTTTCACAGTTATAATTTTAATACATGAAAATCAGCATTATTAGGAGACCCAACACGCAGGATGTAAAAGAAAAACATATACTGGGCATTAGAGTGGCCAGACTTTACGTTAGACAGATAAAGAATGGTCGGGGACAAGCCAAAGTCAAGGTCTGCCGAAATCACAGAAAGGTGGAATACAAGCCAAGTCAGGGGAACCAGAAAACACAGTAGCGAGGTACAAAAGCTGAGTCAGGGATATAGAAAGGAGAATGGTCAGACAGCCAAGATCGATACACAAGACAACACAGAGAATACAAAGCACTTTTGGAAACGGAGATAGAAATACAACAGGGCAAAGAATCAGCCTTTTATAGTATGGATCTTTGAATTTGAAGGCACGCCCCCAAAGTGTTGTCATTTGGACGTTTTGGCAGGCCATGATGTTATTTGCGTCATGACATTGACATGCATGCGCCGTGGTCTTGTCATTTGCGTCATGACACCAGCGTGCACGGGTCATGTCATAAAAGGGGGCGGAGCCACACTGGCCACTGGAGGGAAGCCTGGGACTGTGTAGAGGTTCCTTCTCCATCTGCTGGTAGTCCCCAACCTGGGTAGCATGACAATGAATTTGATGAGTGCAAGTCTCATTTTGGGACATTGTAGCAGTTTGACTGTTAAAATTAACCCACAATTACCCCACTGTAGTGTCTACTTTCACAAAATACATTTGTGAAAGTAGACACTACAGTGTATGTCATGGGCAACATGCAGTACCTACTTTCAGCACTGTATGCAGCTCATCAAAAAGTCAGGGGCCACTAAAAACCCTGCTAACCAGTGGCATACACACAATCCATGGGGCCCTGGTGCAAAACTGATCTGGGTCCCCATCTCCCCCCCATCTGTGTCCCCTCCCCCGATCCGTGCCGCCCCTCCAGACACATACATACAGACATACAGATATACACAGAGACACATACATACATACATACAAAGACAAATACACAGACAGACACACATACAGACAGACAGACACATACAGACACACACACACACACACATACACCCCCCGACAGACTCACATACAGACAGATACATACATACATACATGCAGACAGACACACACACCTGCCAGACATACACACAGACACATACATACATACAGACACATACACACATATAGAGACACATACACAGACAGACACACATACAGACAGACACATACAGACACACACACACATACACCCCCCGACAGACACACAGACAGATACATACATACAGACACACATACATGCAGACAGACACACACACCTGACAGACATACACACAGACACATACACACACACACATACAGACACATACATACAGAGACACACACACATAGAGACACATACATACAGACACACACACACACATACAGACACATACATACAAAGACACATATACACACAGACACACACACATATACAAAATGTTTAAGTAACCCTCCTGTTTCCCTGGGATTCAGTGGGGGCTCAGCCTGATGAGAGTCAGAGTTCCCACTCTGACTCCCTCCTCCTTCCTCCCGCGTGGCTCTCTGATAGCTGGGTGGAGTGACCGGGACAGTCACTTCCTCCCAGCTCTGTTTGATGTTATCACAGGGGACTCGATCGCGCTGTTAAAGCACCGCAGCGCTGACCGGGCCCCCTGAAAATCCATATCCATCAGGTGGCCCTAACAGCATGGGCCACCTGATGGGTCCCTTCATGTGCGGCCCCAGTGGTTTGCCGTGCAGGCCAGGGCCCGCAAAACATGGCGCCAGGTACCCGGTTGCAAGGGGTCCGCAGGGCGGCCGAGCCCCCTGGAGTGATGGGCCCGGTCGCAGCTGCAAACCCTGCGACCGCGGTATGTACGCCAGTGCTGCTAACACTACATTGCTGTCTATGGGGATTTAAATGCCCATTGAAAAAGCTGCATGAGCATCTCACTTTGATCTCTGCATGCAGCTCACTTGTCAGTCAGATTTAACCTTGCTCACATCAGTGCCATCTTAACAACATTATGGGCTTCATGTCCCCTTCACCTTTCTTCTTACCTTTGATGAAGGAGGGGGGACACTGTCAGTCCTGGTGGTCCAGTGGTGAGTACTAGAGAGCTATAGCCTGCAGCCCCTATGGCTACAGGTTATCTTCTATCCTCTTGCGAGCAGAATGCTGTGTTGGAGCATTGCCACGGCAGCACATGGCAACACTGCCTCACAGGTCCTCCCTCCCTCTTTCTAATGAAGTGCCTTTGGGCTGGTGAGGGAGATCTTTGATCAAAGCAAGTAAGCAGGACTGGCTCTCCATGGGCCAGCAGGGGAGAGCATAAGGAAATTTTCCATTGTGCGTCCTTAAGGGTAGGATCAGCATTAAAGAAGATTTCCATCATGCGTCCTTAAGGGGTTTACAATGTATTTACTATCCAGTGATTTTCAGGTGGAAGGAGTTTTCAATCACCATTTACTCCACCATAACTATGTGTTTGTACTCCACAAATAACACCAAGCTTCAATAACCAGACAGTAACCAACTTTATGCCTATGAGTAGCATTAACAAAGAGCAGACTGTCCATGAGTAACTATCTGGCTTTGCACTTCTATCTGAGTTGTGTTTCAAAGCTGTTGTGTATAGCAGACATATACTCCAATGAATTAATGTCTAAACTGGAATTTATGAGGCAAAAGGGTGGTTCTTTGTTGAACTGATTAGCATATAGCCACCCAGAAGCGGCGTGATCATTTCCACAGTCCAGAAGACATTCCCTGGATTTACAAATTGAGGGTAACGCTAGTTTCCGTACAGCGCCCCTATCTACAAAGGAACTTAGAAGTTTCAAGATAGATTGTACAGTTACGTATCCCTGGGGTCTGGAGCAGTCTCAGAGGAGGACATGTTGAGTTACAGAGCGATTGCCAGAGCCGGGCTGTGGGACGAAGCCCTAGAGAAAGTACAGTATTGGTGAGGGGATGCCCCTCCTGAGAAAACAGACCGAAGAAGCATGGGTGACTAGATTCGAGATTCTAGTATATGCAGAACTGACGCTCAACGACGCATACCAGGTGATACAGTGGTACGCAGCTCAGTGTGTCCCCGAGATGGCAGAGTATGAGTTCCCAGAGGGTGGAGATTACGCTGGCCCTGGCCTATTTTGGGATAATATTGAAGATGAGGACGGTATCTGGTTGCCAAGGAATGTGACCTGGAGTGGTATTACCTGCGACTCATCAATGAGGCCCGGGAAGAGACAACCGGTCCTCTTCCCCAACAGCAACCAGCGGTACCCGAGGTAGCGGACCTCCTAGACTGGACCTGCGAGGATCCCCAGCGGCAGTATGTACCCCAGGGAGCTGAAGATGCTGTCCTTCCTCCCCAGCTGCAGTGTGTGTCCTTAGAAGAGGAGACAGTTGGTCCCTCTCCCCAGCGGTCAAGTGAGTCCCAGGGAGCCGAAGGTGCCATTCTTCCTCCCCAGCGGCAGTATGTATCCCAGGGAGCTGAAGGTGTTGTCCTTCCTCCCCAGCGGCAGTGGGTGTTCTTAGGAGAGGAGACAGTTGGTCCCTCTCCCCAGTGGTCAATTGAGTCCCAGGGAGCTGAAGGTGCTGTCCTTCCTCCCCAGTGGCAGTGTGAGTCCCAGGGAGCCAAAGGTGCCATCCTTCCTCCCCAGCAGCAGTGTGTCTGGCAGGGAGCAGAGACATTCGGTCTCGCTCCCCAGCAGCGGGACAATATATTGAAAGGGGAGACAGTCGGTCCCCCTCTCCACCAGCAGAGAAAGTGTCAGGGAGAGGAGCATGTTACCCCCTCTCTCCAGCGGCTGAAAGTGTGTAAGGGAGAGGAGCTTGTTATCCCCTCTCCCCAGTGGCAGCGTAGCCCACCAAGGGGAGACATTAAGCTCCCCACCCGCGCAGATGGGACTGTGGTCTCTGCGCGCAAGCTAAAGGGAGTACGGACAGTCAGTTCTGTTCCCAGCGGCAGAGTATTCTACCGGGAGGGAAGAGCCTTGTTCCCCCTTCCCAGCGGCAGCCTAGCCCACCAAGGGGAGATAAGCCTCATACCGGTGCAGCTGGGACCGTGGTCCCTGTGCCCAAGCCACAGGGGGTAGAGACGGGCGGTTCTGTCCCTCAGCAGCAGGGCTGTTTATCCAAAGGGGAGACAGCCTGTCTTCCCCTCCAGCAGCAACACCAGGTCCAGAGTGAGGAGGCTACTACCCCTTCTCCTCAGTTGGGCTCCAACCAGGCTACTCCCGTGGTAGCGCTGGCACCAGGGCAGAGTACCGCTGGTCTCTGCCCACTCAGCAACCCACCGATCCGGAGGGCTAGTACCCCCCAGAGCCGCGGCGGAGCCCCTGGACATGGACAAGCTACCCACTACCCCAGGTGCAGTAACCAATTCTCTGTTGATTATGTGTTGTGGTTGGGTTGCTGGACTAACCAGGGCACTGACCGACAGGTACCCTGTTAGTCTGATTGGTAAAGGGGAGAAATGTGGCGGAACCAACCTCGCCACTGGCCACTGAGGGAGCCTGGTTGCCCACCTCTTGCCGCTGGACTATGCCCCTGCAGTAAAAACATTTTATTTTATGTGTGCAGTGTTACCCCAGATAGCTAAGCCATGGAACCCATTTGTTTACCAAAAAACTATGGGAAAGACTTTGGCTCCATGGCGATTGAACTGTATGTATGTGATCTGAGCGCCATTCAGTAATAATGTGCGCTCAGATCTAAGCTATCTGGGGATATGTTGAATGTATATGTTTTATGTAGTAATTGTAACACTGTAATTTTATGTCTTTTTACTAACATGTGGCTAATGGAGTTTTGCCTCTGTCCTTTGAGATAATTGGATTACCCAATTATCTCCAGGACAGAGAGGAGGGATTGCAATGCATTGTGGGATCTGTTTAAATGTGTAATCTTGTGATTGGTCCTTTTACCCTTTGTGTCCCAGTTTCCCATCTGGTCCCCTAGGGGAGTGTCCACTAGGTGGGAGACATGCATAAAAGCCGGGCAGGTAGCCCCAGTAAATCAGTTCTGCTTGACCCTCAAACGAAGTGTTGTCTCGTTCTTGGGGTATGCTGTTACAGTGCGACTGCCAGGAGTGTAAGCTGTTCGGATGTTTTTTCCTGTTCGGCTGTTTAACAGCATTCGTGTGTTTCCTGTTCGGGAGTTGGAGGATTCGTATGGTTCCAGTTCGGGAGTTGGAGAATTCGTGTGTTTGCAGTTTGGGAGGTTGGTGATTGCAGTAGCTGCCTGTGCATCTGAAAGGGGAATATTGCCTAAACGGTTTTTAACCTCTTGTGTGCAAAACGGTCCGTTACAAACATTATTGATATTTGACGGATAATGAACTAAAAAGTTCCTAATGAGAATAAACTGCATTATTTCACTAGCTTTTTTCATTTCTTAATATAATTAATATAATGATCTGTCAGTCTTAGAAGAAATATTCTAAGCATGTAATCCAATTAAAGTCACTGCTTATATCAGATACAGTATGTCAACCGTAAACATACATTGTAAAAATCCTTGTAAGCTCGTTTGAGCAGGGCCCTCAACTATCTATTGTTCCTGTTACATTTTGTTATTGTCTCATTTGTTAAATTTCCCTCTTATTGTAAAGCGCTGCGGAACAAGCTGGCGCTATATAAATACCAATAATAATAATAATAATAATAAAAAATTTATTACAATCCAAGTGAGAGACATAATGCCATGTTTTGAATTAATTCTCTCTTTTATAGCTTTTTTAGCTTTTTATACTATGTGCTGCACAAAAAAAACAACAATCCAACTCAAATTAAAGCTACATGTCTGGGTGATTGCAAAAATATTAACCCCTTAAGGACTGAGCCAAATGTACAAGTTGTTATCAAAACAAAACGTAAACAAAACCTGGAATTTTTTATCTGTCTGTTCAACCATAATTCACCTCTTTCATATTAAATGCACTCAGACATATTATATATCATTTTGTTCAGGAGAAACAGGGCTTTCATGTCAAATCAAATATTTATTTGAGAAAGCCACAATAGCGAAATGCGTTATTGGATGTTTTTACTTTGTACTGCAATAAAGGAACCCCTTCTGGACAAATACATTTAGGTTTGTATCAATTTCCTTTATATTATTTTCTTTTAGATTTTTTTACCTGACCTTTTTTTATCACCAGAAATCCGAGGTGGGGATCATACCACCAGAGCCGATAACACAGAGCAGTCAGCCTGCTCTATGCTGTGTGAGTATATTATATATATATATATATATCTTTTTAGACTTGGTTTTATCTTATTAAAAGCACTATTTTTTGCTTTTCTTTATTGTCATTTGAACTCTAAGTAACCCAAAGATTGAGGATATCAACACTATATCCCAAAGTGGGGATTGTACCACTAAAACCACTAGATGCTAGACCTGGCAATAGCTCTGCCAAATGTAAGTGCATTATTATTATTATTTAGAACCTAAGTATAAACACATTACCACAATAATTTGTAGCTAATTAGTAGTGAGCTATGATAGTAAAGTAGTTAGAGCTATTGAAATATGAATACATAAATAAGCACATGCAGCCACCACCGATACAATAAATAACACTATCCAGGGGCTCCAATGCTTACCTCACATATACAGCAACAAAAATAAGTACAATAAATAAAATAAGATATCAAAAATAACAAAAAATAAAAAATATATGTAAACAGTACCTTGCCTCGGTGTGGGCCCCCCACCGAGGTGTATGTAAAAATAACAGTAAAAAGAAAGTTCCTGGTAAAGAATATACCCAGATAAATAAAAAAAAGGATGGTGTCAGATGGACAAGCCGTCAAATCCAGATGTAATCGATAAGTGGGTGGTAATTGGTCACACCGCTGTCGGGATCTTCGAAAAAGACCGTGGTGTATAGGAGGCAAACTCCCAGCAGAAATAAATAACCACCCCTTAGATCCAGACTAGACGACAGGAATTTGCATATGTGTTATTAGTATAAAACATATGCAAATAAATAAATTAATTAGTGTTTATACTTAGGTTCTAATTAATTTATTTATTTGCATATGTTTTATACTAATAAATTTATGTGTTTATCATTATATATTTAGTATATTTTTTAGGAGCACTCATACCAGTTTCCTTTTGAGCCTACACTCATTTAAGACACTTGTTGGTGTTTGTAGCCCCCCATTTACATTGTATGATTTATAGCACCGTTTCCATTAGTTTTTTATAATGCATTATTATTATTCCACTATAATCACTTTATATGAGACATATTGCACTATTTGGTCCTCTCCCCTCTTTTTCTCTTCATTTTGTATGACCATTATAAAAGCAGCCTCCAAACACCCTTTCTGGACCTTGTCTCTCCTTTGTCCTCTGGTAACACAAATCCCTTAGCAAACACAACGCAAGCATGCCAGTACATTTGCTTGCACTACATAAACCAAACACATGGTCTTTTCTCCATGCAAAAGTTCTTCAGCTCTGTGCTTGGATTGCCTTGGAGGAACATTAATTTGACATGCCAAATTTTTATCCCAGTCTGACTTGTTATCAGCCAAAACATTACAGGTTTTTACTTTAAGTACCTAAATAAAAAGCTACAGCAGGAAGGTGGAAATGCCTGCTAATATTAATCATGGTACATATCTGGAAATGCATTTCCTTTTCTTTTTTTTGATTGATTTGTTTACTATTTGTCCCAATTTTTTATATATATTTTTAAATAAATGTTATTCTTTATCGAATTAATGAACTATGGATTACTTTTGTTAAGAACATTTCTGCTCAGTGATCAGTGTTAGCAGGCATATCCACCTTTGTGCTGTATTTGTATTACCTGGCCTGACCATCTCTGCTTTTGCATGCCAGTCTCCACTACCTGTGAATTGGTGAGCATTTTTAAGTTTCAAAAAAAATGTTTATGTGTGTGTCTTTTCTACTGTTTTCTAGACTTTTTGATGCAGTCCTGCTTGGACCTCAGAATTTTGCTTTCTGAAGTCCTTTGGTGGTTATTAGCTTAAATAAAATATGTTTTGAAAAATATTTTGGGACAATGTATATACATACATACAAATAGCTAAGCAGAAATATAAGCTCAATATTTAAAAGAACAAATAAATAAAATATTTTAGATAGGTAAAAGAAACATAAATAGACATAAAAATGCAAATATGTTAATGGAAATATTTTTATCCTGCTCTGTAATAAATTGGTACTTAAAATGGGATATAACATTAATAACTATGTTATTTACCAAAATTAATTAAAATTTAAGGCCAGACTAGCTGAAATGAAAGTATTATTAACTAAGAGATTTTTTGCATTTAGGCTATATTGACCTTACATGGGAAATTCACATTAAATTCATTAACATTGATTTGCACTGGATGACAATTGTAATGCAAAGGGTCTAATTTTATTCCTAGCTTGCTAAAAATGTAATTACTGAAGCTATTAAATGTGTCATGTTAATGTACTAATGTTCACACAAGCCATCAAGAATTGTATAATTAATTTCCAAGAAGACAATAATGTCATGTATGAATGACATTGTGTTTGCTTGATATCATGGTCCATCTAAACAATTGCACTGTTAAGTCACCTTGTTTTCAATGATTTTTCAACACACACAAACCACATAGCAATTAGCATAGTGTATCTCATTTCCTGATAGATGAGAGTACTTAGCATAGTGAATTATTTTCCATGCCACGTATTACTAAAACTGGCTCATCTGGCTTCTTTGGCTGACAGACAGACAGACTGTATAGTGTATTTTAAGTAATGGAGGTAGCTAGAGCAGCTTGGTTAAGTACCAGAGCGATATGTGAAGATGTACTGCTGATTATTTAAGGAATACACAGGTAGCACAGGTGCATACAGTGCAGAATGACTAGATGGGCATCAAGTGAATTGGTTAAAGAGAGCAGATTATATTTCTTTTTTTTTTTTTTGTGATCTGGCAATTTATAGTTTTAATCAATTTATTCAACCCCCCTAGAAAATCAGGTTTATTGTCAAAATGTAAATTTTCAGTGGATTGCAATAAACAAATCAAACAACAGCAATTGAAATAGCTCAACAAAACAAATGCTTCAAGTGGTTTCCCCAAATTCAACTAAAAATGTAACTTATAATGACGTGTTCAGTCTCAATTATTCAATACCGTGAATAGAATCCCTAACAACAGCACAAATATGCAAACTGCTGTTGTCTCAAGCACACCTGATGTAACTCAACTAATCAAGGGTTTCATTACTTGCACCACATGTGCTTCAGCTAGAACACTTGAAATACCTGAACTGGCTAGAGGTTTGTAGAGTGTCACATTTCACTGCATGTTAGAAATATGGATAAATCAAAAGAATGGTCCACAAAGTTAAGAGAAGAGATCATCGCCCTTCACAAATAAGGAACATGATACAAAAAGATAGAGAAGGCATTGAATGTTTCTAGAGACACCGTTGGAAGCATAGTTCGCAAGTTCAAAGTTTATGGAACACTGGTTACACTACCTGGACGGGGCTGTAAAAGGAACCTATTAATGGCTGCAACAAGATTTATGAGAAAGCAGGTTGTGAAAAACGCTTAAGTGACTGCAAAAGACCTGCAGCAAGACTTGGTGACAACAGGCACTGAGGTTTCAGTGAGCACAGTATTATTATTATTATTGCCATTTATATAGCGCCAACAGATTCCGTAGCGCTTTACAAAATTATGAGAGGGGGGATGTAACTATAAATAGGACAAGTACAAGAAAACTTACAGGAACATTAGGTTGAAGAGGACCCTGCTCAAATGAGCTTACAGTCTATAGGCACATACAGTAAGGCATATACTAAACACATAAGGTTTCCATTCCAGAACTTCAAGACATACACAACACAAAGCTATGACAATTGACACATTACCCTCATTGTCCTCTCCCACCCACATGTTTGATCAGGAGTAGATAGATAGAACACAAGTTCACAGGCTCACAGACAGACAACCTTACTGATACACACAAGATCATTGGCACACACAGACAAGCTTACAGGTGCACACAAAAACTTAGTATATACAAATTCCCTGACACACGGAAGCTTACTACAGACAAACTCATTGGTATACACACATACGTTTACTACAGAGAAGCTAACTGACACACACATGCTCATTACAGACAAGCTCACTGACACACACAGATGCTCACTGACACACACACAAGCTCACTACAGACATGCTTAGTGTCATACATACAAATATGCTTACTATAGACAAGCTCACTAACACACACATAAACCCTCACTACAGACAAGATCACTAACAAACATACACACTCACTACAGACAAGCTCACTGACATACACATACAAGCTCACAACAGACAAGCTCATTGACACACATGCTTACTACAGACAAGCTCACTGACACACACAAAAGCTCACTACAGATAGGCTCACTAACACACTCATGTTCACTACAGGCAAACTTTCTCACACACAAGCTTACTACATACAAGCTCATTGACATACACACACCATTACAGATAAGCTCAGTGACACACGCATGCTCACTACAGACAAGTTCACTGACATGCATACCCAATCTCACTACAGACAAGTTCACTGACACACATACACATGTTCACTACAGATAAGCTCACTGATACACAAATGCTTACTACAGACAAGGTCACTGACACACACATGGACACTACAGACAAGCACACTAATACATACATACATGCTCACTAAAGAAAAGATCACTGACACACACATACAAGCTCACTACAGACAAACTCACTGATACATGCATACAAGCTCCCTACAGACAAGCTCCCTGACACACACCCAAGCTCAGTACTGACAAAGTCAATGACATACATATGCACTCAATGACACACACATACAAGCTCACTAAACACAATGTCACTGACACACACATGCTCACTACAGACAAGCATACTGACACACACACATACTCACTACAGACAAGCTCACTGACACACACACATACTCACTACAGACAAGCTCACTGACACACACATGCTCACTACAGACAAGCTCACTGACAGACACATAACAGCTCACTACAGACAGGCTCACTAACACACACATGATCACTACAGACAATTGCACTGACACACATATATAATCCCACTACAGACAAGCTCACTGACACACACATACAATCTCACTATAGACATGCTCACTGACACACAATAGCTGCAATGTATTTGAAGCCTATCTGGCACTGAAGGTTGTGGAAGCCCTGGGAGGTCAAGACTACTTATTGGAGCCTTTAGTTAGAGCAGACTCATCTGCTCTACACTTGTGAGTGTACATTTTTCAGCATATATACACTTACCATCATTTAAGCAATATTATACTATCTTTTTTTCCCTTTTTTTCCTTTTCTTTTTTATGTATGTATGAATATGTTATACCTTGTGAGGATACCTCTATACAAGTGAATTTAAAAATGTATTACTGTTTATATATTATCAAGTGTGTGGTTTACACTACTTAGGCACCTATACTAAGTGCATTGCACTTTATATGTATTTTATGCTCTATCACTCACCACTGAAATTATTATAAAAAAGGTATTTTGCAGTATACATTAATTATTGCTATTTGTGCACAAATAAAGGTTTAGGTTTTCAATTTATATCACAGTTTTAAAGCCATAGCCCACCTTTTTATCTGTTTTTATTAGAAAACCATTCACAAAGATCTCAACTAAGTATGCATGTTTTACATACTAAGCAGCAATCACATGATTTCCTAGTTATTTGCCTTGTATAGTTACTAGACTAGCTATTGAATTTCGTTCCACCAGCTCCTGTAGTTCCTTCATCAGATACTAATATGTAAAATGTGAAACTAAAAGTACCAAAAACAAAAAATGTCTGTTAATTTATAAAATACCCAAGCTTCTCAAATACATATGTATAGAAAATGTATACAAAAAGATAAACTTGGATAAAAATTTAATGAAATACATAAACACGATAAGAAAAATATATGGAAGAACTACAATGCTAAAAAACAAACTTATTTTTCAGCCTTTAAGCAGCCTTAATTGAATTTTTCTGATTCACAGACACATCTAATATATCCTCTAATATATGTGGACTGCGGGATAGGAGAATGCTTCTGGGCATATGATAGTTGTTTCCTAAGAATGATGGGACACTTGCAGATGACATCTTGTTTAAATTACACTACAAATTAATGGTGAAAGATTTTCTTTGGAGTCAATAGGATTTTAATTGCATAACTAGACTTTAATCCTCAATAATGCACTGTAATCACATAACAAGAACATGGAAAAATGTTACCTAAATTATTGTCATGAAAGTCTGCTGAAAACAAATATCATTTTAATTCCATTTTTTAAAGAACATATTCACATTTGTATATATTAAGGTTCCACAAAGCACAACTGTAAGCACCACAACAACTTTGCAGAGAATATCCCACAGAAAGTAAGCTCTGAGAGTGACATAAATCTACAATTCTACCCCCAGATATGTAACCAAGCAACCGGAATGCCATTCTTCTGGGCTGCCTGCATTACTTTTGTTAGATGCATCCACAACTTGGACTAAGATTCTCCTCCCATGGAGTGAGAGAGAGAAACAAACTGTGGACTATGCTAGCATGTTCTAAACAATTAAATTAAACTGTAAACTGTGATAGCATCTGGGACATGGCTTCTATCAGTTTTTAGAGGAGTACCACTCAAATGACACTTCATCTTTTACTTTTTTTTTACTACAATGTCTGTCTGTTTGTCTATCTATACCAAATCATTTGTGGTGAGACCAATCTGGCTGGCTGTCAGAACACATGACATGTGAGCTCATTTGAATAATACAGCTAAACAATTAAGATCATTTAAAGGAGCACTTAAATTAAAGGAACATTTAAAATAATATGTCAACACTACACACAAACACACAGCACTAAATGTTGATTTTATTCACAAATCAAGTTTGTGCGTGTCATTTCCCTACAAGGGGCTTGGAGGGGCAAAATGAGACACACTTATTTTTCTATAGCTTATGGGGTGGGGGTGCAAAAATTCATTTCTGTCCTGGGTATGGCTATGTAACCTGGCTATGTAACCTTGGTACACCTATGTGTCTTGGAATATAACCCTATGGGGTAACTGGTGCTTGAAATGATGCATTTCTAATCCAAAAAATCCCACCAGTTGTGTTAATAGTGTGTTAAAAAGTCTGTATATATTGGCTGGACAAATTCAAATATGACATTTTCTAGCAATGCTTGTTTGTTTCTTTAAAATTCAGAAGCAGGTAAAACCATAAAATTCAACACAACTGTTAGCGATGCATCAGTAGATCAACATTCAGCGCTGCATATTCAAGCCCAGCTCTAAATGCAGAAAGCCTTTAGGCATGAATTTATTAGTTTACTTATTTAGAAAGTGATTTAACCAGAAGAATACATTTAGATCTCTCATATTTTCAAAATATATTCTGGGGAGCGTGAAGCAAGCAATTATACAGTTATAGTATTACATATTAAACATATCCATAAAGATCAAGATAAATAAACTGGAAGATTTTAAAGAGAGATACAACAGATATGTCGTAAAAATATTCTACCATTATATATTCAAGTCCATGAATATGGATGGGTACTTTAGAAATTACCACTAGAGCTTCAGAATCAACACAATCAGTGGTAATTGACAAACCTGTTAGGTTCAAATGCTTCATTGAGAGACCTTCTCATAAGGTACACTTAACATGTGAAAGGTGGGTGATGCAGAATGGTCAAAGGGAATATCAAACAAACCATGTCAAATGTCCTTTTTACATGTAAGTATAAAAAAAAATAAAAAATTGTTTTGGGTGAGTAAGCTCAATGAATTACATTTTCAGCTTTATTAGTGAAACGTTAAACTTCATGACCCAAAATAAATCCTGCTTAGTCTGGATAGATGAAGTGTTTGAGAAAAGATCACAAAGACTTTATTATTCACAAATCATGTAATATTAGTGTTCAACAAGATGAAGTAGCAGCAGTGGCTATTTTTCTACTTTACAGAAAAGAACTATCTGGACTGAAATTAATCAATATGACGCGATTGTGTTTCAAGGCTGCAATATAATCCTGCATCACCAAATATTTAAACCATGGAAACTTTTAAATATTTAACCTTTTCTAATTGTTTGCTAAATTGTGTTGCGGGGGTGCTGGATGTGTTACTGTGGTGCTGAATGAATATTTTTTATGTAAGTGAATACATACAGCATTCAAATGATTCTATAAATATTTTATTTATTATTATTTTGTATATAACCAATTGGCAATCATTTTAGCAAATAAATAAATCAGAATTATTCTGCCTTGTTTGCAATATTAATTGACAATATGAAAGATTTGTTCACGTACTATTATTATGCAGTAGCTTATAGCTATAGATCAAAACATCAATCTTTGCCTTTATTCTGAAAAGTGTACGTTATTCTATAATTTAATACATACATTATATATTTAGAACTTTTCCGAATTGCCGAAGATTTGACAGAGGGGTTATTCTTGAAATATCGTCTATACTGAGAAAATGGTATCAAGTAAAAATATAAATTCTGATTGTTCCATTATTTGTATGTTTTTCCAACAAGTTAATTCTGTTTTTGCAAGCTGCCATTTAGGGAACACTCCTGGTCATATCACTTAAACTCATTTAACTTGTTAGATGTGGGCAGGAGTGTCAGGGCACTGGACTCTGGCACCTGGGACACATAATTGTATTATTAGATCTAAATAGAACATATAGGTATGTTCTATATTTGTATCCCAATCATAAATCACCCCAGTAAATACTTCAAAAGGCGAGATAAATAGAATCTACAGCAATCAGAAAAGTATTTGCTCCTCTTTAAAGGAACACGGTAGCATTAGGAATACAAAACTGCATTCCTAATGCTATAATATGCCCATGTTCTTAACTAGGTCCACACCATGCATAATACTATCCTTTATTCCAGTGTAGAGGTCGCTGGAGCAATCTCCTCCCTTGACATCATGCCGTTGGAAGACCTACTGTGCCCGCGCATCAGAGCTTCCTTATAGGAAAATATTGAATCAGTGCTTTCCTATGGCTATTTTGAAGATACTGGATGTCCTCATGCAGAGTACTGGTCCTGGTGCCCATAGTGTCCCTTTAAGTTGTGCCTGGCTAAAATCTTGCAGGGATCATTATAATGTTCTGTTGACTGGGTAATTCCCTACATGAAAATATCATCAAGGCCAACACCTGCACAGCAGAGCTTTCTTCTCACTCATGTTTTACCAGACATGTTACATTTATTTTAACCTAGTCTTTTCGTACATTCTCTCTAATACCATAACACTATTTTTCTGTACTGTACAAACATCCTTCGAGCTATACTAAACTAAATGACAGTCATAACCTGCCAGTTGCAGTGTGAGAAGAAATCCAAATACAAATTTAGAATGCATAAAAAGTTAATTGTTGCAGGTTCCAGGACATAAATAAAAGCTGGTGATTAGCTGCTACCACATGTAGAACAGTGTCTTCTGCTTAATTATTGCAATAAAAGATAATTATGCATTTCACTAGTAACATTCAAATTTATTGTTTTTAGGGAAGGAAAACTTATTACACCAAACTAAATGAACTGATTAACTAGTAATTGCATGTTTTAAGGTGGCATGGTTATACCTGATGCAAAAAGTACTAAACGTCTACTTATCTCACATCTCAAATGGCCAAGAAAGGACAGTGTTAGGGGGCTGTCGTGATAAAGCACAGCTAGTCTTACTATTTGTAACTAATTGTATTATATACTGATATTTGTAACTGAAAGCACTCAACAGAATAGGTTAAAACACTATAAATCTCCATGACAGTGATGCGTTCCTAATCACAACCTACTAAGCACCAAGAAAAAACAGAGGTAGGTGTTTGTAGTTCGAAAAGAAGGCCTGTCATTAGTAAAAATGGAAAACTGGACAGTGTGTTTGTGATTCATCTACATTCTTTCACACTGATGAACTACTAACTTTGTATTTTTTCTCTTGAACTTGGAATATTGAACTTCTTATACCTTTCCTTTTTCTTTATTTTTTTGGAACAAACCTATTGATGTGTGAGTTCACAAACCAGCATTATGTAAGGGCTATAATGGTTTGTTCAGGTTTTGTAACTGTACTACCCAGAGCATCTTAGGAAGAGCATGTAGAGGTCATTTTGCATTAGTGAATATGTAGACAGAGAAGACTTTAGTGGGAAATTGGATTGATATTGATGGTTTTAGAAACAAAACTGTATTCACAAACTACCATTAACATTTGCAATTTTATTGTAGAAACAGTGCTTAAATTGCTAAGCTATATAATAATTCACCCCATAATTTATAAGGGATCTTTTAATAATCTATCTATCATTATTGTTTTATTAACAATAATACTTAAACTAATAATAAAATAATAAGCCTTTACAATTGCTGATCTACATTCTCTATTTCACAGAACCAGGATTTAGCTAAACATGTTTATCCAATGACTAAACTCTGATGTAATTACCTACTGGTAAGCTGTGAAACTTCAAGGTTCCAAAATCATGTGAGTTTCACTGTAGATGCACTTGACTGTAACTGTATTAAATGATCCTTACTCTGTATATAACTCCCATATCTCTAGCTCACCAAGAAACATTCTTTAGAAGCCAGCTTTTGCAGAGAAGTGTCCTCTAATAATAGATTTAGGTCATTGTATAGATCAGGTATGAAAGATAATAGCAAAGGTCATACAACAAGTGTATATTTTTTAAGTGCATTTGAAATCTCCCTTAAAATCTTAAGCGGGTCAAAGGACTGAAGTTTTAAGCATTTTGATGGATTAGAAGTGATTTTGCTATTTCCACAGGGGGCTAAATCTCCTGAACAAACTGTGTTTATCACTGATTACATATAATAAGATATTGGCCAGTGTCTCATGCAGTTTAAATGATTTACACATTGTGGTTATTGTCATAGAGGAAAAAAAACACCATGCAGAGCATGTTAATAACAGAACTCTATATTTCAATTATTAAAAATATAAAATATTCAGAGAGCAGTGAATGTAAAATTCTGCATATATATACATATACAGTGCATTCAAAATATATTCAGACACATTTATCTACACCCAATATCCCACAATGACAAAGCAAATAACAGCGTTTTAAGCCATTAAAAATATATAAAACACACAAAAAAAATGAATTATCACTTTGACATAACTCAATATTTAGTATAAACACCTTTGGCATTTATTAGAGCCTCCAGTTGTTTTTTTTTTGTTTTTTTGTGGCGTGATGAATCAAGCTTTGCAAAGCAAGATTTGGGCAGTTTCTGCCATTCATCTTTGCAAATTCTCACAAACTCTGTTAGGTTGGATGGGAATCGACAGTGGGCCACCATTTTGTAGGTCTGTCTAGAAGTGTTTCCAGTCCGAGCACTGGCTGGGCCACTCAAGAACATTCACAGAGTTGTCCCAAAGTTACTGTTGCATAATCTTGGCTTTGTGCTTTAGATCATTGTCCTGTTGGAAAGTAAACATTTAGCCCTGTCGGTCGTGAGTGCTCTGGACCAGGATTTCATTTAGGATATCTCTGTATATTGCTGCACTCAACTTTCCCTCAACCCTGACCAGTCTCTCAGTGTATGCTGCTGAAAAACACACCCAAAGCAAAGTGCTACCACCAGAAAATGCTTCAAGTTGGGATGGTATTGCAAAGGTGATAAGCGGTGCCTGGTTTCCTCCATAAATGACGCTTTGAATTGAGGCCAAACTGTTCAATCCATTTTATCGGACCAGAGACTGAAATTTGCACAGTCTGAGAGTCCTCCAACACACCCCTTGTTGACTGTAAAACAAAATGAGTGACACTTCTTTATCACATGGTACATGGTGTGATGTGAAAGCACCCATCCTTTTCATCCCATCCACCCATCCACTAGCACTCTACAAAAATAAATAATAATAATAATAATAATAACCTCATACAATCAAATTATCCAATGCAGTATACATCTAGTGTTGTCAAATGAAAACTGTAGACTTCTCCTGGGCATGAATACAGTAGCTGTAGGGAAAGTGTCCTAACCTCAAAAAGATTGCCTATTTAGAGAATTAGAAATTAGAAATGTCATGAAATTAGAGACTGAAATAGCATTGTGTTGCTAAAGTAGTTTTAGTCCAAGGGGGTTGAGATTTGATAAATGCCTATTTTGATGATACTGATAAATAGAGACCAGTGGTGTACACACAATCCATGGGGCCCCGGTGCGAAATCGACCCATGCGCGTCCGTCCCCCCCCCGGACAGACACACACACAAACATATACATACAGACACGCATACATACAGACGCAGGCATATACACATACACACACATACATACATACATAGAGACATACAGACAGACACATACAGACAGACACATACACACAGACACATATACATACAGAGAAACATACATACACACAGACAGACACACAGACACATACACACACACACACAACACACACATACATACAAAGACACATACAGACAGACACACACATATATACATACAGACAAACAGGCACACATACATACAGAGAGGAACACAGACACATACATATAGACAAACACACACAGACACATATACACATACAAACATATACATACACACAAACAGACACACACACACAGACACATACATACAGACACATACATACAGACACATACACACAGACAGACACACAAACACATACACACCTACATACAAACAAAAACACACATATACAAAATGTTCCCACTCAGACTACCTCTCCTTCCTCTCGCGCAGGCTCTCGCTGATAGCTGGGAGGAGTGACGAGCTATGATGTTGTCACTGTTAAAGCACCACAGCACTGACTGGGGCCCACTGGAAATTCATCTCTATCGGGTGGCCCTAACAGCATGGGTCACCCAATGGGCCCCTTGAACATCTGGCCCCGGTGGTGTGCTGCGCGGGCTGGGGCCGCAACACATGGCGACGAGTACCCGGTCGCAGGGGTCCGCAGGGTGGTTGGGCCCCCTGGAGTGACAGGACCGGTCGCAGCTGCGCCCCCTGTGACCGCGGTATGTACGCCACTGATGGAGACACTAGATTAGTGTTCTTTTATAAATGATAATTTTCCTTAAAGGAACACTATAGCATTAGGAATACAAATCTGTATTCCTAATGTTATCGGGCCCTGCCTCTAGTGGTATAAGGTGCCCCCTCCCATTCGACATATAAAAGGTTAGAAATACTGCCTTTTTTCCTTACCTTGTTACAGGTTTGAGGCTCCCACACTGCTGCATAGCTCTCCTCCCCAGCTAATCCAATGCTCCTTATAGAGGAGCAATGGGGGCCTAATACACATGCTCGGTGAGCACTGCCCATGCATTCAAACTTTTCCATAAGAAAGGACTGAATCAATGCTTTCCCATAGGGTTTCCATGTCACATGACTGAATTTTACAGTGCAGAGGAAGCATCTCTAGATGTGGACTTAATCCTCCAATGTAAACATTGTTGTTTCTCAAAAACTATAATGTTTTAACAACAACAAAAAAACTTAAAAGAGGGAGAAATAAATAATGGATGCCTATAATAACTCAGTATGTAACATATACCAATATAGCAGTCACAATTAAATAAAGCATGCACTAGAGGGAGCTCTTCACTGTGGTCCTGCCAAGATGACATTGACATTGTGGCAGGCTTATCCAATATATGATCATATAATGTAACTAAACCCCCATTATTTTTTGCCTAGGTGAGGTGTTTTTAAATAAAACTATTACTCTAAGATTTGAAACAATTGTTTAGTGAATAAGCGAGTGCGCTGGATTGTGTGTGTATGTATGTATGTATATAAATATATATATATATATATCTATATCAAGTCTTATGGCTTGACTGGTTTGCAGATTTTTGTGTATATATATATATATATATATATATACATTACAATGTTAAACAAAAATCACCAGTCGAGCCACAAGATTTGCTTTTCCCACAGCAATCACAAATTTGCAGTGATGTTGCTACTGCAAAGGATTCTGGGTGGGCATATGCAAATTAGTTTAACAAAGAATCACATTTTTACCTCATTCCATTTTAAACATGGATTCCTTTGAGTCTGTGTTTGCTGTATAGACTCAAAGGAATAATATTCTTTGTTAAACTAATTTGCATATGCCCACCTAGAATCCTTTGCGGTGGTAACATCACTGCAAGTTTTTGATTTCTGTGGTGAAAGCAAGTCTTATGGCTTGACTGGCGTGCAGATTTTTGTTTAACATTGTATTAACTATCCACAGACTTCAGGTGGAAGGGGTTTTCAATCACAATTTTTCCCCCACCATAACCTGTTTGGTTTTTGCTTCCATATATATATATATATATATATATATATATATACACATACATACATACAAACACCTCATTACATACACACTACAGCTACTTGATAAACACACAATGCAACCCCAATACACTTACACTCACACTGCAGCCCCTAGATACACATGCACACACCTTTAAGGCCCTATCAGCACACACAATCTCAAAAGCTCCTGTACATGAGCACATGCTCACATAACAGCCCCTAGTTACACATAGTACACCATTAACAGACTCCTACATACACACACACTTCATTACAGCCCCTTCTAAACACCATGGGAAATTATCTTCTGAAAAAGATTCCAGTTTCCATGAAAAGATGTCTTGCCTGTAATAAGGAAGGTGCAGCAGTGGACCTACAAGGAGTGCTGGTGTTGCAGTTACACCAGGGCCCATCGAGTGGCCTGTGTAATTAGGGCCATCCGATGGGCACGTGTCTTTAGGGGCCCAAAACAGTTTTTGCGCCAGGGCCCACTCTATGTTAGTTCCACCACTGTGCAGCAGCTTCCCCTGCACACAAGCTCTGCCCCTGCATGGAAGATCGCCTCCCCGTACGCAAGCTCAGCTCCAATCTCTGACTGAGACACACACTGACAGACATACACACATTCTGAAAGACATACAGTGACAGGCACACACTCTATGAGACACACACTGACTGAGGCACACACATTTTCTCACAAACTCACAAATTGCTATTTTTATTTCAATTTAAATCCATCCAGCCTCCCTACCTTTGGGAGAGCTGAGTGGATCTTTCCCTGGTGTCCAGTGTGTCTCCTCTTAATCTTCCTGCAGTTTCTCTCTGCTCCCCTTTGCGCTCTCTGCAGTGATGTTATGTCTCTAAACAGCGTGCAAGGGAGCAGAGAGGAACTGCAGGAAGGTTACTGCTCCCTTTGCGCGCCACCTCCATGCTCCCTACGGCTTTAATGTTTCCTGCCAAGCCCTGTGTATGTATGTGTCTGTGTGTGTGTGTGTATAAATAAATATATATATATATATATATATATATATATACATATATATATATATATATATATATAAAACACAAGATCCAGCGCACTCACCTATCCACTAAACAGCACCTTCAATGTTGAAAGATTTTATTAGTTTTTTTAAAAACACCTAATCTAGGCAAAAATAATGGGGGTTTAGTTACATTATATGATCATACATTGCATAAGCCTGCCACAACGTCAATGTACCCCATCTTTGGCAGGTCCTACACTAACAGCCTAATGTCTGCTCTTATGAGATTAACCACTTACTTGAGGAAAAAAAATTCCATCTGGGGCTCTCTGCAGTACAAGGCTAAATAGGGCCCTGGGATGAGGCAACTGGGACAGGGAGGGGTGCAAAACCAAGGAGTTGGCTAAACTCCCAAATATATATAAATGAAACAAGGGGGGGTTGGCTGCACTCACCTGAACATGCTTTTATGCATGTTCAGGTGAGTGCAACCAACCCCCCCTTGTTTCATTTATATATATATATATATATATATATATATATATATATAAAACAATGTTTTTCTTGGCACTCACCCTTTCAAATGTGTAGCTCAATATCGCCTGGGTGCAATCCCATGTAGATAAAATATATAGAGGATAAAGAGATGCACTCTCAGGACTTTGAAAAAATAGTTAATTTATTCCAGCAGGTATAACATCAAAGTTTGCCGACGTTTCGACCCATTCGGGTCTTTCTCAAGGTCAATGTACCTGTGCTTACAAGCCATTTATATAGGACATAAAAAGAAGTACTCACCAATCTGTGAAGAACCCCCTGAATCCCTCCGTGCACACCCGGAAGTGAAACCGGAAATAAAACCCGCGATCACATGATCCATGCATAATTGATCATGTGGTGTTGCTAAGATACCGATAGGAAAACAATTAATTATAAGATCGGTAAATATCTCATAGATGTGCAAGTGAAATGTCTAATATCAATCTATTAATGAAATCTGATTAAAGTGCAGAGTGCATAAATCCGCAAAAATGCAGCCTAATATAAAAAAGTGAGCAAAGATCATAAGATCAAATATACTGTGTAAAGTGTCACCATATATCTAAAGAAGTGATCAAAAAAATAAAGAATGTTATGTTAAAAACATTTCACCAACCATGTCAAGATTAGAAGGCATTTAGCTGAAGCAATCTATAACATCAGAAAACTAGCAGGCTAAAAAAGGGAAAAAAAGCCATTAGAATAAAGGCTCCAAAAAACCAATAAGGATCGCAAATATACTTAGAGAAAAAGGAAACCATATGATTATTCAAAGAATAATAGATTGCTTCAGCTAAATGCCTTCTAAACTTGACATGGTTGGTGAAATGTTTTTAACATAACATTCTTTATTTTTTTTGATCACTTCTTTAGATATATGGTGACACTTTACACAGTATATTTGATCTTATGATCTTTGCTTATTTTTTTATATTAGGCTGCATTTTTGCGGATTTATGCACTCTGCACTTTAATCAGATTTCATCAATAGATTGATATTAGACATTTCACTTGCACATCTATGAGATATTTACCGATCTTATAATTAATTGTTTTCCTATCGGTATCTTAGCAACACCACATGATCACTTATGCATGGATCATGTGATCGTGGGTTCTATTTCCGGTTTCACTTCCAGGTGTGCACGGAGGGATTCAGGGGGTTCTTCACAGATTGGTGAGTACTTCTTTTTATGTCCTATATAAATGGCTTGTAAGCACAGGTACATTGACCTTGAGAAAGACCCGAATGGGTCGAAACGTCGGCAAACTTTGATGTTATACCTGCTGGAATAAATTAACTATTTTTTCAAAGTCCTGAGAGTGCATCTCTTTATCCTCTATATATATATATATATATATATATATATATATATATATATATATATATGTAAAAAACAGATAAAATTCTTATCTTGTAATACCTATTTTATTGGACTAACAGAATTTTTTAATGACAAGCTTTCGGGAGAACCTCTCTTTCTCAAGTCTGAAGCATTTCTGAGCAAAAAGCATAGGTCTACACATACTACTTTGTTTATAGATAGAATAAACATATAGGAATGTCCCACAGGAGTGCAGTAGGATGGCTGGGTGGTTTCCCCAATGTAGCATCCTAGTGCAGGAGTATGAACCTTTAATGCTGTAGGTTTTATTGTTGTGTGTGGCTGTGTTGTTATATATATATATTTAATATATATGTAAAAAAAACAGATAAAATTCATATCTTGTAATACCTTTTTTATTGGTATTAACAGAATTTTTTAATGACAAGCTTTCGGGAGAACCTCCCTTTTCCCAAAGCATTTCTGAGCAAGATGACACATAGAATTCAAAGTTGAGTTGTGATACAGGGGTTAAAGTGACATGAGTGTAGATAAGACACAGGTTTGTTAGAAAACAGACACCATCTTAGCAGAGGGTCATACATATCTTTTTGAAGAGCAGAGTGAGGGGGGAGAGAGGGAAAAGAAAAACAAACAAGCAGACAGTGCAGAGGATGGTACACTTTATACATGCACACACACATAAATATGTATATGTGGACGCATAAACACATGTACATATACATATACATAAACACATATACATACATGCACATGAACTCATATACACAAATATAAATGCACAGTAATATATATAAGCATACATGCATACGAGTATGGGAAAGCATAGGTCTACACATACTACTTTGTTTATAGATAGAATAAACATATAGGAATGTCCCACAGGAGTGCAGTAGGATGGCTGGGTGGTTTCCCCAATGTAGCATCCTAGTGCAGGAGTATGAACCTTTAATGCTGTAGGTTTTATTGTTGTGTGTGGCTGTGTTGTTATATATATATATTTAAACACACACACACACACGTTTTATTACTGCCCCCCTACTTTTGTCCCTGGCACCTTATGTGCCCCCCTAAATATGAATCCTGGAGACGCCACTGCAGAGTACCATGGCAACCTGATGGCGTAATCTTACTGTGTGTCTAATCAGCATCTTGATATGCCACACCTGTGAGGTGGATGGATTATCTCGGCAAAGGAGAAGTGCTCACTAACACAGATTTAGACAGATTTGTGAACAATATTTACGAGAAATAGGCCTTTTGTGCACATAGAAAAAGTCTTAGATCTTTGAGTTCCATTCATGAAAAATGGGGACAAAACAAAAGTGTTGTGTTTATAATTTTGTTTAGTGTATATATATATATATATATATATATATATATATATATATTTGTTTTTTTCCTATTTTCTCTGCGCACACTTTTAGTACAGTTCAAATCGCAATTTACCATGAAAAAAGATCATAGGGAGAAAGCTCAGAATCTGTGACACTGTGTCAGATTTAATTAAGAGTAATGCATCTGATAAGGGTAAAGAGATACACACAGTGCATCTATCACATTTGTATTTAAGCTTTTTCCAATTTTGTTTTATGAGGGAAAATATTCCTCACTTACTGCAACACGTGTTTCCAAGGTTTCTGACTTGGAACAACCTCTAGTCTTTTTACTGGTGTCAGATCTCACTGGACATCTCTGCTTCTTCTGGATCTTTTATCGAAAGCAAGTGTACACAGGATAATGCTGACATAAACACTCAGTGGGCAACCAGAAGTTCTTTAGACTTTTGTACAAAAACATTTATGAATGGATTTTTATATTTATCTTCCAGTTCTACAAAACATGAAACACTCATGGACAGGAATCAAAATGATGGTTCATAAAGCGATACCCCTTTAATTTGTAGATTCGGTTTGTAACATTAAGATCTAGGGCTATAGACCACTTATAGGTTCTACTGCGATCACGCACCTGTATTAAATTATTATTTTTACATTTAATGTAATTGTATAATAATGGATATATGCATCAACCAATGCAAATTCTAACATTAAAATGAAAGATTCAATATAGGCAAATAAAAATGGCCAACTGAATTATATGTACTGTTATGACATTTAAAAGTAAATAAATAAGTGGAAGATTGTGGAAGAAGCCTTTAATTAAAATGACAATATTAATTAAATATTATTATTATTATTTTTACTATTGTCTGTTCCTATGAGATATTCAACGAACATGATGTATTCAATTCTTTCTTCCAGCTACACCTTTATACGAAGTCAAAGTCATCCCGGTTTCATGGAAACAGATAAACAGCTATATTAAAAAGTGTTAATTGGGGGAGATTTATCAAGGCAAACAGGTGCTATTTTGGGTGCAAAATGCTAAATGTTAGGAGATTTTCATTAGGTTTTCATGGTGATTAGTCCTTATTTAGCTTTTTGCCCCAGAAATAAACCTGTAGTTGCCTTGATAAACCTTCCCCATAGTCTTTGATTCAGTATATCATGTTAAAATAGTTATGTTTCAGGCGCATCAGCAGAATAACCTAGTAGGGAGGAGGTAAATTAAATTATACAGTTTTTGAGTTCCAGCCTAGATCTCGCTAATTAAATTGATCCATGTTACACTTAAAGTAATGTTTCTCAAATAAGAGCATGCAAAGGATAAGGGGCATCATTTCACAATTCATATAATATTTAATGGTTCAATCCATATGAAAGAAATGGAAAATATGCCTATTCAACAGGAAACTAAATTGTATGATATGAATTTTAAATGTATCATATATTCAATTACAACACTATTGAAATTAAAGTTAGTGAAACTGAATTTTGATGAAATATTTTTGAGATATTAAAATGAGGTACAGCATCTTTGGCCATTAAGGTAGATTATTTACTTGATTAAATACATTGGAGCTCAGCAAAACCAACAGAAGATTTGACTGTTCAGAGAACAATTGAATTTCAAATTGATTCAGCTGTGAAAAAAATAGCATAGGAAATGTATATGCCCAGGTTTGGGCTACTGCATTTCTACAGATATTGTGAGACTACATGTATCATAAAACTCAGATTTTCACAGATTGTAGACAATGAATGAGACATGGAAAGGATACTTAGATCACCAAATTTTCATAAATTCAGTCTCTAGTAAGAAGCATGGTGACAAAAAAAAAAATTCTATATGAAAGAGAATAATTAAATCTTCCCATGAAATCTCACTTACTAAGTGGGAAGCAGTATACAAAATCAAGTTCATCCCATTAGTAAGACCCAGCAAGGCTTCAGTCATTTGTCAAATGTCAAGAATCAGAGTCATTTGCTACTGAAGGAGATTCGCACTCAACATGTTATTTTAGGCCAGATTCGAGATGTTGATTTGGCAACTATTACGATCAAAAATAATTTTTATTATTAATTAGGTTTTGTTTCAAACTGGATTTAAAAAATGTTAGTGCATACACATAGAAATCCACAGCATAAGGCAAGAGAGCATTAGTGCCTTGGAATATTTATTTGATATGAACAAGGCCTAAGATTGACTCTGCCTATACAAATTGTCTCATTGCAACCCCCTGGACAGTGTCAGCAGATACCCCAGAGTGCAGGATATTTGTTTTTGAAAAGGCATTCAAAGTATTGTGGTCAAGGATGTCAGAGTGTTTGTGCTGAATGTGATGTAAATTTGGCTCTGAGCTTCACAGTTACATGCATCAAAGGGTCGCTGTGTAGTTGACATAATGCAACTCAGAGCTGCAGAGACTAATACAAGAGAGAAAATAAATGTCAGCAAATGTTATTTGACATCAATACAAGAGATTTATGAAGATACAGTAAATGTTATCCTATTCAGAGAGACACCTAAAGATCTGCAAAGCTCATTACCATTAGTATAATCAGGCAGAGGAAATGTAACCTCAGTTAACCAAATATGATGCTCTGATGACTTTTCTGTTCAGCTCATAATCTTGTAACACTGCAGCTTCTAATCAAAGTATAATAAGCTGCCCATATGGAAACAATTAAAGCCTTACATAGAGCATAAAACTTTGGTGGTTTCACTTTATATCTATACACTAACCTAAAACTTGTTCCAGAACATCAATTTGGAAAATCTGTATTGTGATCAAAGGGATGCGCAGCCTCTTGCGTAAGGGTGTGCACCATAAAGCACAAACACACACGCTGCATGTATATGTATGTGTGTGTGTATGTATGTATGTGTGTGTATATATATAGATATATATATATCTATATATATACACACACACTGTGTGTGTGTGTGTGTGTGAGGGTGCTGTGTGTGTGAGGGTGCTGTTAGTATGCTGTGTGTGTGTGTGTGAGGGTGCTGGTAGTGTGCTGTTAGTGTGCCGTGTGTGTGTGTAAGGGTGCTGTGTGTGTGAGGGTGCTGTGTGTGGTTGCTGTGTGTGTGTGTAAATTTGTTTGGAGGGATTGTGTGTGGGGTAGGGGACAGATTAGGAAATAGATTAGGAAATAGACCCCTCCCTTCTTACCTTTTGCCTGTGAGGGGGGATCCTTGCTGCCATCCCTGATGGTCCTAGTGTGAGTGAAGCCTGCAGGGCTAGAGTTCACTCTCGCGAGATCTAAGCGTTGCCGCAGCAACACTCGACCTCGTGGAGCTGCTGGCAAGAGCTCCCCGGGTCCTCTCCTGCCTCCCTCCCTGCCTCTGGGCCTGTGAGGGACATCTTTGATCACCCTCACCGGCCCATGGAGGCAGAGAGCGCGGGACGCGGGGATTAGGGTGTGCACACTAGGCACACCCCGTGCGCACGCCTATGGTTGCGATAGCTGTTATCATCTACTTTGTCTCCCTCAAAATGCAGCAAAAGCAACATTAGCCTGCCACCTTTTTACAATAAAACACATTGTTTGATCCATAACTGATTTAAAAAGCAGAACAAATGGAAACATGGAATGATTTACTTTTGGTGCAAGATTTTTATTGCTTTCTTTTAAATATTTGATGACTTCATTAACTCATGATCTCTTATAAATACAGCCCCAAAACTCACTGGGTAAAACAGAGATTATAGCACGACTCACAACTACGTCCGAATAATACAATAAAATCAGTCTCATCTCTATTGGAAAAGGTAGTCTTTCATATGCATAGTGTTAAGCTACTTAGCTGTCTTTTTTTTTCTAATTCTTTTTTTTGTTGTGAAGGTAGTTACCTTACGTTGTCAAATGCCACAACAGCATACTTAAAGAGTCATACAGGCTTAACATTGGCAAGAATGTGTGCACATTTTTAAATATAAACAAGTTCAATAATCACAGGCTGAACATAGAGAAAATAGGACTAATGGGTTGCAGATTATAAACAATCTGCCTCCCAAAAAGACCTTGTATCCTTATGTGAAAAAAGCTACTCTGCAATTATAAATATAAAAGTGGAGCGCAGAGAGCAAAAAACGAAAAACTCTTTATTAATCCCTCTTGGGAGAGAAACACACAGATACTAAACAAACAAGTAATAAAATTAGGATCTAATTGAATAGAATCGACTAGTCCAAAAATAATAGTAATATGGTCAAAAGAAATGCTATAAGTATGTGTGTGGCAGAATTGCCATAAATAGTAGCAAACTGAAGATCTCTAAATACAAAAGTAAATAAACTCTATAATTAGAACAAAGAGTATATCAAGTGCACAAAAAATATATGCACAAAGATCTACCAAAATACGTTTGTAACGTTTGTTCTTGATAAAGACGACTTGCTTCGCCGAAACGCGCGTTGGGCACTTTACTAAAGCGGATGATGATTTTAATTTAGGATTCTATTTTGTTTTCAGACTGTCCTATCATTCATTTATGGTGGGACTAGATACTAGTCTATTACCAGCATGATATTAGGGACTCCTTCCCCCAAATCCCCTACAGCTGTTTAGGCAGTTTGCCTAACATTTATATTGCTGCCTACTTAGACTGCAGGCTTTTTTCCTGCAATGTTACAAACGTATTTTGGTAGATCTTTGTGCACATATTTTTTGTGCACTTGATATACTCTTTGTTCTAATTATAGAGTGTATTTACTTTTGTATTTAGAGATCTTCAGTTTGCTACATTTAATGTATCTCCCCCCTTTTGGTCATAGTTATTTGCTACTATTTATGGCAATTCTGCCACACACATGGTGGGATTAGATACTAGTCTATTACCAGCAAGATATTAGGGACTCCTTCCCCCAAATCTCCTACAGCTGTTTAGGCAGTTTGTTTAACATTTATATTGCTGGCTTTTTAGACTGCAGGCTTTTTTCCTGCAATGTTGCAAACGTATTTTGGTAGATCTTTTGCACATATATATTTTTTGTGCACTTGATATACTCTTTGTTCTAATTATAGAGTTTATTTACTTTTGTATTTAGAGATCTTCAGTTTGCTACATTTAATGTATCTCCCCCCCTTTTGGTCATTGTTATTTGCTATTATTTATGGCAACTCTGCCACATACATGGTGGGATTTGATACTAGTCTATTACCAGCATGATATTAGGGACTCCTTCCCCCAAATCTCCTACAGCTGTTTAGGCAGTTCGTTTAACATTTATATTGCTGGCTATTTAGACTGCAGGCTCTTTTCCTGCAATGTTGCAAACGTATTTTGGTAGATCTTTGCACATATATTTTTTATGCACTTGATATACTCTTTGTTCTAATTATAGAGTCTATTTACTTTTGCATTTAGAGATCTTCAGTTTGCTACATTTAATGTATCTCCCCCCTTTTGGTCATATTTATTTGCTACTATTTATGGCAATTCTGCCACACACATACTTATAGCATTTCTTTTGACCATATTACTATTATTTTTGGACTAGTCGATTCTATTCAATTAGATCCTAATTGTATTACTTGTTTGTTTAGTATCTGTGTGTTTCTCTCCCAAGAGGGAGTAATAAAGAGTTTTTCGTTTTTTGCTCTCTGCGCTCCACTTTTATATTTATAATTGCAGAGTAGCTTTTTTCACATAAGGATACAAGGTCTTTTTGGGAGGCAGATTGTTTATAATCTGCAACCCATTAGTCCTATTTTCTCTTTGTACTTCTAGGGGTTAGGCCCCGTTGTATCTCTCAACCATCACAACCTGGCGGATGGACTTTTTCCATTCCTAACCAGTGCTGTGTTTCTTTCTAATCACAGGCTGAACATAACTTATGAGGTACTGTTATGAAGTTAATATACATATATATATATATATATATATATATATATATATATATATATATATATATAGGTTTGAATTTACAATGCTACAGGGTATTGCAGTGTAGTAAATACTTAAACATTTATGTCTGCATGAGAGACAAGGCAGGAGCCCAGCAGTGTACATGAGTGGTGACAGAAAGAGTAAAAACATGTCACAGGCACAAAATAACAAGGAGAGTGAGAAACAAAACCATTGAGTGCTTACTGCATATAGAGAACTATCACACGTATCGCATTGTTAAATGTAAAAGTAATGCCGATTAAGTCAGGCGATTAGTAAATATGAATAACCCTAGCGATAAGTTTACTTGACTGGTGTAGAGTAGTAGCATGACAAGTTACAAAACCAAGTGTGACATGTTTAGCGTTGCAGGCATCTAACATATGATGAGACACTCTACCCTAACATGCTAAGCATAGGGCTGGGACCGATATGTTATATCAGGCAAATAACTCATAGTGCGAACTAGTCAACAGAAAATTAAATTAACTGGACAACAGAAAAATATTCATGCTGCACCAGCTTGGCTCCGTCTGCTGCCCCTCCATACAGCTTAATGTTCTGATTGTGTGCTCAAGTGGTAGATCAGCCAATCCCTGTCTCCCCCAAGGGCATATGGTGTGTGGGACAGTGTAGGGTTGGGTCTGCCGTAATGTAGCAGGGTGAGGGACGCCAGGCTTGTGTGTGGGCGTGCAGCCTTAGATAGCCGTCCTGGGAGTCACTTATATCCAAGTCCATGGATCTCGTTTGGAGCCACAACATGGTGGTGTGCTTAAATGTAGGTGGCTTGTTCCTCCTTCCTCTGAGGTCCCATGCTTGGTATCATTGTGTTCCCTGCGAGTTCACCTCTCGATTGGTGACCCTTTTGAATCGTTTAGGAGCTGTTTGTGGGTGGTGTGTGGCGATTATTGCCTGGAGAAGCAGGAGCAGTTCTGTTCTGCGTCCTCTCGGCTCAGCGGTCAGGCCCCGCCCCCTCAGCTGTCTTTTAAAGAACCACCATTCTTCTGTTTATATTATACTTCACTATGTTACTAGCCCGGCCTAATACGTACTTGCCTCTGCAAATTTCCTACTACACGACTTCTGAGAATGCATAGTGCAGCAGCACACTGTGCCCACAGACCTATATAATTAAAACACATGCAGCAGGCAACACTTTCTAACCTGTGGGTACAGAAAACATTCAGAACTCCTTATTTGTTGATTTTAATGGTAATGGCATGTATGAGAAGGAGAAAGGAATTTATTTCTCTTTAAAATGCTGTCAATTTTTATTGAGAGGTATG
>OW240915.1:105947939-105975201 GCA_933207985.1 Pelobates cultripes
TTTTTTTTTTTTTTTTCAATCTTTGTTTTTATTGAGGCTTAGGTTGGGGGTCAGTACAGAAAGTAAAACAGGAGGTTAATGCATGAGAAGCATACGTCATACAGAACTGGTTATACAATGGCTACATGCACTCTCGAGCATAACGGCCTCTTTTTTATGAAAGTTTCAACTGCGGTATTATATAGGCTAAACAAGTTATGTATGCGAAATACTAGAGGTTCACTTAGCTAAGTCAGATTCAAATCTGAACGTTACCACGCTGGTATGTCTAAGCATGGAAATGGGTAGCAGTGGCCAGTCAACAGGCTAGTTTATCAACGCTGATTTGGCCCTCCGCTTATGTGGAGCGGTGTATTTGAGTAAGTTGCAAACACTCTAACATGCTAGACTAGGTATGTATACAATAAAAGTTGTTGCTCGTAAGCATGTATGATTATGCTAAGTATATTAATAAACAGGCTAGTCACGCTTGTCTAATGAGAAGTCTTACAAGTTAAACATTAATGCAGGCATAGAACGGTAAACGATATACGACAAAGACCTTACTCCATAGTTGTTAGCCCTGTAACAAAGTCAATAGGCCAGATTAAGTTTTGTAAGGCTCATACATTGCATATGCATTTCGATTAATAATTATAGGTAAGTGAGTTAGGTCGATGCAAGTCGTGAGTAACATAAGTGTTTTCTAGATTAAATGCTTGAAATAGAAACCTGGACTTACACATATTAACACATGTTATAGTTTAAACTGAGAACAGAGTCTTTGTAAAATTTGCTTATCTGAGAGAGTCCGGGGTTAGGTACGACGTCCGTGTAGGTAGAAGCGATAGGCGTCCCGGTGAAGTGTAAAGGTAGGCAGCAGGGTAGCAAAGGTTAGTAGACTGTGAGCTTGTGGTACAGATGAGCGTTCAGCCCACTCCACAGGGTGGAATGGTGTTGTAATTTACGACAGCCAGTCCATCAGGATGAGGGGGGAGACCTTCCTGACCTCGAACTTGGTTGGGGGGCTGCCCAGCTTCCCCTGTATGCCTGCTTTGACCAGCTGGTCGCTTGGCCCTCCATGCTGTGATTCTCCTCCTGCACCTTCTGATTCCAGGTCGCTTGAGTGCCACTTGTCTTCGGCCCAGGGCTTTGACGGGGGCCCGTACCACATTTCCATTGACCCCATCATCAGGGTCGTGGGCCCAGGGTTCCACCGGGTCCCGGCTATTTCCCTGTGTGTGTGGGTGGTGAAGAGTGAGGTTGGACACTGGGTGTGTGGAGGGCTCGAAGCACCCTGTGGCCTAGCTCCGGTGCTGGTTTTCCTCTCGTGCATTTGCTCGTTGGCGGGGGACATTTTCTTCCGCGGCGCCGTCTTGGGGCACTGTGTAGCGGAGGAGTAAGTAGCTTGGGGCTAGGTTGCTTGGGTTTCATGTGTGCGCTCGGTTTGCGCTGCCGTGCCCGGTTCTCCAGCTTTGCCCAGAAGGCTGCAAAAATAGCGTTAAGCCTGGCTGAGTAGTCCGGCATTTCCGTGTGGCAGTCTGTTGTTTCGCCTGATGTGCTTGCTGCCGCCATTTTGGGTTCGCCACGTGCTCGGCTGCCCTGGTGCTGCAGTTCACCGAGCTGTGAGTTCAGCCCGTGACTGCTTCTCCAGTCGCTGAATGTGGACCGAGATGACCCCCATCGGTCCAGAGGGGGGGGGGTTGGAGGTGAGAGCCCTGAGGGGATCCATGTCCAGGTCTGTCAGCACGGGGAGCGGCCGTCTCCCCACTGCTCGATCTCCGGTAGGCCTCAGGGTATGTTGTCGGGTCCCCGGGGGGTTACAGACTTGATTTCGGTATCGGGTAGTTCCCCCAGCTTATCTCCAGTGTGCGATTGTGCCGTGTTTTTGGGAGATAACCCCCCAAAAGTGTAGGATTAAGCAGCAGCTGAGGTTCAGCACAACCATTCAGCTTGGATGCTAGGCTCCGCCCCCAGTGTCTCCTTTTCTAATGATACCTCCTCCCTTTGTCCTGTCTTGGTTGGAGTCCCCAAAGGCTCTGTCCTTGGTTCCCTTCTATTTTCTCTTTATACTGCCTCTCTTGGCAAACTAATTACCTCAGTTGGACTCCACTACCACCTGTACGCAGATGACACCCAGATAGATATCTCCTCCCTGTAACTCTCCTCTCCCATCCTGCAATGTGTCACTGCTTGCTCTTCTTTCATCTCTGACTGCATGTCCTCCCACTTCTCAAAACTCAATCTCTCTAGAACTGAACTTCTTGTCTTTCCTCCTACTAATATTGATCCTCCTCTCTCACTCTCCCTTCAAATTGGTACCCACATCAGCCCATCCTTGAAAGCATGCTGTCTTGGCGTTATACTTGATTCTGGCCTCACCTTCTAATCTCACATCCAGTCTGTTACCAAATCTTGTAGATTCCATCTTAAAAGCATAGCCTGTATCTGCCCCTTTCTTATGCAAGATGCTACTAAGGACCTTGTCCATGCTCTAGTAATCTCTTGCATGGATTATTGTAACCCTCTCCTGATTGGTCTTCCCAAAAGCCATATTGCCCCGCTACAGTCTGTAATGAATGCTGATGCCAGACTGATTTTCCTCTCCAGTTGGTTCTCTCACACCTTAACCCTCTGTCTTTCCTTACATTGGCTTCCTGTATAGGAGTCATTTCAAAGTACTAGCTCATACCTATAAAGCATTGACCAATTCTAGCCCCTCTTATATCTCTTTACAGATCCATAGGTATGCCCTTTCTCAATCTCTACACTCTGCCCATGACCTTCCCCTGTCTGCTGCACGCACCCATATGGTTAACTCACGCATGCAGGACTTCTCGCGGGCGGCTCCTTTCCTATGGAATAGCCTGCCTACCGCAATCAGACTCTCCCCTAGTCTTCAATCGTTTAAGAAGTGCCTTAAAACCTATCTCTTTAGGAAAGCTTATGACTTAATCTGTTGGCGCTATATAAATGCCAATAATAATAGTAATAATAGTTGCTCCCTACTGTTACTGTGACCATAATAAGCCGTACATTCTTAGTTATAAGTAAGAAGTAGGCAATGCCATATGATGCTAAACTAATTACATATCACTTCTTGTTGCAGATGCCGTATCTAGAGACAGACCCGATAGAAGACATTTTTTGTTTCTGCTAAGTAACACCTTTTTATTTCAAGACTAAGTCATCCATGGCCTGTCCTTCACAATCTAGGAATGGTGGGAATGAGAGAAAAGAAGAGATGTCCAGCAAAGAAAATGGTGATGGCCACATCTTGGTCATACTAAAGGATGAGATTGAACATCAAAAAGACCATGTTCTCCTATGGTATGTGTGTATCTATGTGTCTTTGCATCTGTATGTATGTCAGTATGTGTATCTGTATGTGTGTCACTGTGTGTATCTCTGTTTCTTTCTGTGTGTCTGTGATACTGTGCGTGTATCACTGTGTGTATCTCTGTGCCTTTCTGTGGGTATGAAACTGTGTGTGTGTCAGTGTGTGTATCTCTGTGTCTTTCTTTGTGTCTATGAAACTGTGTATGTGTCAGTGTGTATATCTCTGTGTCTTTCTGTGTGTCTGTGAAACTGTGTGTGTGTCAGTGTGTGTATCTCTGTGTCTTTCTGTGTGTCTGTGAAACTGTGCATGTATCACTGTGTGTATCTCTGTGTCTTTCTGTGTGTATGAAACTGTGTGTGTCAGTGTGTGTATCTCTGTGTCTTTCTGTGTGTCTATGAAACTATGTGTGTGTCAGTGTGTATATCTCTGTGTCTTTCTGTGTGTCTGTGAAACTGTGTGTGTGTCAGTGTGTGTGTGTATCTCTGTGTCTTTCTGTGTGTCTATGAAACTGTGTGTTTGTCAGTGTGTATATCTCTGTGTCTCTGTTTTTCTGTGAAACTGTGTGTGTGTCAGTGTGTGTATCTATGTGTCTTTCTGTGTGTCTGTGAAACTGTATGTGTGTCAGTGTGTGTGTGTGTGTATCTATGTGTCTTTCTCTGTGTCTGTGAAATTGTGTGTCAGTGTGTGTATCTCTGTGTGGGTGTGGGTATTACACAAATAAACCACTGCTTTCGAATGGCAACAGTACATAAAAACACACAACACTACATACAAATACACCCTTACATTCACTCACACATACACCATACAAAAACATGCTTACATTCAAACACACAAACACTGCTCGGTGCTAAATACAACCCTGTAAGAATGGGCAAATGGTTGATCCCTAGCTTGCAAAGCATTGTGAGAGCAAAACAAAATTCTTGCACCAGGACCACCTCCGTGTTCTGCGACCGATAGAAACGACTGCATGTGGGCCTTGTGCCAACTACTGTTATATTGTCAATAAATAAATAAAAATATGTTTGTGTATGTTATGTTTTGTTTTGCACATATAGTTCTGGCTACACATTCTTCATTGCACACCTGTACTGTTATGCTAACATATTGTTCATTATACATGGTTCTTTCTATATTGAATTAATGTTGATAATCTTTTCTTTATATGGTTTTGAAGGTTAGGGCATTTTATGATAATCTTCTCCATTTCAGTTTGCTAGTTAGATGACATTACTATTTAATATACTTTTGGGATATGCGTTACAATTTCCGAGATAATTTGGTCGGGGTGAGCCAGGGGTCAGTTGCACCTGGATGCAGGATGTTTTTAGTTACCTATGTGGATGTGATTAAATGAGCCCTCCCTTTGCTCACCCCCTTATAGCTTTATAGCTGAATAGGAGAATGTTTCCAGATGAGTTACAAGGATACATTATGTAATTTAGATTTAAACCAGTTTGGAGTTAAGTCATTGACTAAATGAGAATCATGTGTCCAGGCTGGTTGTAGGTGATCTGGAGGTGGGTGGGAATGTCCAGGCTGGGTGTAGGTGACTGGAAGGTGGGTGGGAATGTCCAGGCTGGGTGTAGGTGACATAGAGGTAGGTGGGAATATCCAGGCTGGGTGTAGGTGACTGGAAGGTGGGTGGGGATGTACAGGTTTGGTGTAAATGATGGGAGAGGGATTTAATGAGGTGAAGGGACATACACTGATCAGCCACAACATTAAACCACTGACAGTTGAAGTGAATAACATTGATTATATCGTTACAATGCCACCTGTCAAGGGATGGGATATTGGGCAGCAAGTGAACAGTCAATTCTTGAATTTCATGTGTTGGCAGGAGGAAACATGCTTAATGGGTGGTGGAAAAATGGACAAAGAAAAGGAGGAAAAATGGACAAGAGAAAAGATCTGAGGACTTTGACAAAGACCATATAGCGATGACTTGACGACTGGGTCAGAGCATCTCCAAAAGGGCAAGTTTTGGAGGTGTTCCCGGTATGCAGTGGTTAGTACCTACCAAACGTGGTGCAAGGAAGGACAACCGGTGAACCAGCGTCATGGTCATGGGCGCCCAAGGTTCATCTCCCCATTTTAACCTTTAGATTGTAAGCTCACGGGCAGGGTCCTCTACCTGTTGTATCGGTCTGTTCTTATTGTGTTTGTCTTTTTCCCAATTGTACAGCACTACAGAATATGTTGGCGCTTTATAAATGCCAGTAATAAATAAATAAATTGATGCATGTGGGGAGTAAAAACTAGCCCGTCTGGTCCGATCACATAGATGAGCTACTGTAGCTCAAATTGCTGGAAAGCATAATGCTGGCCATGATACAAGGTGTCAGAACATACAGTGCATCTCAGTTTGCTGCAAATGAGGCTACGTAGTTGCAGACTGGTCATAATGTGCCCTGTCTCCCTCCAAAAGTGCCTTCAATTTAGATGTGAGAATCAGTAGACCATGGAGCAATGGAAGAAGGTTGCCTGGTCTGATGAATCATGCTTTCTTGTAGATCATGTCGATGGCCGGGTCCATGAGCATTATTATTATTATGCAGACCATGTATATCCTTTATGGCAATCCTGAAGGCAGTGGCCTCTTTCAGCAGGATAATGCACCCTGCCACTCTACAATAATTCTTCAGAAATGGTTTGAGAAGCATGACAAAGAGTTCAAGGTGTTTGCTTGACCCCTAAATTTCCCAGATCTCAATCCTATTGAGTACCCGTGGGACGTGCTGAGACAATAAATCTGATCCATAGAGGCCCCACCTTGTAACTTGCCGGAATTAAAGTATCTGCTGCTAATGTCTTGGTACCAGATACCACAGGAAACATTCAGAGTTTTTGTGGAGTCCATGGCTCAACGCATCAGAGATAATATTAAGCAGTTGGTTTTCATGTTGTGGCTAATGAGTGTATATGTTAATGTCGATGCCATTAATAAATATTATTTTATTAGTACTAAATGCTCCTGGAGATTATAGTATTGTGACTCCCAATATTTAAAATGTTTATGTTTTACTACATGGTAATACCATGTTTCTATGGATTGCTTGTATAATCTATACTCTTAGATTATCACTAGTTTTGCCTAATTTATGAATTTGTCTGATTTCAGACACTCTGAGTGTTTTTGTGATTACTTTTTTTATTAAGCAGTTTAGGAAGATGTTCACAGACGTGCAACTATATTACTAGACAGACTGTTACATCGACAGAGAAAAAGTACTCGTATAGGTCATCGATATTGATAAAGAAGAATATGAGAAACAGTACGTATACTAGAAGACGTAATATTTCATGAGAATGGTGTCTGTCTCTATATACAGTGTCTATACAGAATCAGATAGTTTAAGACAGAAAATAACATCATTCTGGACTCTGGCCTTCATTATACAGGTAGCAGGACTCGGGACATTCAGGATACACAGAGCTGGTGGGAAACAACCAGACATAAATCACAAAACAAACAGGAAAAACTTGTGAGGTTCCACGGAATCGGAAGTGCCTGTAAAATAGGGGGAATAGGGCACAATTAACTAAATATTGCTCAAATGAACCCAAGGTTCACCATACCCTAAATTAAATACAAAGATATAACCTAGCTAACAGTATAGCAGGATGGTCAGCAGTGGCATCACTGGGGGGCCATGGCCCCTAGATCAGGCTGCCCCCCCCCATTGAAAGTGAAGTTACTGCTCACTGGGCTCCCTCCATGTTACTGAGAGCCCAGCCCCTGAGCAGAGGGGAAGCCACCTGCCTATAAACACAGACTGACACTGGAGGGAGGAGGGAGGAGGCTGTGCTCACTGTACACCGCTCTCCTGCTCCCCCACCCCACTCCAGCAGAAACAAAGGGGAGACTTCCTACAGGCTGGAGAATGGGTCCTCCTCCACAGCACTGGCACAGGAATGGCCCACATGGAGCCTAAGGGGGCTGATCATATTGTGTATGTTTATGTGTGTGTGTAAATAAAGTGTGACTGTAAACTGGTGTGAGTGACATTGTGTGTATACTTAATAGTGTGTGTTAGTGTGTGACATTGTGTGTATACTTAATAATAGTGTGTGTCAGTGACATTGTGTGTATACTTAATAATAGTGTGTGTCAGTGACATTGTGTGTATAATTACAGTGTGTGTAAGTGAGAGTGTCACATTGTGTGTATACTTAATAATCATGTGTTAGTGTGTGACATTGTGTGTATACTTAATAATCATGTGTGTTGTGTGTGACATTGTGTGTATACTTAATAATAGTGTGTGTTAGGGAGAGTGTGTGACATTGTGTGTATACTTAATAATCATGTGTGTTAGTGTGTGACATTGTGTGTATACTTAATAATAGTGTGTGTTAGGGAGAGTGTGTGACATTGTGTGTATACTTAATAATCATGTGTGTTAGTGTGTGACATTGTGTGTATACTTAATAATAGTGTGTGTTAGGGAGAGTGTGTGACATTGTGTGTATACTTAATAATCATGTGTGTTAGTGTGTGACATTGTGTGTATACTTAATAATCATTTGTGTTGGGGGCGTGGCCGGAACTCAAGCCGTATGGTCGCGGGCTGAGGGAGCTCCGCCGACAGGGCTCGATAACGGCGAAATAAGCGGCTAAAAAAAAAAGGCACACACCAAAGAAACTCACCCCAGAGATGTCCCAACACCGGGGGAAAAAAGCGGCGGAACCCAAAGACAAAGCAACATTCTTTGCAGCCCGCACGCCGCAAGCAAAAACCGCGGGCCAGATGATCCAAGATGGCGCCGAAACTGAGTCTGACAGCGACCAGGCAGCAGGTACAGGATTAAACAAACATACCCTGCAGCACATGCTAGATGATTTGGCAGGGAAAATGCAGAGCACGTTCCACACAGCAATAACAGAGCTGAGAAGAGACATAATGGAACTAGGCAGCAGAACCTCACACTTAGAGGGCAAAATGGAGGAATTTGCCACAGCACATGATTCTATGGCAGACAAAATGGAGGACATAGAAAGTAGATTGGAGCGCTTTGAAAATAAAATCATGGATATGGAGGACCGCTCCCGCCGCAACAATTTAAGGCTGAGGGGCATACCTGAGGCAGTATACCAGCAGGACCTAACAGCCTACGCTACAGAATTCTTTCACGCCCTGATGCCTGACATACCGGCAGATATGCTGATCCTAGATAGGATACACAGAGTAGCAAAGCCTGCGCACTTACCTCCCTCCACTCCACGAGACGCCCTCATGAGGGTACACTATTTTCACATAAAAGAGCAGATATTGAAAAACCACCGCACCAACAGAAACGTCCCAGACAAGTTTAAAGATATCAGCATCTATACAGACCTATCGGCAGAAACACTAAGAAGACGTCGGACGTACCGAAACATCACAGAGACACTCCGCCAGCGCAACGTCCAGTACCGCTGGGGATACCCGGTAAAGCTGCTTATTACCAAGGACAATAAAACGCACGTGATATCATCCACCGCAGAGGGTATCGACCTTCTCCAGTCGTGGGGCATCACAGTGAACAACATCCAGGGCGCGGGTCAACCTCGAAGCAGTAAACTACAAGGGGAATGGCGAGCAGTCAGAGCGAGGCGGACCACCCCACGCACCGAACATTGAAGCACCAGAGACATTCGCTAATTGTCGACTGATGACACAGGTTTGGGGTGTGGGGAGGGCGGGGTGAGGGGACGACAGAAGGGGACAACAGAGGGGCAAATAGCAAACCCGGGGACAGGAGACGCCTCACAAAACCTATGCTCAAGGGGCACCGACAGTAGGTGAAGCATCCCCTGAAGCAACCCACAGACCGTTATAGCCTTCCCTCTCCCCCCCTCCTCCCCCCCTTGGACGCTGCCAAGTCCAAAGAATCAGTAGGGCGAACCATACAATAGCCGACTGATACTAATAAGACAAAACAGAAGGAAAAAAAAAAAATTGACCAAAACTTGAGCAGCGACCCCCCCACCCGAGTTCCAAAGGAACCCATAAATATGAGAGTTAATCAGCTACTATAGTGCTTACTAGCAGAGAGCCCAGTTGAATGACTAGATCCCGACTCTGGACCACATATGGTTAGACCGGACCACCTACCCCCAACTCAAGAAGGTCACTCTCTCGACCTTCAGCAGGAAATTCTGAACACCTCAATAGTGGTGTTCAACTACAGTTTAAGGTTTAAAATGTTTAAGTTTTGTTTACTTGCTGTATGTCTTCAAACAGACTGCACCATTGCACCACACCATTACCACATGACAACGCCCAATCACCAGCACCCCAATAGTATGTGGCACCCCCAACCGAATCAAGGTCCTAAGCCCCAGAGCTATACTCGATTCATCAGAAGACCTGCCACCTCTCTCACGCACAAGGCACCAACCATCACACACACGGACAATCGAACCTACATAAATCCCTACGAGGCCACGACCCAAGCTACATAGGTAAAACACAAAGAGTATGAAAATATACACCCATAATGTCAGAGGGTTAAATACCCCACAAAAAAGGCACATACTCCTTAAAGAACTTAGGGGCAACCAAGCCGATGTGATATGTCTACAAGAGACCCACTTTTCTGCAGATGCAACTCCCACTCTAGGGAAGACAATGTACCCCCATCAATACCATGCCACCGCATGCACAAAACGGAAGGGAGTCTCTATCCTCCTCAGCCGCCACTTAGCCTTTGAAGAAATTCTGGTGAAGAAGGACCCGCTAGGCAGGTACATTATACTGATCTGCACTATCAACAGTTCCACCTATACCATAGTCAATACATACCTACCAAAGGTAAACCAGGGAACATACTTCAGTAATCTACTAAAACTCACAACTCAACTCAACTGCAAACAGGCGCACACTCCACCCGCAAGGAAAGGAGTATACATATTATTCCCAGGTACACAACACGTACTCAAGAATAGATGGGTTTTTACTTCAGAGTGCACACCTGAATAGAGTGATAGACTTCATGATAGGAACAACTCCCTGGTCGGACCACAACCCAGTCACACTCCATTTAGCAGACCATTACAACTATAAGAACAGAGGCCCATGGAGGTTAAACGAACATCTCCTTAACAACCCCCAATTTGTTCAAACGCTGGAACAGGACCTACACACGTACTTCCAATCTAACGATACACAGGACATAAATGCCCTCACACTATGGATGGCCCACAAACCGGTCATCAAAGGTATTCTCATCAAGCGACCCTCTCACCTCAAAAAACAGCAGACCCTCACATATATCCAAAATCTCAAAAAACTGCAAGACCTTCACAGAGATAACATACTCACCCCCTCCGCGAACACGCAAAAACAGATAAAGGACTTGCAAAACCGGATTAATGTAGCAAACTTCCAAAAAGCGAGTTATGCACTAAAAAAACTGAAAGCCAACACATTTGTCCTAGGTAACCAGGCAAGCAAAGCCCTGGCCCAGAGACTCAGAGATAAACAGGCCCAAACAAAAATACCCTACCTGCTTTCACCACAAGGCCAAAAATTGACCCAACCCATACAAATCTGCAATGAGTTTGCGTCTTACTACAGTTCCCTCTATAACCTGAAAGATAACCCCCAGGTACACCAACCCACTCAGAAATCGATCACAGAATATTTGCGCAGGTTTGACATGCCCAAGCTCCACGAACAACAAATAGCGCATCTAACTAACCCCATCACAACTCAAGAAGTATTACAACTAATAGACCTGATGCCGAAGGGAAAGGCTCCCGGCCCAGACGGCCTCACCAACCTCTACTACAACACATTCAAACACATCCTGAGCCCATACATAACACAAGCCTTTAACTTGGCTACGAAACAGGGTAGCCTACCGACCGAATTCCTCGCAGCCCACATTATCACCCTACCTAAACCGGGTAAACCACCCACTACATGTCCAAATTTTAGACCCATTTCCCTGCTGAGTGCAGATGCTAAATTATACGCCAAAATATACGCGGAAAGGCTCAAAACAATCCTGCCTGAACTGATCTCAACGGACCAAGTGGGATTTGTGTCCGGCAGACAGGGCCCAGACAACTCAAGGAAGGTGTTAAACATCCTCCACTACCTCAATAGATCCAAAATACAGAGTACACTCCTATCCCTAGACGCTGAAAAGGCGTTTGACCGGCTTAACTGGCAATTCCTGCAAGAAGCGCTCACAGGGTATGGCTTCCCCCCTACCTTTCTTAACGTGGTGAAGGCACTATATAGCACCCCATCAGCGACAGTGCTGAATTCAGGGTTTAGCTCCACCCCCCTACCAATCACCAATGGCACCCAGCAGGACTGCCCTCTTTCCCCACTACTCTACGTGCTGGCCCTGGAACCGCTAGCCATAGCGATCCGGAACAACCATGACATTAATGGGATCTCCATAGGAGGCAAGGAATATAAACTAAACCTATTTGCGGATGATATCCTTCTCACACTAACTAATCCAGCAATCTCCCTCCCAAATCTCCACAGAGAAATTCAAGATTACAGTAGGCAATCGTACTACCAGTTAAACCTAACTAAAACCCAAGCCATGTGCATAAACACCCCCAAGACAGACGAAGAGAGGTACCGACTCAATTTCCACTATGACTGAAGGAATGACTTCTTGACTTTCTTAGGCATCAAACTTACCAAAAAACACACCGACCTCTTTGTAGCCAATTACATTAAACTACACAAAGAAGTGGAGCACATACTGCACTCATGGCAAAACAAGTTTCTTTCCTGGTTAGGCAGAATAGCGGCCATCAAAATGACAATCTTGCCAAAAATCCTCTATTTGCTCCGCTCTTTACAAATACCCTTACCGCAGTCATTCCTACACAGACTCCAATCTAGCCTGATTAAATTCAGCTGGGGAGGAAGACATCCCAGGGTCCCAAGAACGTTGCTCATGAAGCCAATAGACAAAGGAGGCCTGGGTCTCCCGAACCTTAAGGCGTACCACCATGCTGCACAAACGGCCAACATCCTCGCCATGCACTCCACTACATACACCCCCCAATGGATAGCGATAGAGGCTAGCTGTAGCGGGGTCGCGGATCTCCCTGCGGCCCTGTGGATACCCAAACAACTGCGCCGCACACCACCAAACGCCCTACCCACCACAAAACTTCTGTACCGCATATGGGACAGTCACAGGTCCAAACTATGTTCCGCAGAACCATGGTCTATGGCAACGCCACTACACTCAATAAATCTCTGCAACGGCACATTCCCATACAGAACAGGCCTCCAGTATCACACACTTGCACCAGATAAGCTCCCCGCAAGGACTACGCCAATTGCCAGATATACAAACTACGTACAACATACCACCACAGCTCACGTTCTCATATTGGCAGATGAAAGCGCTAATAGGCAAAGCCACAAGACAAGGCCCCCCACCCGCACACCCCACCACCCTAACCCCTTTCGAAAAGATGTGCATACACCAAATCCCAACTAAAAAGACACTGTCTGTGTGCTATAAGTCAATCACTGAGAGTGAAACCGAGACGGAGTGGAGATACCAGACAGAATGGCATAGGGACATAGGTAGGTCACTCACACAAGACGACTGGCAATGCATCCACACAAACCACAAGGGACTCACAACCTGTGCCTCCCACATTGAGACCTCGCGCAAATTAATATACAGATGGTACATGGTGCCTTCACGGCTCAAGAAAATATACCCAGACATAAGTGACAGATGCTGGAGATGCAGGACACAGGAAGGGACTATGCTCCACATCTGGTGGACATGTGCACTAGTCCAGCCATACTGGAAACAAATAGCAGAACTAATTCAAGGGGCCACAGGGTGCATACTTGACCACAATGCAGAAACATTTCTACTCCAACTTCTACCTAAAGGCACGCCACAATGCATCACCAAACTAATATTCCTAATATTAACGGCAGCCTCCACCTCGCTAGCAAAACAATGGAAAACCCCAAAAATTCCATCCCCAGCAGAGGTAGTAACAATGGTTACGACAACACTAGAATATGAAGGAATAATGTGGAGCCAAACAAAACTGGGTAAGGAAAACGCCACAGCGAAAGCACTCTGGGCCACGTACACAGCAGGCCGAGACCCTAGCAACTAACAAGGGGCCAACGAACAGGACAAAATAGATCCAAACAGACAACATAAACCAAACCAATGAAGACACACGAGTTAACTTGTTATCCCAGTTACCCCCTCCCCCTCCAGAACTCCTCTTCGACAGGTAGACAACAAGGGCAAGACCACTCCCGTCAACACAGGCACAGTTGGACACAGACTCATGAATGAGCCAACCTTCCACTCCCCCCCGAGAGAGAAACGGGCCATACAGCTCCCGAGCAGGGAACAGAACAGGAGACAAGGTACACTAAGGGGTGCAAAGTTCTCTGGAACACTCAGGGGGACAATGAACCCGCTATTAACGGCCTAGAGGTTGGGGAGACACTAAGGCAGGAGTGGAAGACACTACACATTCACAGGGCATAACCTGACACAGGTATAAGAGCTACGGCAAGGGATTGCCACACGACAACTGAACCAAGATAACATAACAATAGATGATAGCAGAGATGATCCTTGACGGACTCCATGAACAACTGTTAGTAGACGGCCTTGGTATATAGTACTGCATCACAAAGACCTGTTTGATATGAAGGAATAACGTTCAAGTGCAATACCATGATTGTCAATGTCAATGGCCTATTTAATGAAAAGCATTACTGTACAACTGTAATTTGATGGGAACCTTCCCCCCCCCCACCTCCCCTCTTTACTTTCTGTACCCCTACCCTCTTATATATGACAAAATAAAAATTGTCAAATTGAAAAACAAAAAATAATAATCATGTGTGTTAGTGTGTGACATTGTGTGTATACTTAATAATAGTGTGTGTAAGTGACATTGTGTGTATACTTCAGTAAGAGTGTGTGTTAGTGAGAGTGTGTAAGTGACATTGTGTGCTTACTGAAGACTGTGTGAGTGACCATACGACCAATTATATTCATAATACATTGTATAGATAGGTTCACTGTAACATTAAATTAAACACATTACTATAAATTAAATCCAACAATATTATAAATAAAATCCCACCAAATGAATGAAAACATTATTATCACAACTATAAATTATATATTCAATGTAAAATGTATGTATTACAGACATCCCAACATGCAAAAATGCATTTCAGAGAGGTGGCTTCACAAGCTACTGCGCCTCCACTCACATCCCAGAAACACACACAGACACATAGATACACATACTGGCACATACACACTGACACAAAGATACACGCATTGAAACGCACACTGGCACATACACTCAGATACACACATTAGCTCATACACACAGATACACACACACACACACACACACTGGCACTCAGATACACACACACTGACGCATACACTCAGATACACACACTAAAGCACAGATACACACATTGAAACGCACACTGGCACATACACTCAAATACACACATTAGCTCATACACTCAGATATACACACACACACTGACGCATACACTCAGATACACACACTAAAGCACAGATACACACACTGAAACGCACACACAGATACTCATACTGGCACATACACTCAAATACACACACATATTGAGATGCACACAAGTCATACTTTATAGATTTTTGCAGCCGCCTTCCTGTTAGCTTACCTTTGTGTCCAGGAGGGTGGCTTGCTGAGAGTCCTGTTGCTGGCTGAGGCAGATAGGAGTGAGCTGCTCCAGCCCTTTCCTCTGCCTCCATACTGCTGCCTCCTCCTGGGCGGCAGCTCGCTGTGAAGCAGGGAGGAAGTGATAGGCTGTCATCACTTCCTCCCTGCCAGCTGATATCACAGGGACCCGGCTCTTAAAGGGCCAGCAAACCACGGGGCCCTTGTTTAAAGTACCACTCTAGGCACCCAGACCACTTCAGCTTAATGAAGTGGTCTGGGTGCCAGGTCCAGCTAGGGTTAACCCATTTTTTAATAAACATAGCAGTTTCAGAGAAACTGCTATGTTTATGAATGGGTTAATCATTCCCCCAAATCCTCTAGTGGCTGTCTCATTGACAGCCGCTAGAGGCGCTTGCGTGATTCTCACTGTGAAAATCACAGTGAGAGCACGCAAGCGTCCATAGGAAAGCATTGATAATGCTTTCCTATGCGACCGGCTGAATGTGCGCGCAGCTCTTGCCGCGTGTGCGCATTCAGCCGACGGGGAGGATCGGAGGAGGAGAGCTCCCCGCCCAGCGCTGGAAAAAGGTATGTTTTTACCCCTTTCCCCCTTCCAGAGCCGGTGGGAGGGGGACCCTGAGGGTGGGGGCACCCTCAGGGCACTATAGTGGTCCTTTAATGAGTTTTATGGGGGCATTAGGGGGTGCAAATCATACACAATATAATGGAAATCACACACACACATTAGATTGTGTGTGTGATTTCCGGGATATTGTGTATGATCTGTGGGTGTCAGGGAGCCGCATTCAATATGCGGGAGTCTCCCGGAATTACCGGGAGACTTGGGATGTCTGGTTTTAGGCAGTATGTGTGTATGGATGTATGTATTAGGCAGTGCGCATGTATGGGTGTATGTATTAGGCAATATATGTGTATAGATGTATGTACTGTGCAATATGTGTGTGCAGATAGATGTATTAGGCAGTATGTGTGTATGGATGTAGGTATTATGCAGTATGTGTGTATGATTGTAAGTATTAATCAGTGTGCATGTATGGGTGTATGTATTAGGCAGTGTGCATGTATGGGTGTATGTATTAGGCAATATGTGTGCAGGAGCAGAGCAAACAGAGAGGAGCAGAGCAAGCAGAGAGGAGCAGAGCAAGTCGAGAGTAGCGGAGCAGAGCAAGCAGAGAGGAGCAGAGCAAGTCTAGAGTAGCGGAGCAGAGGAAGCAGAGAGGAGCAGAGCAATCAGAGAGGAGCAGAGCAAGTCTAGAGTAGCGGAGCAGAGGAAGCAGAGAGGTGCAGAGCAAGTCTAGAGTAGCGGAGCAGAGAGGAGCAGAGCAAGCAGAGAGGACAAGAGCAGAGCAAGCAGAGAGGAGCAGAGCAAGCAGAGAGGACAAGAGCAGAGCAAGCAGAGAGGAGCAGAGCACGTCAAGAGTAGCGGAGCAAGCAGAGAAAAGGAGATCAAGCAGAGAAAAGCAGAGCAAGCAGAGAAAAGCAGAGCAAGTCGAGAGGAGCGGAGCAGAGGAAGCAGAGAGGAGCGGAGCAGAGCAAGCAGAGAGGAGCAGAGCAAGTCGAGAGGAGCGGAGCAGAGGAAGCAGAGAGGAGCGGAGCAGAGCAAGCAGAGAGGAGCAGAGCAAGTCGAGAGTAGCGGAGCAGAGCAAGCAGAGAGGAGCAGAGCAAGTCGAGAGTAGCGGAGCATAGCAAGCAGAGAGGAGCAGATCAAGCAGAGAGGACAAGAGCAGAGCAAGCAGAGAGGAGCAGAGCATGTCAAGAGTAGCGGAGCAAGCAGAGAGGAGCAGATCAAGCAGAGAAAAGCAGAGCAAGTCGAGAGGAGCGGAGCAGAGGAAGCAGAGAGGAGCGGAGCAGAGCAAGCAGAGAGGAGCAGAGCAAGTCGAGAGTAGCGGAGCACAGCAAGCAGAGAGGAGCAGAGCAAGTCGAGAGTAGCGGAGCAGAGCAAGCAGAGAGGAGCAGAGCAAGCAGAGAGGAGGAGAGCAAGCAGAGAGGAGGAGAGCAAGCAGAGAGGAGCAGAGCAAGTCTAGAGTAGCGGAGCAGAGAGGAGCGGAGCAGAGCAAGCAGAGAGGAGCAAAAGCAGAGCATGCAAATAGGAGCAGAGCAAGCAGACAGTAGCGGAGCAGAGCAGAGCAAGTAGAGAGGAGCAGAGCAAGTAGAGAGTAGCAGAGCAAAGTAAGTAGAGAGGAGCAGAGCAAGCAGAGAGGAGCAGAGCAAGCAGAGTGGAGCAGAGCGGAGCAGAAGCAGAGAGGAGCAGAGCAAGCAGAGAGGAGCAGAGCAAGCAGAGAGCAGTGTTGTCACTAGGGGGGGGGGGCCAGAGGGGGCCATGGCCCCCCTACATCATGTTGGGCCCCCCCAAATGCTGGCAACTTGCTGGCCATGTGTTTAAATTATATTCCCCCGGGCTGTGACAGTGTGTAACAGCCTGTGACAGCCAGGGAGGGAATGCAGTGCTGGCTCCCTGGCACAGGCCCCGCCTCCAAACCAAGCCCCGCCTCCTTCACATAAGTCCCGCCCCCGCCGTAAAGCAGCAGACCATGCTGCTGCAGAAGATGGCTGCCTGATCCCAGCAACAGCCTCCATTGACAGGTAGGCGGGGGAAGGGGGTGTGTGTGTGTGTGTGTGGACTCAGCAGAGTCTGTGTGTGTGTGTGTGTGTCTGGACTCAGCAGTCTGTCTGTGTGTATGGACTCAGCATCTGTATGTCTGTGTGTGTATGGACTCAGCAGTCTGTGTGTGTATGGACTCAGCAATCTGTATGTCTGTGTGTGTGTGTGTGTGGTGTGTGTGTGTGGACTCAGCAGTCTGTGTGTAAGTGTATAAATCAGCCTGTGTGCATTCAGCAACGCCTGCGTGCATTCAGGAGTCTGTGTGCATTCAGAAATCTGTGTGTGTGTGTGTGTGTGTGTGTATTCAGCAGTCTCTCGGTGTTCGTATTCAGTGTACTGTGTGTATGGACTCCACAGTCTATCAATAATTAAAATTCCTGTGAGTTGTTGTGTAGGAAGGGCCCCAGTGTATTGCTTTGCCCGGGGCCCTTAACACTGTTAAGATGGTACTGCTTGTGTGTGTCAGTGAGCTTCTATTTAGTGAGCATGTGTGTGTCAGTGAGCTTGTCTTTAGTGAGCTTGTGTGTGTCCCTGAACTTCTTTGTAGTGAGTCTTGTATTTATACAAGTGAGTTTGTCTGTATTAAGCTTGTGTGTTAGTCAGTTTTTTGGCTGTCAGTGAGCCTATTTGCGCATGTCAGTGAGCTTGTGTGCTTACTGTAATATATATATTGACTTGTAGGAATGGCATACATTTTTTTCCAGGGCTGCTTTGGATTCCCAGTTTGGCTCTGCCATCGAGTGCACTTTACCGCTGAATCATCTGTGTGAGCTGCCGCACACTTTAGTCCTGTTACACGCGTCTGGGAGCTGCTGTTGACAGGTACTAGTAGTCTAGAGATTGGGACATGGGGTATATGCTCAGCTATTTGTATAATACTATAGTGCTGTTCTCTGTATAATACAGATCTGTGTGTGTATAATATCCCGGGATAGTCAGTGCTTCCTGTATAGTGCTGCTCTTTGTATAAAACAGGTCTGTGTCTGTATAATATCCTGGAACAGTCAGTGTTCCCTGTATAGTGCTGCTCTCTGTCTTGGGATATTATACACAAACAGACCTGTATTATACAGAGAGCAGCACTATACAGGGAGCACTGAGTGTCCCAATTTATTATACACACAGCCATGTATTATACAGAGAGCAGCACTGTACAGGGACCGCTGACTGTCCCAATTTATTATACACACAACCCTGTATTATACAGAGAGCACTGACTGTCCAGGGATATTATACCCAGACAGTAATTGATAGCTGTGCTGCAAAATGTCCTTGGAATTTTTTTTCAAATGTTGGCAACTATGGCACTGTATCAAAGATAATGTGTTTGTTTTTTAATAATCCCTGGTGGAAAATCATGATTCCTCCACCAGGGATTATTTAAAAAAAAACAAAAAACATTGTGTCGGGGGCGGGGCTTAACATGCGACAGGGGCGGGGTCAAACTGCGTCGAGGGCGGTGTTAAATGTGCCCCCTTACTTTTGTCCCTGGCCCACCATGGGTCCCCCCTAAAAATGAATCCTAGAGACGCCACTGGTAGAGAGGAGCAGAGCAAGTCGAGAGTAGCGGAGCAGAGGAAGCAGAGAGGAGCAAAAGCAGAGCATGCAAATAGAAGCAGAGCAGAGAGGAGCAGAGCAAGTCGAAAGTAGCGGAGCAGAGGAAGCAGAGAGGAGCAAAAGCAGAGCATGCAAATAGAAGCAGAGCATGCAGAGAGGAGCAGGTATTGTGGCCCACGGCCTGTGCCACATCTAGGTTCTGAGAAAAGTGAATTAATTGCAGTGATTACAGCGAGTGCAGTGAGTGTGACAAAGGTTACTTACCCCTGATTGCAGACAGTGAGTGGTATGACAGTGGCACTTACTCCTGATTGCAGACAGTGAGTGGTATGACAGTGGCACTTATTCCTGGTTGCAGTGAGTGGTATGACAGTGACACTTACTCCTGATTGCAGACAGTGAGTGGTATGACAGTGGTACTTACTCCTGATTGCAGACAGTGAGTGGTATGACAGTGGCACTTACTCCTGATTGCAGACAGTGAGTGGTATGACAGTGACACTTACTCCTGATTGCAGACAGTGAGTGGTAGGACAGTGACACTTACTCCTGATTGCAGACTGTGAGTGGTATGACAGTGGCACTTACTCCTGATTGCAGACAGTGAGTGGTAGGACAGTGACACTTACTCCTGATTGCAGACAGTGAGTGGTATGACAGTGACACCTACCCCTGATTGCAGACAGTGAGTGGTATGACAGTGGCTCTTATTCCTGATTGCAGTGAGTGGTATGACAGTGGCACTTACTCCTGATTGCAGACTGTGAGTGGTATGACAGTGACACTTACTCCTGATTGCAGACAGTGAGTGGTATGACAGAGGCACTTACCCCTGATTGCAGTGAGTGGTATGACAGTGGCATTTACTCCTGATTGCAGACAGTGAGTGGTATGACAGTGGCACTTACTCCTGATTGCAGACAGTGAGTGGTATGACAGTGGTCCTTAACCCTGATTGCAGACAGTGAGTTGTATGACAGTGGCACTTACTCCTGATTGCAGACAGTGAGTGGTATGACAGAGGCACTTACCCCTGATTGCAGACAGTGAGTGGTATGACAGTGGTACTTACCCCTGATTGCAGACAGTGAGTGGTATGACAGTGGCACTTATTCCTGATTGCAGTGAGTGGTAGGACAGTGGCACTTACTCCCGATTGCAGACAGTGAGTGGTAGGACAGTGACACTTACTCCTGATTGCAGACAGTGAGTGGTATGACAGTGGCATTTACTCCTGATTGCAGACTGTGAGTGGTATGACAGTGACACTTACCCCTGATTGCAGACAGTGAGTTGTAGGACAGTGGCACTTACTCCTGATTGCAGACAGTGAGTGGTATGACAGTGACACCTACCCCTGATTGCAGACAGTGAGTGGTATGACAGTGGCACTTATTCCTGATTGCAGTGAGTGGTATGACAGTGGCACTTACTCCTGATTGAACTGTGAGTGGTATGACTGACGCCTCGATTATGAACTGAAGTGAGTGGTATGACAGGGCACACTGATTGCAGTGAGTGGTATGACAGTGGCACTTACTCCTGATTACAACAGTGAGTGGTATGACAGTGGCGCCTCCTGATTGCAGACAGTGGTGGTAGGACAGTGACACTTACTCCTGATTGCGACAGTGAGTGGTATGACAGTGACACTTACTCCTGATTGCAGACAGTGAGTGGTATGACAGTGGCATTTACTCCTGATTGCAGACAGTGAGTGGTATGACAGTGGCACTTACTCCTGATTGCAGACTTTGAGTGGTATGACAATGGCACTTACTCCTGATTGCAGACAGTGAGTGGTATGACAGTGGCACTTACTCCTGATTGCAGACAGTGAGTGGTATGACAGTGGTACTTACCCCTGATTGCAGACAGTGAGTGGTATGACAGTGGCACTTACTCCTGATTGCAGACTTTGAGTGGTATGACAGAGGCACTTACCCCTGATTGCAGACAGTGAGTGGTATGACAGTGGCACTTATTCCTGATTGCAGTGAGTGGTAGGACAGTGGCACTTACTCCCGATTGCAGACAGTGAGTGGTAGGACAGTGACACTTACTCCTGATTGCAGACAGTGAGTGGTATGACAGTGGCATTTACTCCTGATTGCAGACTGTGAGTGGTATGACAGTGACACTTACCCCTGATTGCAGACAGTGAGTTGTAGGACAGTGGCACTTACTCCTGATTGCAGACAGTGAGTGGTATGACAGTGACACCTACCCCTGATTGCAGACAGTGAGTGGTATGACAGTGGCTCTTATTCCTGATTGCAGTGAGTGGTATGACAGTGGCACTTACTCCTGATTGCAGACTGTGAGTGGTATGACAGTGACACTTACTCCTGATTGCAGACAGTGAGTGGTATGACAGTGGTACTTACTCCTGATTGCAGACAGTGAGTGGTAGGACAGTGACACTTACCCCTGATTGCAGTGAGTGGTATGACAGTGGCACTTACTCCTGATTGCAGACAGTGAGTGGTATGACAGTGGCACTTACTCCTGATTGCAGACAGTGAGTGGTAGGACAGTGACACTTACTCCTGATTGCAGACAGTGAGTGGTATGACAGTGACACTTACTCCCGATTGCAGACAGTGAGTGGTATGACAGTGGCATTTACTCCTGATTGCAGACTGTGAGTGGTATGACAGTGGCACTTACTCCTGATTGCAGACAGTGAGTGGTATGACAGTGACACTTACTCCTGATTGCAGTGAGTGGTATGACAGAGGCACTTACTCCTGATTGCAGACAGTGAGTGGTATGACAGTGACACTTACTCCTGATTGCAGTGAGTGGTATGACAGTGACACTTACTCCTGATTGCAGACAGTGAGTGGTAGGACAGTGACACTTACTCCTGATTGCAGACAGTGAGTGGTATGACAGTGGCATTTACTCCTGATTGCAGACTGTGAGTGGTATGACAGTGGCACTTACTCCTTATTGCAGACAGTGAGTGGTATGACAGTGACACTTACTCCTGATTGCAGTGAGTGGTATGACAGAGGCACTTACTCCTGATTGCAGACAGTGAGTGGTATGACAGTGGCACTTACTCCTGATTGCAGACAGTGAGTGGTATGACAGTGGCACTTACTCCTGATTGCAGTGAGTGGTATGACAGTGACACTTACTCCTGATTGCAGACAGTGAGTGGTATGACAGTGGCACTTACTCCTGATTGCAGTGAGTGGTATGACAGTGGCACTTACTCCTGATTGCAGACTTTGAGTGGTATGACAGTGGCACTTACTCCTCATTGCAGACAGTGAGTGGTATGACAGTGGCACTCACCCCTGATTGCAGACAGTGAGTGGTATGGCAGTGGCACTTACTCCTGATTGCAGACAGTGAGTGGTATGACAGTGGTCCTTAACCCTGATTGCAGACAGTGAGTTGTATGACAGTGGCACTTACTCCTGATTGCAGACAGTGAGTGGTATGACAGTGGCACTTACTCCTGATTGCAGACAGTGAGTGGTATGACAGTGGCACTTACTCCTGATTGCAGACAGTGGTGTGACAGTGTCACCTTACTTACCAGAGATTGCAGACAGTTTGCAGTGCGGCCCCACATAAGGTGTGAAACCTTACCTATCTGAGAGTGCAATTTGCAGAGGGACTGAGTGAGCGGAGCAGACACTCCAGACGGTGGCACTACTACTGTAAGTAATGTGAACTTTAATTGAAGCTTTTGAGTAAATGATATGCATGTACCCAGGATTCCATATTGTGAGCAATGAAACAAGTAATGTTAGTTTGTGTTGGTATAGTATTCACCAACTATAGGTCAGGGCACAAACTTTAGTGCCAACCATTTTTAGTTGTTCATGGAAGTAGAGCTAAATCTGCTCTTCTTACAGGAAACGTTCACGTGAGTTAGCCTTTCAAAATACAACTTTGTGTCACTTTAAAATGCTTAAACTCTAAGTGTAGAGAATGCGCTGTTAAGTGACCATTTTCTATGTTTGTGAAATATGAATGCTGGAGACGCCACTGATGGTCAGAAGAAATAGCTTAGAGTGGGATAAAATGAGGAATAGTAATTAAAAATATAGAAATATCAAAATAAATACAAATATAGATCAATTATTGGGGTATAGCAACCTCTTAAATAGAATATAATAAATGCCCAATATATTATGTATTAATACCACAAATTTGAATGAATATATAAGTCTTGACTGTCTACGATATTAGGGCAAAATGGAGCCTCTTAGGATAAATATAACCTGAGTATAATTGCCAGATGGTTAATGCCACAAAAGCATTGTAAATCCAGGCTCACATTTAACTATCACGTAACATATTACGTATATACCTTGAGGCCGGGAGAAGGGAGGAGAGCTTGTCTTTTTATATTTATTTTTAGCCCAAGCATCACCCTTGATGAAAGCTATTTAGGCTGAAACGTTGGGTGCTTCTGGTGTCATTTTATCACAATGTAGCTACACAAGGAGGTAAAACACTTTGTACAGGAGTTTTCTTTATTTATTTCTCAGACATGTATTCCATATATTGATTTAACACACAGACATTATACTCTGCATCAAGCATGTCAAACTTGCGGCCCACAGTGGCCGTATTTGCGGCCCGCCGAGCCGCGAGTACATGCTGGTGTTATAGCAGAGTAGGCACCTGCTTTCCCCATATTGCAGGTACCTACTCTGCTAGCACTTACACGGCCAGCGAGGGAGATCAGTGTTGCTGCTCCCTCGTGCTCGCCGTCTGAAGTGAAACCGGGCGCCGGAATATGATGTCATATTCCGGCACCCAGCATCACTAAACCGCACGAGGGAGCAGTGAGGAGCAGGAAGGACCCCAGGGAGAGGCCCCACATCGGCTCCAAAAGGTAAGGAGCAATAAAGAAAATGTGTGTGCAAGAATGTGTGTGTGTCTGTTAGTGAGTATGTGTGTGTGTCTGTTAGTGAGTATGTGTGTGTGTCTGTTGGTGTGTGTGTGTGTGTATGTGTCTGTCTGTGTGTGTCTGTCTGTGTGTGTCTGTATGTGTGTGTCTGTCAGTGATTATGTGTGTGTCTGTATGTGTGTCTGTCTGAGTATGTGTGTGTCTCTGTCTGTGAGTATGTGTGTGTGTGTCTGTCAGCAAGTATGTGTGTGTCTGTCTGTGAGTATGTGTGTGTCAGTGTGTCTGTATGTGTGTCTCTGTCTGTGAGTATGTGTGTGTGTGTCTGTCTGTGAGTGTGTGTGTGTCTGTCTGTGAGTATGTGTGTGTCTGTGTCTGTCAGCAAGTATGTGTGTGTCTGTCTGTGAGTATGTGTGTGTGTCTGTATGTGTGTGTCTGTTTGTGAGTATGTGTGTCTCTGACTTTGAGTTTGACATGCTTGTTCTGCATCCTTCTGTATATATAGACTGTATTGAGGAAATTATAACTTACTGCTTCCATATACCTGTGTTTTGTACACTGAACAAAATTATAAACGCAACACTTTTGTTTTTGGCCACATTTTTCATGAACACCTTGCTCAATTCATGGGCAGCAGCTCTGGTGGACATCCCTGCAGTCAGCATGTCAATTGCACGCTCCCTCAAAACTTGCGCATCTGTGGCATTGTGCTATGTGATTAAACTGCACATCTTAGCGTGGCCTTTTATTGTGGCCAGCCTAAGGCACACCTGCGCAATAATCATGCTGTCTAATCAGCATCTTGATATGCCACACCTGTGAGGTGGATGGATTATCTCGGCAAAGGAGAAGTGCTCACTAACACAGATTTAGACAGATTTGTGAACAATATTTGAGAGAAATAGGCCTTTTGTGTACATAGAAAAAGTCTTAGATCTTAGAATTTAGCTCATGAAAAATGGGGACAAAAACAAAAGTGTTGAGTTTATAATTTTGTCCAATGTATGTGTCTATATATCAATTTGGATTTTGATAAAATTTTGCTACGAATTAAAGTTTATTTTTATTTAAGAAATTGGGAGGGCAGTTGGTCTTTGTAAATACGGTAGTTTAATGTCAGCCTGAATTTACCGGAGCGATCTGGGTCTCTATAACTCACTCACAGAGCTACCAGCTCAACATGCTCGTTACTGCAGAGGTTTAGCGTTAGTGTCAGTATCTGTCCAGTATTTCCAGGTACGTCCATTTAGCAGGTCCAATAATGGATTATGATGGTGTCCGTATCTGTTCAGTATTTCCAGGAAGGTCCGTTTAGAAGATCCAATAACAGATTATGATGGTGTCCGTATCTGTCCAGTAATGTGATGGTGTCCGTATCTGTCCAGTATTTCCAGGAAGGTCCATTTAGCAGATCCAATAACAGATTATGATGGTGTCCGTATCTGTCCAGTATTGTGATGGTGTCTGTATATGTCCAGTATTGTGATGGTGTCCGTATCTGTCCAGTATTTCCAGGAAGGTCCATTGAGCAGATCCAATAACGGCCTGTGATGGTGTCTGTATATGTCCAGTATTGTGATGGTGTCCGTATCTGTCCAGTATTTCCAGGAAGGTCCATTGAGCAGATCCAATAATGGCCTGTGATGGTGTCCGTATCTGTCCAGTATTTCCTGGAAGGTCCATTTAACAGATCCAGATCCAATAACGGATTATGATGGTGTCCATATCTGTCCAGTATTATTATGGTGTCCATATCTGTCCAGTATTTCCAGGAAGGTCCATTTAGCAGATCCAATAACGGCCTGTGATGGTGTCCGTATCTGTCCAGTATTTCCAGGAAGGTCCATTTAGCAGATCCAATAACGGCCTGTGATGGTGTCCGTATCTGTCCAGTATTGTGATGGTGTCCGTATCTGTCCAGTATTTCCAGGAAGGTCCATTTAGCAGAGCCTCCCATAGCGGGTAATGATGGTGAACGATACCGGATGCCAGTTACATGGGGGGCATAATGGCGGTCAGTTTAGGAGATGCAGTCAGGCGGCTTGGCCCACTATGTCCTGTTGCTGGCAGCCCTTCATTCCCCAGCCTGTTTCTTTCTCCGTCCTGTCCGCACTGTTTGCCCCTCGCTGTGTGAGCAGTGCCATGGCAGGGGTTTATTGGGGGTCTCTGAGGTTGTGGAGTAAGATTTTGGTGGTTGCCAATGCTGTGATGATTCGGTGATTTCCCCGAGCTGATGTTTAGCTGGAGAGCATTGCCGTCTGCTCTGATATTATGGCCGTCCCAGCGGCGATCCCATCGTACATTGTATGTGCAGCACTGAGTACATTTCTCTATTTCACTTGGCTTTGGTTCCTCTGGGGCCTGTTGTGGGTTAGCAGCGATGGGGTGGTGGCTTCATTAATTCATGTTGTCATGGTAACCATTACATGTGGGCACTGTGTCAGCCACTGGTATAGTTTAAATAAATAAAACATCGTGTGTGCTGCCGCCATTTTGTTCTCCGCCCTCCATATTGTCTGCTGTCTGCCGGACTGATTTCACTGATGGATTGTGGGTAAATCTGCAACTGAAATGGAATGCTGTTTAAGCTCCGCCCATCACTAACATTTACCAAAGATCCCGCCGCCATCAGAAAAAATAATCCCTTCTAATGTGTAAATAAAAAAACTACGGTGAATTAAAAATAAACAAAAGTACAGAAAATACAGAGACTGACAATGATTGATTTAATAACCAAGAAAGCAAAAGGATGCACAACACAAATAAATAGTCATGTGTCATTATTTAAAGAGACAGCACATGTAAAACAACCATAACAACATATATACAAAGTCTATACAATAAAGTGACCAGGGCTTTCTCACACTGGGGTTGTCTTTTTTTTGTGTGTGTTTTTTTTTATTTTATATGTGCATATGATATACACGCAGGTCATCTGACAAGGTATAACCGCTGTGTGGTATCGAAGAAACATTGCACGTTTTTTGTAATTGAGATTAAGTAAGATTAGAGTAGTTACGTTTCGAAGCAGGATACAGAATAATGCAATTACTCCAGGATTATAACGAGACAAGAAGGAGACGAGGGTCTTACATGTAATTAATGTCACTGGGCGCCCAGTAAGGACTGCGTTAGGTGACCAATTAGCCGGATTACGTGCCAAGCGCAGATTGGCCGAATCAGCAGGTCTGGGGG
>OW240915.1:105982007-105993093 GCA_933207985.1 Pelobates cultripes
TCTCACGTTAACCTTGCATTTGGATTAACCCCTTAAGGACCAAACTCTGGAATAAAAGGGATTCATGTATCCGTAAGGGGGTTAAAGGGTATTTTACCATACAATCAGCATTTCTGACCCCTACTGGTCAACATCAAAACTGTCTTCACATGTCATATACAATTACTAGCCAATATCAATTACACATAAGATTGTTTTAAACATAACCATTAACCATAAATTAAACTCCAGCACTGGCTCAACATTTTATCTTTCACATCAAGACTAACAGTGGTTCTATCAACACTGCCACCTACAGGTCGGTCAAGTACATTGACAATTTTCATGGGGTTTTACAAACACCAAAAACACTGACCCCTATAGGTCAACAGATAAACAACATTTCACATACCAATCAGCATCAACTACACTACCACCTATAGGGCACTCGGCAGTTCTCCAGTACACTTGCATTTTGCAACACCATGTTCACTGACCCCTACCATTCAATAAGGCATACAACAATTCACAGAGCAAGTAGTATAAATATACACATTATTACAAAGTAGCACACGCATCTGTATATACGTAACTGGTAATATAGTTCACATACATTTTTCATAGCACGCTGCTCACACAACAGACTTTCCCCTAGCAATGGGACATACAACATCCAAGGTGGGAACAGACCACTTTTCACTTGTACATACGGCACTTAATGGGTTAAGATTGATACATATTTAACCAGTATGGCTATGATGATTAATATTTACATGTCACGGCACTTTACTTTTCACATATACTGTATGTTTTAAGATAAGCTTGGTCTATGCCATATTTCCTTATGCCATACTATTTTATTCATTCAGGTTACAGTTACTACTAAAAAACCTATACGGATTGTCAGGTTTAATACCATACTACCAGGTACGTACACCTGCTCACGTAGTTATCCATCTCTTACCTTCCCTGGAATAGTAATAGTGTACTGGCAATTAGGGTTCTAGGGCCCAATAGGTATTACCCCCTGTTTTCTCTGCTTTACGCTTCATTTAGTGGTCCCACGAGGCCAACAACCCGCCTCACAAACGGAGGCATACATCCCTCGGGCCACTCGTGAACTAGCCGCCTCGCATTGTATCATAGAGAGGGCCTCACCTGTCACTCCCCTTCCTATTTTTCTGGTTACTGTCACCGAGAGGCCAACATCCTGCCACAACGTTCGGTGGCCACAAAAAATCCCCTCTCGCCAAGCATAGATAGAGCCTCTCAAGCCACTTGGCAACTAGCAGGGCCTCACCAGTCACCAAAAAAACACCAAGCCTAATCGTTTCGCCTTACGGCTTAGCTAGCAAGCCAGTACAAGAGCCTGGGTACAAATATATAATTGCAATCTTTATTGTTATTTAAGTATTTCCCAAAAAGATGGCAAGAATCTCCTCTTCCTAGCACCCCGGCTAGAAGTGATACACTTTCATCTCTTACCTTCCCTGGAATAGTAGTAATGTAATGGCAATTAGGGTTTTATGACCCAATAGGTATTACCCCCTGTTTTCTCTGCTTTACGCTTCATTTAGTGGTCCCACGAGGCCAACACCCCGCCTCACACTCTGAGGCATACACCCCTCGGGCCACTCGTGAGCTAGCCGTCTTACATTGTATCATAATGAGGGCGTCACCTGTCACTCCCCTTCCCCTTGATACACCTTCAAGCAGAGGAGATGTGGCTCCAACCTAAGGAGGCGACAAATCCCCTACCCTGCCACAGCAACCAACGCAGCGTTATTCAAACTCCTCCATACATTAACGGATAAAACGGAGACAGGGGAAGGCCCAGCAACACCAACTAAGGTGAAACCTAGGCCATGCTAGCCTCACTCAAACTCATGAGCCAAAAAATTTACGACAGATGAAATTCGGTTACCGGGTACAATCAATTCTTGGTACAAGACGTTAACCCTGCACATATGATCCCGGTACATTGGGGAAACAAGGCATAATATGTATGATGCTGTATCTATGATGATCAGACCCAGAGATTCCAGGTAAATCGGGAACAGACCATCCCTTGGTTGTGTTGGCATTTTGAATATGTAGAGATGCTTATTTGTGCGGGTACCCATACAGAAGGGATTTTCTCCCAAACAAATGGACGAGCACTCTCAGGCTCCAGGTACCAGCACCTCTGAACTACCAGAGACAATTGGTATGAGTCGTTGCATTGCATATAGAATGTTGCATATACGTTCAAATCATTCAGGGCACATGACAAACCATGTGTCCCAATACAACTTACAAATAACGTACTCACCATCGGTACACACCAATCCATTTTCAACACTACTAAATCATCACCCTTCCAGACTTGTAGTAGATTTACTAAAGCTCCGGAGCTTCAAAGGGCTCCCATACAGGTATCATACAGACACCATCAAGGAATATAGCATGTCCTCACTTACAGTCAGCACAACAGAACCATCGGCTGTAAACACACTCATAGCCAAGAATAGCCGAGGGGTTTTTACTTGGGTTTTCCAATCTCCACCATTTACAGCATGGCGCCAAACACAAACACATTGGTATTGTCACAAGGGAATCTTCCCTTAAACAAAGACTAACCATAGACTTATTGGCACCACACACCTTCGCTACCCCAAGTCTCAACTCCCTCATATCCTACGAAGAGTTTCCTTACTATACACACCATTGATCTACCTTTACAGCTATCACTCAAGCATGGGTTGAAGCTTGGTTAAGTAAGACCAATATCATCAACACAGTAAATGGCTACCATCTACCCTACACACTGGCACTTACATGGCATAAAAATAGGCAATTCTTTCCCCACTAAAAGCAGCTCCTGTGGAATGGGGTAAATCATGGTCAGGGTCATCAATCCATTGTTACTCAGACAACTAAGCACATGTCATGTCATCAACAACTTTGCCATGAGAGTAATACCACAGGCATGAGCTTTCATCTCACATCTACTCGGTTTGTTACCCAACTTACCCAACTTACCCAACAACAACAGCAGGGTTACACTGAACATTCAGGCTAGGGCGCATCTGACCAGGTGGTACCATTTCCTGTCGGACTGGAATGGGAGAAACTTGTTCATACCACCGTTGACATTAAACTCCCCTGTATTATGGACGGATGCTGCAGGTTATGCAGGTTTCACAGCCATCTTCGAAGACAGGTGGTTGAGGGACGCTTGGCCTAGCAAAGCACTAGGATTACCCGCTTTCACAAAGACTTCGGCACTGTTTGAGATCTACCCCATAGTGGCAGCAGCTAAAGTCTGGGGCCACTTATGGGGAGGCAAAGCTGTCAAATGCTACTCTGACCACATGGCGGCTTGCGAGATTCTGAACAAAGGCAGGTCTTCTTCACTAACCATCATAAACCTGGTCAGGAGACTAACATGGTTGGCAGCCACACAAAAATTATTATTATTTTTTTCCTGACTTACATACACGTGCCAGGTCACCATAATTCAGCAGCTGACACACTATCCTGTTCAAATTACAGGTTTTCAGACAGCTACACCCAACAGCAGAGGAACAGCCAAGCAAGGCGCCGCTGTTCAGAGACCTCATCCTGGACTAAAATTACTCATGGAGCACGGGAGGGCACTAGCACAGGCCTCACTTTCCCCAAACACCAGACGCATGTACAACCGAGCCTTAATGTTGTTCAACAAATTTGTTTCAGAATACATCATTACGAATCCTTATAGGTTAGATACTATGGTGGCTTTCACCTCTTTTTGCCATCTCAACTTGAAACTGGCACACAACACCATAAAACTCTATTTAACTGGAATACAGCATCATGTAAGCAACACATATTTCAGTATAAAAAACTTCCTATCAGCACACCCCATTAAAATATGCTAAAAGGCATCCAACGCCTAGAAAACCCAAAACCTACTAGATGGCTACCAATTGACGCAGAGACATTCAGGGCATTGTCTGACATGTTAGATACCAAACCCTTTGATAATCACACCAATAACACACTCAAAACAGCCATATACCTGGCATTTTATGCGTCCCAACGAACTCACCTTAAGCAACATCAACAATAAGGGAAATATACTGTGCGTGTCACATATAAACATAATAGGTGATCACTACACATTGTCATTAAGACATTCAAACGAATCAAATGGGTCTGCACCTTGACATTCAATTTTACCCAACCGGCAATCATTGGTGCCCCGTACAACTATTCGACAAATACATGGCAGGTATGGCTTATCAACCCAAACAAGCTCCTCTCCTCACAATACACAGTCAACCCCTGACTACATCAAAATTCGTCAAATACGTGAGATTACTATGTACAAGAATCGGGTACGATCCCACGGCATATACAGGCCACTCCTTTCGTATCGGAGCGGCAACATCAACCTCCAGCCAAAACGTACCAGTTCATATTACCATTACATACCTCAACCTGAGAAAGAGTTGAGACAAGCTTTTAAACAATTTGCAAAGTAGGGAAGCTCGGGTAATAATGTATGTGTATACGTATTAAGTGTGGAACTGATACTTCTCTTTTGCCCTCTTTATTTACAGGCCGACCCGTTCGTCGGTTTCGGCACACTACAACCGACTTAGTATATTAGACTAATGATTAGAGGTATAGGTCCACATAAATACGGCCTTCTTCCCTGACCACAAATGGGAAGGCGGAGCCTGGAGTTGTGGGAGGGGTTGCAACCGGCCTATATAAACTCACTACTTACCTCCATACCTTGCTGACAGTGCTTGGTTACTTCCTGTTGCCCCACCCACCACTCCACAAAAGGAATCAATTAATTGGTTGGCCCTCTTTATTTACAGGCCGACCCGTTCGTCGGTTTCGGCACACTACAACCGACTTAGTATATTAGACTAATGATTAGAGGTATAGGTCCACATAAATACGGCCTTCTTCCCTGACCACAAATATATATATATATCAATATACCCAAAAAATATCACCATATGAAAATGTTTTTAAAAATATTAAAACATTGTAACATTGTAAACATTCATATAAAAATAATACATCATTAAAAAGCTTATACAAAAATAATAACTGGAGGCCTACAACTTGCCTACTGCTGCAGGTTCACACAGAGCACACAGAGCATACAGAGCAATATCAGTAGCAAGCACGTCTAAGGAAGAAAACAAAAATCATTGTTACATTAAATGTAATAAATGTTGATAAAAGTTGTCCTTTAACCCTATATTAAACACAGTTGCAAACTCAACTATTTTAAGTGGTACTAAATGTGGATGGCAATATTCTGCCATATCTAGTGTTACTTATGTACAGTTGCAAGAAAAAGTATGTTAACCCTTTGGAATGATATGGATTTCTGCACAAATTGGTCATAAAATGTGATCTGATTATCATCTAAGTCACAACAATAGACAATCACAGTCTGCTTAAACTAATAACACACAAAGAATGAAATGTTGCCATGTTTTATTGAACACACCATGTAAACATTCACAGTGCAGGTGGAAAAAGTATGTGAACCCCTAGACTAATGACATCTCCAAGAGCTAATTGAAGTGAAATGTCAGCCAACTGGAGTTCAATCAATGAGATGAGATTGGAGGTGCTGGTTACAGCTGCCCTGCCCTATAAAAAACACACACCAGTTCTGGGTTTGCTTTTCACAAGAAGCATTGCCTGATGTGAATGATGCCTCGCACAAAAGAGCTCTCAAGACCTACGATTAAGAACTGTTGACTTGCATAAAGCTGGAAAGGGTTATAAAAGTATCTCCAAAAGCCTTGCTGGTCATCAGTCCATGGTAAGACAAATTGTCTATAAATGGAGAAAGTTCAGCACTGCTGCTACTCTCCCTAGGAGTGGCCATCCTGTAAAGATGACTGCAAGAGCACAGCGCAGACTGCTCAATGAGGTGAAGAAGAATCCTAGTGTGTCAGCTAAAGACTTACAAAAGTCACTGGCAAATGCTAACATCCCTGTTAGCGAATCTACAATACGTAAAACACTAAACAAGAATGGATTTCATGGGAGGATACCACAGAGGAAGCCACTGCTGTCCAAACAAAACATTGCTGCACGTTTACAGCTTGCACAAGAGCACCTGGATGTTCCACAGCAGTACTGGCAAAATATTCTGTGGACAGATGAAACCAAAGTTGAGTTGTTTGGAAGAAACACAACACTATGTGTGGCGAAAAAAAGGCACAGCACACCAACATCAAAACCTCATCCCAACTGTGAAGTATGGTGGTGGGGGTATCATGGTTTGGGGCTGCTTTGCTGCATCAGGGCCTGGACGGATTGCTATCATCAAAGGAAAAATGAATTCCCAAGTTTATCAAGACATTTTGCAGGAGAACTTAAGGCCATCTGTCTACCAGCTGAAGCTCAACAGAAGATAGGTGTTGCAACAGGACAATGACCCAAAGCATAGAAGTAAATCAACAACAGAATGGCTTAAACAGAAGAAAATACACCTTCTGAAGTGGCCCAGTCAGAGTCCTGACATCAACCCGATTGAAATGCTGTGGCATGACCTCAAGAAAGTGATTCACACCAGACATCCCAAGAATATTGCTGAACTGAAACAGTTCTGTAAAGAGGAATGGTCAAGAATTACTCCTGACCTTTGTGCACGTCTGATCTGCAACTACAGGAAACATTTGGTTGACGTTATTGCTGCCAACGGAGGTTCAAGGGTTCACATACTTTTTCCACCTGCACTGTGAATGTTTACATGGTGTGTTCAATAAAAACATGGCAACATTTCATTCTTTGTGTGTTATTAGACTGTGATTGTCTATTGTTGTGACTTAGATGATGATCAGATCACATTTTATGACCAATTTGTGCAGAAATCCATATCATTCCAAAGGGTTCACATACTTTTTCTTGCAACTGTATAGTTAAATCTAGTTAACAATTAACATCATGTATTATTCCTGTTTAAAAGTGGATATGATATTCACCAATCATAGAAACAAAAGCTCTATTTGTTTCTAATCATGTTCAACATATGCCACTTATTCCAACACAAACATTCTAGCCTCATTAAATACAACCAGACTTCCTTCCTAGGAACAGCAAGCTAGATATTGAAGCCTTTATCTCATTACACATAAAATGCAGCAAAGGTCTGACAGTGCAAACAAAGCACACACTACATTTAGGTCAAGGCTTCCACAGAGTGCAGAACAAAAAGATGTTAAGACTATATAAATGCACATCTTTGGCAAAACGGTCTGAACTTAATTTCACTGATACTTCCACTAAGTAACATAGCGATTTCTATTACAAGTTAAACTATAGGTACAGTATAGGCAGCAAAGCAAGTTTAGCTTATGGAAGTTGTTTTCGTGTATAAATAATACCTCTGCAGTCTCACTGCTCAATTATCTGCTATTTAGGAGTTAAATCACTCTGTTTATGCAGCCCTAGGCACACCTCCCTGCATGTGACTGGCAAAGCCATTCTATGCATTCCCTGTAAAGAGATATCTAATGTTTAAACTTCCTTTATTGCACATTCTTTTTACATATCATTTCCTGTTCTGTTAATAAGCTTGTTATACCTATGATTAAAGTTCAATTTATAGAGCACGAGATACAAACTTATAAAGTAAGTTAACATCTGAAAGTGAAACTTTTTTTTCCCATGCAGAATGTGTCAGTCACAGTCAGGGGAGGTGCATAAACAAAAACAAAAGTGATTTAGAGCAAATTTGCACACAGCTGGAGGTTCTCTGTCGTATTTTTGTGGTAGTTGCTAAAATTATTTGTGGCAGTAAAAGTAAGCTTCTAGATGTGAAACCAGAACTCCACATATGCACATATGCACATCTGATCAGTTTCATGGCTTTCCATGCCCCGGCTGCAGGGGCGTACCTAGAGCATTTGGCACCCGGGGCAGATCCTGTGCTTGGCACCCCCCCCACCCCCCCAAAAAAAAAACCTGTAAAAAAATTTAAAGGTTCTCTTTTTTTTTTTTTTTTACAATTTGTAAAGACTCCTGTCCCAATACAAAACCCCCGCCCCCTTCTACAAAATCCCTGCAGCCCCACACACACATTTACAGGCAGACAGTCACACACTCAGTTACAGACAGTTACACACTCAGTTACAGGCAGACAGTCACATACAGTCACAGGCAGACAGTCACACATACACATTTCCTCCGTGCGGCCAGTTTATCAGCTGTTTGCTTGTGTGAGCTGTACTGGCCGCACGGCACCCTAACTACCATGGGACACTGTGCGGCCACAGCTCACACAGCCCCCTCCAGCCAGGGCCGGTGCAAGGATTTTTGCCGCCCTAGGCAAAAGTAAAGTTTGCCGCCCCCCCCGTGACATCACAATGCCCCACCCATATGATCTGCCATGTTAACTAACGCCAGTGCTGCAGTGCCGCTCTGTTTACATTAAAAGGCCTGCAGGGACAGGCTATAGACACCAGGACCACTACATTAAGCTGCAGTGGTTCTGGGGACTATAGTGTTTCTTTAATGTGAGGTAAATTAGAGATTAGTGCCACAAATAATATACTAGGGATTGCCTACTTCTACAAATTGTAGATGAGGGATGATGATGGGCTCTAGCTGCAGTCTGGCTCCACTGGTCTGGTGCAGAACAGGCTCTCTGAAGCGGGTTTAGGGTTCGTGGTCAGGGCCGCCATCAGGGCATGACAACCGTGACAATTGTCACGGGCCCGGCGGCCCTGGGGGGCCCGGCGGCCCTGGGGGGCCCGGCCGCCCGGGCCCCACGTGGATTAGCGGAACTGCCGCCGGTGCATCTGCACCGGGGCCCACACGCTGATGGGGCCCATCAGGTGGCCCCAATCATTTAGGGCCACCCAATGGGCCCTATTATCTTCAGGGGCCCGTTTAGCGCTGTAATAGCGTGACCGGGCCCCTTTAAAAAAAAAAAATGCAGCCGGAAGCAAGTGCTGCTGGGAGGAAGTGACGTCCGGTCACTTCCTCCCACTTTACTCCGCGCGGGAAGGAGGACGCAGCATGAGGAGAGGCAGCCGATGCCCATCATCCCCAGCCACACTCCTGCGACTAAATGGTAAGGAAGAGAGGAGGGTGGCTGGGGATGAAGTGTATGTGTGTATGCCAGTGTATGTGTGTGTGTATGCCAGTGTATGAATGCCAGTGTATGTGTGTGTGTATGCTGGTGTGTGTATGCCAGTGTATGTGTGTGCCAGTGTGTGTATGCCAGTGTATGTGTGTATGAATGCCAGTGTGTGTATGCCAGTGTATGTGTGTGTGTATGAATGCCAGTGTGTGTATGCCAGTGTATGTGTGTGCCAGTGTATGTGTGTATGAATGCCAGTGTGTGTATGCCAGTGTATGTGTGTGTGTGTGTATGCTGGTGTCTGAATGCCAGTGTGTGTATGAATGCCAGTGTGTGTATGCCAGTGTATGCTGGTGTATGAATGCCAGTGTATGTGTGTGTATGCCAGTGTCTGAATGCCAGTGTATGAATGCCAGTGTGTGTATGTCAGTGTATGTGTGTGTGTATGCTGGTGTATGAATGCCAGTGTATGTGTGTCTGAATGCCAGTGTATGAATGCCAGTGTATGTGTGTGTGTATGCTGGTGTATGAATGCCAGTGTATGTGTGTGTATGCCAGTGTCTGAATGCCAGTGTATGTGTGTCTGAATGCCAGTGTATGAATGACAGTGTATGTGTGTGTATGCCAGTGTCTGTATGCCAGTGTATGTGTGTGTGTGTATGCTGGTGTCTGAATGCCAGTGTATGTGTGTATGCCAGTGTCTGAATGCCAGTGTATGTGTGTCTGAATGCCAGTGTATGAATGCCATTGTGTGTGCCAGCCAGTGTATGTGTGTATGAATGCCAGTGTATGTGTGTGTGTATGCTGGTGTATGAATGCCAGTGTATGTGTGTGTATGCCAGTGTCTGAATGCCAGTGTCTGAATGCCAGTGTCTGAATGCCAGTGTCTGAATGCCAGTGTCTGAATGCCAGTGTATGTGTGTGTATGCCAGTGTGTGTATGCCAGTGCATGTGTGTGTATGCCCATGTATGCCAGTGTATGTGTGTATGTATGCCAGTGTGTGTCTGTATGCATGCCTGTGTGTGTCTGTATGTATGTATGTATGTATGTATGCCTGTCGGTATGTATGTATATATCAATATGCAGTATGTATATGTATGTTTGTCAGTATGTATGTCTGCTTGTATATGTGTGTGTGTCTCAGCATCTCCCTATGCATGTGTGTATGTCTGTTTCAGTATTTGTATCTGTTAGTGTGTGTGTATTCCTGTGGGCGGGATTTGGAGGCAGGCTTGAAGGGGGACCCAGACCTTGAGCTGTGTTAGGGGCCCCAAAATTTCTGATGGCGGCCCTGACTGTGGTCACAAAAATCAATGTTCTGGGAGAACGGGAAGCAGCTCCATTTTTTGGGGGTCCTTTACACAGCTCAAGGTCTGGGTCCCAGGGTCCACCTTCATGTTCCACCAGTGAGTTTGTTCACAGGGGGTGGAGTGTGTAGGGGATGTCCTGATATGTGTGTAAGGAATGCATTGTGTGAAATTGTGTTTGTATGTGTAGGGGCTGCAAGGTGTGTTTCTGTGTATGTATGGGATGCATTGAATGTGTGTAAGGGGTGCATTGAGTGTGTGTAATGAATGCATTGTGTGTTTCTGTGTGTGTAAGGGATGCATTGTGTGTAACGGTTGCATTGCTTGTGTATGTGTGTCTGTGTGTGTAATGTATTGTGTGTTTTTCTGTGTGCAAGGGGTGCATTGTGTGTATGTGATGAATGTCAATCTCTCCTCCCGCTCCAATTTCCTTCACCTCCTCCCAATTTCTCTTTCTCACACCCCTCCTAATTTCTCTTTCCCCCCTCCTAATATCTCTTCCCCCCTCCTAATTTCAATTTCTCTCCCTCCCTCCTAATTTCTATTTCTCTCCCCCCCTAATTTCTCTTTCCCCCCTCCTAATATCTCTCCCTCCTCCTAATATCTCTCCCTCCCTCCTAATTTCTCTTCCCCCCTCCTAATTTCTCTCACCCCCCCTCTCCTTTCTCACCCTCCCTCCTTTCTCTTTCTCTCCCCCCCTCCTTTCTC
>OW240915.1:105993193-106069264 GCA_933207985.1 Pelobates cultripes
CTCCTCAGGCTGCGCCCGGGCGGTGCGGTCCGCCCTCATGGACGCACCGCCCGGGCAAAGCTGCAGCCGCCTGAGGCTCTCTACAGAGCGCTCGGGCGGCTGCAGCATGGGGGGGGGGCGGCGGGGCTAGCCATGGCACCCCCCATCCTGCTGGCACCCGGGGCGGACCGCACCCCCCGCCCCCTCCCCTTAGTATGCCACTGCCCGGCTGAATACATAATTTGATGTAATTATAGTTGCATGATAAAGTTTTTAATCATTTCAGTGTAAGTCTTGATACAGTATGTAATGGTTCTTCTGTACTCCAACTGAGTACCTCTGTCAGATCAGAAAGAGGGAAGTGCTCATGCCATTGTACAGAACACTGGACCTCACTATGAAAAACAATTTCATATGGTAATATTTTTCGGATATATTGATATATTTTTATATCTGATATATTTCTTATATGATATATTTTTTTTAGATGGTTATATATTATAGAAAAAAATATTTGAAAAGAGTATCCAAAAATATTAAAGGGACACCTAAGCACTTTTTAACTGTGCCCTCTTTTCTTATTTGACAAAAAGTGGAGATTTCAAAAGAAATTTGCACATTTATAAATTAACATTGTTGCACTCACATGCCTGTCAATCAGATAACTGGTTGTCTTGCTCAGTGGAGCTAAACTCAGGACCAAGCAGTACTGGAGACACTATCTCCAGAAGGATATTGATACTTTGGAAAGAGTTCAGAGAAGGGCTACTAAACTGGTTCATGGATTGCAGGAAAAAACTTACCAGGAAAAGTTAAAGGATCTTAACATGTATAGCTTGGAGGAAAGACGAGACAGGGGTTTGCAATAGAAACATTTAAATACATAAAGGGAATCAACACAGTAAAGGAGGAGACTATATTTAAAAAAAGAAAAACTACCACAACAGGAGGACATGATCTTAAATTAGAGGAGCAAAGGATTATAAATAATTTTCAGGTACAGAGAGGGTAGTGAATGCATGGAATAGCCTTCCAGCTGAAGTGGTAGAGGCTAACACAGTGAGGGAGTTTAATCATGCAATGGATAGGCATAAGGCTATCCTAAATTTAAGATTATGCCAGGGACTAATTAAAAGTATTTTGAAAATTGGGCAGTCTTGATGGGCCAAATGGTTCTTATCTGTTGTCACATTCTATGTTTATATGTAGGTCAGCTTCCTCACTGCTACCAGGGGACTCTAGGGCGCTCCAAACCACATTGTTAAACTGCTAAACTGAAATCTCTAGGGACCCTTTCCACTGGAAGGACTACCATAGTAATAGCCATTTCACTGCATACATTTTCTGCTATTTAGCAGTAGTGATCAAAGCCCCTTTTCCCATACACGGGACGAGACTTAATGTAGGGTGTAAATGATCACACTTTATTGAACACACAGAATTCTCTATATATACATTTTAAATATGGATCCCCCCTCCAGGGGGTGATCCAAACAATGCAAGATAACCAAATGAAATCTCCTCCCTGACTCCACTCTGTCTGGGCTGATACGTGTTAATTAGATTAGTTATTATGATGAGTCCAGAAAACTATGATATTTCCCCCCTGCTGTGTCCTTTCCACATAGGGTGACAGGGAATCTGAACCACAAAACACCCAACACAGCATCCCTACAAACCATACATAGTTACATAGCTGAAAAGAGACGTGTCCAAATTCTGCCTTTCTCACATCTGTTTTTGACATTGACCTAAACAAAGGCAAACGATCTCTGCACCCATCACACAGTTGGAGGGTTCTCTGTCGTGTTTGTGTGAACAAACTGAGCTGGAAGGCCTCAGCCGACAAGCGAGTGAAGTAGAGTCCCATGAAGAGGCTCGACAAGGCTATCTTACAGACACTCTATCCCAACAGGTCCAGCGACTTATCCACACTGTGGTCTCACTGGCTGGGACGATGGGAGTGAAACGTACGAGCAAAATATTGCCTATTGTGTTGGTATTCAGAATCTGGAAGGCCCCAACATCACGGTGAAGACTGACATACTGGCCAGAGCCAGGAAAAAACCTGACTGTTAAAGTGGAAAGCTTCAGAGGGAGCACAGCATTCGGTACAGATGGGGAGCATTGGGATCACAATAACAAAGTGCTGACCCTATTGGCTGATGAGGACCTGGCAGACTTCCTGAATGCCCTGCAGCTCTGGCTAAAGAAAATCTTACCAAGGGACAGGACAGAGGATCCAGAGCTGGGGTGGACATGCTGTCGCTGCACTTGCAGGGACCTCCTTAGGGCTACCAGCTTTGTGGGAGAACACTCAAATTTACCTATATGGGGCTCACTTATGACGCAAGTCTGTTCTTATTCCTTCTTTAGTTTGCCCAATATTTACCTTTTTTCTCTTTTTGTTTTGTCTAAAATGTTATGATTTGGTGAGTGCACGCAATAACCACTTTTAAAATAATGAAAACAGTTTCATTTCAAAGTTGTAATGCCACAAAGAAACAATTTGGGATATGGCTGGATAAATCTACAAAGGGACATAAAACAAAATATAGTGTAATATTGTAAAAACACAAAATGTGCAATGTATACACTCACTAGATGCAGACAGGTATAAGTGTTCTTAGGGTGCCTCCGCCGATGACCTCCAGATACTCGATCCAATACAGGACTTCCACGAGTGAGGGTAAAAACGTTGAAATTTATTTAATAAAAAAGTAAGCAGTCACCATTCAGCATAGGATATATACAGGGGGAAAAAAGGGTCCTTTTCAAAGTTGGACTTGTGTATTGTTTTCCTGACCTGATCAGACAAAAGCAGCCACTTTCTTTTTTTACATGTTATGTAAACAAACAAACAAACAAAAAACTGATGGCATGTTTGACAAATGCAGAAACCTTTCATTGTCACTAAACTTCTTGTTATGATTATTTCCAATCTGTACTATAACATCTACACTGTATAAAATAAAAATAAAGAATGTAAAAAAAAATAAAAAAATATTTAACCAGCATCTATACATTTAGCATTGAAATAATAGGATATTATTACTACAATAATCAAACTCAGTAGTTCTTGCTGAAATGGAAAGAATGATCTGGATTGTGCCAAGAATGAAACTTCGTGTATTGAAGACATACTACCATTGAGACAGTAAACACTGAGCTATTACACAGTACTCATAAAGGAACTTTCAATATAAGCACATAATGTTAAGAATAATGGGATAACAAAAATCTCCACAGCACAAAAGCTGCTGAAAGGAGCCTCTTGATACTTCCAGTAAATTATGGGATCTTATTTGTTTATTGTTTAGTTCTTTTCGGTGGAGGTAAAACCTGCTGAGAATGACGGCATTCTGCAGTAATAAAATCTGACTTCAGATCTTCTGTAGGACATCACCAGCTTATAAAAGTTTCTTCCAATTTTCTTCAAATTAGTGCTTTCGTCTATTACAAAAAATATAATGGATAAAAAATATCTCTGCCAAACAAAAAACACTGTCCTTAGTCAGCATGTTACTCTGGTTTTGAGTAGTCATCATGCTATATATAAATAATAGAGGAAGGAAATCCTCTTCATTGAAGAATTCAAGAATACACAGAGTGCACTTAGACGGCAATCTCTGTGAGTGATCTCTGAAACCACAAATCTGAGAAAGGCAATCGGTTTTGTGATTCTGCTTAAACATAATTACAACTCTACCAACCGCTTGATAACTGCTATCTAAAATCATGCAGAGTCTGACTTATTCGATAGGCTTTTTATCAGTGAGATTATGTACACATTAAAGGTTGATGGTGAATGAAGCATGTGCTCTTAAAGTAGGATGGTCAGATTTTCAGCAGTGTCCTTTTTTAAATTCATCTCTGTAATCACACCTGCAGTATTTTCTGGAGAGTACCTCTAAATATCTGACCTCCAGATAGTTTCTGCAAATGTTCAGAAAGCCATGCAGAACTTGTTCTAGAGCCTGTTCTTTGCTCACACGAGCATTCTGAATTTCCCAGTATATGCTAAGCAAACTAAGGGAGGAGCACTGATGGGATGCTGACCCAAGTTAGTGACTGAAGTGGGATCTAGAAAAGCCAATGGTATAATGTTCAACATTTCTCTCTCAATATTACAATTGAAATAGCACATCTAATTGTAAATTTACCAATAACAACTTCTTCTTCTTCTGAGCCACTCAGTTATGTAATTACAAATAATGTAATGATTTAGCACAAAAGATGCAGAGCTGTGATTAGCAAACAAGTACAAGGTAGAAGGAGACATATGATTTACCCCTTTGCTGATGCCTCTGATTTTTTTTTTGCCATCTAGCAAGACTCCTGACCTCAGGAGATATCTGTCCATATGAGTGCTTTGGCAGCACTCTACACCAGGTGGCAACTATGCCAGATGAAAACATCTAATTTTGGTGGTGGTGGTGGTAGGGCGTGTGTGTCATGGAGCCCTGCACTTACCTGCTCCAGCGTGCCCACAGTGTCCTGGGAACTGGTCTGCCAGAGCTGTTGCTCTAGTTGTGCTTCCTGCGGTCTGGTACAGTATTCTCAGTTAGTACCATGCTCCACGATGGCGCTGCCACGGAAGGATGGCAGATGCCCATGCGGCATGTGGAGCATTTCGGGACAGAGCGGGGGTGCTTGATAAGTAGGTGGGAAGAGCCTTGATGCAACCAATATCGCATTTGGTCCAAGATCCTCCTCTATTGGCACTGGGGCTCTTCCTCCAGGGAGGTGGGGGCTGGTCACATGATTAGTTCTCCCTATATATATCCAAGCACTGCACTTGAGCTTGGTTGTTTTGGTGCTTGCCCCAGTCTCCTAGCATCCTGATCATGGTTCCTGATCCTGGATCTTGTTTCTGGTTTCTGATTCCCAGTAAAATTGTCTTGGTTTCTGACCCTTGGCTTTGACCCTGACCTCGCTTCTTGACCTCTGGCATCCTGCTCCCAATTCGTAGATTTTCTGGCTTCTGACTTTAGCTTGACTCTTGACCACTCTTTTGCATCCAGCCCTGACCATTGGACCACCTGAAACCACTTCCTGTCTTCTGCTTTCTGGCGTAATCACTTCCTTTGAAAATAAAGGCACCCATGCTTTCATAGGTCATAGGTTTTCACAGTGTGTGTGAGAATTGGCATGCATATTATTTGCTTCGATTAAGGCCTGCCTCTTCCTGTTCCGATTATATACCTCTGAATGCTGAGGTTTGTTGTGTATGCACTCCATTCTAAAAGAAAGAGTGGGATTGTAAGTGGGTATATATATAAAGGGTATAAATACACAAGCCCTCAAGATGGTGAGCATCATACCCAACTGGATCATGAGGCAGAAATTATTCAAATGCAACAATAGAGTGAAAAAAAAATGTGTTCATATAAAACAATGTAGCAGGTATTTTACCCATTCATTGCCAGTTTTATCTGTGTCTGTATGTATACCACTCACCGCTCTGGTACAATTAACCCTCAGACACTTACCAACTAATAACTTGCTCACTGAATGAATAATGTTTTCCCTTTACATTTATTCTGGAATAAATGCCTGGGTGTTTTTCTCCAATGTATTCCGATTGTTAACATGACATATTGAACTGTGCTGCATAAATTGACTTGGCGGTTAGAATACAAAAAAGCCAGAAGGGAGCCTCCTGTAATGATGAATTTGAATTGCATTATAAAATAGATGCCAGCAGGTATTAAAAGCTCACAAACAGCAGGATCCAAATATGCTACTACAGGGCATTTATTTATCAAGAGATAAGGAGTGACTCACATTCTGAAGTCATGTTGCTGTTTCGTTTTGTTTTTTTCCCATGCTTTATTTTGTCAGGTTTTAGGTTCACATATTTATATACTACCGTTACCATAGTTACAGAACATAAAACATTTAAAAATTGGTGGGTTGTGTCTCAAACCTGGGGCCAAACAGGGACCTTTCTAGTGATACCTGTAAGGTTTATCCCTGGAAAAGATGGAAGGAGGCAGGCTGCTCTGGACTCTTGGAGAAAGGTGTAAAGCTGTCTGTTGGCGAACACAGAGGAATTTGCTGGCATGATGTTGATGGTTAAATAAAGCTGTGGCCATTGCCCTTACCCAACTTAATAAGGTCTGGTGTTCTATTTGGGGCAACGGGGGAATAAGGTTATATGGGTCAGAAGTTATGAATATATGTATAATATGCATTCAAAGGTTTATTAACATTACTTCTATTGCTCAGCAAACCTCTTCTAAACTCATTAGTGAGTACTACTTCCAGTGGCGTTCCAGTGGGAGAGTGCTCCCTCGCGCGCCCGCAGGACCGCCCCCCGGGCACCCCCACTGGACAGACAGACAGCCAGACTGCCCGGTGACCGGCCGCCCAGCAGCACCACTGGACCCCAGGGAATTCCCTCAGCTCTCCCAAAGGTAAAGAGGCTGGGGGATTACATTTTAAAGAAACATGTGTGTGTGTGTGTGTGTGTGTTAGAGTGTGTGTTAGTTTTTGTGTCAGTGTGTGTGTTACTGTGTGTGTGTCTGCTAGTGAGTGTCAGTGAGTGTGTTACTTTTTGTGTGTGTGTTAGTTTGTGTGTGTCTGTTATTGAGTGTGTGTCTGCTAGTGAGTGTCAGTGAGTGTGTTAGTTTTGTGTGTGTGTGTGTTAGTTTGTGCGTGTCTTTTATTGAGTGTGTGTCTGCTAGTGAGTGTCAGTGTGTGTGTTGGTTTGTGTGTCAGTGAGTGTGTTACTGAGTGTGTTAGTTTGTGTGTGTCTGTTAGTGAGTCTGTTTGATGTCTGTTAGTGAGTGTGTGTTTGTCAGTGAGAGTGTATGTTTTGTAAGTGAGTGTGTATGTGTCTGTCTGTCAGTGAGTGTGTATGTATGTATGTCGCTGAGTGTGTCACTGTCCCTTCAGCACTTACCTTTCTCCAGTGCCGGACTTTCTTGGCGCTGGGGATCCCTCCGCCCTGATCCACCTCTCAGCTCCGAATGCGCAGGCACGGCAAGAGCCGCGCGCGCATTCAAACCGCCCATAGGAAAGCATTACTCAATGCTTTCCTATGAACGTCCAGCGTCTTCTCACTGTGATTTTCACAGTGAGAATCGCGGAAGCGCCTCTAGCGGCTGTCAGTGAGACAGCCACTAGAGGCTGGATTAACCCTCAGTGAAACATAGCAGTTTCAGGGCTGTCACTTTTTATTTCTCATAAAATCAAAAGCTGATCACTGATCATGGTATGTATAACTGCTGTAACCCATACTACCAAACTCTGAGAGTCATACGACTGAGGCTGGCGTGGGCTCACTCACTCCAAAGGCGACCCACTCTGTTTTGGGTCTGGCTATAGAGAAGAGCTGAAGAGCTCTGCGACCAGACAAATCGCGAGGAAGTAGTACTGACTATTGCTCCCTCAAAATGCCTTGCACAATAAAGCTGTCGGGCAAAGGCACCACTGGGTGCCTGGCCAGCTTTGGAGACACCCATGAGAGCACCAATCAGATATATGGATTACCCCTATAAATGAGGAACTCTGAAGGGAGGGAACTTAGGCTGCATATTGTGGGAGTTAATTGTGGCGGAACCAGCCTCGCCACTGGGCATTGGAGAAGACTGATTGAGACTGCTGAGGTTTGCTACCAACTAGGTGGATTTGGCTATGGAGCTTATCTAGTGCCCTCTGTTGGTAGCAACAGCAATATGCACTACCTGAATAGCAAGACTGGTTCATTTGCATATATGGGTAGATTTGCATATTGCTAATTCTGCAGGCACGTGAGATATTTTCTGTTAATTACTGTCTCCCCCACCCCTTTAAAAATATGCCATTGTGTTATAATAAGTCACTGTATGTTCCCTGCTATGATTTGACTGTTTGTAATTTTGAGTTTTCACAACAATGTTAATGTAATGACCATATCGTCTAGTACCAAGCAAAATAAAGTTTTAGACAGTTCTACTTCACCCTCAATTTGGAGTGCTGTCTCTTATTGGGGGAATCTGCTACAAGGTATTGCTATGCTCTGCATATTCCCTTGCTATAATCACTACTAAGTTCTTTTAAGAGCGTGTTCCTGTTTTGCTCTCTGAAGGAGTCTACGGTGGTTATGGTGTCTGCTGCAGTGCTTGGAGTCCTCAGGAAGCGCTAGGAGCATCCATCAACGGAGGTACCCAGTCGGGGTGCCAGGTGATCCATGACATTAATTATTTGTATTTCTTTTTTTTTTTATTCACCATTGATCAATGAGGAAGTCCAAATTCAGTGTAGAATCTTAACTCTTTATTCAGCTTTTATTTGTTGTAACATTTTCAAATAAATGAATATGCCACTGTGAGTCCTGGCATAATTGTTTCTGGTGTGGACAGTCTGAGATGTGATATCCATTAACCCCCCAGGATGTTTAGCGGAAGCACCTTGAAACACTTCCTTTACTATGAGGGACAGTGCAAGGATTTTTGTTTACATCAAAAAGCCTGCAGAGACATGCTATAGACACCAGAACCACTACATTAAGCTGCAGTGGTTCTGGGGTCTATAGTGTCCCTTTAATGTGAGGTAAATTAGAGATTAGTGCCACGAAAAATATACTAGATTGCCTACTTACAACCATACGAGGATGATGATGGGCTGTGGCTGCAGTCTGGCTCCACTGGTCTGGTGTAGAACAGGCTCTCTGGCAGCTGTTTGTAACTGTGGTCACAAAAGTCAATGTTCTGGGGGAACGTGAAGCAGCCCCATTTTTTTGGGCCCCTTGCACAGCTCAAGGCCTGGGCTCCCAGGGCCTGATGGTGAGTATGCCCATAAGGCCCACCTATAAGTCCACCTACATGTTCCACCCATGTGTTACATGTTAGTGTAGAGGATCTAAAGTGTGTGCTTATGGAATGTAGTGTATAGGGATATCAGTTTGTGTAGGTGATGCAGTGTGTGTGTGTTTGTGTCTAGTGGATGCAGTGTGTTTTTGTGTAAGGGATAGAAAGCAGTGTGTGTTTTTGTGTAAGGGATGTATTGTGTTATTCTGGTTGTCTTTAAGGGATGCATTGTGTAAATCTGTGTTTGTATGTGTAAGGGGTAAGGAGTGCATCGAGTGTGTGAGTAAGAGATGCATTGTGTGTTTGTGTGTTTGTGTGTGTGTGTGTGTGTGTATGTGTGTAAGGGATGCATTGTGTGTTCTATGTATGTGTGCAAGGGATGCATTGTCTTTGTGTGTAATGGGTGTACTGTATGTTTGTGTGTAAGGGAAGCATTGTGTGTTTATGTGTGTGTAGTAATGCATTGTTTTTTTCTGTGTATGTATAGAGAAGCATTATGTGTGTAGTGTGAAAGAGAGAGTTTGTAGGGTAGGATAGGGGCTGAGTCCTTCCAGCCCCTTTGTGCTTCTTTCCCCCCCCCCCTTCCTCAGCCTCTTTCCCCTCTTGTCTCTTACTGCTCTCCCCTCCCCACTGTCCCTTAGTGATCTCCCCTGTCCCTTAGTGATCTCCCTGCCCCCTTTCCCATAGTGCTCTCCCCTCCTGTCTCCTAGTGCTCTCTCTCCTACCCTCCCCCCATGCCTTGGAGTTCCACCTATCCCTTAGTGCTCTCTCCTACCGTTCTCCCCCATAGATCTCTCCATTGCCCCTTAGTGGTCTCTCCTCTCCTCCCCAGCCCCTTAGTGGTCTTTCCCCCCCATTAGTGGTCTCTCCTCCCCCCTTCCATTAGTCGTCTCTCCTCTCCCCCCTTTCCATTAGTGGTGTCTCCTCTCCACCCCTCCTTCCCTAGTGGTCTCTCCCTCACCCACCCTTATTGGTCTCTCCTCTCCCCTCACCCTTAGTGGTCTCTCCTCACCCTCCCCTTAGTGGTCACCTCCCCCTCTCCTTAGTAGTCTCTCCCTCCTGCCTCCCTTAGTGGTCTCTCCTCACAACCCCCCCTTAGTGGTCTCTCCTCATCCCCCCACCTCCCCTTAGTGGTCTCTCCTCAACCCCCCCCCTCCCATAGATGTCTCTCCTCCACCCCCTCTCCCTCCATGGTGGTCCCTTCCCCCACCTCCCCAGTGCTCTCTCCCCCCTTTCTCCTCACTCCCCCCTTTCTCCTCACTCCCCATCTACTACCTTGTGTAGCGTGGCCGAGCTCCAGTCCAGTTCGCAGTACAGGAGTTTCCGGTCCGCGGTACAGTAAGCACTTCCTGTCCGTCCAGTACAGGAAACGGATGCTCCTGTACCGCGGACCGGAGCTCGGCTGTATGCTTCCCTCTTGCTGATCCCTCATATTTTGCCCCTCAGGACCAGTGCGCCGGCATGGGCAGTGCTGCAGCCGCTGGCCCTGTTTACTATTACATCTTGTGAGTATATTTTTAAAAGTGCAGTTCAAATATTTTCATTTGTACTACACTATATTATTATCTTTCTCTGTAGATCCAGGACCGTCTTTAACGCTGGGCAAACTTCCCCGGGCCCAGTTCCTCCTGGGGGGGCCAAGGAAGCTGTACCGTGGGCCTTGCTGCCCTTAACAATGTATTTTTTTTCCACCGATGCAGCCTGCACTCTAAGGTGACCCACGCACTTAGGCAGCAGGGTCTCGGTCGGGCACGGTGGCCCCTTGTTTTTCAGCAGCATTGGAGGAAGTGACAGCCACAAGTCACTGTCTTCCATAAAGAGAGGAGCTGCACGGGAGGGGGCAGGAGTAGCCATGTGGAAGCCATGTGGGAGTGAAGATGGGGAATCCAGAGAAGCCACACTCCAGCAAAAAGGTAGGAAACTGGAGGCTGGGTTTAAAAATTTAACTTTTACATATGTGTCAGTATGTATGTGTAGTATATCTGCCTGTGTGTGTATGTGTGTGTGTGTGTCAGTATGTCTCTCAGTGTTTGTATCTGTGTGTGTCAGTGTATCTGTCAGTGCATGTGTCAGTATTTCTGTCAGTGTATGATTGTCACGGTTCTCACCTGATAGACAGACGGCAAGACGTGGTCGCTCTTGGAGTTCCCAACAGGGGACTTGAACCGGGGATCTTCTCAGTCCCGGTCCTGCTTTCTACCTCTGAGCCACAGCAGCTATTTACAGTGAAGACTGATTCCAGTCCTGTTCATCCTGACATGGCTACTACTCTGGGGGCTGCACCTTGACTTGGCTGTGTTTCACCTGACTCTGATCAGTCATCAGCAGGGTATATAAACCCAGCCTCGCCCTGTGCTCAGTGTCAAGTCTTTGATCCTGTTTGTTCCAGTGTTCCTGTTTCATCGCTTCGCATTATTGACCCCGGCTTCCTGACTCGTTTATTCTGACTTCTGGCATCCCTTGACTTCGGCTACTCCTCGTTGTTCCTGTCCTCTGGCATCCTTTGACCTCGGCTATCCCTCGACCATCCTGCTGGTTCAGTCCTTGCCTGTCCTGCGTATTGGTACTGCATCCTGCACAGCCCCCGTGCACAGACCCACAGGCCAGGTGAATTCTTACCTGACCACCTCGGCCTGTGGCTATCTGCAAGGGTGAGCATCATATCTGCGCTACAGACTCCCAACTCGGGTAAGACCCTGACAATGATAATGTATGTAAATGTAAATTTGACATATTTTACGTGTGTCAGTATGTTTGTCTGTGTGTCAGTATATCTGCCTGTGTGTGTGTGTGTGTGTGTGTGTGTCAGTATGTCTCTGTGTGTGTGTGTATATGTGTGTCAGTATGTCTCTGTGTGTATGTCAGTAAATCTGTCAGTGTATGAGAATGTATGTGTGTCAGTATGTCTGTTAGTGTATATGCTTGTGTCTGTGTGTCAGTGTGTGTTTCAGTGTATGTGTCAGAATGTCTGCCATCAGTGTGGGAGGGAGGGAGGGAGGAGGAGGCAGTGAGTTTGGGTACCCCAGGGAAGCCACCCTCTAGCAAAAGATAGGAAGCTAGAGGGTAGGTTAAAAATGTAAATTTGACATATTTTACGTGTGTCAGTATGTTTGTCTGTGTGTGTCAGTATATCTGCCTGTGTGTGTGTCAGTATGTCTGTGTGTGTGTGTGTGTGTGTATCTGTTTGTCAGTATGTCTGTCAGTGTATGTATCTGTGTGTATGTCAGTATATCTGTCAGTGTATGAGAATGTATGTGTGTGTCAGTATATCTGTCAGTGAATATTCTTGTGTGTGTCAGTATGTCTGTCAGTATGTGTTTCAGTATGTCTGTCAGTGTATGTGCCTGTGTGTCAGTATGTCTGTGTGTCAGTATGCCTATAAGTTTATGTATCTGTGTGTGTCAGTATGCCTGTCAGGGTGTGTGTCACTATGTCTGCCAATGTATGTATTTGTGTGTGTCAGTATGTCTGTCAGTTTATGTGTCTGTGTATTTATATGTTGCCAGTGTGTGTATCTGTGTGCGTGTCTGTATGCACTCAGTGTGTGTATCTGTGTATCTGCATGTGTCAGTGTGTATACTTGTGTGTCTGAGCACCAACATTAAATACAAATACACCCCTCCATTTAAGCTTCAACATTACATACAAACACATTCTTGCATTGAAACATGAACGCTTCATACAAACACACCTCTGTGTTAAACATCAAAATTATACATACACACACACCTCTACATTCAAAAACACTACACATAAATGCACACTTGTATTTAAACTCCAACACCACATACAAACAAATTCACACAAACATACTCAATACAAAAACATGCTTTAATTCAAACAAACACGGCTCAGTGCTAAATACAACCCTGCAAGCATGGGAAATTGGGAGAGCCCCAGCTGTCAAAGCATTGTTAGAGTTACACGACAGATAGGGTTCTTCCTTTTGTCCAACCTTGCAATTGGGGAACCCAATACAATGCTTTCACCAGGGCTATTTCTGCTTTAGAACTGCCACTGCTTTGGATGGAGGGCGTGATTGAATGCCAGGGAGTGGAAGGGGGGCAGGATCCAGGGGTCCAAAGCAAATGCAATCCAATCCAATCAATATTAAAGATGGCCCTGTGTAGATCCACAGCCGTATCTCACGTACTGCGTATATTGGTTGTTTCTAAGGAAGGCCCCGTAAAAAGACCCCCTGGGAAAGCTACGTATATCAAGATAAGTTATTTGTAATTGTACTGCACTAGGCACTTTATGGTGAGGGTGTGGAATGTGTACATATGATAGATAAACAGACAAATATGTAATTCTAACTGTTTATGTAGTGCTAATTTAAAAATACAAAAATGCAGAGATGTATTATTAGTTTTGTATTTTAATTCACTAGAACTATTAAAACCAATATAATTTGAATAATCAAACTGACTTCCTGTCAAAAGAAATGCTTGAAAAGGAAGGTCAAATAATCCACAATAAAGCACTGGTAGGTTTAATGCCATATGAAGAATGACATTTTATATGGCTAGTCAAGTATGCATGAGTGCAACAAAATATAATTGAAATCTCAAAAGACCAGTCCCTGCCAAATGCAATATCCACATATAAATAAAAATGAAAAGCCTTTGAGACCTCTATTGTTCTATACTACAGTAAATCTGAATCTTCTTGGTAAAGGAAAGCAAATTCAAATTCCTACTGATATTAAACGTTTGAAGAATGATGAGGTTAAGGAAATGGTTTTTTTCTGCATTTTCTCTGGATTCTGAAGCAAAAATCTTTGGAACAGACTGTGCAACCAGATGACTAGGGTGTGCCTGGCTTCCACTTTTTGTCTTTGAAATACTGCATTATCATTGCACAGATTACATGCACTACTGATGTAGAAATCACAGACAAGCAGAGGACAAACAAATTTTCTTAGTAACTTTGCAGACATGGGCGTCCGCAGGGGGGGGCAAGTGGGGGCTCTTGCCCCCCCCCTGGATTTTTCAGCTTTGGTTTCAGTGTGAGAATACACTGCAATACCGGCGCCGGCCAGTGAATGTTAAACGGCAGGAAGCTACAGCTTATCCCTGCCTCTAAGTCATGACTGAAACCGCAGGGGAGCAGCACAGAGGCAGCCTACAGATCAGGTAAGTGAGGGATGGGGGGCACTATTACCCCCTCACCACCCTCACTATTACCCCCCTCATCGCCCTCAGCATTACCCCCCCTACCTCAGCATCATCCCCCCTCATCAACCTCAGCATCCCCCCTCAGCATCACCACCCTCAGCATCACCCCCCCTCCACCCACAGCATTACCCCCCTCACCATCACCCCCTTCCTCAGCATCACCCCTTCACTATCACCTCTCTGACCACCCTCAGCATTACCACCCTCAGCATTACCCCCTCCCTCAGCATCACCCCACTCACCATCACTCCCTCCCTCAGCATCACCCCCTCTCACCACCCACAGCATTACCCCCATCACTCCCTCCCTCAGCAGCATTAGCCCCTCCGTCACCATCGCCCCCTCCCTCAGCATTACGCCCTCTCACCATCACCCGCCTCTCCCTCTCACCATCACCCGCCTCTCCCTCTCACCATCACCCCCCTCTTTAAGCAGCTACCCCATACACATAGGGTACCAGACAAAAACGCAAACATGCTCACAGAGACATACATTCACACACACACACACACACACACACAAGGATACTCTCTGTCAGACACATACACAGGTAAACTGTGCATCAATGTGTATATGTGACAGTGTGCATGTATTGCAACTCTATTTTTTTCACTTTTTTTGTTAGTGCAGCCACATGTTTGAGTTTCGCCTAAGGCCTCATAAAGTCTGCAGAAGGAGCCTCAGAAGAAAAGGAACACTGTGTAAAATGAAGGAGAAGAAAATGAGATTGGAGCACTTCATTCTGGACACCAAATCACAAGGCTTCGGTACCTGGGTCTGGCAGGAAACTTTGGACCTTCTCATCTCCCCAAGTAAAAAAAACATATCAGTGTTAATGTGTTCATTTTAATTTACTGAGTGTCAGGAAACACAGAGGGCCGCTGGTTAGGGGTGCCGCTGATTGACTAGAGTGTCAGCTGCCACTCTAAGCCAATCAGTAGCTCCCCATTCATGAAAGCGTAAAACATTTTTATGAATCGGGAACTAGCGATTGGCTTAGAGCGTCAGCTGACCACTCTAGCCCATCAGCGGCATCCATGCCTGACGTCAATCTGCACTTCCTGACACTCCGTTTAAGAAGCTGAATACCACTGAGGTTTCACCCCTTAAAGGAAAGAGAGTGCCCAGGGGCCTCCTTGCATCATAGCATTTTCATTTAGTTGAAGTTGTTATGGTGACCAGAATGTTCCTTTAATTTGATTAAACATGTATTCCTGACACCATAGTTGTAAAAAAGATATTCACCCTGGCTTTATGTGAAAATGACTATGCTCCTTCCCTTTCATGACACTTTCAAAAAGGGGCCAAGCATGGATGTCATTACAATTATGACCCCCCCCCCTGGAAAAATTCCTGCGGACGCCCATGTTTGCAGATAATGGCAATTACAGTATTAGAGCAGCCTTTAGAATTCCATTGAGTAATATTTTTTTTTAACCCCTTTGAGGGGAAGAGTGTATGGAATGCTATTCTCGCCTACCTAGCACTGAATGGCTTAATATAAGCTTAAAGAAAAGTAGTAACTCATGATTTCAGACTTGCTAAAGCCAGCAATGCTGCTCTTAAAGTAAGCATGTCAAACTTAAAGACTAAGACGGGCTAAATAAACAAGGTTTACGTTTATGTGGGCAAAGAGCAAATTTATTTTAAGGGGACGTGCATTTGCATATAACCAATGTTCCAGTCAAACTACCTTGACATATTAAGAAAAGTTTGCTAATGGGACTGAAATGGTGAATGAATGCTGTTGCACAGCTGTAAAAAAACAAATTATGTTATCTTGTTGATTTTGAAGTCCTATGAGTTTGTTCTTCACTTAAAGATCTCAGCCAATCCAATGTTTTCCCATAGGAAAGTATTGGGAGAAGTGGCGTACTAAGCATACAGTATTAATGTAAAAACATGACTGACTAGGCACAAACATGTATGAATTTATGAATATACCAGCTACAGGATTTAGAATTAAAATGATTTACACAGTGCCCCTGATAGAACTGTTAAATATGATCCTGAGCATGTTTCTGTGACTGCATTGCTACGTTATAGTTATTCTCTATATTTTTAATAATTTAGTCTAATCTTTTTAACAAAAAAAAAAAAAAAGAAAGAATGAAGACAGCCTAGTCTCGGCAGAGCTCAGACATGTCTGAAGTTAAGGCCAATTGATGAAGTAATAAAGGATAGGGAAAGAAAGAAGACATGAAAGCTTTATAGCATCATTTTCCTTGATGTCTGAAAGAATTTTTTATAGTCCAAACGTGTCTTATTTCTTTATACATGTGCTTAGTCATGAACTAAACGATAGAAAGAAACTTGGATGATGGATTATCAGAAATGCAAAGTGATTGGAAATATTAATGTAAGGCTAAGGATGACTGGGTAACAAATGATACATTTACCACATTTGATGTGTAGGGGGGGATGCAGAATTTTTATGTGTAGAAGCTGTATGAACTTTGTGAAATAGGTGCAGGGTTTTTATGTGTAGGGGGTGTATAAACGTTATGTGATGGGGTGCAGGGTTTTTGTATGAAGGGGGGGTATGAATTTGATGTGTAGGGTGGGTGGGAGGAGGATGCCAATCACAGGGTCTGCCACAGGTGCCAAATGCTCTAGGTATGCCCCTGATTGGGAGGCTATTGTGCATGTGTAGCACAAAGCTGCGCGGCCAATCAGCATCTCCATTGGGAGCGTTCAGCGCCTCCATGCACACCCAATCTAAAACACTGCCCCTCCTCCATTCTAATACACTGCCCACAAATCCAATACATTGCCCCCAAATTCAATACACTTACCCCTCCCTCCACCCAATCTAATACACTACCCCTTAAGCTAATACACTGCCCCTCCTCCCTCAACTTTTATTGAATACACTGCCTTTTCCCCAAATTAACACATTGTCCTCCTCCCTCCACTCTTATACAATGCCCCCTCCACCCAATCTAGTACATTGCCCCTTAATCTAATACACTGCCCCTATCCCTCCACTCTAATAAACTGCCCTCTCCACCCAATTTAATACACTGCCACTTAATCTAATACACGGCCCCCTCCTTCTACTCTAACTGAATATACTGTCCCCAATCTCACCACTCTTATTTAATACACTCCCCCTCCCTCCCCAATTTAATACACTGCCTCCCCTCCTACCACTTTTATACACTGCCCCCTTTCAAGACTCTAATAAACTGCCCCCTCCTTCACCCAATTTAATACACTGCTTTCCTCCCTCCCCCAAATAAATACACTGCCCCCCCAAATAAACACACTGCACCCCCTCCCCAATTTAACACACTAAAAAAGGAAGGTTCCCCAAGCCTCTCTTCCCGTACCTTAAGATGAGCCACCCGTCCTCCAGTTCCAGCCCTGCTCTTTGCTCAAGCAGGCTCCTCTGACACTGTGAGCAGGAGGGAAGGGGGAGTGGCTGGCCTGCTCTGCAGACAGACAGACACTCTGTGTTTTTGCAGTCGCAGGAGGGAAGACTAGAATCAGTTGCAGCTACAACACAAAGTGGCCATAGGAAAGGTGGGCCCCAAAGATAATCATTGACATGCTTGTCTTAAAAGGACACTATAGTCACTAGAACAACTACAGTTTAATGTAGTTGTTCTGTTGTCTATAGCCGGTCCCTGCATGCATTTTGATATAAACACTGCCTTTTCAGAGAAAAAAAAAGGGTTACTTTACTACTTAGTAACACCTCCAGTGGCAGTCACTTAGATGGCCACAACAGTGCTTCCCAGGTCAGTGCTGCACATTGTGTAGCACTGATGTTCAGTGTATCCACACTCTGCATGGGGACACTGAATGCTCACCATGTTGATTCATTGATTCAATGCATCTCTGTGAGGAGATGCTGATTGCACAGCATGCTGTTTTGCTGAACATGTGCAATGGCCTACCAATGCATTCCCATGGGAAAGCATTAAATTGATTGAGATTATCAAATGTAATGATCTTAGCCATGAAGGTGGAGCAGGGGCATGGCCATCTGCTGTGTGACTGGCGTGGCTCTGTAAAAAAGGTGAGTAAAACCACCTTTTCAAAATATAGAGAAAGGGGATCATGTAACTCAATAGTCAGATACCTTAGATACAGCCCGATAGCTGAAAAACTTGAAAATACCCTACCATAGTCCCATGCAGCTACGCAATAGTAAGTGATAGTGCAGTGAGAGGATACTCTCACCCCTCCTCCAACCTGTCATTCAGGGTGAGCCACCCCACAGTCCCCTAACTATTCAACTGCATGCAAGTTATGTTATGGCTTTCTTTGTTATTTCTATTTAAAGTTTATTATATGCTTTAGGTTTGTCTAAACATAAAGGCAATACTATTTGTAGTAGATGTGATGGGGAGCCGTGCCTGGTGCACCTTGTGTTAAAAGTCAAACTGTTCTAAAAAGGTGTGACTACTTACAATTAAGGGGCACCAGCGCACTCCTGGCACTATAGGGGGCTTCAGTGACTATGGTGCTCAGGGTGTTCCTTTAAGGCTGACATCTGCACCAGATGAGAAAATCCTAATTTGATTGAGCAATAGACTGCCCAGTAATTTTTCTTTATTAAATCTGTCTGCGGTTCTCCATCTTTTCCTGTCTCCTTGGACCTCTTTGCCATCCTACTATATTTTTACATGACACTTAAACATGAGTCACTCATACTCAGTTCCCCAGTTATTAATCCAGCTTTTTGTCTTTGCTCTCAAGTGTTCTCTAATTCACTCCTCTAAACTATATCTCAAATTCACACCATGTGCTCTCATCTATGACCATCCACTCCTAAACCCTGTCATTTAGGCTGACAAAAGTGATGTAAAATGTAACTAATGTATCTGGCTTTTTATATAGAATTTTGATTATCAGTTAGTGATGTAGATTAAACATAACAGGTAACTTTTGAACTTCAATATTCAACTGGTGCTTTCCTTCAACTTTCCTCTCATGAAAATTAGGCTTGCATAATATTTTTTGGCATGAGGTTTCCACCAAAACTTTATTTATATGTACAAAGTGCCAAGTGTTCAAACCACAAGCTAGTAAATCATTTTGGTTTTATATGTGACTTATTAGTATGACTAATTTCATGAGCTATACTGGTTTTAATGTCAATTACTGTCGACCACTTTTTGGTGCCGCATTCCCTTCAACATATAGAAACATGAAGCTACAAAAGAATTATTTTCTCACATTAGAGGTAATTATTCAGTTACAGCAGATGTTGTTGATCTCACTTGTACAAAATTGCTTCTATTATATACTTTGACTTTCCTGTTCTATTTACTGTATTCTATAATGTTCATGGAATGTTCATGACCCATCAGAGTTCACACAACTGAAATCTACTTATGGTAAAAGAATAAGGATGCACCCACTCACAAGTATGATTAGGAAGGATGGAAATAAAACCTCTTCCAGTACCAGCAAGAATATGAAGAAAAAATGTTATTAGAATACCAAGAATACTACAAAAATCAGAGTTGATTTTTCTTTTTTACTTTTAACCCCTTGCTCCATGTAATAATGTCTTTAATGCATCATGACAGTAAAGAACATTATAGCATTTTAACACCAGCAGGCCAGGTCCCAAATGGCAATGGAGAGAACAAGGTAAAAAAACAATTGCCTTTGTTGGCTGGAGCCACAATTACAGGTCCCATGCTGACCAGGAAGCTTTTATAAAATACTTAAATAGGAGCTGTCGCGGGGCGTGGCCTGACACCGCATGGAAGCAGTAGCATAACCCGAGAGCTCCGCCACTACGTGGACTAAAACAGCGAGAATTTCAGCAATTTTAATACAGCAACACACCCATGAGCTATCGAGGACACGGGGGAAAAGATGTCCAACAATTCGGCCAAAAAACTAAAACAGAAAACGCTGCATTCTCACTTAACAATGGGGAATAACGGCAACCAAGATGGCGCAGACGGATCGAACTTTACAGCTCCGGACCGTGATAATGGAGAGAGCCAAGAACTTCCTGACACCACCAGTACTCAACCGGCCACGGATGCATCGGTGAGTAGCATGTTAAACTCACTACAAACAAGCCTCCAGTCCGATTTCTCTAAAATGGCGGTGGACATCAGGGCAGATATCCAGACCCTGGGAGATAGGATAGCAACACATAATTAAGTAGACCCTTGGAGAATAACACACCCCGATGAAACAGATTACACTTGTCATACAGCAGTACACAACAGTTACTCCAGAATCGACAGATTCCTAATTAGGACTACCTCCCTCACAAAAGTACTGGATATGGGCATTGGCGACATTTCGTGGTCTGACCACGCTCCCATCACACTAACACACAAAGATAGATTTCCTACTAATGGCCAAACCTCTTGCTCAAAAATCCGCACATAGTCAAACAAATCACACTAGACCTGCAGAATTACTTTGCAGACAATGACAATCTGGATATAGACCTAGATTACATTTGGCTAGCGCACAAAGCAGTTATTAGAGGCAGCTTCATTAAGCACACTAGCCACGCTAGAAGAACCCATCAAGCACAATATTTAGCCCTCATCAATGAGATCAAAAATATCACACACAGGAACAAACACTCGCCCACTTCAGAAATACAACAAAATCTATTAAATTTACATACCCAACTGCGAGATATGGAACTGGCTAAAACTACCTACCTCTTACATAAATCAAAACACAAATTCTTCGCAGCAGGGAACAAAGCTGGAGCTAAACTGGCAGCGCAACTAAAACAAAAAACAATCGCCTCTAGTATTGCCTACCTCAAAAATGGGAAAGGTCAAATAATCATTGACCCCGGGGAAATTGTCAACACATTTGCAGAGTACGATCATAAATTGTACAACCTGCGTGAAGACGAGTGCTACCACTGTCCCGACTACAGCAGACAGACGAATTCCTAGCAGACCTACACTTGCCTTCATTGACCCCAACCGCAATACAGTCCCTACGACAACCCATATCCCTAGAGGAGATCACATTAGCAATCGCAGACCTACCCACTAACAAATCCCCTGGACCAGACGGCCTCACAAATACTTATTACAAATTATTTGTAAATACCCTCTCTCCACACCTATTAAAGTTGTACAGACAGTGCAATGAACAGGGGGCTCTGCCAGCAGAAATACTCATGGCCCATATTTCCACCCTCCCCAAGCCTGGGAAACCACCAACACTATGTAAAAATTTCAGACCTATATCCCTACTGGGGATGCTAAACTATATGCCAAAATACTCAGCAATAGAATACCCCACTCCTCAGACAATTAGTGCACAATGATCAGTCGGGGTTTGTCCGGGGCCGACAGGGCTCGGATAATACTCGACGAATCCTGAATATACTGGCACATATGGAGAAAGACAGAACCGAGGGCCTTCTCTTAGCACTAGATGCAGAAAGGCCTTTGACCGCCTCAACTGGACATACATGTCAAGGGTCTTGGAGACTTATGGATTCCCACCCGAAATGGTTAGAGGGATAGAGGCACTATATAGCGCCCCAGCTGCCAAAGTCTCAACTGGAGGGTTCACCTCCGACAAATTCCATATCACATATGGGACACACCAAGTCTGCCCTTTGTCCCCCCTCCTATACATCCTATCACTGGAGCCATTGGCACTTAAAATTCATACAAATCCCAAGATCAAAGGAATACAAATGTTAGGCCAGGAACACAAATTGGCGTTGTTTGCCGATGATGTTTTGGTATCGCCGGCGGACCCGGAGGAATCCTTAAAGAGTTTGACCTACTTTCTCACTATAAACTCAACCAAGATAAGACTCAGGCATGAACAGTTAACTTGCCATAAGAACTCAAAACACTATTAAAACACCAATATCAATTTGACTGGAGATCCTCATTTCTTACATATTTAGGAGTTAAAATTGCAACATCCATCGTCGCGATCATCAAATTCAACTACCTACCACTACCGCACATGTGTAAGGCAGAAACCCTGAAGTGGAAACACACACATCTTTCCTGGCTAGGAAGGATTAACGCTTTTAAAATGTCCATACTACCCAAGATTCTGTACGTTTTCTGTATGCCCCCCCTTAAGATAACACAACCCCTCCTCAAAACACTACAACATACGTGCAACACCTTTATTTGGGACAATAAAAAAAGCAGAATTCCTAGCAAACGTTTATACACACAGGTCAAACAGGGAGGAGTGGGGCTCCCAAATATCAACCAGTACTATAAGGCATCGGCATTAGCAGCTGGAATACTCCTACATTCTCCTAACGGAGACCTAAACTGGGTAGATATGGAAGACGCACAACTACCAGAACTCAACATTGTTGATTTCCTATGGACACCCAAACACCTAAGAACCCCTTAATTGAACCTGTTTCCCACCATAACCTTCATGCTTAGCGTATGGGACACATTTAGGAACACATTAGGTTGCAAAACCTCCTTCCACACCCAGGCACCCCTGGCATCCTTAGGCTCCACGACCCAGAACCTACCACTAGCAAAGTGGGCTAAAGCAGGAATCACCCATATCCATCAACTAATAGACAATAGGGACGTAATACCATTTGCAGAAATACAGACCCAATGGCACCTGCCAACTAGGGAAATATTCACGTATCTCAGACAGGAACCATATTGACTCATGTGCACAAACACCACACCACACAAGAAAAATCGGTACCAGCTGAAAGGATTCTGGATAGATGCTGGGCCACACCGGGTAAACCAAAAGCCATTTCCCTATGCTACAGAATGTGGGAAAACGCGATACCACAGTAGAACCCACTTTGTAGGGAAAAATGGGGGGAAGATTGTTCCCTTCAGTTTTCAAACGAGGATTGGGTGAAAGCCCTCAACGACTTATCTAAACTCACTAGATGCTACACGCACATAGAAGCCCATAGAAAACTACTCTACAGATGGTATATGACACCACAAAGGCTGCATAAGATATACCCTGGTGTACTACCAACATGTTGGAGATACTCCACAGCAACTGGATCATTTCTACACATATGGTGGACCTGCCCAAGGATTCAGCACCTCTGGATAGAGGCCCGGAAAACGTTGGAATTATTGGGCATAGCAAACCTACTACCAAGCTGGCAAACATATCTCATGCTCCGGTTTCCCACTGATCTCGCTAGAGAACACAGACATGTATGCGTCCTTACACTTCTAGCAGCTAGGAATCTCCTAGCATTAAATTGGAAATCGCACATATGCCCCTCAAAGTCACAACTATGGGACAAGATCCAACAATACCATATTTATGAAAGCATGACGATGAACCATAGTGTAGAAACACAGCAATTCCAATCTATATGAAAACAATGGAACAACCTGTACACGAAGGTTACACATACACAAAGTAAACCCTAAGGGAATTTAAGATTAGTACAGGGAAAGTAATGACAGTTCACACTCCGTGACACAGACCGGCCCCCTCACCTACTAGCTCTTACCCCAAACAACCCAACTCAGGACACCACACTACAAGTAGGTTACCGAGAAAGAGATAAAGAATGCCGCACAACCTCACTTATCCATGTATTATGTGTAACAATGCGATAACTAAGGTCTACCTTCAATTACCTCACGCTTACACACTATGTACTACCAAAATGTCTGAAATATTACAACTGTTACCCCTGTACCCCCTTTCTCTCTTCTGTACCCTATACACATAAAAAACAATAAAAAGTTATTTAAAAAAAAAAAAAAGGAGCTGTCGCACAGCATTGAAAAAGCATGGCTGAACTTCTGTATTTGGTCATATCTCTGTGACATAACTAATGTCATGGGGGGCTAACAGCTTGTACAAGGGTTATTGAGTGGGGGCAGCAATTGAGTCTCCTTAGTATACCTATTAGTGTTTGCTGGTGTTGTGATCTGCATGGAGACAGCATCTGTTCATTGTGTATGATCAAATACGCAGATACATCTGTGTGACCATCTGTTACAGAGTTTAATTCAATAGCAGAAAAGGAGAAACACTGTGGCAGGTTGCACCACACAATGGTAACACTAGGTAAAAACTAACTACTAACTGACTGTCCAGGGCCAGAATATTAAACCTCTTATTCAGCACATTGTCAAATTAACCACAAATCAGTGCAGATATTGAATCATCTGATTTAGCCAGCAATCAGAAAGCTAGCAATGTCAGTTTTCCTCACATCTCTGTTACTGTGAGCTTGAGAAAAAGGCACAAAGTAAACAGATAAATACTATAACATTTTTTTAAATATTTTTTTTATTATTGTTGCTTGTTAGTGATGAAGAAGATCAACAGTGCAATACTGATCGTTTTTATTTATTTTACACATTAAAAGCTATGCATAGGTATTTCAGCACTTGAAACTAAAACTGCCAAATGTAACATAATTTAGCCAAATTTGACCCTAACACAAATAATGGCAAATATATACATGTAGATAATTGTTGCACACAGGGGTGTAGCTAAAAAAAGATTTTATATATTGCAGAGCAACACATCAGGCTTTACAGTAATACCCTTACCCCCATACTTGACTTATTTAAATTGTTATGGGGAAGGAGTATCCTGGGCCCCTTCTTACATTAATGTGTTTAATGAAGCAGTTTTGGTATATAGATCATGGCCCTGTAGTCTCACTGCTCAATTCTCTGCCATTTTGGAGTTAAATCCCTTTGTTAATACAGCCCTAGCCACGCCTGCTTGTATGTGACTTGCAGAGCTTTCCTAAACACTTCCTGTAAAGAGACATCTAATGTTTATACTTCCTTTATTTCAAATACTAAAAAAGATAAACAAGCAAACAGGCGCTAAAATGCTAAAATCTGTGTTACAATAGATGTAAATCAATATGCAAATAAAAAGGTAAAGCAGCACCTTAAAGTGCACAAGCTCAAAACACACCCTATAGGTACATAGAAAAAAGAAAAAAGGTGAGCTGTACCTTTAAAATTTAAAGTGCAAACAAGTGCAAATCAAGTGTCAAAAGTGCAAAGAAGTGTATAAAATATGTAAACAACTTCAGCATACACAATATGTGCAAAAATTGCAAATATGTGCAAATATGTGCAAAAATGGTGATAAACAAATTCTTTCAAAAACAATACCCTCACAACATATTAGATAGAGCCTATGATGAAGTAAAGGAATTTGATCAAGATGAATTGGTTTTTAAATAAAGGAATAATAATAGTGGACAGGATAAACTAGACAAATTACCTTTGGTTCTGGATTATAATCACAATTTTAGAAAAATAAAATCTATTATCAATAAACATCGGCACCTTCTAAAAAAAGATAAAGAGTTATCGGCGATTATCCCAGACAAACCGTTCATTACATTTAGGGGTGCACCCAATTTAAAGCAAATCTTAACTTTTAATCACCCGAGGAAAGAAGTGCCTAAAATGTTTCTAAGTGGTAACAAAAAAGGCTTTTATTCATGCGGTAAATGTCTGGGGTGTAAATGCAGTAGAAACAGTACCTTAAAAGGAATAAGTAAATTTAGGAGTAAATATAATATGGAAGAGCACACCATTAAAGATTTTATCACTTGTTTTACAAAAAATATTATTTATGTTTTAATATGTCCGTGTGGGTTTCAATATGTGGGCAGGACCATCCGCCCCATACATAAAATAATCTATGAACACATTAACAATATTCGGAAAGGTCTTGACCACCATAGTGTATCTGCCCATTTTAAAAAATACTATAATAAAGACCCCAGTGGCCTTACATTTTTAGGCATACAAATAATAAGAAAATCCGGGCGAGGAGGTAATTTTATTCAAAACCTGGGGCAAGGGGAAATGAAATAGGTTCATACATTAGAAACCCTTGCACCTAAGGGTCTTAATATCGAATTTGATTTGTATAATTTTTTATATAATTTTTTTATATTTTTGTAATACTTTTAATATTTTTTATAGATTTTTTTATCTTTTAAATTTTTTTGGTTTCTTGGCACTATTTTTATGTAACTTCCAGTGATTTTAGTGGTTCTACATTAGGTATATGTGTTAAGATACTAATATTCCTGTTTTTTTCCTCCCTTTTAGTAGGTTATTCTTTTTTATTTTTTTTATGAATTTAGAAATATGGGGTATAACACCATTTTAGACTTTTATGTTTAATATCGTATGGTTTGTAACTCTATATAAGGTCTTTATTATGAAATAAGAGTGCTGTAAATTAGGAATGCACACATAATATACTTACTCTTTTTTTGGCATTTATATTGTGAATTATCAATAAATGTTATAAGGCTATATATGTAGCTATTATCTGATGCATTTTTGGCACTGTATTTGTGTTTTGTTTTTGTATTATGGTTTTTATGAAAAGGACAGTTAGGGGATAAACCCCCGTTGTGATTGTGGATTTGAATATGACTACGAGGGGTCACTTGAATAATTAATGATTATCATGCTCATATCATCTGAATCATCAGAGAACATTACGCCCACAGCCTGGGCTTTAAAAGTCAGGACCAGCAGCATTGAGATGTGATCTGAGGAAGCCGATTCGGCGAAACGCGCATCACGTCGTTGCGTCATCACGCTACCATGTGACCGGACGAAACTCTGAATGCCAGGAAGTACATCCTACAGTGCCAAAAGTGACTGAGTTTGCTGACAGACACTTTTTAAAGAACACTGAATAGGACTATTGGACTATTTGGGAACGGAGACCATTGTTTTACTGTAAGAAATAAAGTTTTTCATTAAACCTTTTCTCACGTTCCGTATATGTTCTGAAATTCGTGTTTGTGAATGTGAATACGGAACGTGAAACCGAGAATTTCAGAACATATACGGAACGTAAGAAAAGGTTTAATGACAAACAATTTATCAAGGCACTTTAAAGAATTCCATGATGGAAATCCAAGAGGCTTAGGGTTCATGGCAATATCAATTGGAGAGGCGGTGATTTAGAAAAAAACTTTAGATCAAAAAGAGGCTAGATGGATCTTTTCCCTGAATACCCTTGCACGAAAGGGGCTTAATGTGGACTTTGAGTTGAATGCTTTTTTATAATATTGAATGATTATTTCCCCCTTTTTATATAAACTTTTTAGTTTTTTATATATATTTTGTTTTTTATATATATTTTATATTTTTATATTTTTTATATATTTTCTACATTTTTTACATATCTTTTATATTTTCTTATACATGTGGTATATACATAATTATGTATGCAATTATACAGAATTTTTATAGAAGACAGTTAATTACTGTAATAAATTCTGTCTCTTATAAAGTACACATTCTATACATTTCACATTTTAATTTACGTTTAATATTTTTATATATTTATATAATTTTAATATTTCTATATTTTTTTATTTTCATAATTCTATATTTTATTTATTTTTTAATTATATTTTTACTTTTTTAAGAAATTAGCCAGACAATTCAGGTACCCACAATATCCTTTCCTCTTTTCTTCCTATATAGTAATAAAATAATGGTCTGGGAATATTAAGTGCATTTTTTGACATATTTTGTGGACTCCTTCCCCCTTTGAAAAATATGGGCTTATATTTAACAATATGTTTTATGTTTTATATATTTGTATTACTGCAAATTTAGGATGTTTTAATAACAAAGTTATAAATGCTGTCTGAATTTTGAGATATGAGATCCATTGAGTGAGCAAACAAACTTGTTCATTGTAATTTAAGCTTGGGATGAGTTTATGCATATATCTGATTGATAAAGTTGGTCATTTTATTTTAGTATTATTATTACCTATTATTATATTTTTATTTTAGTTTCCTTTTTCATATATTTTATATATATCTTATTTTATTTTATTTATTTTTGTCTTATTTTTCTCTTTTTCTTATATATGCATTAGTATGTTTGTGCCTATTAAGTGATTAAATCTAATTTTGCTGAATGAAGTTAATTGATGCTAATGGGTGTATACACATATATATATATCGATATGGACTAAGCTCAAGTTATGCCTCTGACGAAATAGGGCAGTACCCTATGAAACGCGTAAGGCTGCAGAAAACCACTGACTGGCTAGAGAGTACACACTTCTGTGAAGCACCGACGGAGCTGCCTGCAATACAGCGCTATTCTGGATGTTTACCTCCTGATGTGAGGTCAAAGAGGTAGTTCCGAGAACGCGGACGCCGTCCTCACCGGCTCTGCAGAATCAACTTGGAAGGACACTACAACATTTTTTCTAATGAGTATTTTAAGTTTCTTGGAGTATTTATTTTTGATGTGAATAAAGTCTACAATTTTTTAATACATCAATCTCTTTAAGCATCTTTCTGACATTTATTGGGCATTGTTTAAAGTACCAATTAGATACAGAAATACAATTATTCAGGATACATCTGCAACTTTTGGATGTTACAACTTTGTATATCTTTTTTGGCAGCTATCCAAGTTCACTGCCTCAAACTATTTTTCAGGGTGTTAGTGTGCTATACTAACAAGCCTAAAACCATTATCTTTTGCATATATATTTCTTTTTTGTTTCTTTTGCTATCTTTTCTTTTTTATATTTTTTACGACCTTCTTATATGAATGTAAATTATATCCATATCAACCTCGTCCATCTTGCAAAAGTTATTTTATCAAGTTAGAGGTTTTTATGATACATTGAATACCTCTCTCTTTGGACTACTTTTTGGCTTATAATTATTATTTGGACTTTTCAAAGACATTTTATTATTATTGTGCTCTTCATAGTTCTTTAATTATAGCTACACAATATATATGACAATACTACTGTTAATATAAGCTCCTGGATATTCTTTGATATTTAACTTTATGTCCATGTATGGGATTTGATGAGACCCTGCTTTTCCAGTTTAAGAGCTTGGTTTAACTGCTTGTCTTATTCCCGCTTACTAATTCTATAATAGTCAGAATTTCCCCTTTTTTGACTATTAGGATTTAATTATATTTAACTTGATTTGCACTTGTTTGCACTTTAAATTTTAAAGGTACAGCGCACCTTTTTTCTTTTTTCTTTATTTCAAATACTGTTTAATTTAGAATTTCCTATCTCCTGCGCTGCTAATAGCTTGCCAGACCATACACTTATTATAGTTCAATTTACAGAGCAGGAGAGAAAAAACTTTAAATAAAAAGTATGTTAACATGTTACTGAAAATGAAACCATATATTTGTTATGAAGTTTGTGCCAATGAAAGCCAGGAGAGATGTAGCTAGGGCTCCATAAACAGAAACAAAAGTGATTTAACTCCTAAATGGCAGAAAAGTAAGCAGTGAGACTTCAGAGACATGGTCTATACACATGGTCTATACACAAAAACAGCTTCATTAGGCTAAAGTTATTTTCGGAACTATAATGTCCCTTTAACCCTAATGCTGGGCTCTCAACAGTTTTATTTTTAGTTGTAAAAAAATGCATCTAAGATAAAATTTCTGCACATGATGGCAATATATCTGTAATAAAATTAGTGTAAATATAATGAGTTATCTATTTTAATAAAATGCATTAAATTCTGTAAAAAGTCGGTTACTTTGACCAATAATAAATTTACAGTACCAGCATATGTACAAGGATCACTGGTGATTCCTGTTGCCATAAAGGTTGACAAACAGCCCCGCAAGGAAGCCATCCAGCTTTACCCATAATCTGAGTGCTGAAATGTCCTAGACCACATAGACCACATAGCCTTGCAGAGCTGAGGTGAGGGATATTTTAAAATAATTTTATGAGCACTCTTCTTTAATGTCTCCAGCTTCAGAAAACCAGATAACTGAATACTGACCACATTGAGTAGCACTTGTCCTGTAACCTACAACGGGGCATCAATAGAAAATAAATAAACCCAGCATGTAAATAAAAGAACTAATACTCACTACCAAAAACAATTAAACATTTGTATATAAAAGCTACATGTGCCGTTAGCACATCTACTACCATAGATTTTAAATAGTGCTATAAAAGTTTGAGAAAACATAACTGGGATTGGAAATATTTTTTTTTTTTTTTTACTTACAAACCTCTTCAATTCCTCAAATACAACTCATGCATTAATGCTTTCTTCACTCCTCTAGCACTGAAAATATCAATTATATGTGTTTTAATAAGGAAGGTAAGAGTTATCATGAATTTTGCTGGAGATCAGTGCCACACTATGACATTGCTAGGGCCTTGGACAGTTAAGCATATCCCACGGGTGCTGTGAATGCTTATAATTAGATTAACATGTCAATGAATGTGAAATGTGCTTATTAAAGCTACTTTGAATATTTAATGAGGTGTCTTCTGGGGTTACACAAATACAAGGCAAAGTAAAGAGTCAAACTACCATTATAATATTTACACAATAAAAGAACAAAAAAGGCAGCAAAGAAAAGTTATTCAGCAACACTGCATAACTATCTGCATCACTGGTTAATTAATTAAATGGGATGATTTTTTTCGAACAACTCATTGAAAGATGATATACAGTGGCTTCCTATTTTTTCTAATCAGATTATTTTAATAGGCATGGAGTAAATACTTAGATGGTACTTAATTGGTAACTTGGTCCTATATAGACTTGCTTTTTTATTTTCATTGGTTTGTTGATTCATGGCTAACCAGCTCCTTTATTGACAATCATGAATTGATAAGTGACTTGTCCATTATTTTTTCTACAGTCCTGGGTCCAATCCTGTCACAGGATAGCTAAGACTGATATTAGGTAACAGCCATTAAGTGTTGATTAAAGGAACACTCCAAGCACCATAACCACTACTGCATGTTGTTGTTATGGTGCAAGGAGTACCCTGGTGCCCCACCCCCATTTAAGCAGTCAAACTATTTCAAAATAGTTAGATTTTTTTACCTGGGGATTTTTGAGCATCATCCTTGCCTCCACTACTGATGATGGAGAACTGGAAGCTCTGTGTCTGAGCTGAGCTCTGCAGTGCTGGAATTAGCTCACTGGCTAATGCCCATGAGCTAGCCACACATTGCACAGCTTAGTTCAGGAGAGCTAATAGAAGCTTCTACTAAGCAGCTGATGGCTCTCCATCATCAGCAGTGAAAGTGCCACACTAAAATAAAATGTGTAACACAATATTACCCACACCGAATTCACTTATAAGAGCCAGAAAAGATTAAATGGATGTTTATATCCCTATGAAAGAAGTGTTCGAGTGGGAAGCAAAAGATATGCTACCTTAGAACAAAGCAGACACTGTGTTACTTTTTTTTTAGGATTTGCATGATAGCAGCTTTACCTATTCTAGTAACCTATGGTATCTATTAACATCAATCTCTAGTCTGCAACAACAATGGGAGTGTTAGCATCTGCTGAAGCATCATCAAGCAGCAGTAGAAAATATGTAGCACTCATCACAAGCAGCAGTGGTAGACCCTCCCGTTTGAACCACATACTTCTATCACTTTTTATGGGGTCCAGAAGTCCACTCACAAAATGTATTCATTATCAATAAAATACAATCTCAGTTTACTCAATCTGTACATTAAAGCTGCACCTTCCCCACCTCCCCCTCCCACTGCCCACTACCACCAAATTGAGTATTTTATAAAGATAGAATCTTTCTGAAATACTCAGATTGACTGTGTTGGAATTTCTCTATAAATTCAATCCAGTCAAAACATATGTTGAAACAAAATTAGGGACTACTTTGTCTCAGTATTTTTCCTACATCTGTCAAAGTTGGCACTAGGGGGAGCTACCAGTATCAAGCCTTGTCATTTCCACCAGCCTGACCCCCTCCCGGCCACTGGATTCTCAGTGGCGATATCGCCATCGGGGGTCTTTGCAAATTATGAGAGAGACGCTTTAAAGTTCCATTGTTTTCTATTTTTTTTTATGTTGCTTTCCTACCAGCAATTTACGATGTATATAAAAACACAACAAAAACAGTAATAAATACAAAGGAATTTTGGTAAAAGGAAATGTGCTGCTTCCTGTTTGCCATGACTATGAGCAGACATTGCTGCATATGGTGGCACAGGAAACCAAGAACAGCAGTGCTCAGAATTTTGTTTGTATTGTGTTCTTTACAAACCAAGCAGAAACTCTTGAGGCAGAATTAATTGCACAAAGTCCTTGCAACCATCTATAACAGAGTTTACTCCTTCGCAGCATTCCCTGGCTATTGTAATCCCCCATCATAAAACAACATTTTAAAGCATTATATAATTAAATTGTCAGTAAAACAGCCTGCAGTGCATTGGTTTTTTTTTTTCCTTGAATCACATGTATAGCATACGTTTGTTATCAGTAAACCGTGTTTGGTAAACAGAAAGGTCCATATCATAATTCAACAAGCTGTCGTTGAAAGAGGAAAATGTAATCCTCTGGAAATGTCAATAATAACTAAACTAGGAGTTTATTATAAAGTATTGTGAGTGGCTGCATATTAGTTGTTGTTTTTTTTCTCTCATGACAGTGCCCAGATTGACAAAAACAAAGTTTACACTGTTGTAAATTTTTTTTTCACATTTCACCTATACCAATAAAGAAGTACAGGTTATCCCTTATTTATTTTAATTCATATATACTTACTATACTGTAAAGTTTTCCTCTTTGCATGTATTTTGATTTACTTTGTGCTTTTCATATGTTACACTATTAGTTCCTTCTTCATTTTGCCAAAATAAAATACACTGCTCAAAAAAATAAAGGGGACACAAAAATAACACATCCTACATCTGAATGAATTAAATATTCTTCTGAAATACTTTGTTCTTTACATAGTTGAATGTGTTGACAACAAAATCACACAAAAATAAAAAAATGGAAATCAAATTTTTCAACCCATGGAGGTCTGGATTTGGAGTCACACTCAAAATGAAAGTGGAAAAACACAGTACAGGCTGATCCAACTTTGATGTAATGTCCTAAAACAAGTCAAAATGAGGCTCAGTAGTGTGTGTGGCCTCCACGTGCCTGTATGACCTCTCTACAACGCCTGTGCATTCTCCTGATTAGGTGGCGGATGGTCTCCTGAGGGATCTCCTTCCAGACGTGGACTAAAGCATCTGCCAACTCCTGGACAGTCTATGGTGCAACGTGACATTGGTGGATGGAGCGAGACATGATGTCCCAGATGTGCTCAGGTCTGGGGAATGGGCAGGCCAGTCCATAGTGTCAATGCCTTCGTCTTGCAGGAACTGCTGACATACTCCAGCCACAGGAGGTCTAGCATTGTCTTGCATTAGGAGGAACCCAGGGCCAACCGCATCAGCATATTGTCTCACAAGGGGTCTGAGGATCTTATCTCGGTACCTAATGGCAGTCAAGCTACCTCTGTCGAGCACATGGAGTGCTGTGCGGCCCCCCAAAGAAATGCCACCCCACACTATTACTGACCCACTGGCAAACCGGTCATGCTGGAGGATGTTGCGGGCAGCAGAACATTTTCCACGGCGTCTCCAGACTCTGTCACGTCTGTCACATGTGCTCAGTGTGAACCTGCTTTCATCTGTGAAGAGCACAGGGCGAATTTGCCAATCTTGGTGTTCTCTGGCAAATGCCAAACTTCCTGCACAGTGTTGGGCTGTAAGCACAACCCCCACCTGTGGATGTCTGGCCCTCATACCACCCTCATGGAGTCTGTTTCTGACTGTTTGAGCAGACACATGCACATTTGTGGCCTGCTGGTGGTCATTTTGCAGGGCTCTGGCAGTGCTTCTCCTGTTCCTTGCACACAGGTGGAGGTAGCGGTCCTACTGCTGGGTTGTTGCCCTCCTACGGCATCCTCCACGTCTCCTGATGTACTGGCCTGTCTCCATGCTCTGGACACTACGCTGACAGACACAGCAAACCTTCTTGCCACAGTTCGCATTGATGTGCCATCCTGGATGAGCTGCACTACCTGAGCAACTTGTGTGGGTTGTAGACTCCGTCTCATGCTACCACTAGAGTGAAAGCACTGCCAGCATTCAAAAGTGACCAGAACATCAGCCAGGAAGCATAGCAACTGAGAAGTGGTCTGTGGTCACCACCTGCAGAACCACTCCTTTATTGGGGGTGTCTTGCTAATTGCCTATAACTTCCACCTGTTGTCTATCCCATTTGCACATCAGCATGTGAAATTGATTGTCACTCAGTTTGATTTCACAGAAGTGTGATTGATTTGGAGTTACATTGTGTTGTTTAAGTGTTCCCTTTATTTTTTTTGAGCGGTGTATATTTAACAAAAAAAGGACAGGCTAATCATAGTTTGTATCTTTGCAAAAAAAGGGAAAACCAGATAGAGCACAACCTTGTGTAGCTTGTAAAGTGTAGAGTCCAACCCCATTTAATGTCACGAGATGAGGGATATCAGGGGACAACTCTTAAAATAGCAGAACAGGACACAAACCATCAAACCTAGGATTATGGGGAGGTATTCCCCCCCATAATCTCACATGTATAATGCTTTACTGATGAATCACACTCTACACTGGTACGGTCGCATAGGTAATAGGATTGTTGGGAGGTGTATACTACTACAATCTAACACGTATTATACCTTACTGGTGATGTCACAAAGATGATTTGATACAGAAAAGTGAGGAATAAATGACATTAAAAAAAAAAAAATCCAGCTTAAACCCCTCTCATTTGTCCACCTCAGTATATGTTTAGTTTTTTGCAATTTCAATGTGAGATTGAGTATTTTGTTCAGCACTGGTGCACCAATTTCTCTGAAACTATTTTCTAATCGTTCAGCATATGAATGTTATACATTTACTCAGAGAAGAACAGAATGGATGGCAGTTGTTGATGCTCTGGAAATTGGTAGACTAATTATCTGTTTAGATAACAGGTCACAAAAACAAAAGCTGTTTGTTGGTCTCCTTTATAGTATGTGACGCACAGACATATGATTCTGTCATATTTTAATCTTCATCCCCCATTGTGACAGCACACTAAACAATTTAAAAAGCATTCTAATGCTAATGCAGCATTTGCTGTGCAGGTGGAAAAAAATATGACATTATATAGTGTCTGGTAGATTGTGGAATAGAGACTCGTTTTCATCTAACCATGGCAGCCATTTTGTTACAATGTATTTAAATTGTTTAGAACAGATGCTCAAGTGTGATAGGGCTTTCTACAATAGAAATGTGATACTTGAACCAAAAATGTAGTGCTTATGAAGCACATACATCCAAAGCGTCCATGTTTAGCAGGGAGAGTCCCTATATTTTGCTCAAATCCCTCTGTCTTTCTTTTCTATCATAATGTCCCAGTTTTGAAGCAGTTTTAGTGTATAGATCATACATCTCAGGTTTTACTGCTCAATTCAGTGCCATTTAGGAGTTAAATCACTTTCTGGTTTCACTTTCAATCAGATGTAATTTGCCTTAAACAATTTTATCTCTTGCTATGTAAATTGAACTTTAATAACATACAGGAGGTTCTTTCAGGGTCTAGCAAGCTATTAACATAGCAGGGGATAAGAAAATCTAAATTAAACAGAACTTGCAATAAAGGAAGGATAAACTTTAGATGACTTTTTACAGGAAGTGTTTAGGAAGGCTGTGCAAGTCACATGCAGAGATGTGTGACTAGAGTTCATACACAAAGTGATTTAACTCCTAAATGGCAGATAATTAAGCAGTGAGGCTGCATGGGGCATGTTCTCTACACCAAAACTGCTTCATTAAAGGGACACTATAGTCACCAAAACAACTACAGCTTATTGAATTTGTTCTGGTGAGTAGAATCATTACCGTCAGGCTTTTTGCTGTAAACACTGTCTTTTCAGAAGATGCAGTGTTTACATTACAGCCTAGTCATAACTTCACTGGCCACTCCTTAGATGGCTGTTAGAGATCCTTCCTGGGTCATGGCTGCTTAAAATGCATCCAAACATTCAATGTCTCCTCCCTCTGTATGCAGACATTGAACTTTCCTCATAGAGATTCATTGATTCAATTCATCTCTATGAGGAGATGCTGATTGGCCAGGGCTGTGCTTGAATCATGCTGGCTCTGCCCCTGATCTGCCTCCTTGTCAGTCTCAGCCAATCCTATGTGGCAGCACTGTGATTGGATCAGGCTACCACATCTGATGATGTCAGCAGACTGCTTGTTTTTCTGAGGCAAACAGCATGCAGAGTTACAGCTTCAGGCTTGAATACAGTATGGTTTTGCTATATATATGGAGGCATGAGGGGCCCAGAGGGGCTAGATGGTGGTTTTAACACTGTAGGGTCAGGAATACATGTTTGTGTTCCTGACCCTATAGTGATCATTTAAGCTAAAGTTGTTTTGGTGACTATGGTGTCCCTTTAAACTACGGTAAATGTGTTTAGTAATGAGTATCTTTAAACAAGATACATTGTTTTAAATTAGATTTTTTGTGACATAAATTGTTATTAGTAAGACACTACATTTTCTCAGAACAGCACTGTCTCTGGCCACACCAGCATTTACATCCCTCAATTAAAGTGTCTATCTGTCTATTTGAAATATTGGGAGGTGTTAAAGAAATTTAAACTGGAAGGTGAAAATGGGCCCCTTTTTTAATTATGTATAACTGGAAAACAGACCAAATACATGTAAGCACACAACTTAAAAATCAAGAAAATCAGAATGTGTAAAAAGCCTATATTTGACCCCATATTTTTAAATACATCATATAGATAATGCATTATAATACATTTGAAAAATAAAACCGTACTTATGTATAAAGTTTCCTGAATGTGCATTGTTTATCATGTGTACCTGCAGCCACGGACAGCCCCTCCATCATCAATCCAGACAAAATGTCTGTATTGTAAAAAAAATGATGATAATCCTATACAGGGCCTGCACTCCCTATAGGCCAACTAGGCAGCTACCAAGAGCATTGCTTAAGGGGGCTACTGGCAGCAGCTTTAATGCTTGCTTGGGCCCCTCTTTTTGGGACTTATGTATTGTGTGTCACAGGTCATGCTACAGGGCACTAGAGAGCACTTACATAGCTACAGAAAAGTGCCAATGGCATCAACCTCAGCACGCAAAGTTAGAGCCTGCACCCACACATATCTAACATGGCAGCAACGCATGTCATTCTATCGGGGGTGGAGCTGAGAGAGTGAAGGCAGGAAGAAGCACTGAAGAAGCCTGAGACACATGGAGAGGCAATATTAAATTAAGGTTAGAGGGGGGACCTTGCAGTGTGTGTTTTATAGAATGTGTGTCAGCCTGGTTCAGTCAGTGTGTGTGTCTGCTTTGGTCAGTGTGTGTTTGTGTCTCTGCTTGAGTCAGTGTGTGTGTCTGCTTGGGTTAGTGTGTACGTGTGTCTGCATGGGTCATTGTGTGTGTGTGTGTGTGTGTGTGTGTCTGCTTGGGTCAGTGTGTGTGTCTGTTTAGGTCAGTGTGTGTGTGTGTCTCTTCTTGGGTCAGTGTGTGTGTGTGTGTCTGCATGGGACAGTGTGTGTGTTTCTGCATGGGACAGTGTGTGTGTTTCTGCATGGGACAGTGTGTGTGTCTGCATGGGGCAGTGTGTGTGTGTTTGTGTGTGTCTGCTTGGGTTAGTGTTTGTGCAACTGCATTGGTCAGTATGTGTGTGTCTAGTTGGGCCAGTGTGTGTGTGTCTGCTTGGGCCAATGTGCGTGTCAGTCTACATGAGTCAGTCTGTGTCTGCTTCAGTCAGTGTGTGTGTGTCACTCACATGAGTTAGTGGATTTGTGGATACGTTGGTCACAGATTGTGTGGACCATTGAGTGTGAGTGAGTGAATAAGTTTGTAGGTGAGGGTGTGTATATATGTATGTATGTATGTATCAGTGATTGCATTTTGGCAAAGAGGACCAATTTATAAAAAAAAAAAAAACACTAACATTATACTGTTAGGAATATAAACCTGTATTATGAATACTATCATGTCTCTGTCCCTACATAGATTCAAGCCCTCCTCCCCCCCCCCATAAAATATTATTATTGTTTTATTTAAACGGGTGGGGGGGGTTTATCAACGTTTATTTACATTTTTCAAGCACTGCTTTCCTCCTTACCCCACACAAAATCACTGATGGGGCAATGCTGGTCCAATCCAATGTTCCTCATCAGGAACCTGATGCGCATAAGTGGCAAGTGCTATGCACTTCCAAAGGCAAAGGTGCTTCTAGTGGCTTTCAGTGTAACCTACAGGACCACTGTGACGCGAATGGGGCAGCAAAATGTTTTTTGCTTAGGGCAGCAAAAATCCTTGCACTGGCCCTGATCCCATAAACCACGAGGAGCAGTAAGAATCTTCATTTAGGATAAGTTAAACTGCTGTGAGTCTGGTGTGTACACAAGTTGTAGAAATATTATATCAGGCAAGAAGTAGTACTGAGCATTCCTGTTAAGTAATTTACATTTTTGAGAGGCTTCCTTTGAAGGGCTGCCTTTATACAAATTGTTGCAGTTATAAGTCACCCTTAATGGGTAATCTAAGCACCATTAACTTTCCAATTATGCAAAGTTATGATAGGTTTAGAGTGACCATTCACATAAGCAAGGGATTGGATTGGGGGAGGAGAGGACAGATGATTAAACCATGGCCCACCAGCATGGGCTGTTAAGGGAGATGTGAAAATGCTCTATTCTTTGCCATTTAGTTAAATCACTATTTATACAGTCCTAACCAGACCTCCCTGCAAGTAAGTGCAAGATAAGACAGTGCTTAGGACATTCATAAGACACACCACATGTCATTGGTGTAAATAAAGCCTTGGCAAACCAAATCATGCACAGTAGAACATTTTGGCAATTTAGTCATTTTATTTACAGAGTTTATTCACAGAACAAATACAACAAACTGAAAAATAAAGGCTAAAAAAAGTATTTGAATATATTCTTCAACTCAACTATAGTAACACATTATAAAGCTTAGCCTACATTTTGCTATTTGGTATTCAATTCACTACAATTTTGTTTAGTGCAATAAACAAATTAGTGTATATGTTAGAACATAATAAATTAAAAGATTGGCATTAAACTGATATAAGGAATAATAAAAGCTTTTCTGCTGTCTAAAATACTTTTTGTTCTGGAACAAAAATGTTTTAGCATCATTGGCTTTAATGTCATCTTAAATTTATATCAAATCTACCCCTTGCGCTCTTGCTAAGCTGAAGCAGGCATAGAGATACATGACACAAAGGCTTAAGGAAGGCCAGCAAAGGGCATGAAACTGAACTGATGATGACTATGTTCAGAGATATTGAACTGGATTTTCTTAAAGGTTTTCAAATCTCAATTTTGTGCTGTTCTAGAATGTTTATTACTCCTCGCCCAATACAGTTTAAATAAAAGAAAAATAATCACTTGCATGGTATAAATCCCCAGCTAAATTACACCGCAATTAATTATGCACCAGTGAATGAATTCAGAAACTGTCACTGAGTCTTTGTCGACCAATTAGACTATTGCGTAAGCCACTTATTATAATCTTGTCATTTGATTGATAAGTAACATTTAAGGTTAACTAGTATAGTATTTTCTTCTTACTGATCACTTCCCGGATGCAGAATACATATGATTTAAAACATTTTTTTTTACAGGTAACATTTTATGTTAAAATATTGCTCAACAGCAGCTATTCTTTGACAGATCTCTAATGTCACCACTTTCTCACAATTCAGTGCTAAGAGTGAGTGGCAGACATGAAACTTATTTTGAGTTAAAAATAAATATTGTCTTAATGTCTACACGAGTGACAGGCTTGCTACATTCTCAAATGGCAAATGGCAAAATCCATGGCAAAATCCATCCACAACATTTTTCATTACTATGCGATAATCAAAAACTGTTATTTCTAAGTAAATGGAATGAAAATTTGGATTGCACAGTCATGATACTCATGAACCAGACTCAAATTCCAAGAGCGTCTCATACACTGCAAGGCAGTAAGAAGACATAAGAGAGGATATTTATCCATGTCACTGAATAATGTCAGTCCTGCCAACTGTCCAGCTTTTGTCAGGACAGTCCCAATTTCAGGGTCATGTCACTCTGTTCTGACTTTGTTACCTGATGACCTACATCGAAGGACACCAGGAAACTGTCCTTTAGCAGCAAACTGTGAGTGAATCATCAGACACGTGTAGTGCTTTATCCCTGGCTGTCTCCTCAGTCCCTTCACTTTCTGGGCAGGTCCACGCATTATCAATGTCGCCAGTGGCACAAGTTGTATCATTGGCAATGCCCCTGAAGGCCAGCCTGCCCATCCAGATCCCATACCTCCCAATGTTGGGAGGTATGTTTAGTCTGCTCCTTTTCTGTGAATTTTTGCTAATGTCAATTATCAGTCCATTATAAGTCTGACAATCTTTTTCACAATGTATCCCCTTTGATGTATAAAATAATAAGTAAATAAAAAAGTGGAAATTCTATTTTTTATTATATATGTGAATAAAAATGTATTAAGACAAGCCATTCTACCTGCCAACATTGCATAAAGTCATTTTTTTTTTTTTTAAATGGCAAAAACCTGGATTGCTGAATGGAGTAAAATGATCTATTCATCGTTTGATCTATCCATGATCCTTTATTTAAGAATTCCATGGTTGCAAACAGTGTGGGGAAGTTCTGAATAAGCCTGTTACAAATATTAATACCTAAAATAATTTAAAAACATGTCTTCACTTCCAATCATGTATACTTTGCAAGTAATACCACACGAATAAGTGGAATGGGTGGTAGTGGCAGAAATGGTTTGGAAACTGCAAGTTGGACTTTCTAATAATGGGCCATGAACAAATGCCACAAGCAGTTTATATCAGCTGTGGAAGGTAACCAAAGTTAAGTTTAGTTAACTACAAGTTGGTGTTTAATAAATAAACCCATAATATAGCACGTTTCTTTTTTCAGTCTATCATGATCATCTATTCTGGTTAATATTTTGATATGTAAAAGGAAACGTTGCATGATAAAGATCCTGTGTATGACTGAGAAAAATACACTATAAATACATGTGATTATTGATCATATGTTCATGAATATTTGATATTGAAATTGAGAGATAATATAAAATAACCAAAAGTAAGAATATGTTAAATAACATCCATTTGTTATGAGTCAAAGCATTATATGAGTACTCACTTTCAGAATCAACTGGCAGCAAATACTTTATGAATACATGACCCTTGAACATAGTACAATCAATAAGTAAACAGTGAAAGTAACCACTCCTGGACTGATGCAGTTCTTATTGAGTTCTGCAATTACATTAAAAAGACATTTGTTTTTTTAATTTAATTTTTTTTTTTTATGAAAGTGCTATTTTAACCACTTATAGTTTGGACTACAGTAGACAAAGAGATTGTTCTAGCTGTTTTTATTTTTTTATTTTTTTTATTTTTCTTTCAACCTTAAGAATACATTTTATAAATGTATGATTCATAAGGCATATTTAGGTAGCTCCGGTAGGTGGTTGAATATTAATATAATGGCTAAATACATTTAATGGTGTAATTAAATTAGATAATGTAATTTTTGCATTCAAATTGGTAGTAGGTAGGTAGGTAGCTGGATAGTAAATAGACTTGCTTATTGTGATAAGGAAATATACACTATTTATTTGTGTTAAAATTATTAAATGAACCTTTGGCACTGGTGACGTTTTAAGATGATGGGGCACTTATGAGTTACACTATTACTGCTCGGATATAACACATTTTGACAAAATATGATATTAGCACAAATGGAAACCCACAAAAAAGATTAGAGGATACAGGAGATGAAAATAATACAACTGTACTTAAAAACATGGGATAGTCTGACAGCATACACAGTGCTGGGATTGTGGGACAAGTTTTCAGCAGACATTTACACTGCTTGGATTAAGATATATTTTTTAGCAGGCATATAGTGCTTCCAAGTACTAGAGTACACACTTTTAGCATACAGGTAGTGCTTTGGATTTGGAAGACATATTTCAGCAGGTACACAGTGCTAGTATTGGTATTGGAACTAAGCATTGCTGCTATACACGTTTCTTTATAGTCTACTGTTTAAGTGTTTTGTTTTTCATCATGGAAGCCAGTGTTCCATTCCTCGTATGAGCATAAAATATATATATATTTTTTGTTATGATTTTTGGACAATGTTTGAGCTGTCACATACAGTAACTATATTATTTTACATGGTCTAATACAAAAGTAGGTAAACCTATTTGTTCTTGCATTATCACTTCACAGAAACTCAGTAAGTGAAATTTGTGAAGCTTGTCCAACTATCAATAAGAACGTTTACAAAATAAATGATGATATATTATGAATATAAATTAAATTGGAGCATACTTATGAATTGCAATACATGTGTGGAAATATAAAGATCAGAAAAAACTTTGCCATATAGGATTTGAACTAACAACCCACTTGATTTGCTGAGCACACAAAAGAGCATAAACAAACATATCACCATGCAGGTATAGAACTCACAAGCTGTTTGTTACAAAGTCAGACCACTACCTCTAGTTTGAGTAGTGACTGAGTATGACAATGTAAAACATTTCAACTATTATACACAGGACATCCAGCTCAGGCTTCATAGTGGAGTTAAATAAGACACTTCACAAATCACCTCTAGCTGAATGAGCATATCTTAGATACACTCAGACAGGGCATTTTTTTTTACAAATGATAATTTGTTCTCAATAGCTTACCCAGATAGCCATTATTCATTATTAGCAACTCGGTCAGTGCTATGTTAAAAGAAGGAGAAGATAAAGTATAGCATTACAGTACTGTATGGTATGACCTTAACTTTGCACTGTACTAGATAAAACTGATTTAGATATTGACTACACTAGCTCTTTTAAAAAGGACTGTCACTTTTTTGAAAGTGGCTGTACCTCATTCCTACACCCTAGTAAACTTCTGGGTCCAAGGCGGCATTATTTGCCATATGATGCTACATGTGCACTCATGATCATGCATCTGCAGAAAAATTCCTTAGAAGCACATGCATACTAAGCTATTCCTTCTAAAATAGTTTACACATGCATGAGCCCTCATGGCTCTTAAGCACATCACACTTTAAATCAGTTTGCATGCTACGTCATGATGTCAATTTTACATTAAATCTGTATATGTGTATAGTATATGTATTGCTTTTCTTTTAAAAAATTAAGAGACTTCTGATGAAGAGTTGAACTGACCTCTGGACACCATGCTTCTCTATACATTTGATAAATAGCAATACTTTGTTTTTAACCACCAACAAGATTTATGAAGTGGTTTTTCATATTCTATGGATGTAAATATCATGGCACCCCAACTGATTTTATTACCATTATCTGCCTGTGATACCGTCATCTCTTAACATTTAAAGAAAAAAAAAAGGCAATTTATCTGTAAATGTATACTTTCTTTGAATTGTTTCAATAAAAGTGTGTCTTCTAATTAATGGTCAAAATGAATATTCAGAGACACTGAACCACTGTGTGCACAAACATTTACAAAGACAAAGATTTTGATTGTGGTTATCGCATAGAGCAGTACACATAGATTTTATACTTTGTAGATTTTTTCAGTGCATTTTTTCATGATATACTTATTAAGCAGAGATCTATATCAGGTATGCCCAACTGCGGTCCTTTTTATAGACAATACCCAGAATCCTGTGATATCCACGAAAAGTATATTTCCACAGCAGCTGGACTAACACATTTGAACATAACTGGTCTAGAGCACAGAAGTAAGGACAAAAGTTTTAAATTATCATACCTTAATCGTTCTTCTTCTTTTTTCCTAAGGCTAAAGTCTCGCTGAACGACTTGAAGGACATGCTCAGCTTCATCCTCTGTCAGCCCAGAAAGATCCAGTTTCCTACCCATGTCTACTGTGATCCTAAAAGCAAAGCAATTAAGAGAACTTGTAAATCACACTTGGATATATTCCACCTTAAGCTGTGCATACCTTGAGAAAAACAAAAATGCTTCTGCTAATTTTAGACATGATAAATAATGGATATGAGATATATTGCACAATAAAATCCATTAGCAGCCACAAAAATAGCTTGAATGTCATATTTTTCTTTTCCTTTTTTTTCTTAGACTGGTGTGCTTTGCTAGAGATCATATTATTAAATACTACTACCCTTCAATATTAATTTTCCAATTTGGATACACAGTTTTACTAAAGCAAAAATGTGATAACATTTGATCATCTATTCAGTTGATAACTGAATAAATTATTTTTGCAAATCTCCAGACTTCAGTAGTGCCCTCCTGCTGAAGTCACAAGCACTCTTTGAGCACCAACTCCATGTATCACACATAAAGGATTAAATTATGGAGAAGTTTGGCACTTTAGGACATAGGCACCATGAAACAACATTACTTGTGGTAAATAAATACGAGTATTTTTGTTTAACAAAGCAGCTTCTAACGGACGTCTCTCTAGTGTGGTAAAGTCTTTAGCTCTGGTTAGCCTAGTCCACATTGTAGAAGGAGTTAGGGAATTATGTGCTTTATCATGTCACTCCTGCTTGTTTAGTATGTTGAAGAAACATTGTTATGCATAGTTCTACCTTATTCCTTACCCAGAATAAGATATATGTAAAAGATCTTTGGGTAATGAAAAACAATGCTTTCATTGTGAAGTTATTTTGTGATCAAGTCATCCATGTTTGAAAATGAGTTGTAACCAAAAAGGGAAACGGTATACCAAGATGGCGGCCAGAAACCGCCGATCCTTCTGGGAAAGGAGGAAGGAGGAGTCAATGAAATACCATTATTGGCACCAACAATTTGGATTTAAATAGTGGGAGTATGTACAGCAAGAATCTATACCTGAGGAAGGCTGAATAGCCAAAACGCATCGTGTTTTATCTTATTCTAAAGAATTTTATCTACACAGCATCTTGCCTGCTTATATGTAAGGTTTTGTTATGCTTTTTGTTTTAATAAATGTATACTTGGTTCTAATTTGATTTCCTCTGTTTTAACTATACCCTGGGAGGACCAATGAAGCCACTTCAAAGCACTCATACCACTCTATGCTGTTATACCTGAGACAGTTATATACAAGCTCATGAAAATGTGAGTGGTACTAATAATGATGTATACATATTCTATATTTATATTCGGATTGTATTGCCCTATGTGAGCTTTTATCTTTTGCAGCACCACTGGAAATGAGTTTTAAATGGTATATATGAATTTTAGATATTACCACATTACTATTTTTATCCACTTGGGCATGCTTCACTAGTGCGTTGTCCATTTTTTTCTGTGTGATCCCTGTATTTTATTGTGAAATTGTGTTGTTGAATTCATGGTGGAATTTTAGCAGCACTTCCACTTCTGTATCTTTTAGTACCTGGATTCACTGCACATTGGTTTTTGTATCTTGCTAGACAGGGTAGATAAGGGTGAAACAGATTAAATACAGGGCCCAGATGTGTTAGCTGGCATCAGAGCAATGTTACAAATGTTCCCAACTAAGGTGGATATGACTATTATAATGGATAAAATGGAAGCTTCTATCAGGAAAGATTTGGACAAGATAAGAGGTGATATGCAGCAATTGGGAACTTGAGTTACTGACTTTAAGAAAGATAGTACATCTTCATAGATCTGTAGAGAATCTGGGCAATCGCTCCTGGAGAAAGAACCTCTGAATTAGGGGTGTGCCTGAGTCCAATTGGCCTGAAAATGTTACTCAAATACTTACACTATCTTCATTCAGCAACTTCAGTGTTTCATAGCCTTAGATAGAGCACAAAGAGCCCTTAGACCTAAATCAAAAAGTTCTACTAGACCACGCGAAATAATTTTCAGATTGCATTACTTGACACTCAATGAAGATTTGTTGAAAAGAGATGCACTCACGTAATTTGTATTCCTGGGTTTACCTCCTAAAATGTTCTCGTATTAGTTGGTAATATTTTTTGATATGCTGATATAGTGATATATATATATTAATATTCACCTGGTATGTCTATTTGACAGAATATGCTCCCTACTTAATTACTTATTCCTTTATGTTACACTACATAAGCACTATCTCTAACTGATGTCTCAGGGCACACATTTCATACAATTTACCTAAAGTATATAGGTTAATGATATGTATATGGTTGACGCTCCACATGACCGTCCCCTGAACAGTCATGGAAGTACTGTTAAGGCATGAATGTGCTTTTGCCTTTATGATGTTGTTATGCAGAATATGTTTATTTTATGTTCAAATCAACCTGAAAAGAGAACAAAGGCCCCAGGAGAATTTCAAATATTAGTGGCATCTGTTTTTATATAGGAAACACATTTTAGGGGCACAACAGCGCCACTCATTCAAAAGCAAGACTTCTCCACAGGATATTATAGCAATATTCTCTTAACAAAAACAAATTCTCTTTTTACATACAGCACCTAGCTAAAAAAATAGTGTAGGCAGATATGTTATGGTTCAAGTCTGCATGCCTCCCAGTAGTACATTTGTAAATATATATTTGCCTAATATTAATAAGTGTTCTTGTTTAGGAAAATCATTCAAGCTGTGGAATACTTTCACTACACAGTATTGATCCCAGGAGGAGACTTTATCTTGACAATCAATAGATACATTTTTAGGGTCCTTGTACAGAGAAGCACATCAGAAATGCAAGCTTAGACATCTCTTTCATACATCACAGCTCACAGACATATGGAGGAAGCAGCACCCATTCACATATGATTACCAGGGCCGGATTAAGAGCACAGTGGGCCTGGTGCTGACAATTATGATGGGCCTAAGTACGGAATCTTATCGACCAAAAACACTAAAACAGTCATACCTCCCAAGCGTCATGTATCTGATGGAGATGGTGCTGGAGGGAAACTCATAGGATGCAGCTATAAGAAAACACATACTCTATGCTAATTTCTCTCTAATTTATGCTTTCATCTTTCAAGTAAATCCATAACCCCTAACAGCAGTGTCCAGTGAAGCAGGAAGTCAATGGGCGGGGTAAAAGGGTGTGCCACTGGCGCGAATCACGTGACAAGACCTGCCAAAAGGGGTGAACATGCCCAAAAAGGGGGCATGTTTGTCCAAAGAATTGGAAGGTCAGCCTGGCATGAATGCATGTCAGGCTGCCTGCCAATCCTGCAGGCTGTCCAACTAAGGGCATACTATGCAGGCAGCACCTTGAGCTTGACATAAATGCGTCTAATGATGCGCTCACTCCATGCTTTCTAAGGACTGTCCCCTAGCACTCGCTGGTCCACTTGTCTCCTTACCTTCTTACTAGCAAGAAGAAGTTCCTGGTATATAGTCTGAGACAGAGAAAAGGTGTATGTAGTGAGTGTAGAAGAAAGGGAACATGCCACAGTATTAGAGAGACCAACGTCTGCATTACCTAAACTATATTTAGGGAAACTGGGAGAAATGGGGCCACTGAGACACTAGGGACACAGACACTGGGAGACTAGGGGACACTGGCTGGGAGACTGACACTTGGGGACACTGGGAGACATGGGGACAGTTGTGGACATAGACATGGGGACACTGGGACATATAGGGACACTGGGAGACATGGGGACACCAGGCACACTGAGGCACTAGGAACACAGACACTGGGAGACATGAAACATTTGGGGACACTAAGACACTAGGGACACAGGGAGACTAGGGGACACTGGGAGACTAGGAAACACTGGGAGACTAGGGGACACTGGCTGGGAGACAGACACTTGGGGAGACATGGGGACAGTTGTGGACATAGACATGGGGACACTGGGACATATAGGGACACTAGGCACACTGAGAGACATGGGACACAGACACTGGGAGACTTGGGGACACAGACACTAGGGACACTGGCTGGGGGACATGGGAACATAGTGTCTCCGTGTCCCAATGTCTCAGTGTCTCCCAATGTCTCTATGTCTCACAGCGACCCCATGTGTCTCAGCATCCCCATGTGTCCCAATGTCCCCTAGTGTCTCAGTGTTCCCATGTTTTCCAGTGTCCTCAAGTGTCTCAGTGTCCCCAGGTCTCCCAGTGTCTGTGTCCCCATGTGTCCTAGTGTCTCAGTGTCCCCATGTGTCCCCTAGTGTCTCAGTGTCCCCTAGTGTCTCAGTGTCCCCATGTTTTCCAGTGTCCCCAAGTGTCTCAGTGTTCCCTGGTCTCCCAGTGTCTGTGTCCTAGTGTCTCAGTGTCCCCTAGTGTCTCAGTGTTCCCATGTTTTCCAGTGTCCCCAAGTGTCTCAGGTCTCCCAGTGTCTGTGTCCTAGTGTCTCAGTGTCCCCTAGTGTCTGTTTCCCCATGTGTCCCCTAGTGTCTGTGTCCCCTAGTGTCTCAGTGTCCCCATATGTCCCCTAATGTCTCAGTGTCCCCATATGTCCCCTAGTGTCCCAGTGTCCCCATGTGTCCCTGCTGCCTTTCCCCCCATCCCTCACTTACCTGAGCTGTAGAGCTGCTGTCTGGACTGTCTGGACCACGGATCAGTGAGTAGTAGAGAGAGGCAGGGATATTGTAAAGCGCTACGGAATCTGTTGGCGCTATATAAATGATAATAATAATAATAATAATATGCTGTAACTTCCTATCCCTGCCTCTCTCCACACACAGTGACCCCTACTGGCTGGTGTTGGTATTGCAGAGTAATCTCCATTTATTCTGAGAAAATTACCTGCATTTGTATTGCCGGTATTACTGCAGCTCCATCGGCCCCTATGTTAATCCGGCCCTGCTCCCAACCCAGGGCCCTTCAATTTCTCTACAGACACTAAGAAAACCAGAAACCCCACGAACCTCATTACAATATCCTGTCCTTTACCCTAACTTACCAATATTCAGTGTGCACTCTGGAACGCCCATTCCGTCTGCAGTAGTTAAAATCAACAGCCATACACAACTTTCTCATCTCAAACTCACTCACACTACTTACACTTACAGAGACCTGGCTGTCCCCCTCTGATAGCGCTACTCCTGCCTTTTTATGTTTTGGTGGGCTACAATTCTCTCACACTCCCAGACTCAACTGTAAAGGAGGTGGTGTAGGCATCCTTCTTTCTCCTCAATGTACCTTTCAACCAATCATAACTCCCCCTGCCCTATCCTTTTCTTCTTTTGAAGTTCACACTGTCCGTCTATTTAAACCCACTTCTTTACGATTTGCTATCATGTACCGCCGGTCATCCTAGACTATGCATTGAGCACTTTTCTTCCTGGCTTCCCCACTTCCTCTCATCTAGCACTACTTCCCATATACTTGGGGATTTCAATATTCCAATCGACAACCCCAATTGCACTGATGCCTCTCGTCTGCTCTCTGTAACCTCCTCCTTTGGCCTTACACAATGGTCCAATTTAGCAACCCATACAGCGGGAAACACTCTTGATCTCGCTTTCACCAATCTCTGTACCGCCTCTAATCTCTCCAATATTCCTTTTCCTCTATCTTGCCACCATCTGCTGACTTTTGACATCAGCATACTTAAGACCCAATTGACACCACAGTCTGAACATCAATCTCACAGAAACCTCCAATGTCTTGACCTAGAGCATTTCTCCACTAATCTCCAAACTCTTCTTTTACCTATCTCAAACCTCATGTGTCCTAGCTCTGCAACCTCCTTCTACATTTCCACCCTCTCCTCTCAACTAGACATCATGGCACCTCCTACATTTAAACGCAGCAAGTGCCCCCAACAACAACCTTGGCACCCCAAGATGACTTGATACCTCCAAAAATGCTCCAGAACTGCTGAACGCTATTGGAGAAAGTCTCACTGTGCGTCTGACTTTCTCTACTATAAAATTATGCTGCGCTCATACATATTAGCTCTTTCCTCTGCAAAAGTAAATTACTTCAATACCCTCATAACCACACTCTCCTGGGAACCCAAACGACTATTTCACACATTTTACTCTGTTCTTTGCCCTATTGTTCCTTCTCCACCTACTAACTTGACTGCCTCAGACTTTGCAACTCACTTCACTGACAAGATCTCTACAATCAGGGAAGAAATCTCTCATCTTTCTTCTTCCCCTTACAATACTTCCCCTAACCTCACTCCTTCTGCTGTTCTATGTTCATTCACACCCAGAAGAGGTTTCTGCTCTGCTCCAGTCCTCCCACCCCACCACCTGCTCTCTAGATCCAATTCCCTCGCATCTCACCCATACTCTGTCTTCTTCTCTTTCTCCACCTCTCATTAAAATTATCAATCTCTCTCTCTCCTCTGGCATATTTTCATCGCCCTTCAAACATGCAACTATAACCCCAATTCTAAAGAAGCCCAATCTTGACCCTAACTCCCCATCCAACTACCGTCCTATCTCGCTACTGCCTTTTGCATCCAAGATTGAAAGAGTTGTGTATGCGAGATCGACAGACTTCCTCGAGTCGAACTCTCTGCTAGACCCGCTTTAGTCTGGTTTCCGGGCTAAGCACTCTGTGGAAACGGCACTGACCAAAGTATCCAATGATCTACTCGCTGCAAAATCTCGTTGTCACTAATCTATCCTAATTCTCCTTGACCTTTTAGTGGCTTTTGACACTGTTGATCATCAACAGCTTCTTCGCATCCTCCGCAATATCGGTCTACAAGATATTGCTCTCTCCTGGTGCTCCTCCTACCTCTTCCAGCGCTCTTTCAGTGTTTCTTTCTCTGGCTCTGCTTCTTGTCCCCATCTCCTCTCTGTTGTTGTCCCCCAGGGTTCAGTCCTTGGTCTCCCACTGTTCTCTATCTATACTGCATCCCTTGGTAAACTCATTAGCTCCTTTGGCTTCCAATATCATTTATGTGTGGATGACACACAAATCTACCTGTCCTCTCCGGATCTCTCCCCGTCCCTCCTGACTAGTGTCCCCGACTGCCTCTCTGCTATTTCTAACTGGATGGCTGCCCACTTCCTTAAACTCAACTTGACCAAAACTGAAATTCTGGTCTTTCCTCCCTCAAGTGTTGCTACTCCTGTGTCTGTCTCCCTCCAAGTCAACGGTGCTACCATCAGCTCCACCATCCCACGCCTCACCCTTCTGTCAGTCCCTACATTGGCTTCCTGTAAGATATAGGGCTCAATTTAAAATTCTGGTTCTCGCTTTCAAATCTCTACATAATGCTGCTCCTACCCATCTATCCTCCCTAATATACAAGTATCTACCGTCTAGGCCCTTAAACTCTGCTGAAGACTTAAGTCTATCTTCTGTTCGTACTTCCACCTCTGATGCTCGCCTTCAAGACTTCTCGAGGGCTGCACCGTTCCTGTGGAATTTACTTCCCTCCTCTGTTAGATGCTCACCCAGTCTCCACTCCTTAAAAAAATCATTAAAAACCCACATCTTCATAAAAGCATAACAATTAAACTATTAATAGCTCCCGATTGATTCCTCTCTTGCAACTGTTATTAGTCATTTAGAAAAACAGACTTTTCTAAAATTAGAAAATGTGTAGAGGAGTCATTATCAGACTGGAGCAATTTAAATGGAGTCCAAGAGAAATGGGATTATTTAAAAGTTGCACTATTGAAGGCAACAGAAAATTGCATTAGGCTTGTCAGGAAAAACAAAAAATTCAAGAAACCACTGTGGTACTCCACAGATGTGGCCAAAATAGTTAAAAACTAAAAGTTAGCATTTAGGAATTATAAAAAAAAACAGAGTGAGGAAGACAAAATGATCTATAAGATTAGGCAGAAAGAGGCTAAGCAAGTTATAAGAGCTTCCAAATCACACACAGAAGAGAAAATAGCACAGTCAGTAAAAAAGGGGGACAAAACATTTTTTAGATACATAAATGAGAAAAGAAAAGTAAAACAAGGATTAGTTAGATTAAAAACAAAAGAAGGAAGATATGTAGAAGAGGATAAAGGTCTAGCTGACTGCCTCAATGAATATTTTTGTTCTGTATTTACAGATGAAAATGAAGGAAAGGGACCTCAGTTGAGAAAAAGGATAAATGAGTAATTTATTACACGTGAGTTTACAGAGGAAGAGGTTCTATTTCAACTGTCAAAAGTAAAGACAAATAAGTCAATGGGACCTGATGGAATACACCCAAAGCTATTAAAAGAGCTTAGTGGTGTACTAGCAAAACCATTAACAGATTTATTTAACCAATCATTGTTAACAGGAGTAGTCCCAGAAGATTGGAAGTTAGCGAATGTTGTGCCCATTTACAAGAAAGGTAATAGGGAGGAGTCGGGCAACTATAGGCCAGTAAGCCTTACTTCAGTAGTGGGGAAAGTGATGGAAACCATGTTAAAGGATAGGATTGTTGAACATCTAAAAACACATGGATTTCAAGATCAGAGACAACATGGGTTTACTTCAGGGAGATCATGCCAAACTAATCTTATTGATTTTTTTTGATTGGGTAACTAAAATTATAGATCAGGGTGGTGCAGTAGACATTGCTTACCTAGATTTCAGTAAGGCTTTTGACACTGTTGCACATAGAAGGCTTATCAATAAACTGCAATCTTTAAGTTTGGATTCCAATATTGTTGAATGGGTAAGGCAGTGGCTGAGTGACAGGCAACAGAGGGTTATAGTTAATGGAATATATTCGAAGCTTGGACTTGTCACCAGTGGGGTACCTCAGGGATCTGTACTTGGACCCATTCTCTTTAATATTTTTATTAGTGATATTGCAGAAGGTCTTGATGGTAAGGTATGTCTTTTTGCTGATGATACTAAGATATGTAACAGGGTTGATGTTCCAGGAGGGATAAGCCAAATGGCAAATGATTTAGGTAAACTAGAAAAATGGTCAGAATTGTGGCAACTGACATTTAATGTGGATAAGTGCAAGATAATGCATCTTGGACGTAAAAACCCAAGGGCAGAGTACAGAATATTTGATAGAGTCCTAACCTCAACATATGAGGAAAGGGATTTAGGGGTGATTATTTCTGATGACTTAAAGGTAGGCAGAAAATGTAATAGAGCAGCAGGAAATGCTAGCAGAATGCTTGGTTGTATAGGGAGAGGTATTAGCAGTAGAAAGAGGGAAGTGCTCATGCCATTGTACAGAACACTGGTGAGACCTCACTTGGAGTATTGTACACAGTACTGGAGACCGTATCTTCAGAAGGATATTGATACCTTAGAGAGGGTTCAGAGAAGGGCTACTAAACTGGTTCATGGATTGCGGGATAAAACTTACCAGGAAAGGTTAAAGGATCTTAACATGTATAGCTTGGAGGAAAGACGAGACAGGGGGGATATGATAGAAACATTTAAATATATAAAGGGAATCAACACAGTAAAGGAGGAGACTATATTTAACCCCTTCAGGACCGAGGACGGTTCAGGACCGTCATCGGCATTTTCCCATTGCCGACCGCTGACGGTCCTGAACTGTCCTAACGGTCCTAGTTACTTACCTGATCGCCGTCGTTCCCCCGGCGGCGATCAGCATTGCTCCCGGTGTGGGGAGACTGCCTGCAGCCCAGACAGTCTCCCCACACTGGATTAGGACCCCTGTGGCCATGTGATCGCTTAACACAGCGATCACTTGGTCACAATAGGTGTCCATGTGTCTGCCTGCAGGGGGACTGTCTGTCTGTGCCTGCAGGGGGACTGTCCCTGCATGTGTAAAAATCATTAAAAAAATAAAGTTAGTGTTAATAAAAAAAAAAAAAAAATTATATATGTGTGTATGTCTATATATCATATATATAATGTCATATTAAGTGTATTTTTATATTAATAGGTACTTATATTAATATAAAAATACACTTATAATTAAATTACACACGTATATATTTAATATATATAATAACTATATATATTGTATATATATATTATTATAAAATATAAATAATAAGTAATTTAAATTAAATTTAATTTGTTAAAATAATAATAAAAATTGAAAAAAAAATTATATATCTATGTGAAATTTTATTCTAACTGTATTTTAAAATTTATATATATATATATATATATATATTTATATCAAAATACACTTAGAATGAATTTGTATATATATCTATGTATATATAAATAAATAAAAATGATATGAAATATACATATGTCCATATACAAAATTACATAAATAATTATATAAATATACACGTAGACTTCAAATATATAAATATGCATATATATTTATTTTTCTCATTTATCATTTTTATTGAATGACATTTGCAACACGTAACATGGTACATAATTACAGTCCGCTTTTACAACAACATTTGCGGATAACATTCTACATTTCGCCCTGTATCCAGCCATACTTCTCACTCAATTAAACCAATAACCAATTGAATATACAGTAATCCGTATGCCAGGTGATGTTCGGTGTGATGCATACAGCTTCAAAGCATGCGGTACAGTTTTTAAATATAACTAGGGAGGGGATGGGGTACAGAAGGAAAAAAAAGGGGGGGGGGTGGGAAAAGTCCCTGATCACAGCTTCACGCCACAGCCTGCAGTACATTATGAACACCTTCCTTGTGCAATTTGTGAGGTTGATGAGACTAAATATTCGCCTGGGCACCTCAACGCCCTGACCCCCTTTGGCCCCCTAATGTTTGCGCCTGTGTGCTTCCTTACTGGCCCGCTATGGGGGTCAACCGTTTGGTTCGAGCAGCCGGCATGACTTAATTGTCATTCAGTGACTATGTAGCCGTCCAACATACCCATTCTTTATCATACTTTCCTAGGCATCCTTTTAGCTTGCTAGCCATTTTCTCGTATATGCTAATCACATTCATTTTGTTGATAATCACCTCTACCTGAGGAACTTGTTTGCTTTTCCAGTTACCCGCTAAGGCTACTTTTGCTACCGTCAGTATATTCAGAATCACTTTTTTGTGAGGGTGTGTGTCTAGGTCTGGTATAACATGTAATAAGTACTTGTCCGGTCGCAATGGGATGGAGGTGCCAGTCGTACTTGAGATCAGGGTTTGGATTTGTTTCCAGAATCCGTCTAGCAGCGGGCATTTCCAGAACACATGTAACATGGTTCCAGTGTCCAACTCGCATCTCCAGCACAAGTTCGAAGCTCCTGAGTACATACTTGCTAGTCTCTGTGGTACCAGATACCACCTCATAGTTATCTTGCAGTAGGCCTCCCATAGCGAGAGACTACTCGATGCCTGTTTTGTATTTGCCCTTGCAGACTGCCAATCTGCTTGGGAGATTTGAAATCCCAGGTCCTGCTCCCATTTTGCCATGTATTTTAGTTTATCTGGAGTGTTATCTGTGACCAACGCATTGTAACATAGGGAGAGTGGTTTTACTGCTTTTGTCAGTGATAAGTGGCTTGGTTGGAGTACCGGAGAGTTAGTTCGGGCGACTGTTTGTTTACCATGGATTAGTATTATGTTTTTGATCCTTAAATACAGATCTCTCGAGTCTAACCCCAGTTCCTCTTTCAATTCAGGGAATGGTTTCACCGCGTCTCCTGACATTAAATCCCTCACTAATCTCGCTCCCTTGTTGAGCCATTTGCCCACCTGTATGCCTGGGGAGTAGGCTGCTAGTGTCGTGATGGGTGCTTCCCTAAATAATCGTACCAGGTCTAGCACCTTCGGACACCATGTCTTCCATGCTTTAAGCATAGTGATCGAGCATCTCAGGGTTATGCCGGCAGATGTTCGGGGCAAGGAACATGTCCACAAGTAATGGACTGTATCATGTGCCTCTAGGCATTCATTTTCTAATGACAGCCAAAGCGGTTTACGAGGAAGGGTATAGTTCCTAATGAGTCGCAGTCCCTGTGCCAAGAAAGAGGCCCTATAATACGCAGTTACGTCCGGCATCCCCAGTCCACCTTGGACATAAGGAAGTCCCAGACACCCTTTATTCACTCTCGGGGGTTTCCTCTTCCATATGTGAGCATTGATCGTGCTTTGGAATTGTTTGAGCAGCGCAGTCGGGAGGAATATGGGCAGGGTTCTGAATAGGTATAGGATGTGTGGCAGTGTCATCATTTTAATTAGGTTGATGCGTCCGAGCCATGAGGTATCCATGTTAGCCCACTGTTCGAGGGATGATTTGATTTTCTTTAGCACGGGGTAGTGATTTTCTTTGGTCACCGTTTGAAGGGATTTGGTGAGGTTTACACCTAAGTATTTTAAGGAATTGGTGCGCCAATCAAAGGGATGTTGTGGCTTTATCCTGTCTAACGTAGATTTTGGTAGGTTTATGGGTAGAGCTTGCGTTTTGGTTAAATTGTTTTTATAGTACGATATCTCCCCATAGTCTACCAGCGTTCTCATTAGAGTGGGAAGGGAGGTCTCCGGTTTTGTGACAAACAGTAGTATGTCATCGGCAAACAGAGCCAATTTCTTATCGCCCCCCTGGGTGTGCAGCCCTTTTATATTGGGATCATTTTTTACTATCCTTATTAGTGGTTCCAGACATAGGATAAATATTAGGGGGGAGAGGGGACATCCTTGCCTGGTGCCATTACTTATGGCGAACCTGTTTGATACAAAGCCCGTACTAAAAACTTTTGCTGAAGGGTTTTGATACAGTGCCATTATGCTTAATCTAAAGGTTAGTGGGAATCCCATTTTGGTGAGGGTGAGCAACATATACCTCCAGTGTAGGCGATCAAACACCTTCTCAGCGTCCAGCGCTAGCAAGAGTCCCGCTTGATGCGAGGCGTTCGCCCAGTCAATCAGGTTCAGGAAATGTCTAGTGTTGTCCCCTACTTGACGTCCCTGGACAAAGCCCGCTTGCTCCTCCGAGACCAGGTCAGCTAGGATTGGTTTAATTCTAGAAGCGAGGAGTTTGGCATACAGTTTGGTGTCTGCGTTCAGAAGGGAGATCGGGCGTAGGTTTGCACAGTGTGTGGGGGGTTTATTGGGTTTGGGTAGCGTCACTATATGTGCCTCCAGCATTTCCGTGGGCATCGTCCCTGCATTTTTTATGTGATTAAATAGGTTGGTGAGAGGCGTGAGTAGTTGTTTGGTCAGTTTTATGTAGTAGTAGTTGGATATCCCGTCTGGTCCTGGGGCCTTATGTTTGGGAAGGGATTTGATTGCTGTTTCTACTTCCTTCTCCGTGAAGGGGTTCTCTTGTGTTAGGCTGGCTAGGGGCGCTCTATCCAGAAAACGTGCTATCTCGTCTTCCGTCGGTTGGTGCGTGTAGGGATCTTTTTCTAATTGGTATAATGAGGCATAGTATTTCGCTAGTTCGTTCACTATGTCTTGGGGGTTGTATAATTTATCCCCAGTTGTGGAGGTTATATACGGGATTTTAGATTGCAGTTTGGTTTGTTTCGCTTTGTTGGCCAGCATTTTCCCAGCTTTGTTACCCATGACATAGTGTGATTGCTTCAAAAACCTCAAGTGTCGTTCTGTTACAGCGAGGTTTAGGCTATGTAGTGTTGTACGAAGCGACATCAGTCGCTTATGTGTTGCCGTAGTGGGGTTTGTTTTATGGGTGGATTCTACTGTGGCCAGGTCTTTCTCTACCTTGTCCAGTGTTGTGTTGTGCAGCCTCTTTGTCCTAGCCCCTATCTGGATTAATTCTCCCCTCATGACCGCCTTATGGGCCAGCCATTTTGTGGTGTCGGATGACGAGCAGTCAACGTGGTCAGCGAAAAATTCCGCAGCCCGGACCTGTATTCGTTGAAGATGTGCTGGTGAGTCTAATAGACCTTCATTCAGGCGCCATTTGCCTCTACCCCTAGCTGGGTACGGAATTCGCATAGTGACAATGTACGGGGCATGGTCAGACCACGTGATCGGCCCAATATGAGCCTTAATGGCGAAGGGCAATGTTTTAGTGTCGAGTAGACAAAGGTCAATTCTTGTGTAGGTCCTATGGACCGACGAGTAGTACGTGTAGTCCCTCCCACTCGGGTGCAAGCCTCTCCACGTGTCATAGAAGTCATGCCCGTGCAATAATTTCCTAAAGTGTTGGCCTAGTGAGATTGAATGTTGTTGTGGTAATTTGTTCCCTGCATATATATTTAAATTTTACGTGCGGATTTATGTAATTTTTTACATAATTAAGTAATTTTATTGATTGCAATTTGAGGGACCTGCCTGCCAACCCAGGCCGAAAGTCCAGAGAATTTAATTTGCTAGCACTGTATTTTACCCTGTAACGTTCTACGACACCCTAAAACCTGTACATGGGGGGTACTGTTTTACTCGTGAGACTTCGCTGAACACAAATATTAGTGATTCAAAACAGTAAAGCATATCACAGCGATGATATTGTCAGTGAAATTGATTTTTTTGCATTTTTCAAACACAAACAGCACTTTTACTGATGATATAATTGTTGTGATACGTTTTACAGTTTTTAAACACTAATATTTGTGTTCAGCGATGTCTCCCGAGTAAAACAGTACCCCCCATGTACAAGTTTTATAGCATTTTTGAAAGTTACAGGGTCAAATATATGGGTCAAATATTTTTACATTGAAAATGGCCAGGTTGGTTACGTTACCTTTGAGAGCGTATGGTAGCCCAGGAATGAGAATTACCCCCATGATGGGATACCATTTGCAAAAGAAGACAACCCAAGGTATTGCAAATGGGGTATGTCCAGTCTTTTTTAGTAACCACTTAGTCACAAACACTGGCCAAAATTAGCGTTCAATTTGTTTTTTTTACTTTTTTCACACACAAACAAATATGAATGCTTACTTTGGCCAGTGTTTTCGACTAAGTGGCTACTAAAAAGACTGGACATACCCCATATTGAATACCCTGGGTTGTCTACTTTAAAAAAAATATGTACATGTGGGGTGTTATTCAGAGATTTATGACAGATAATAGTGTTACAATGTCACTATTGATAAATTTAAAAAATGTATGTTTTGAAACCACAATATTCTACTTGTACCTATAGCCCTATAACATGCAAAAAAAAGCAAAAAAGCACGTAAACACTGGGTATTTTTAAACTCAGGACCAAATTTTGAATCTATTTAGCAGTTTTATTCATTCGCTTTTGTAGATGAGTAAAAGATTTTTCAAGTAAAAGTAAAAGAACATGTATTTTTTTCAATTTTTCATCATATTTTTTAAAAAATTTTTTATTAAATTACATGAGATTATATAAATAATGGTATGTAAGGAAAGCCCCTTTTGTCCTGAAAAAAACAATATATAATTTGTATGGGAACAGTAAATGAGAGAGCGGAAAATTACAGCTAAACACAAACACCACAAAAGTGTAAAAAGAGGCCTGGTCGCAAATGTACAACATCACTACAGGCAGGGGCGTATTAGCCGCGAGGCAAACAAGGCATTTGCCTTGGGCGGCATTTTTCAGGGGGCGGCAAAAAACGCCGCCCCCCAAATGCCCAGGGCAAATGCCTAGTTAGCCTTGCGGCTAACTGACATCCGAGCGGGCGGGCGGGCGGCTGGCGAGGGAGCTCTTCCTGTGAGCTGACAGCTCCCTCGCGCGCCGCAGAGTGAGGCTGGGAGCCGGAAGATGACGTCATCTTCCGGCTCCCAGCCTCACTCTGCAGCCAGCGCGCGAGGGAGCTGAGCAGTCAGCTCATAGGAAGTGCTCCCTCGCCAGCCGCCCGCCTGACCTGCAGCCACCGGACCACCAGGGATAGAGACCCCCCCCCCCAGCACTCCCAAAGGTAAGGAGGTTGGGGGGGGATTTAAATTAAAAAAAAGTTAATGTGTGTGTTTGTGACTGTGTGTGTGTGTTTGTGCCTGACTCTGTGTGTGTGTTTGTGTCTGATTGTGTATGTGTGTGTGTTTGTGTCTGACTGTGTTTGTGTGTTTGTGAGTGTGTGTGTGTGTATGTCTGACTGTGTGTGTGTGTCTGACTGTGTGTGTGTGTTTGTGTCTGTGTATGTGTCTGACTGTGTGTGTGTTGTGTCTGTGTGTGTGTGTGTGTGTTTGTGTCTGACTGTGTGTGTGTGACTGTGTGTGTGTTGTGTCTGACTGTGTTTGTGTGTTGTGTGTGTGTGTTTGTGTCTGACTGTGTGTCTGACTGTGTGTGTGTGTGTCTGTGTATGTGTCTGACTGTATGTGTGTTTGTGTCTGACTGTGTGTGTGTTTGTGTCTGACTGTGTGTGTGTGTTTGTGTCTGACTGTGTTTGTGTCTGTGTCTGACTGTGTGTGTGTCTGTGTCTGACTGTGTGTGTGTGTTTGTCTTACTGTGTGTGTGTGTTTGTGTCTGACTCTGTGTGTGTGTTTGTGTCTGACTCTGTGTGTGTTTATTTAGAAGGTGGGGCGGGGGAAGGGTTGGGTGGGGGTGGCGCGGGGGGAGGGGGGTGCCTGAGTTTTGTCCTGCCTAGGGCAGCACAAAACCAGGATACACCACTGACTACAGGTCGTTTTTTTGAGCAAAGTACATGTTAAGAGGCTTCTATACAATAAGCCAGTATGTTGTAGAAGCATCATAGGAAAACAAAAGTGTGCATTCAAGCTTGTAAGATTAGAAGTATAGAGTAAGTGCATAGAATGGTCAAACAATTGGAAACATATAACTAAACATGTCACCGCCCATTAACCGGCCGTGTTTAGAGTACACAACCACAACTTCTTAGCTCGGGGCTCCTGCACAGATTTACAGTATATACATGTATCATAGATGACTAATTGCAAAGTAAGGGGGGGATCTGTCTTAGTCAGGGGGTCGGGTTCAGGCAGTGACCCATTTGTGTCAGTCGGGGCAGGGCGTTAGGGATCATAGGAGACTAGGGAAGTAAGGTGGGGAAGGCAGGAGGGACAGCAAGTTGTGGTAGAAGAAAAAGTGGAGGTAAAGAGAAAGATAAGAGAGATAAAAAAAGGGGGAGGGAGGGGGAAGAGGTGTGTTGTGGGAGTTAAGTTAGGTGCTTGAGTTATCCATGGCAATGTACATCAGCCATTGGGCCTAGGTCTGGGTAAACCTGTCAGTATGACCCTGTAGGGCTGCTGTCATTGATTCCATGGCATAAAATTCTTCTACCCTATCAACCCATTGCTGGAAGGTCGGCACACCCGTCTTTTTCCAATACATGGGTATCAGGGACTTTGCCGCAGTCAGCAGATGTTTTGTCAAAGACCGTTTGTAGGATTTCAATGTCATACTAGTATGGTGCAGAAGCATGGGCAAAGGCTGGTGGGGCTGCTCAGGGTCTGTGATCTCCCTAATTTTAAAGTTCACCATTGCCCAGAAGGGGGAGATGCCAGGGCATGACCACCAGACATGGAGCATCATGCCAGTGTCTGACCTACATCTCCAACACTCTTCCAAGGGATGCCCTTTCATGTGGTGTAGGACGTCAGGAGTCCTGTTCCAAATAGTCAGCAATTTAAAGCTCATCTCCTGGAATTTCGAGCTAATTGAGCATTTGTGTGTGAATATGACTATTTTGTCCCATTCCTGCTCAGTTAATGTCTCTCCAGTGTCCATTTCCCATTTAGCTATGAACGGGGGTGGTGGTCTGTTTTCCCCAGGCAAGAGCATTGCATACAGCACCAAGACTCCTCTCCCGACATGTCGCCTGGTAGTGCATAATGTCTCGATGTGCGTGAGGTCCCTATGCAAATGGTTTTTGGTAGCTGAGGTGGAGTAGTAGATCTTGATCTGGTGGTAATGAAATCTATCTAGACCAGTTGGGGTGGCGTTGGATAACATTTTCCTCAAGGTTTTAAGTTTACCACTGCTGCACCATTGGGGCATGTAGATCCAGTCCGCCTGTACAAAATTGTGGAGGTCTGCTGGATTCAGGCCTCCGCCGACGTCTGGGTTATGAGTTATGAGTGTCAGTGGACAGGGGGATGTGGTCAGCTGCTGAGAATAGAGGAGGGAGCACTATACTCAGGAGGTTACCAGTTTGTAGGGAACTGTATGACGTGCCACCCAGCCAGAGTAGCGAAGGCATCCTACCCCCGGTCTTTACAGTTTCAGCACAGAGAGTTTAGCCATTGGTTGGGCATGCCAGTTGGTTGTCCTAAGTAAATTTGTGGCTCGATATTACCCAAGGTTTGATGGGAGCCCAGTGCCTCCCTGATGTTTAGGTTATTCCAGTTCGGCTTTACTGACCCTTGGTGCTGTCCGGTTTCACACAAATTTTCAGATAGCTATGGTTATTGAAAGAATGCTATAGGAAGTGTGATCGGGACTGTTTGGAACAGGTAAAGGAGGCGTGGGAGGATGTTCATTTTGACAGCGTTGATATGGGCGAACCAAGAAATGGCAAGGATAGGGAGGAAGTTTGCTTGGTAGAGCTCCCTGGGTAACCATATGCCCGGGTACTTAAGCTTTGTTTCACACCATGTGAAATGGAATTGTGACCGAGATATTGATGGCTTCAGACTTTTCCATATTGAGTTTCATGTTCGAGATCCATCCTTACTCTTGGAATTTGTGCAGGAGGTTGGATAGGGAGGTCAGTGTTCTTTCCAGGAAGAAGAACATGTCGTCGGTATATGCGGCTACACAGTGCTGTGTGTGTCCCAGACTGTACCCCGAGACTCCTCCATCCTGTCTGACTGCCTTCAGGAATGGCTGCAGGGAAAGGGCAAACATGAGAAGGGGCATCCATGTCGCGTTCCGTTCCTTATGGGGAAAGTGTGCCGTATCCTTATTCGTGCAGATGGGGTTGTATAGAAGGAGTATATCAAGATGCGCATATGGGGACTGAATCTCATATGTTGTGAAGTGACATCGAGGAAGTGTCACATAATCATACTCACCTTGTGATATCTGCGATAGTAATTGCCTTCCTGACAATAACAGAAGTGCTGCTCAGCAGCCCGGTGCCAGTATATTTGACTCCTGCAACATGTTGATCAACGCGCCAACTGCGGATCCACGCCATTTAATAGCCCCACGTCCGCCCACAGTAATGACGACATCAACGTGTGTGTGACATCTGTCAGGCTTAAAGGTTGATCAAGCACGCAGTACTGTGTCATACATAGGACTAAGGATAATGTATAACCAGACCTTAGAATGCCCGGACTTAACATCTCCAAGAATAATCAAAATACTAGCCGAGGTCAGGGACACAAAATCAGACACAAATATGAGGGAAAGCCAGAAGTCAAGCATACCAGAAAATCAAGATCAGGAACACACTTGATATCAGGATAACCATATGCATGAGACCACGACAGGGCAATGAGCAAGAGGAGAGCTGGGATTAAATATCCCTCCTGGGGATCCGATTGGCTGTAACCGGCATTTGACCCCAAAGGCAATTACCAGGTTTACATGTGCTTGATTGCTGCTCAGCACAAAACCCTCCTGTGGATTTGATTGGCCATGACCGGCTTTTGACCCCAAAAGTAATTACCAAGATTCCATGGGCATGATTGCAGCTCGGCACAACTTTTCCTGTCAGGACTTAATGTTGCTCAGCACAACTTTTCCTGTCAGGACAGTAAATGCCATTAACCACATTTTTATGTGTGGATGAATACGATACAACATCACGCAAACACGCACGCACGTTTTGGGGTCAATCGGATCTGAAGAAGGCTTATTTACACATTTTTACTTTTCCTCATTGCCCTGTCGTGGTTTCCCTTAAATGGTTATCAGAGAGTGCGTTCCTGAACGTGTGTTTCTGGTTATTGACTTTGGCTTTGCTTTGACTTCCCTGACTTCTGGTATTCTTGATTATTGCTTTCCCTTATCGCTGTGTCCCATTCTGTGTCCCTGACCTCTGCTAGTATATTGACTATTCTTAGGTACGTTAAGTCCGGCCATTCTAAGGTCAGATGTTAGATGTTAGATGTTACCCTTAGTCCTAGGTGTGACACATTTCTGTGTGCTGGATCAACTGTAATCCTGACAGGAAGGTCAAATGCCTTTTATGCTTCAGTGGAGAGGACCAGCCCCCTTCCCCGCAACCAAGCGGAGTGAATGATGTTGAGGGCTCTGATGGTGTTATCCCTCGCCTCTCTGCCAGGGATAAATCCCACCTGATCCGAGTGGACAAGACTAGGCAGCACCCTTGACAAGCGTAAGACCATGACTTTCGCAAATAATTCTACGTTCACAAGTGTTATGTGGCGGTAATTTGCACAACAAGTGGGGTCCTTCCCCTCTTTCGGTATAACCGTTACTATTGCTTGAAGTGAGTCGTCTGAGAACTGTTGTCCGGTCAGGATAGAGTTCAAACCCTCTAGTACGTGTGGTAATAGGGTGTCTCAGAAGGCGCGTATGTAACCGGAAGGCCATCTAGACCGATTCTTTGTTGGCTTTGGATAGTTTGAGGGCTGCGGACAGCTTTTCAGGGGTCAGGGGTTGCTCTAGGTCTTCAGTAATTTCTGGGGTGAGCTTAGGCGTGACATGCCTGGAGAGAAAGCCCAGAACCTTATGCCGATGTTGCGAGGATGTGGGTTACCTGGGTGTTTTGGCCAGATTGTATAGGCCAGTGTAATATTCCCTAAATGCCCGCAGGATCTTTCCCATAAATCTCGTTTCTCTCCGATTGTGGTTGTTAATTTTGTGGATATTGCGTTGCCTCTGTCTCTATTGCAGGGTGCTTGGCAAGAGTCTGCAGCATTTGTTAGAGTACTCAAAAAAGTATCTTTTGAACTTACGAATCATATGGAATCATATGGAGAAGTTCCTGGGAGAGCAGGTCTCTGAGTTGTCTGCGTGCGTCAGCCAGTTGTAGATATACCTCCTCTGCCAGTTCTCATTTGTGTTTAGTCCCTAAGTCCGCTATTCATCTGGTAATTTCCTTGTCTGGCGTTCTCTTTTTATACGTTATGTGCAGATCATGATATAATGTCCTCTGATGATGCACTTATGCGCTTCCCTTGTAATTAGTGGGGATATATCAGGGGAAACATTGGTTTCAAAATATTGGGTGAGTACTTGTGCAGAAAGTGCTACACTCTCTGGGTCAGACAAAACGTTCTAATTTAGTCTCCAATTTAGTTCATTTTAAATAGGTTTCTGTGGCTGTCCAATTGCATTCTTTACAATACTGCTCAGTGAGAAGTCTTTGCAAGGCAGTTGCTCAGATCAATTGCCTGCCTCTTGAGTTTAGCTCCACTGAGCTAAAAAAAAAACAAGAAGTAACATAACCAGACAACCAGTTATCTAGTTGAATGCAATTTCTATTAACTTCTTTACTTTTTTGTAAAATGAAAAAAAGGGGACACACTCTTCACACATAAAGTACTTCAGCAAACAGTGCTTTATGGTTCTATAAGTACAAAACAAGCAAACTGAAGATGTGTCCCTTAGGGGTTAATGAGCAATTTTAAGAGGTGTTTCAGTCAATATGTGTCAGAGAAGCCATGCAATTTATCCTTAGTATGAAGTCCCTGTTTTTTCCCCCACCTAGCAATGTCTCTGAAGAAAATACAAAAAAAATAAATATGATGTAACAATTTATGATAAAATATATATCTGGGCCTGACTTTGATGATAAATTCATTTTAGCCCACATAGCTTCATGCAGCATTTTGCACAATTTATCATCTACCATCTATGCACAGGTCATAAAAAGAGCGCTCAACCTGCTGATATTGAGTTTGAATTATCAATGATGCCTCCAGAGAATCAATAAATAAATGCCTTACAATACTGACAGTGACATGACATATTTTATAAAAATATTTATAACCTATAATAAATGTAGGGACGAGTGGAAGTGACTCAGTGATGCTGAAAAGGACAGTGGTGCTGAAAAATACTGGACAATTTAATAACAAATTGCGTTTACAAGGACATCAATCAAGTGACCAAGCACAATAAATAAATATAATTAAAAAAAAAAACAGAAAAAACAAATCAAACAAGGCCACTGCTTCCTGTTACCACAGACATTCTGACAGATGGTTTGACACAAGAAATTCACAAGGATCTATTATCGACACATTAATTGGTTCTGTAACTTCGACTAATATAATGTACCGTAAAAATACCATATGGCTTTTGGCTAACTAATGATAGAAGATATGACAGAGAGAAATTTCAAAGAGGTTTGATCAAGTATCTCTATAAACTGACCAAACTTGATTTTTGAAAAGAAAAAAAAAAGTAAGTAATGCACACGTAGAAACATGTTGTTGGTTAAGCAGATTATCTTTTCTTTTCTTTTGGAATCTACCTCAATTCATTTTACTTTTTTAATTGATTCTACTGTTGCTACTATATGACACTTCCAGTTTGCAAGAAAAAAACATAATTAAAAGAACACTATAGATACCCAGACCACATCTCTGAGTTTGGGATCCCCTGAGAAATAGTAACATTCACATTACACCTAAAGTGTATGGGTGCCTGTAATGTACCTAAATGCCACAAACAACAAATACATGTTAAATGTTGTCAATTATATAGAAACATAGAATGTAATGGAATAGTCTGCCCAATTATCTAAATACTTTCATTAGTCCCTGGCCTTATTTTATAGCTAAGATAGCCTTATGCCTATACAATTATATGATGACATTTAATTACAGAAAAAAAAAAATAAATAAATAAATAAATAAATAAATAAAAAATATATATAATGTTATGTATTGTGTTTTTATGTATACCATTGCCTATATACAATTTTATAAATAAGAAAATAGGTTGTGTTTTTGTGCCTACTGCAACACTGATTTGGCTATTTAATTGTATCAGAGTCCGTTCAAGATGTACTCCAGTATAGTGAATTGATGTGGGATAAAGTATTCTCATAGGTCCTTCATCTATCTCTTCCAAGCTATTATATACACAAGGTAATAAAGCTCTAAAGCAAATATACATTACAGTAACAATATAGTGAAAACACTTGGGCAAAGTGAAAACCAAAACGTGTAAAAAATATAATTCTTTCCATAGATCAAGCTTAGCCTCCTGGGCATCTTGGAGATCTGATTGCTTTCCCAATACTTTAGAGATGTGTGTGCAATAGTATTACATTAAACAATTACCTTTCAACAGCTTTTTGCAAACTTGGCAATGGATCTCTATTCTTTTTACGCTTTAATTTTTTATGATGTAACGAACATAAAATGTGTTTATGCATTTATATTTTTTGTTGTCTAGTTTGCCATTAATTCTTACCTTTTTTTTTATTTCTTAATTTTATGTAACACTCAAGAACCTTAATATTATTTCCGTCATCAGGGAGATGCAAACATATACAGAGCTAATAACTAAAGTGAGAATTCAAACTAAATGTCCATTTGAAAGCCAGAGTAGCTGAGCTGAATGCATACAGTCAAGGTAAAAAGAAAGTACACTCTCTTTGAATTCTATGATCTTACATATGAGGACATAATCATCTGCTCCTTAGCAGATATTAAAAGTTAGTAAATACAACCTTAGCCAAACAAGACATGCCATATTGCACTGCGTCATGATTTATTAAACAAAAATAAAGCCAAAATGGAGAAGGCACATGTGAAAAAGTACACCCTTACTGCTTCCATAGTCAGTAAGAGGCTTAGTAGCAGATGGGTGTTGCCAATCAAATTCCCTTGATTCATAGTTCATCAGCAAGTGTGACCAACTCTATAAAAGCCAAAGTTTTAGCAGTTTGCCTCAGCAATGATCTTAGAGAAACAGTTATTGCTGCCCATCAAACTCTGAAGGGTTATAAGGCCATTTCCAAACAATTTAAATCCCATCCTTTTACAGTGAAAAAGATTAATCAAAAGTGGAAACCATTCAAGACAGTTGCCAATCGTCCCAAGAGTGAACATCCCAGCAAATTCACCTGAAGGTCACACCATGCAATGCTCAGAGAAATTGCAAAAAACTCAAGAGTTACATCTCAGACTCTAACATTTAGCATGCTAACTGCCTGTAAAGTTCATTTCAGTACAATTAGAAAAAGTCTGAACAAGTATGGTTTGTTTGGAAGAAAGCCTAAATAGGGCTCTCTTTACAGGAAGTGTTTATGGAAGGCTGTGCAAGTCACATGCAGGGAGGTGTGACTAGGGTTCATAAACAAAGGGATTTAACTCCTAAATGGCAGAGGATTGAGCAGTGAGGCTGCAGGGGCATGTTCTATACACCAAAACTGCTTCATTAAGCTAAAGTTGTTCAGGTGACTATAGTGTCCCTTTAATGTTAAAGGATTGAATATCCCACATAAAAGCCATGTACTTACTAGGGAGCTTAGGTCTCAGGGAGCTGATGTAGCGTGTCTGCAGGAGACACATTTTCGAACTGGTGACCACCATACTACAGCCTACATATCCGCATCAATTCCATGCTATTTCCACAAAAAAATCCAAAGGTACTGCCATACTGATTAGCGCAGCTGTATCATTCTCCCTGGTTACACAAGACATTGATACAAATGGACAGTATGTAATAATTGTGGGAATTATAAATGACATCCTATACACCATTGTAAATCTGTATGTCCCCAACACTAACCAACAAAATTTCCTACACAATGGATCACTGGCTTGGGGCCCGGGTATACTGTTGTTGGTACTGCCAATGTGATAACTGCCAATGTGATAACTATGTAGCTCTCGCCTGACACTGTAATGACTGTGCCAAATGTATTACATGACCCTGTGTTGCGTGTTACCAACACGAACTGTACCATATAATACCTGTACGGTATAAAGACAATGTAAACTTGTTACTGAAAAACAATAAAAATTGTCAAATTAGAAAAAAGTATTGCAAGCATTGCCAGAGTGCAACCGTATTGTTTTGTCCCATTTGGACTTTAGTGAATAACCCTGTTAGTTTTACTGTATACATACCTTCCAACATTTCAAACAGACAAAGAGGAATACTTTAATTTTACGGGTGTAAGTGGGCAAGGGTGTTCAGATACATTTTAAGTAACTTACTAATAAAAATTTAGCAATTGAAATGTAACTTAGAACAAAATTAATGTATCTTTACATAGTTTACACAGCAATTTCCACATTATCATTTTAGCTGCAGGGTAGATACACTATGGGATTGCAATGTTTTTTTTTTTTTTTGCATGCCCTCTTCAAAGTAGCTTGAAAGAAAATTGTTAGTCTGTGTTTGTAGTCTCATATACTCGTAGCACCACAAGCAGTAACATGAACTGTGGTAAAAAGGCATAACTAACTAGGCATGCGAGCATCCATTTGGGCCCTTGTGCAAGATTTACAAAAAAAGGGCCAGCTCAGTAGCCCTCCTTGTTCCCTCCTTACCAACAGACCTGAGTTGGATGCGTGTGAGATTTACCAGAGATTGTCTGAGCATGTTCATGTGAGGTACTTATATGCTGGTACGATGCTGGTAGTTCTACCACTGACTGCACTGATTATGCGGTTTAAAAAGCACATCTAATGCTGGGTGAGCATGTTGGTAAATGGAATCCACAAATACTTGTGATGCCATAAATAGATTTAACACTATTTAGTACTTGTAATCCTGTGGTAAATTGAAATTATGCTTTACATTTCTGGTTTCATTAGGACAAGTAAATCAATAAAAAAAACTACAAATCTCTTATTGTAATTAGATATGCAGAAACATATATAAAAGCATCACTTGACAATATACCAAGAGGAATACTGCTGGAAAGGCCTATTGAATTGCCTCTTTGTATAACCTTTTAGTCCGACCCAGTTGTGCTAAGTGATTTGATTTAGGATATTACCCCTTTATTCTTAGACCTAGTTTAACCTTGGATTGCAAGTGCAGTATTGAGCGCATTTCAGTAATGATGTCACAAACATCAGAGGATTGGATGTATTAAAGGGAAACTATAGTGCCTCCTTAAAAACCACTTCTGCCACTCACCTCCAGCTCCCTTAGCTCCACCTCCACTCCTATGCGCCTGCAAGGTAATGGCTGCACTCTCATTAGTAGAATTAGCCTATTCAAGTATGTCTGATTTACTGTGCAGAATATTCTTTAACATTTGATACATTAAATGATGCATTCATTCTCTACAGTAAATGAATATTTATTTTACTAAAATATTTAACACCAAGGACAGAATGGGAATATAGAGCAAAACTAACCTACTTTACATTAAAACGGAGAGTACAATCATATCAGATATAATGCATTTAAGAAAAAAAGTAACAGATAAACTCACCACAGGTTAGAGTAGACAAAAAATTGGAGATTTAAAAAAGGAAAAAGGGAGCACCCATAGTGCCGAGTAGAGAAATATAGACTGATGCCATATAATGCCATTTACAGACAAGAAAAGCTTTCTGTCCATATTTTATTTAGATTTGGAGGGACCTTAAATGAATACTATAGTGTCATGAATACAAAACACTATAGTGCTGTAGTGCTGGAATACCAGCACCCACTCTCTTTGGGGATTAAAGGTGATTTTGATAATTAAACTCGATGATCTCAGCCAATTCAACGCTTTCCCATACTGAATTAATGCATCTCTTTAGGGAGAGTTCAGTGTCTCCATGCAGAGCACCTCTAATGAAATCAAATTGAGGTGTTTTTAGCCGTTTCTCTGAAAAGGCAGTGTTTCCAGTGCTATGACTGTGGGGACATGCTATAGACACCAGAACTACTACTTTAAGCTGTAGTGGTTCTGGTAACTATAGTGTTCCTTCAAACTAAAAGCGTAGGAGAGCAATATAGCATTACAAATATATGTTTATATTCTTAATGCTATAGTGTACCTTTAAATATATATTAAAGCAGAACTATGACACTTAAAAAATGCCCTGGCCAAATATTTTCTTTTCCCAGTTTGGCCCTGCTCATATGTATTCAAGCAACTACAAACAAATGCTGTACATGGGTATACATGTTTGGACATACCTTAAATAATTATATACACATATATGCCATATGTAGGGCACTGCATGGGTTTTCTAATTTACTAGGACATAATTTCAAGGCTCTCTAAACATGAAACAAGTCTATTATATCTGTTAAGGTCAAACCCCCATGAATAAAGACTTTACACACAAATTTATTTTTGTTAGATTACAATTGATTTCTAGATGTGGAGAGGCATGGACAGAATTTGTAGCCTGGTCAGATCACACAATTGTATTAAACATACACAAGGGTGGACTGAGAGCCTTTGGGGCCCCCGGGCAAAATTAGATCCCAGGCCCTTTGAAGGCCAAATATATGTGCATTAAATAAATGTTAAATATAACTCTCATATAATACGGCATTCATTTGGATGTGTTTATTGTGAAGACCTACGTATCAATGCATGTTTGTATTTGAGTCTGTGTGAATGCACTTATGCATGTCTGGATGACTACATGTGCTTTTTTGTATATAGTGTCAGTGTGAATGCATATGTGACAGATGACAGAGTGTGTGAGGGAGAGGGTGACAGGTGGAAGAGTGTGGGAGATTGTGACAGGTGGCAGAGTGAGGGGGTACCTGGTGGCAGAGTGAGGGAGGGAGGGGTTGAGTGGTGGCAGAGTGAGGGGGAGACACAGTGAGGGGGGGTGACTGGTGACAGAGTGAGGGAGTAGGTGACTAGTGACAGAGGGAAGGAGAGGGGGTGACTAGTGACAGAGTGAGGGAATGGATGACTAGTGGCAGAGTGAGGGAGGGAAGAAATGACTAGTGGCAAAGTGAGGGAGGGAAGGGGTGACTAGTGACAGAGTGAGGGGATGACTGGTGACAGAGGGAGGGGATGACTAGTGACAGAGGGAGGGGGTGACAAAGTGACAGAGGGAGGTAGTGACTAGTGACAGTTGGAGGTAGTGACTAGTGACGGAGTGAGGCAGAGGTGACTGTCACTAGTCACCCCATCCCTCTCTCTGTCACTAGTCACTCCCTGTCACTAGTCACCCCATCCCTCTCTCTGTCACTAGTCTGCTTTCTCGCCTCTCACTGGATGTTGAATGAATGATTATTTGAAAAGGAAGGCACACAAAAGAAAAACAAGTTTTTCTTCAAAAGGTTTTTATCCAAGTTTTTTTTTTTTTAGATAATTCCACACAATCTCAGGAGACAAATGCTTGCAGGTCCATGGGTCAGAGGCACATTATTTTGAATTGTTGGTCATAGTGCTATACCATACGGCAGACAAGCTGATTACATTACATTATATACCTATCAAGTATTAGGGTCAGTCAATATTTTTGGGCTCAAATCCATCTGTCCCTATTTTCTATCCCTCTGTCCCTCTTTTCTTGGGTTGTCTGAGTATATACCAGAGCTCTGCAGCATTAATACTCGCAGTAATGCGTTTTAAAACGACAATAAATATATTTAGAAACCATTTTGTATACATAAGATACATTGTTCTTGTTTGACATTTTAGTTGCATAAATTGTTCTTTGTAAGTCACCTAAAATAGCGCCACTGCTGGCCACACCCCAACTCACACCTCTAAAATTAGTCCATTTGACATGCTGGGAGGTATGCACCAACTCCATGACTGGTTTAAATATGCAATTCTGTGGTGTAACGTCCCCTTCTAACAGCAATGTATTGATTTATATGGTTAAATAATGCGGGACAAATGATCATGGACACAAAATGGCAGCAGTGATGGTGGTTATTGAAAGACAGAAAATACAGAGCAAATAGAATAGGGAACCAGGCCATGAAAGGGGGAGCAGCGAATGTTTTGAATACACATCATAAGAAAGCAGTAGGCAAAAAGGGAAAGCAGTGTATGCTGGCTAGGGAAACAGAGGATAGTCATATGGGCATAGAAGGGAACTGATAAAGAAATGGTGCCAGGGTGTCACAGAATGGATGGCTGTAACAGATCACCTGGCACCCCGACTGGGTACCTCCATTGTTGGATGCTCCTAGTGCTTCCTGAGGGCTCCAAGCACTCCACTTGACACCATAAGCACTGCAGACAGAATCTCTCTTCCTTCACAGAGCAAAGCATGAACAAGCTCTTAAAAGAGCTTAGTGATTATAGTCAAATGAGTATACAGTGTATAGCAATCCCCAGTGCAGATGCAGCCTTTTCCCCCACACATGAGACGAGGCTATATGTTGAGGGTAAAACAGGAACTCAGCAGTCTGAGGGTTTATTGGCACTTATATACAAGTTTTCCCACAAGGTTACCACCCACATGGACCTTGTGGTACACAGGACATGCAGTTACAATAGCCAATATAAACATTACAGCACAGTCAGACACTCCCAGCTAAGGCACACAAACCCTCCCTTCTGCCGGTGATATAATTACTGAACACAATGGGTTAACTTAATTATCACAGGCAGAAAATATACAGTTTTACACAATATTCATAACTTCCAAACCATACATGCAATTCATATATAAGTTATATATATTCGGAACCAGCATAAACAGTATACAAACATATGTAAAAATCATACAAATTGGGCCAGTGACTCAAAAGATAGATGGAAGTCCTATTTAACCAACTGCAAGCATAGCTTTACTGCCCAAACTGGGTTCCACAGATTTAGGCTGTGCAGCTGGTCTATCTTCTCATCTATCCTGGAGATAATTGGCTAAAGTAGGTGTGGTAACTTAATTATCTCCAGGTACAGGGAATATCTCCATTTACAACAACAGTAAAAATACATAAAAATACATAATTCCTATTATACTGAACAGAACCCCCACATTCAACCTATCCCCAGATATCTTGGATCTGAGCGCTCAATATATCCGAACAGCGCTCAGATCCCACGAACAGAATAAAATTGCCATGGTGTTAAAGTTTAGCAAGGGCTGATGAGAGATTGAGGAGGGACAAAGCAGCCAGTTTAAACTGGTCTGGCAGTGTCCCTGGGACAACGCCCTGCTGGGGAAACAATAGACAGGAAAAAAGGGGGAGGGGAAGAGGCACATTTTCTCATGGAATTAAAGGGGCAGAAAAATGAGTTACAATCCAATATGCTCAAATAATAGTTTTAAAGGGCCATACACGTCAGGGCCATAATCCTGAGGCAAAAGGCGAGCAAACAGGCCCCTCCAGACCCCAGTGGCGAGGTTATTTTCGCCACAATGGCAATGGTACCTCTCTACCCATACCATGTGTTTCCCTTTATGTTAATTCCAGGGTTACTTGTTTAACAAGAGGTGCAATGGGTACTCAGAGACAATAGGTTTTTAATACCACCTTGGAGATTACTTGGTGGGTTTCTGTTGGTGAGTTTGGTACTTGGCCCCCTAAGAACCTCATCTTCATCATTACAACATTCATCTTTTTAACAGCCTACCCACCCCTCCATCCCTATTTTCTGTTCTTTATACTTTAGATTTTTTTAGGTGTCATATACTTAGGATTACATATTAAAGAATATTTGTATTCATATGGTATGGATATTCCTTGTGCTCTATTGGTATTTGTGGCGGCCTCTCTGGTGGGAAGAGAAGTTTCACAGCCAGAGATGTTCTTTTCCCCCTAGTGGGAGGGATGCTGTAGAGCAGAGCAGGAACAGCTCTTAAAAGAGCTAGCGATTAAGCACTCCAAGCAGAAGAGAGAGAGCTGCTCTTGCTTTCTTCCACAAACATGAGACAGGGCTCTATGCTGTGAGATGAAGGAGTTTAATAGAGCCACAAACGGCCTTTTATGTCATTCCCCATGCAAGGGGTACTCCCCTTTGGACCTGAGAGAAGACTACAGTACAGACAATCATACAATGGCATTGGTTCTCAGGTCCAGGATACTTCCATACACAAACAATGTAATCCCTGTGCTTGGGAGATAACTGAATCAGGTATTGTATTCACATAATCCAATTATCTCCAAGCACAGAAAAAATATACTTTTACACAGTACCCTGAAAGTACCCCCAAAACTCATGGAAACCCCTCTAAGTTGGTCCCCTGATAGCCCCAATCTGGGGGACCAACTGTCACACCCTGTTCTGTTCTGCAGGGATGTATGGCCTTGGCTTCTGGTATCCAGTACTTTTTTTACAATTCTTGTTTAGTTTTTCTTTGTTTTTCTGGTTTTCTATTCTATGTCTGGTGTTCTTTATGCTGGGTTTTCTGGGTTCATTCCTTTATTCCGTTCCTGGAATTCCCAGTCTCCTGGATTCCTTAAAATGTTTGATTTTTGTTGCCACACCCGTTCCTTTTCCATTTACTCCATTTTTGTTCCTGTCTGGTCCTGCAAGCAGTGGTCTCATTACCTCTGCTCCTTTCTTTGTAGGTAAGTTTTGAGTTTGTTTTATTGTTCATTTAGTCATGCATATCTAGGCAGTTAGGACCCACCATAATTGGAGTACTTTGGAGCAGTGGTGGACTGCATGCATCTTGGCCATTTATGTATGTCTAAATCTCCAATGTTTTATATATATATAGTAGTTAGTTATGTCTCCTCTTGTTTTGTTTTATTTTGTCTTCCCAGTTCATGTTCAGTCTTGTCCTGCCCTGTTCATGTTTCCCTCATGTCTTGTGTACATGTTCTCGGTTCTGCTTTCTGTCCTGCTCCAATTCTGGGTTCTTCTAGTCTTGTCTTGTTTTCTTGTTAGGTGTCTGTTCTAGTCTTGCCTTGTTTCTGTACTGGATACATATCTGCTGCAGAGCCTCCCTATCCATATCCTAGGAGGTCTGCATATTTTCATCTGCTTTTGGGCCCTGGTATGTGGTCGCACAAACTCTGGTGCTCAACACCAGGGGGTGTGTGGTAACTCCACTCTGAGACTCCGATCATCATCTTCAGGCACTCAGGGGTGGCGGTACGGAGACACCAACATATCCAAAGATCACCCAGATCGATTCAGGGCTTCGGGATTTCCATGGAAGTCACAAATTTAACGGACCGCACACGAGGCTCCTGCCCAAAAGAGTTCCATGAAATCAGGTGGTCAGCCTATTTCATGAATACATGAAATAGTCAAAATACCGAACGTAAGAGTTCGTAGGGATACTTAGTCTATGTATTTGATTCGGGAGCTTCTTCCTACCAAACGCTGCTCTTTTTATACAAATCCAGACGAACGTAGGAAGGTATGGAAGTGTTCGCGCCGTCAAGTGTCTGACTATGGTTCCATGCACTCGACGACCAAACACCGCTGTATGTATTTGCAGCTAAAGATGGCCACCTCCACATGTTCGTATACAGAACGCCGACCACCCAGCTGACTGCTTAGAGTGCTTGTGGTTTTCGAGGTGTAAACTCCACACACAGGTGGTCTGGTTGTTTGGTAGTTTGTTTGGTAGGGAGGAATAAAATTAGGAATAAATGAAACAGAAGGCAATGTCCCGAATTCATAGGGGAATGAAATGAAAGGTTTTTCCGCCCAGGGACACGGTGATCCATCCAGTATTGTTGTGCTCACCTCCAAATTGTCATTGCTTAAGATGTTCAGCACCCTTCATTGTTCACAGGGCCGGCGCTACCTGTAAGGCGGACTAGGCAGCCGCCTAGGGCGCCCCTTGGGAAGGGGCGCCAGGAGCCAGGAGCGCCGGCCCCCCCATGCTGCAGCCGCCCGAGCGCTCTGTAGAGAGCCTCAGGCGGCTGCAGCTTTGCCCGGGCGGTGCGTCCATGA
>OW240915.1:106069364-106225782 GCA_933207985.1 Pelobates cultripes
AGGGAGGGGGAAGAAAGAAACAGGGAGGGGAGGGGAGGGGGGAAGAAAGAAACTGACAGGGGAGGGGGGAGAAAGAAACTAACAGGGAGGTGGGGGGGGAAAGAAACTAACGGGGGGAGACATTGACAGGGAGGGGAATTGACGGGGAGAGAGAAATTGACAGGGAGGGGGGAGTGACAGGGGAGGGAGGGGAATGAGAGTAACAAGGGAGGGGGGAGAAGAGAGTGACAAGGGAGGGGGGAGAGATTGACATCCATCACACACACACACACAATCACACACAATGCACCCCTTACACACAAAGACAATGAACCCCTTGCACACAGAAAAACACACAATGCATTACACACACAATGCATTACACACACACACGCAATGCAATCCTTACACACAATGCATCCCTTGCACACACAGAAACACACAATGCATTCCTTACACACACTCAATGCACCCCTTACAGACTCACACACTTCATCCCTTACATACACAGAAACACACCTTGCAGCCCTTACACATACAAACACAGATTCACACAAATCAGGACATTCCCTACACACTCCATCCCCTGTGAACAAACTCATTGGTGGAAAATGAAGGTGGACCCTGGGACCCAGACCTTGAGCTGTGTAAAGGGCCCCCAAAAAATGGAGCTGCTTCTCGTTCTCCCAGAACATTGATTTGTGTGACCACAGTTACAAACAGCCTCCAGAGATCCTGTTATACACCAGACCAGTGGAGCCAGACTGCAGCTAGAGCCCATCATCATCCTCATCTGCTTGTAAGTAGGTAATCTAGTATATTATTCGTGGCACTAATCTCTAATTTACCTCACATTAAAGAAACACTATAGTCCCCAGAACCACTGCACCTTAATGTAGTGGTCCTGGTGTCTATAGCCTGTCCCTGCAGGCCTTTTAATGTAAACACAGCGGCACTGCAGCACTAGCGTTAGTTAACATGGCAGGTCATATGGGTGGGGCATTGCGATGTCACGGGGGGGAGGAGGGGGGCGTCAAACTTTACTTTTGCCTAGGGCGGCAAAAATCCTTGCACCGGCCCTGATTGTTCAGCACCCTTAAAAGTGTTAATATAATTAACAAGAGAATCACAACAAACAAAACATTAATCCTTTTTACAGAGGTATGTAAGGGATTAAAGTCAATTCAATGTACCTTCCATTTCTTCGGCCTTGCATTACACCATAACCCTTTAAATCTTAAGTACCACATAAATCTCTATAGTCACATATCAACCACATACATTGAACATGTATCCTGGAATAAGTAGAGAAGAAATTGCCACACAGCAATACCAATTTTATAATAACAAATAAGACAGATAGTAGTGACATTAATAGTACTATAAAAGGAAATTTAACAAATTTCCAAACTTGCCAAAACTATCTGAACAGAAATAAAATCATTCATTCATTAATCAAAATCAGCAACAGAACTGTGTGCAGCACGAAGGAACCTAAAATCAATAAACATAGGCTTTTTCACTAACACAGCTTTAAAATAAAATGTAAAGTGAAAACTGTATCTACTTGGGAACAGAAATGAAATCAAATTAAGTTAAAATAAATGAACAGAGCATACAGTATATATCAAAATAAAAATTTAGGAGAATATATATATATATGGGAGGGGGTTTGCTTTCCACACGCCAGTGCGGTTTTGAGCAGCCTCTGTGGTCGTGTAAGTACCTTGGGGCGCGGGTGATTTTTAGGAGCCGGTTCTCGGTCATCCGGTCATGGGGCATCAAAAGGTTGTGGCTGTGCAGTGGTATGTGTCATATTGAGTGCCGTCAGTATATTCCTGTCGGCCCACTTGGTGGTGGTCTTATTCTGGGTGTGGGAAAGTTATTAGGTTGGTTATGGAGGGAAGGTTAAGAAATGGAAAAGGAGTGCAGGTTCCAGGGTGGGGTTTAGGAGGTAGGTAGTAGGGAGTGCCTCAGCTGCCTTTCCCTATGTGGGCTTCATCTCCTCAAGTGGGGAGAGGACATTTAAATAGCCATGGATCCCAGATTTTGTCAAAGTTTTTGGTGGTGTCATGTATCAGGGTAGAGAGGCCGTCCATCTTTCTGGCCTTGTGCACTTTACGTTTCACTGTTTCTATGGAAGGGACATCTGGGCTTCCCCATTATTCTGCTATAGCTCTCATCGTGGCCAGAGATATTTTAGAAATTAGTTTGTTTTGAGCTCTCAGGGAACCTTTGTGGGGCCTAGAGAGGAGCCATATCCATGAGTCTAAGAGGACTGTGGTATGTAGAATTTTGGAGGTAAGTTGTGATACTTCTAGCCATAATTGTGCAATTCTGGCACACTCCCACCATAGGTAGATGTACATTCCTGTATTCCCACATCTTTTCCAGCACTGGTCAGAATCCACCATGCCCATCTGTTTCAATCGGAGTGGGGTGAGGTCCCACTGTAACATTGTCTTGTACGCCTGCTCTTTGTGATTCATGTACACTGATATTGAGGCAGTGGCCTCCCATATTGCTACCCAATCTTTAGGATCCCCAATAGGGTCTATGTCCCTCTCCCAAGCCGACATTTAGGCCAGTGAACCTTCATTTTTATTCTGGGCTATAAGGGTATATATAATAGAAATTTGGCCTCTTGGATAGGTATTTTCATACAGGCTTTCTCAAAAGGTGTTTGGGAAGTGGTCCCTATGTGTTTATGAGTGGGGGATGTCAAAAAGGTTTTAATCTGGATGTAGCAGACAATTTGAAAGTAGTGAATGGAGTGTTTTGTGGGAGGTCAGCAAAGGGTTGGTTGGTATAGAAGTTACAGAACCTAATTCGATCAGTGTCCTTGAATCACAGAAATCTTTGGGTTGAATTCCAAGGGGGGATTGTGTATTCCTGAGAATTGGCATGAGTGGTGAGGGTTTGGAGATTAATTCACACTTGGTTGTTATCTTGTCCCATAGCTTTATGGAAGTGAGAGTCACGGGGCGATGTGAAGAGGAGGGGGGGGGGTCTCACCAGGGGTGGTAGCCATATGTATTAAGGATGTGAAGTCTCTCCCGAAGGTAATGTGTTCCAGGTCTACCCATCTTTTAAAGTCGTACAGGGCGTGGAGGTTTTGTATTTGTGCCATTTGGGCCACGTGGAATTAATGAGTAAAATTGGGAAGACCTAGGCCTCCTGCCCTGTTGGGGTCTTAGAGAGTTTGATGTTTGAACCTGGCTCTCTTGTTGGCCCAAATTAATTGACCTATGTGTGTTTGGAGCATCTTAAAATCTGGTATCAAAATTGGTATGGGGAGGGCCTGAAAGAGGCATAGTAATCTTGGTAGGAGATTCATTTTAATTGAGGCCAGACGTCCTAGCCAGGAGATTGGCATAGCGGTTCAGGTCGTTATATCTCGTAATGCTTTCTGTATTAGCGTGGTATAGTTCAGTAGGTACATTTGTGTGAGGTCAGCTGGGAAAGTTGTGCCTAGATATTTAATTGCAGTCTGTTGGAATTTGAACGGGTATTGGCCCTGGAGTGTGCTGAGTGTATTCGGGTTGATTTGAATGGGTAAGACCTCAGTTTTGTCCACATGCAGTTTATAACCCAAAACAGATGTGAAGGCTTGTAGTGCGTAGCAGGGGCATTGAGTTCACAGGATCAATTATCGTGAGTAATAAGTCATCAGCGTAGGCTGCGTTCTTGAATGCTTCGCCGTGTATGTTCAGGCCGGTGATATCTGTGTTAGCCCCAAGTGTTTGGAGGAGTGATTCAAGGGAAAGGGTGAATAGTACCAGGGAGAGAGGGCCGCCCTAGAACTGTTTAGGATATGAAAGGAGGAAGGTTGTGCAAAGGATAAAAGGAGGTTAGCTGTTGGGGAAAAGTATAAAGTGCGTATGGCGTCAATTAAGGGTTTGAGGAAGCCGAATTTATTGAGGGTTGCGAAGAGGAAGGGCCAAAGTAATCTGTCAAAAGCTTTTTCAGCATCGATGGAAAGGATTACTGGGGATGCGTCAGAAGTCTGCGTACCATATGAGGTCAAACATCCGTCTGGTATTGTTGTTAGCCTGTCTTGTGGGTATGAACCCCACTTGGTCGGGGTGTATGAGCTTGGGGAGGAAAGGGTTTTATCAAATAATTGTTCTTATTAAGTTTTCACATACAAAGATTGATAACAAAGTCATCCAACCACACAACACAAATACATAATTCATAAGTAAGATCCATAAACTGTTTTTTCATCGTAAATTATCAAGATATAATCTTATATTATAACTTACATATGAAGCAATATTCTTACAAAAGGCAAAAACAAAGACAAAACCTGCGCAACCAAGTGTGGGTCCCTTCACATTATGTTAAAATACCTAAAAATATAAAGAATTAAACATTTGTCCTATCAGGATAAAACTAAGCCAAGGATCCCATATTTTCTAATATGAACCAAATCTTTGAAAAGCCGAGAAATAACCTTTTTACATAAGACACTGAAAATGTATTTGATTCACTACCAAATTTTTTTTCTCTTCCACATTCTTGAAATAACCAGTTTCATAGCCATGAAAAACTGAATATTCAAAAATGTACTATTTTTATTAATGTTATCTAAGTTTAGATGTAAAATGGCCTTTTCTGGATCTAATAGATCTTGATAGTTCAATTCAATTATATGTGAAGGGTCCTTTGGGATTTTAATCCCCAAGTAATCAATACACTTATCTTTCCACATAAATGGAAATTAATACCTAATTGTGCTCATTTTATCTTCATTGATTCCTACTGCCATTGCTTGTGATTTAATAATATTAAATTTGTAGTTAGAGTAATCCCCATATATTTTGATCTCTTTTAAAAGAGCATCTATCAAGGTTTTAGGATGGGTTAATGTCAGCAGAATATCATCCGCATAGAGGCTAGCTTTATTTACGGTATCACCAATAGAGATGCCTATAATTTCTTTATTATTTCTGATTCTTGCTGCCAGAGGATCTAGGATCATGATGTAAAGAAGAGGGGCTAAGGGACAGCCTTGTCGGTTCAGAATATAAGGCCATAATGAATTTTATTATATTATCACCAAAATTAAAACTTTTAAGAATTGCCTCCACGAAAACCCAGTCTACCCGATCAAATGCCTTTTCTGCATCCAGAGAGAGAATTACCATAGAAATATTATTAGTCAAGGCGCAATCTGTTATATCTATAATTTTCCTTGTGCTACCATATGGTTGACGTTCACTAACAAATCCAACTTGTTTTTTATGAATTTTAAGTGATATTACCTTTTTAATTCTGTCTGCTAAAATTGCAGAAACGATTTTGTGATCACTATTAATTAAACAGATAGGTCTGTAGTTAGATACCAGTTTCACATCTTTCCCTTGTTTAGGAATTGGAATAATGATCGCTTGGAGCAATTCGCTAGGGAATGGTTTATTTTCCAAAATATCATTAAAAACTTTTGTTAGATTAGAAGAGATAACATGAGACATATTTTAAGAAAAATAATTAAAGAAGCTATCTGGGCCCGGGGATTTATTCTTTTTTAAATTGTTAAAAGCTTGGATGAATTTTTAATTTTAATTGGATTGCTTCCCTATGTTTTATATCTAATGCTTGCATTTTTTAATTTTTTAAATAATCAAAAATTTGCGATTCATTTTTTTTTTTGTTCACCTGTTATATAAGGATGAATAATACTCTCTCAATGCAGAGGTGATTTGATCGGGGGACCTACATTGATTATTTTCTGATTATATTTTGAAATTTCTCTCCCTAAGATTAGATTTTTTTAAGTTGAGTAGATAAGAATTTATCTGCTCGATTTCCCAGATAGAACCACTTTTGTTTATTTGCTCTATCCCCCACAAAGTCTCTAATTTTCCTCTTAGTTTGCTCTATTTCTAAAATAGTTCCTTGTTCCTTAGGGTAAATTTTCTCTAGGTTATTTAATTTCAAATACAGATCTGCCAGGGATTGATAATTTACTTTTTTATTATGAGCCTCTAGTTTAATTATACATCCTTTAATTATGCATTTGTATGCAGCCCAAATATTTCCCAAATATTAACCAGGTTAAGTCAGTGTCCCATTAGTTTTGTGAATATTTTTATGTCAACATTTAACAGTGATATGGGGCGGTAGTGACCCAGTTCCCATGTTCGCTTATAACATGTCGTGTGGTAAAGTGTCACCTTCTAGGAGCGAATTGAACAGGTTGAAGTGTGGTTTCAGTAGAGAGGCAAGAATCCATCCAGACCAGGGCATTTATTTGGTTTGAGTGTTTTAAATGCTATTTCTTCTGGCATAATTGAGATGATCAATTTGTTGGCTCCTGCTGGGGAAAGAGTCGGTAAGTTGATTGATTTCAGATATTCATCTATCTTATGTGCAGCCTCTCGGGTTCGAGGCGTGTTTGTGGGCTGTGGTCGTAGAGGGAAGAGAAATATTCTTGGAAGATTTTAGCTATATTTTCAGGTAGTTCTTAAATTTTGCCCTCAGGGGATTTGATTTTGTCTGTGTTTATGAGCTGCTCTATGTTTGAGTTTGTGGGCTAGTAGTGTGTTAGTTTTGTTGGATTTCTCATAGTAGAGCTGCTTTGTCCACTGGAGGGCTTTTGTTGAGTCAGCTGCCATGAACTCTTTGATAGTGTTTTGGCATTTGGTTATTTATGTAGAGTTGCGCTTGAATTTGGTTCATAGGGTGCAAAGCTCAGCCAAATAATTTTTTAAGGTGTTCTAGATGTTGCTTTTTGTTGTGTGAGGCTAAGCTAATCAGGGTGCCCCTGAGGACCCATTTGTGGGCGGCCCACAGTATGCTCTTAGAGGATACTGAGTTTTTGTTCAGATTTTAATAGTCTGAGATTGCTTGGGATATGAATTCCCGGATTGCCGGGATATGTAGTAGTGTAAGTTTGAGGTGCCAGAATGTTTTTGCCACATTGGGTAACGTGATTTGCATGGTTATGTCGGCGTGCTCCGACCAAGTTATGGAGCCTATGGAGGTGGATTTGAGCAACAATACCAACGAGGGGGAGATTAAAAAGAAGCCTATACGTGAGAAGGATTGATGAGGGTGTGAATTGAAGTTGTAATCTAGTGAAGTAGGGTGTTGAGATCTGCAAGCGCCTATCAGGTGCGTGCGAGACACAAAGTTATGGAGGAGTTTATCCGCCTTAACTGTGGGGGGTTGGTGGAGAGGATGTATTTGGGCTCTGCGCCAATCTGTGGAAGGGTAGTGGGTGTCCTACGATGAGGTGGTGTGAGGCAAAGAGCAGTTCCTTTAGTTGTGGCTGCCATGTGAACAGGGAGGGCAGTGAGTGCTTGGTTGGTGCCCAGGTATACCGAAACATCCCCTCCCCATCTCTCATGCGAGTGGGCCGACTAGAGCAAGATCAGTTGGGCGTGTTGCGCTGGGTCTACTCCCGTGACAAGGCGTGGCGGCCAATCGCGCATGTACTATGGTGTCCATATGGGACCGATTTGTATGGCGTACAGGTTGCCTTGTTGCAAGCCCTTAGGTGTGGAGCGCCTATATTGTATTGGGCTACATGAGGAGGAGTGGTGGCTTTCTGGAGGAAAGTGGAGGGGATGGGCTCAGGTTGGGGTCTGTTTAGGATCTACCATATTCATGATGGGGGGACACCAGGCCCCCCACCCGTGGTCACCAACAAAAGCAAACTATATACATTTAATAATACACATCAATAAACATCAGCAGGAGTTCTAGGATATATATGCAGAATAGGGAGACACCTGGTCCCCATTTTTTTGTACTCTATGGCCCCCACCAAATTTTCCCCCCAGCAGTAATTGCTGCTATAGGGCCCATGGATGGTCGGTAGTGAGCCTATTGGGTACAGATCAGTCTCAGTGGGCTTGGCCCCCGTTTTCTGCTGCATGGCTCCAGGGTTGATTATGGAGCGGGCACTTAACACAAGGATCCATTTAAGATTAGTGGTGCAGGGTTCGGGCGCTAGATGAGGTGTGGGTAATGGTCTATCTGGGTAGCACGGCCCAGAGGTCATCTGTTAAAGTGCAGCTCAGTTTATGAGTTTCCCACCCCATGGGGGTGCCGAGCCCGGCATTAGCTAAAGTACATGTCCTCTCAGTGGTGCCCACTTGGGCCCCCCAAGGGATTAGGTTCCGGGGGCACATGATGGGGGGGCTTAGGCTGTGGGGTATGCATCGTTTTATGGTCTAGCAATTTAACATTAGTAGTGTGTGTAGGCCTGTTTCAGGGCCTCATTAACATGCAGTTATGGTGGGCGGGGTTAAGTAGGGACCTCCGTGTTGTCCCTCCAGACCTATCTCCACTCCCCAAGGGGAGTTAAGCTCGCGATCATTGGAAAGGGTTACCGGTAAGGGTTGCTAAACCGTGGGTGTGGGATTATTAACACACAATAAACATATAAACATGCACAGAGTCATATGCTACATTTTCCTTCCTGTGGTAAAATTCCGTGGCCCTCGCCAAGTGCATCCTGCAGTGGTTCTTGCCCTTACTGAGTTTGCGGGTGTACGGAACTACCTGGGTGGGCATTAGGGTACAGCTCAGGCTAGGGGCTCCTTACCCATAGGGGGGTTGCCTTGGCCGGTATTGGTTAGTGGTGAGTGTCCCCATGGCAGTGCCCTATTAGGCCTGTATGAAATGTGATACCTGGGAGTGTACATGGTAAGGGGATTTGGGTTGTGGGGCCTGCAGCGGGTGATAGCCTCGCGGACTAATGTTGGCAGTGGATGGTGGACCCTGTATAGGGTCCCACCATCCGGCAAGTAAGACATAAGGGGCGTTAGTGAGAAGCTTCAGGACCACTACGGGTACGTACTCCCGGTGTTACCCTTATGGGCATATATAGTAACCATGAACAAAAACCATAACCATAACTTAGTAGTGAAAGGGGATATACATTGTCATAGGGGGATCATATAATATGATCTAGGGTCACAGTTTGAGCTGCCAGTCCAACGAAGGGTGGCCATATCTGTGTCAGGTAAGTTCAGGTGGCCCCCTGTTGTGAGGATATTTATGGGGTGATAAATATTAAAAATAAAAATTTATTAAATCAAAAAATTATATATTGCCACTGTTTCCCTGATTAATCATTTAAAGCTGAGAATTACCCACTGTTTTAATTCTCCTAGATCCTGGAGTACATTTCATTAGAAGATTTTATTTCACACATTAATCACAAATTAATTATAAAAATATAATTTATTGTGACAATAATAATAATAATAATAATAATATGTAACATGCGTGATAATATCAGTGAATATTTAGGTATAACATCAGTATACAATATGGCAGTGGTTTAACAGAATTAGACAGCTGAATAGCAACAGTTATATGCAACAGTTGTATGCAGTTTTCAAAAAGATTTACGACGACATTTTACTTTGAAATCAACTTAACACTGAAAACAGCATCTCACAGCAGCACAGCGTAAAGCAATAAAAACTTTGGCTGACAGTCAAATCACACTGAATTAACTCTTTCACTGCTGGCTACAATTTTCATAGGCAAGATATCCTATTATATTGCAATTTTACAACTACAATATTTCTCATACTTGATCATTGACCATTCCTATATCCATCCAATAAGAATAATTCTAACCAGATTTTACGTTTGCAGAATTTTAACTTTCCTAATTAAGATTTACTATTTCTAAATTACATAGGCTAATATATCTGGGTAATTGCCTGGTATTCTGTTTTTAAAGTTAAAAGTAATATAGAGTTCATTGGTCCACCTGCAGGAATGGAATTCCAAATTCTATATATTATTAACAAATCATGACTCCTTAATGTTTGGAATCACCAGCTTTTATCCAAGTATATTCTGCCTTTTAGTAAAATCAATTGATTTAATTTTAATCGAATTAAATAAAAACTAGCATAATTACCAGTTAGGTTGTAGATTTGATGTGTAGATATGTCCCGTGAATTTTGAATGCAAGTATGATGAGAGAATTGTATGAAAATAGAAAAGTTTTCAGAGTTCTGAAGTTGTGTTAGTTGGAAAAGAAAATACTAAGAATTAGGTGTGTCCAGCTTTGGCTCCAGATGTCAGATCTTAGATGTGAGTTTGAGTCTTTTAGAGTTTGAATATGAGTCCCCTCTCTCCTTTGTCCTTAATTTTTAAAGGAGAAATTCCAATACGTCACTAGTTGATAGTGACCAATAGAGAAATGTGGGCGTGTCTTCCCTACAGACTATCATCTAGATTTTGGTCAGTAGATGGCGCAAATACATCACTGACAATTCTTGTCAGGGGGTCTATTTACCTTTTTGTATAATGGGTTAACTGAATTTCGTGATGCGTTTGACGTCATCTGGGTTATCTTTATGGCTAACAGTCCATCACAGACATGTCACTTTTCAACGGTTTTCTTTGGTTTCAGCCAGGCGGAGCGTCTGCAATTTTGGCTATATGTTAGATTCCTGACACGTCCTAACCTTAATTTCACCCTTCTTCACAATGGAACTTTGTAAGATTCCATTAGTTTTTAGAAAGTAAAATTAATTACTTAGTGTTATCTGTCATTGGTGATCCTGTTTGGTTTTCTTGTGTGAAACTGTAGTTAAGATTACACATATTCCACCAACATTAACCAGTAAATAATATGACTTTTCTTCATTGATATTATATCCCTGAATATTCTATATTATAAACATAGTACTAACTTTATATAGTAAAGTAGTTGGCTGCACTCTCAGATAACAATAAAAATAAAAAAGAGACATATAGAATATACACAACATATAGAAGAGAAAATAACATGGGAGATATGAGAGTCAAATGATGGAGAATTAGTCTCCCAAAAGAGACTATTAGAAACAATATAAATTGGTACAAGGGATATCGTGAGAGATAAGAGAACCAAAACCTAGAAAGAGAGTCTCTCAAGACCGAACAATGGTAAAAGAGTGTATACAGTGCCTAAAATGAAAACAGTCATGAATTGCGTAAATAGTATGTAGTAAAAAGGCAAGAGATACAAAAAAAAAATGCAGACCCTGGTATACAGTGCAATAAAAAGCATCATAGAAACCATCTTAAAAAAACCATTATAAACAAGCATAAATTACGTAAACAGTATGTAGTATAAAAGTAATAGAAATGCAGATAAAAATACAGAATATAAGTAAAAATACAGACCCTAGTATACAGTGCAATAAAAAGTATCATGGAAACCATCTTAAAAGACCATCATAAAAAAGCATTCAGTTCAAAGTCAAAGTTAAGGCCTTTTGGGACTAAGGTATTGAGAGTATAAATCTAACTTGCCTCTGCTTGATCAAGGCTCTTCTCAAGGTCCCCCCCTCTCCAATGTACTTGTATTCTTTCAATAGGTAAAAATTGTAACCCCTCTGGGTTCCTTCCATGTACATCATTTAAGTGTTTTGAGAGATTGTGTGTGGGTAGCCCTTTTTTTATATTTCTTATATGTTCAGACACTCTAGTTTTTAAGGATCTCTTGGTCCTTCCCCCATACTGTTTAGGACAGGGGCAATTTAAAAGATAAATTACTCCTGTTGTGCCGCAATCCATATCTGATTTCAATTTGGATTCTTTCTTGTCCTCCAAAGAGTGAAATTTGTTTTGAATAGAGTCTAGATTAGGGTTATTTTTACATCCTATACATTTTTGGCATCTGGTGAAACTTTTCTTCTTTATGCTTCTCATATCACATGCATTGAGCTTAGAATTGTCCGTTGGACCAGCATGAGTTTCAGATTGGGAGCCTGGGAAAAGATGATGTTAGGCCGATCATCCAAAATATGGTCGAGCGTATGGTCGCTCCTTAATATATCCCAGTGTTTACTTAGTAATCTTTTGATGTCCTGGGATTGATTGCTATATTTGGTTATTAAAGCAGGAGTTGTATGGTGGTGTTCTGATTTCATGTTCCTAGTTGTTACAGGAGTATCCTCTCTCGGTATGGATAATGCCTTATCCATTGCCTTTTCGAAGAGTTGGTCTGGATAACCTTTCTCTTCAAATCGCTGTTTCATTTCTTGCATTTGATTGTGACATATTTCCAACTCCGAACAATTCCTCCTTATTCTCTTAAATTGTCCATAGGGTATGTTTTCAAGCCAAGTACATTTATGATAGCTGTTAAAAGGTATAAAACTATTACAGTCTACACTCTTCTTAAAAGTTTTTGTGTGTATTTCTCCATTCTTGATATAAATATCCAGATCTAAAAATTCTATATTGTTGACAGATTGATTAAAAGTAAATTTCAGGTTGTATGGGTTGTTATTAAGATACAATTTAAAACTTTCAAGTGATTCCATGGTCCCCTTCCAGATAAAAAAAAAAGCAGTCGTCGATATCCGCCATAGAAACAGTTCTGCTCCAAGAGGGCAGTTATTCCAGATAAATTCATCCTCCCATTTACCCATAAAAAGATTGGTGTAACTTGGCGCAAACCGTGTTCCCATGGTGCTCCCTTCTAGTTGTAGATAAAAATTGTCATCTAACCAAAAATAGTTATGGCTTAAAATGAATGCTACGCATTGTATTAAAAAGTCAATCTGGTTGTTCTTTAGTTCGAAATAGGTAGCTAGTGAATATTGGATTGCTTCACAACCTTGAAGATGTTCTATCACAGTGTATAAAAAAGTGACATCTGCTGTTACTTCCACATACTATAACTACTACTATTATATGCTCTTTGTCTATCACCGGCCACCAAGGCAAACCTTCCTGAAGTAGAAGGTGGCCAGAGGAAAGAGAGAATGCAGAGATTTCAAACATCGGTGAACTGACTTTGGGGTCAAAGTATTCAAAAACCTCTGAACGTAAGAGGTATGGAGTGTTTGGAGTGGTTTTTTTTGGTATGGAGTGTTTTTCTAATGGGCACAATAGGAGATTAAGAAATCTTTGTGTTCTACAGTAAAGATTTTGCTGGGTGAACTACTCCACAAACCTGCCAAAATGTCACCATGAATGTTCCTTAACAATTTAGATAACTACATTTTAAGATGCACAGTAGGAAGGTAAAAGCTGAGATGAGGCAATAACTAGAGCCTAATCACTGCTCTTTTGTGGAACATAGGGTTAGAGACACTTGTCTAATGGAAAAAATGACAAGGTGAGGGGTTCCCTTCAATCTTCTCGCAAGCTTTTGATGTTATAATTGGAGTTTAATACCAACTAGCATCAATCAGATATTAACTTTTGTAATATTTAGATGTCTAATGCTTAAATATTTATAGATGGGATGGGGGCACCTCTCCCCATTGGTTTTCCCCTTAATTTATCACCACCCCTTTTTTTTCCTTTTCTGTTTTGGTTTCTTGACTCCCAGTTTTCCTTGTGTTTTCTAATCAAAAGTATAGAGGCAATAAATGTATTATTTGGTGTACAATTTTCAGTAAATAAAAAGACTAACAAAAATAGTTCTGCATCTGGTAAATGCTTATTATATAGAGTAATCTGCATGGATAATAAAAACTATACAGCTGTTCTGCTTGAATACAAAGAATAATCACATGCAAGTTGCAATTGTCACTCTTCAAAAGAAAAAAAAAATGTTGATCCAGCCTTCAAAACTAACTTCTAAACGTCTAGTTCCAAGATTTTTTTTACTTATTTTCTCAGCAAATATGTTATCCCCGTTACCCAATCTGGATTATCTCTTGACTAAGCAGTCAACAGAAATTATACTTCTCACACCCTTTTACTTTCTCTCTCTAGGATAACATTAGCAAATATAATTTCCATGACTTTTCCATCAACTTGAAATAGCTGATCGTCTTTCCTTTATACCTAGTTTGGCTAACCTTGGTATAACTGGGTCTTTATTTAACTGCATTTTAAACATTTAATGTGTCTCTTAACAGGTTGGGCATGTCATTTACCATTCTTACATTGGGTGTACAGCCAGACTGCAGACTGAGTACTGCATCACAATTTTTTACCCTACAAATCACAACCTAGGAAGCAAGAAGATACTTGCAGAGATCTGTGTCAAAGGTAAACTCATACACCAAGCACCTACCCTAATCACTTCTAGAGGTGAAGCATGGAAATATATTTTTGCTGCGCACTTTCCTTTTCAGTCATAAAGTGAATCACTAAGCTAGCGTCTGTAACATCCACTAAACACCAAGACAACATAAACTGAAATGAGTTGAGTTGAGGTTCATAATTGCCTCTTTACCTCCTCTGACCCGCAAAAGTTAATACCAAGCTAATACTGATTTTGCATTGACTCTGGGCAGTAAAGGAGAGTACTCCAATTGTGAATAGAAAATGCTTGAAGACTACTGGAATCTTTATTCTTGCACATAAATTATCACAGACATCAAGTTTTAAGCCCTTATGAACAGTGGCAATTATCGAAGTTCTGAACCATAACAAAACCTAAATTTGCACTTTGTGTTTATTCCACCACAATGTAAAAGTTACTCTCTACGGGCATCATACATATAATACATTGATTTAAAATAAAAAAAAAGATTTATTTTAAGATCCTATATGTATACCTAACACAACATTAAGTGTGAATAAAATAGTAAAAATGGGAAAGAAATTGAAAAAAAATCCGTTTACTAAAGAAAATAACTTGAAATACATTCCTGTATCAGTCCTGATCTTTAAATGCCTCAAAAGTCTAACATTTTAATTAAATTTTGCCAGGTAGTGTTTACCCATTAGCAACTCCTACCTAATACTATAGTAACCATATTCCTAGCCCTGTGCTTAAACTAATGCTAACCATATACCAACCCTATCAATAACCCTAAAACAGCATTACCTACTCTAACACAATCCTAAAACTAACCTTAACCCTACCCTAACTCTAACCCTATCCCTACCCATAAGCAATATCCTACCCCCGAACTCTAAGAAAACCCATTGCTAATATCAGTACTGATATCAGCAAATGGGTTTCCTAGTTAATACAATAGCAAGTGATATGTTGCTGTCATATACTGCTGTTTTCAGTAATTCAGGAAGAATTCCCTTTAATACTGAATGAGGCATGCTTACCCAGTTGATTACACTGTGATGAGTGCTGGGCAGCTAGCTGGTAGAGCCCAGAACCAACACAGCTTGGACTATTTATTAATTTAATTGTTCGCTCTTGTTTTTTACTGAATATAGAAAAAATGTTTTATCTCCGATCAAGACTCCAGAGTGCTCCAAGTGTATTTCTGAGGGATGCTGTTGTTGGGGGTATGTTACTCTATTCTTGTTTTTTCAATGAATGGAGTTTGACACAGTGCCGCATAAAACAAACAGAATTATTCACTAAATTGAAATTTGCCAGAAATTCAACGCAAATTAAAAATTTAATGTAGCTGAACTGAAAGCATAGCCAACATGGAGAGTTTTTTCCAGTCTGCTTATTTTGGCCATAAACTTTTAATTAACTTGATGGATCTATATATCACAACACCATAGTATACAGCAAGTATATGTCCACAGATATATGAAATTGTTTGTCAGAAAAGTCTATATTTACTGTTCTGAGTCAGAAAGAAACCCCATGGGCGTGGGGAAGATCCAAATCCAAAGCTATTTTGGAGCCTTGTGACTCCTCACATACTTGACTACCTAGCCAGGGCTCAGCAAATGGAAATGACTGATATTACTTTAATGCATCACTTAATGCTAAAGGGCTAAATTCACCACAGTAGAGGAGACTGGCCTTACAGGAGGCTACTGAAGCTTTGGCACTAATGGTCTTTTACCAGAAAACCCACTTTCAGTAGGGCCATAGACCAAAATGTCTGTACACTTCAATTTGATTTCCACTCTTGCAGTTCAAAAAGAAACAGGGAACATCGATTCTGTAGTAACTAAAAAAATGACAAAAAGGGCAGATACCTGGTGTTGCAGCATTATATAAATGTCTTGCCATACACAGTGATACACCTTTTTGGACCCCATGACAACCAAGCGCAATTCTCAGTGAGAATCCTAGCTTTAATTGGTCTTTCAGTAGTTGGAGAACTGATCATAGGAGATGACATCAACTTTCTGCTGGATGCAGGGCTAGACTTCTCAGCAGCTGATACTATAGTGCCTACCACACTAACACAGTCATTGGTGAAACTACCGCCAGTGCAGCCGTTGCGACTGCACCAGGGATCAGAGCTCTAAGGGGGGCCCAGCACAGGGCCAGGAGTTTCATCACTGAGTTATGCTGCCGCTCGCCTGATGGGTCTGGCAAGTGCTGCGTCAGTGCAGAGAAGCAGGAGGTCAAACAGGCCCCTATCTCATTCTTCTCACAGAGAAAGAAGCAGGAGCAGAGCCAACTGACTGAGCCATATGTCTACTCCCTTTGGAGGAGGCTTCCAAGTTCCCACAGCTTTGCCGCCTTGCAAATTCCTCATCCCTGTCTACAGCCCATGCAGGGGAGGAGCTGGAGCCTGGAGGAGAGGTGGAGACAGACAGTAATTGGTGTGTGTGTGTCTGTGCATCTGTATGTGTCAGTGTGTGTATCTGCGTGTGTAACTGTGCCTATCTGTGTATTTATCTGTCTGTGTAAGTATCTGTCTGTGTGTATGTATATGTTTGTGTATCTTTGTATGTATCTGTCTCTGAGTATATGTCTGCATGTACCTCTCTGTGTAGGTGTCTGTCTGTATCTGTGTATGTATCTGCTTGTATAAGTATCTGTCAGTGTATCTGTATATGTATGTGTATCTGTGTATCTGTGTGTGTATCTGAATGTGTAAAGGAGTGTGTAGCTGTATGTGTGTGTCTGTGTATCTATGTGTTAGTACGTATATCTGTATCTCTCTGTGTGTATCTGTGTGTCTGCATGCGTTTCAGTGTGTATATGTATGTGTCAGTGAGTGTATATGTATGTGTGTCTGTATATCTGCATGTGTGTGTATCTGTGTGTGTGTATGTGTATCAGAGTATGTGTATATGTGCAAACATCTCTGCATTCAAATGTCAACATTATGCACAAATTTACCCCTGCATCCAAACGTCAACACTACATTCAAACGTCAACACTACATACAAATACACCTCTGTATTAAAACACCAACACTACACATAAAGGCATGCTTGCAGTAAAACGCCAGCACTCATACACCCCTACATTAATATATATACTCCATACACAAACATTCTTAGTGTGGCAGAAATGCCTCTGCCACGTGTTCTTGGAGGGGCCTGCTTGCCAGTCTCCTGCCAAAGACTTTGGGCCCTTTAAAAACGTATGTGATTTATGTACTTTTGTCCTCCAGAAAGAGAGACCGACCGTTGGCCCTAATTCACTGAAACTGTTTTGGGCATAGGACCATGTGCACGGTCGGTCAAAATTATGACTTCCATGGAAATCCCGAACCCCTGAACTGATCTGGGTGATTTTTGGATATGTTGGTCCCCCAGCTCGGGGCTATCAGGGGACATGTTGTGGGGTTTACATGTGTTTTGGGGGTACTTTTGGGTTATTGTAAAATGTATGTTTTCTATGCCTGGAGATAATTAAGTTTAGTACAGTTCCAGACTCAATTATCTCTCAGGCACAGGGGAGGGATTATCTTGTTTTGTGTGGGAGTGTAATGTAATTGCAGTGTGTACTTTGTCACAGTCCCCTCTCAGGTCCAGTGGGGAATGCCCCTGGAAAACCCCTTTGCATATAAGGCCAATTGTGGCTGCCATTAAACAGTACTACTTCGCCCTCAACACAGAACCTTGTATTGTGCTTGTAGGGAACAGCTATGCCAGCTATATCACTAGCTCTTGTAAGAGCTATCCCGCTATACCCTCTGGAAGAGGAGAGGTCTACCCACTGGAAGCTGGATCCCTGACTTGGGTCCAGGGTGGGTGGAGGACGGTAAGACCCCATCCAAGCTACATCGGCTAAGGGTCTGCGGTGGCTATGGTGTCTGGTGGAGTGCTTGAAAGTATTCTGGGATACTAGAAAGCATCGATTGGCGGAGGCACCCACTTGGGGTGGTAGGCGGTCCATAACACTTACATTAAAACAAACATTACTCAGTAATAAAAACAACCCTGCAAGGATGGGAAAATTGCAGAGCCCCAGCTGGATAGCATAGTGGAAGTTGTACGCCACCTGGGTATCTACCTTTCGGCCACCCTTGCAATAGAAGGGCCCAAAAAAATGATTGCACCAGTATCCTCTCTGTGTTAGTTCCGCCACTAAACACAGTGACAGGCGGTAGCCACAGCACAGCAGGTTTTGCACGCTAATGATTTGGTAGATGTGTGCAGAATTCTCCATGTGTCCAAAATAGATTATACATACCACTCAGGAATATATAACTTCTTTTTAAAATGCCTCTACATAGAGGCATGTTTGCCTCTATGTATGCAGGACATAGATGAATTTTTGTTACTTTTCTGAATTGTCTCCCCCCTTTTTATTTATATATATATATATATATATATATATATATTCTTTCAATTTGTGCTATTAACATTAAAAATTTAATTTGCATTACCAACAATGCTCATTGTAGTTAATAACCCTTACACTTATTCACTGAAAGCTATGTACTTTAAGTGGACATGGAATTCCTCCATTGACATATTGTATTTCACTGCATAATAGTTGCAGATGTTATGCCAAATTATTTGGAAAAAGTGGGGTACGACTTTTAACAGTTGCAGATAACCTTATAGTTGCTGATATCATAACATAGTTGCTGAGAACATACATATTTTCTAATGCATTACATAAATTCTGATCCTGATCTCGGTCTCCCAATTGTGACTGACAATGCGCGTACGCAGGGAATTCTAGGCTCACAATGCGCGAGAGATATGGTAGTAAATACGTATCCATATGCCACTGGTGAATACATACATTGCTGCTGTGTTTATTTTAAGCAGTGTGACAAACAGAAATATATCATGTGACGATTACTCAATGAATTGGACTTGAACCAATTTTTTACTGAAAAACCAGGGTGCGACGATTATGTGGTGGCGACAGTTATGCGGTACTGACTGTCACGGCAAGGGTGCATAATTTATTATTACACTATGGAATATTGTCCTTTAATGTCATTTGTGTAGTGCATTAAGGACCTGCCGACCTGACAGAGATGGTATTGTCGATGTCAAAAGGAATAATCTGATTCTAACGAGGTCAAAAGGGGTTACATCTTTTTAAGGTGGGGCCCCATACAGAGGTCAGATGACAGAAGGGGTAGTATGAATGGCATAGCAATGTAAAAAGGATTTTACCATATGGATGTGAATTCATCAAGTCTTTGCAAGGTGTGAGATTCTACACTTTTAAAAGCCTGCATGTCTAGCTGACTTCAGCCATTTGGCTGTACCTTTTGATTGATTAATTAATTTCTCTGTGATATGCTAATGACCATTAGCCTTGTTCCAGGATCATATGCAAAGGAAGGAAAAAACATTCATATTTACCCCACAGAATAATAACAGGTAGGCCTACTTTTTGTTATATTTGGAATGTGACAAGCGCCATCTTCTAAACAAGCCCAAATATGAGTGGCCTAACTTGACCATAGGGGAAAAAATTGTGATGTCCATCCTACTGGATCGCAAGGCCAGCGTGCAACATATGTATAGAATGGGAAAATAATAACAAAGTCATAGAGGCAATTATTATTTATGTTGTGGGTACATAAGAGAACATAGATCCAAATGTTTCCATTTGGATTGACGTTAGTCTAGAAGAAAAGAGGTGGTCACTTGTTATTTCTGTAGGTACTCCTTAACTCCACCCCTGGGCAAGACTTGATTATCCACGGGGTATATATCCAATGATTTGGAGGGGTGTTGGTGTACTTGCTTGGGGCCAAGATCTAATTCTGAGTGAGTCACAATTATCCTTCCTTGCCAGAGACCACCTGGGAAGATGTTGTACCTTGAAAACCTAACTGAGCAATTAGGACTTCTGTATTTTATCCTTTTTGTTTTTATCTGTTGTTGGTGTAAATAATTTATCATATATTTTTAGATGCACTGTGACTATTTTCTACTCATAATAAACACTAAAGGATCACTATAGGGTCAGGAACACAAACGTATTCCTGACCCCATAGTGTTAAAACCACTATCTAGCCCCCCTGGGCCCCTCATGCCTCCATAAATATAGCAACATTTTACTGTATTCAAGCCTGAAGCTGTAGATCTGCATGTTGTTTGCCTAAAAAAAACAAGCAGTCTACTGACATCATCAGAAGTGGTAGCCAGATCCAATCACAGTGCTTCCCCATAGGATTGGCTGAGACTGACAAAGAGGCAGATCAGGGGCAGAGCCAGCATGATTCAAACACAACCCTGGTCAATCAGCATCTCCTCATAGAGATGACTTGAATCAATGAATCTCCATGAGGAAAGTTCAGTGTCTGCATGCAGAGGGAGGAGACACTGAATGTTTGGATGTATTTTAGGCAGCCATGACCCAGGAAGGATCTCTAACAGCTATCTGAGGAGTGGCCAGTGAAGTTATCACTAGGCTGTAATGTAAACACTACTTTTTCTCTGAAAAGCCAGTGTTTACAAATTCAATAAGCTGTAGTTGTTCTGGTGACTATAGTGTCTCTTAAATTTATTAAGTTCTGCCTTTGTCTGGTTAAGAATCACGTTACCTGAAGACACTAATTCATATTTTGCAATTACATAGATATTGTGATAAGTAATATTTTGTGAGTTTTTATTATTGATTTACCTGGGGGACCAAGGCACCACATTTATAAATTTTCTTGGTGGTGGCAGCGTTAAAATAGTATTAGTTATATTATTATGTTTAAGTGTGGGTGGTGTTAAGGGGGATTTTGTCATTATTTCCGGTCTAGTGCAGACAAATAGTAAACTTTAACCCTTTTACCACCACAACTACGTCACACACACTCTTGGAGTAGGGTGCATTCGTGACACCGACCATTGTGCAGTGAAATACAGTGTTTGAGAAAGGTGTGCATTTATAACCATAGAATAAAAGTACAATAATTTGTGTGTTTAGTGTGAAATTAATCAATTTTCTATGATAATTCCAGTTTGTAAATAAACTAGCACAGATTGGTCTTCCAGTAACAACTGACTATAATTCTTCTCTAGTATCTGTGACAGATCCTTCTGTCTTGAACTGAACTAACTGTATTGCTCATTCGTTTGTTTGATTCGTGTTTCCCCGTTCCTGTGAACCCTATGCCGTTCCCTTTTAGAACCGAATAAAACTACCGAACGGCCGGCCACCCAGTAGAGAAGTGTGCTGCTGGTTAACCTCTTGGCCCCATCCGAACGTTGTGGTTAACCGCAGACCCCTCTTAATTGGTACAGTAGTTGGGTGGCCGCCATTCGTATGCCAAACATGAGGTCGCGGCCATTTTTAAACACGCGAACGCACAGCGGTGTTCGACGCCCAGCTCATGGAACTGAAAACGGACACATTTTGGCACAAACACAGCTGAAGCTGCCGACCTCCCTTCTTGTTCGGTAGAAGGGCACGAATGGCCCTATATTCGGTAGTTTCTGATTGAATACACCATACCCCAGATAGGAATCCCGTGGAGCTCATTCGTATGCAAACTTACTCTGTGAACCCTTTGGCTCCACGGCGATTGGACTGAGTGCATAGGATCTAAGCGCTATTCGGTACTTTGGTGCGCTCAGATCCTAGCTATCTGGGGACTTGTTGAATGACTGTAAAATGTTGTAAAATGGAACAGTTATGTATTTTTATGTCTTTTGTCATTGTCACCTAAAATGGCGCTGAGGCTCTGTCCTGGGAGATAATTGAATTACTTCACAATTATCTCCCTGAACAGAGCAGAGAGTTCTGGGTAAAAAAGGGGGAATGGCTAAGTGTGTACCCTGTGATTGGTTACTTCAATGCCCTTGTCACAGTCCCCCATTTGGTCCCCTGGGGGAGTGTTCACCAGATGAGGGACTTGCATAAAAGCCGGGCATGTAGCCCTCATTAAAACAGATTCCTGCTGACCCTCAATACGGAGCTTTGTCTCGTCATTGGGGGGATTATTCGTATGGAGTATGCGTGTTCGGCTGTTTGGAAGAATATTTCATTCGCATGGTTGTTGTTCAGCTATTTGGGGAAATATTGGATTTGTGTACTTGCTGGTCGGTTGTTTGGGGAACTGACTCATCCGTACGGCTACTGTTCAGTACTTTGGAGCACTCAGTGGCTGCCTCTACATTCGGTACGGGAACGTCTCATACGTCTGTAACCCCTCTCCTACCGGGAGAGCTGTAACAGTATCTATATTTTGTTTCAGAGAGAATTAAGTCAATCAGTAAGCTGTAAGAACTGAATATGAAATGTTCCCAATGCATTTAGTGGCCTGATTCCAGAGAGAATCCATGTATTGTTCTAACTAGGGCAAAGGAATAAAAGAAGATGAGAGAGACCAGGGACATTTAAGAAACATCATTTCTCACCACTGAAACTATTGAAAAGAAATTGAAACTTAAAAAAAAATATGTTTTCTTTAAGAATCAATATCTTCTTGATAAAACTTAAATGCCCATAATAATACTTTGCCTGTTGTTTTCTTACAGAGTTGCATAGTAGCATTCTGCCAATGTTAATTTAACTGTATTAATTAACAAAATTCTGATAACATTGAGTGCAATTAGTTTCTGGGACGTTTGCCCAGAACAATGTAACAATATGACATAATATATTTAGTGTTCTACTCACTAAACAGTGAAATGTAGTGAAATCAAAATCAATTAGTAAAATTTACGCCAAACAATATACATGATTTTGACCTTTAATTTGTAAATTAGCTGTCAGCACCCCGCTGTAGCGTTCATTATGTGAAGAGTACCCTGGCCCAACTTCCCTGTAATAGGGAAAACCATTTTGCAACAATTTGCCCTCTTACCTGGGTCCTGCAGGATTTATGACATCCGGCTTCTGTAGAGTTAGTTGCACAAGATGTATGCTGTGATCCTGCCAAATATTAACTGGCTGACCACTTTCAGACAATGAATGTCTGTAAATAAACATATGCCTGTAATCTATATGATCCAGCCAGGAACTCTAGTTTCAGACTGGCTAATGACACCCAAATGACACTGCCAGAAGTAAGATACACCTCCAGTAACAGGGGGATTAACTTCTTAACTTCCTTTCATAGCAAATTGCTGCACATCCAGACTCCAGTCACCATGACCAATTCGAATCACTAAAGGTGGTCATAGTGTGTGGAGTAATTTTTTAAGTACACTTTTACAGCCCACAACTAATGGTGCAGCAAAAGAATTGTAAAAAATATACTTTTCACCCATGGCAGAAGAAAGGATAAAGTAAAATCTCTATGGAATGCTCTGACTAAATTGTTGTTCTGTCACTTTCTGCTTCAATTTTTAACATCTGGATGCTTTTTTTTTTTAAACTAGAATTTTTTTTTATTCTTTATTTTGGCGGGTCTGGAGCATAAATCAACAAGACAAAGTGACATAATGATACTCAACGGTACATCATATACATATAGGTTTATTACATGTCAATGATGGACACCCTATTTTATAAGTAATGACTAGTCGTAGGCTATCATCGAGTCAGGATGGCGTATTAGTTGGAGCGATCGGTGCCGTTATAATTTTCCTGACCTATCTATGGGTCCCCTAACCTATGGGGCAATTAGGGGTGTTGGGGGAGGGAAAGGGGGAAGGTGGAGATATTTCAGAGTTTGGCAGCACAATAAACAGATTTTAGGAAAGTATAGACAGATAAGGAGGCTACAACCTCTCGTCAAGTGTAATTAAGTGCGCTCAGCAGAGAGCGGACCAATGTGGCAAAAAGGGGAGCAGATAGGTGTCTACTGATAACAACTGGTATAGTAAAAGTAAATAAAATGCATAAAACCCAAATTCAACGTAAAGTAGTAACATACAGTAAAAACCCTTTTTCTGTGTGGGCCAAAATGGCCCAAAATGAAAAAAAGAAAACTTAGCGATTAAAGGTATATGATGACAGTCATCTGTCAGTATCTTGCCTTGTCTCAGGTACGAATGGTGTAATGTTGTTCACATCCCAGGTAGGCAGTGATGGTTGTGTTGCAGGTGGTGCTGATAGGCCCAGTGCCTGTAAGAAGGCTGTGCAGTCCAACGGACCAGTGGCCTTGAAGTGTTTCCCGTCCTTAGTGACTGTGATGGCTCTGTGATAATACCAACGGTATTCCAGTCCTGCACTAAAGGGTTTTAGTGATTAGTTGCATTGTTTTTCTCCAGAGTAGTGTGGCTCTGCAGAGATCTTGGAAGAAGGTGAGCGAGTGTGATTCGAATTGCAGTGGTGTTTTCTCCTTCCGGGCTGTAAGAATTCTTTGTTTATCGCATATGACTGACAACATAGTATGAAGTCTTGGGTCGAAGCAACTGGAGCCTGGGGAGACTTGGCAATGCGGGACACTCCATCAAAGGAGAATTGTTTGGCTGATCTGGTAGGTAACAGAAAGGCAGTCAGGCGCCTGATGAAATGTGTATGTTCCTCAGAGGGGAGCATGTCAGCGACTCCCCGTATCTTAATGTTTCTGTTCCGGTCCTCTAGTTGCTCCATTCGGCTTGATAAGTGGGAGTAAGAAGAGCTGAGATAGAAACATAGAAACATAGAATGTGACGGCAGATAAGAACCATTCGGCCCATCTAGTCTGCCCAATTTTCTAAATACTTTCATTAGTCCCTGGCCTTATCTTATAGTTAGGATAGCCTTATGCCTATCCCACGCATGCTTAAACTCCTTTACTGTGTTAACCTCTACCACTTCAGCTGGAAGGCTATTCCATGCATGCACTACCCTCTCAGTAAAGTAATACTTCCTGATATTATTTTTAAACCTTTGTCCCTCTAATTTAAGACTATGTCCTCTTGTTGTGGTAGTTTTTCTTCTTTTAAATATAGTCTCCTCCTTTACTGTGTTGATTCCCTTTATGTATTTAAATGTTTCTATCATATCCCCCCTGTCTCGTCTTTCCTCCAAGCTATACATGTTAAGATCCTTTAACCTTTCCTGGTAAGTTTTATCCTGCAATCCATGAACCTGTTTAGTAGCCCTTCTCTGAACCCTCTCTAAGGTATCAATATCCTTCTGAAGATACGGTCTCCAGTACTGTGTACAATACTCCAAGTGAGGTCTCACCAGTGTTCTGTACAATGGCATGAGCACTTCCCTCTTTCTACTGCTAATACCTCTCCCTAAACAACCAAGCATTCTGCTAGCATTTCCTGCTGCTCTATTACATTCTCTGCCTACCTTTAAGTCATCAGAAATAATCACCCCTAAATCCCTTTCCTCGGATGTTGAGGTTAGGACTCTATCAAATATTCTGTATTCTGCCCTTGGGTTTTTACATCCAAGATGCATTATCTTGCACTTATCCACATTAAATGTCAGTTGCCACAACTCTGACCATTTTTCTAGTTTGCCTAAATCATTTGCCATTTGGTTTATCCCTCCTGGAACATCAACCCTGTTACATATCTTAATATCATCAGCAAAAAGACATACCTTACCATCAAGACCTTCTGCAATATCACTAATAAAAATATTAAAGAGAATGGGTCCAAGTACAGATCCCCGAGGTACCCCACTGGTGACAAGCCCAAGCTTTGAATATACTCCATTGACTACAACCCTCTGTTGCCTGTCACTCAGCCACTGCCTTACCCATTCAACAGATGTTGGACAGGGTCCCCAAGGCTGTCTATGCCCTGTTTCAAGGTGTTTATGTTGGCCTTGACGTGTGAAGCCTGGTGGTTACCGTTTGTATCTCCATTTTTACTGCTGTTATATCAGTAGCATATAGCTTCTGCATGTGAAGGAACAAGTTGTATATGTACCCCTTTGTGGGCAGAGCATCACTGTCCACTGATAGCAGGGACCCCAGATCTGGGATTCTTTCCTCAGGTGGAGTGAGTTGGGCCTCAGGCCGTGAGGGCGCTATTTCTTTTGTGCTCGGCACCGAGGTAAGCATTTGCCCAATGTCCTGGTTGTCTCTGGCTGTCGGCTGGTTAGTCGTGGGTTTTTGTGACCCATCGTATCGTTGGGAGGTTCACCAATTAGGCTCTTGGTAAAAAAGTTGATGGCTGATTCTAAGCTGACGTCTCGTGTCAGCCGCGGGGTTCCCGCATGGTAGGCCAAAGATCCTCGGCGCTGGGTTTTGTGGTCGCCGGGAACAAAAAGGGCATCTGCAAACTTGGTGAGGTTTCAAAGTGTAGATCTGCAGTGTTTGGGCTGATTTGGTGCGTATTTCCCACTAGAAAGGTGGGTATTGTCGCTCATTTGGCCGGAGTCGCTCGTAATGGAGTTCGTTTCAGTCTTTGAAAATTTTTGTAGTTAATTTATGGGATAACATCTTGTTAATCCAGGGGGAAAAAAACTGTTATTTTGGAGTTGAGGGATTTTGTCACGTTTTGTCAAATTATGGAAAATCACTTTAAATTGTGTTTTTGCCTTTTTTTACATCAAAACTGGTAACACAGATGTGTAAAAGGATGACCTTGATATGCTGGAGTCTTATATTAGTCCGCAACTATGTAACTGTGAAGGAACACAAGGCATACAAAATAATCTAAGTGCTTCTGAATTATGTGCACGCCTGATTAGCTGATAGACAACTTGTGTCAGTATGTATGTTTACTTCTAAACAAGCACATTCTTTTCACCAGTCACATAACTGCATATTACACTAAAATACATTAGTGCATTGGTCATGTTCAATCTCATGAGATTTTAGTTGGAAGAGATTTTGCCAGGCCTCTATGTGGCATTTCAAATAGTAAACCTTTATACAGCCTCATCTGTGCACAACATCTTTTGTTTCAGGAATTGATGCTTTTGGCAACTGAATAGGGGAGATTTATCCAAGTGTTCTATTCTAAAGAGGGGCCTAAAGTACTAATATTGGGAAATCACCATGAAAACCAGTGGAACCATCAGTTCCATTCCATTGGTAGTTTTTTCTTATTAAAATGAAACACTTTGATAAATTCAGCCCAGAATATGAGACCTTACAGCTTGGATCTTTGACATGTGATCTCCCTGAGCAAGTGGTGTGGTGGGGCGGGAGAGAGGCAGCAGCTCTGTCTTTGCAGGGTACGGCACTAGAGTGTCACATGATCAGCAGGAAGCCATCAGTACTTGCGCTGACAGAAATGCTTCCACTCTGACAAGATCTCCTACAGGATGAAGTTTCAATACTTCCTAAATCTGAAGAACTGCAGCGAAAGATGTTTGGATCATGTCTGTGGAGGGCTGAATATCATAGCTGGGCTTGTTTTTCTACCAGTTTGTTTGTCCACCTGACCTGCGCAGGCTGTCATTCCACTCCAGTGGCCCAGTATTCACTGAACTGGGCAGTGAAATAGACAAAAAGGATTCTGATGCATATGCTTACATCCGCAGCAGACTATTGGAGATGAAAAGGCAATGTTTTAAACAGAGTCTTTATAAAGCCATAATAAATCACATATATGTAGTGCAAACAATAAATAGACATTGACTCACAGATGTGTTCCTATCATTAGACACAATGAAGTTAGATCATCTGATTTTAATCCATGACCAACAAATCAATGTATCATACAAAAAGCATACAATAAATATTATATAGGAATAATGACGACACAGACGTTTATTTTATTTTTTTTTATAATTTAAAGACCCTTCATAAATACATCTAGGAAATATTAAATCCCTGTTACCGAGTGCTGGATATGATGTCACTACATGCATTCCTCCTTGGTATGTGTGGAACCAGCTGAAGGTCTTGTTTGTTAACGTGTGCAGTCCCTGACTTTTTGTTTTCATACTGAACTGGGCAGAGCAGAGAGATATTTGTTGAATTTATCTGTTCTATATGGACTGGGCTGCTGGGTGGAGAATCAACAGTCAGTGACTAATATCTGAATTGTCTGTATTATATTATGTGTGTGTGAATTATACTGAGTTATTTTGTGTATTTGAAACATGAATTGTGTATGCGCATACCTTCCAAGTGTCCTTTCTAAAAAGAGATTGGCCCAATTTTGGGACACCTCCACTCACACCCCTTCAATTTAAGTACCCCACTTTGTCAATTTGACATGTTAAGAAATATACACGTGTATGTGTCTGTAATATATTTGTGTATTGTATTATGTGTGTGTAAACTGCACTGAGTGATTGTGTATATCTTTAAGATCTATTGTGTATCTGCAATATGTATATGCGTGTATTGTATTAGGTGTGTGTGTAAACTGTACTGGATGATTACATATAGAGAAATGCGTCCATTAACTTCAGCCTTTCTTACATTTGTTTGTGTTGTTGCCCCAAAAGAAGGCAAAAAACACAGTATGAAGCACTTTCCAATTTTGCAGCAAACTAAGAAAAAATTCCATCTTGACCCCAGAATAGAAGTCAGATCTTGACTCGGATCAATAAGATATTAAAAAAATTATATCCCCAAATATTATATTGTTGCAAGTATGTATCCAGTTGCTGTTTATACATCTGTTCAGACTGACAAAACCGTCATTAAAATTTAAAAATGATATCCCTGAATATTATGTTGTTGCAAGTATGCATTCAGTTGCTGTTTATAGATATGTACAAACTCTGACAAAACCACCTCTTCAGGCAATAATCCCACATCCGTATTACTCTTATTGTAAAAAAACTATTTTCTTTGCCTTAGACTAAATCTTTTTTCTTCCAGTCTAAATGAATGTCATATGTATAGTCCTGTTTATGAATAGATTTCCAGATAATGGTTTCTATTGGCCCTGAATATATTTAAATAATGCTACCATATTTCTAAACCAAACAGATTTAAAGTTGTCAATCTTTCCTCATAACTAAAATGTTAAATTTATTTTATTAACTTTATAACCGCCTTTGCACTTTTTCTAGTGCCATTATATCCTTCTTAAGAACAGTGGTCTTACTACTAATTTATAAAGAGGCAAAATTATATTTTAATGCTGAGAATTAATGCTTCTTTTTATATATGACAATACCTTGCAACTGCTGATTGACATTGCACATTGTTGCCTAGTTTGTTGTCTAGAACAATTCCCAAATCCTTCTCATGTGTTGTTATCCCTAATTTGCTACCCTTTACAGTATACATTTCTTGTGCATTCTTTACCTACATTACATTACATTTCATCATTTGAGTGCCCAGTCCCCCAATCTATCTAAATATCTCTGCAGCAAACTAATATCCTGCTCATATTATATTACTTTTCATGTGTGTCATCTGCAAACACCGAAACACAACTTTCAAAGCCTATTTTAAGATCATTTATAAATATGTTAAATAGAAGCAGTCCCAGAACAGAACCCTGAGGAACACCACTTACCACTTTTGCCCAGCTTGAACATTTACCAGTAATAGCAACTCTTTGTACTCTGTCTTTAAGCCGTATTTTATCTAAGAAGAAGAGTTTTCATCTAGACCAATTTCATTAGTTTGAACACTAACCTATTGCTGTAAACTGTATCGAACACCTTGGCAAAATCCAAGTAGATCACATCCACTGCATCACCCTGATCTTTACTTCTACTTATATCTTCATATAATGCAATTATGTTAGTTTGAAATTACCTATTTTTCATAAAACCATGCTGATTTTGCTAATAACAATAAAAATGTTCTTCCCAATGATTTCCTGAATATTATGCCTTAATAACCATTCAAATACCCACGCAAAAATATTCCCAGCCAAAGAAGTTAAGTCTATAATTTTGAGGCACCCATTTTTTGGAATATAGGAACCCCACCTGCCTTCTTCCAATCCTCTGGTACAATTCCTGAAAAAAATTTCTGTAAAGATTAAAAGCAGAGGGTTACTTATTTCCACACTTAGCTCCTTAAGTACTCGTGGGTGCATACTGTCAGGCCCCAGAGCTTTGTTTACATTAATTTTCTTTAATTGCTGCAGCACCTTGTCTTGAGTCATCCATTCACAATTATTCTTCAAGTGTATTTGCACCAATCATTTGCATATCTCTTGCCATAGGCTCCTACTTAATACATACAGAGGGAAAATAGTTATTTCAAATTTCTCTCTCTTCCTGGTCTTTATTAACTAACAGACCCATCTCTGTTTTCAGTGTACCACGCTGAGCAGACGCACTAGGAGCGAGCTCCGAGAGAAAGCCCCAAAAAACAAATAATTTGCTGACTCCTCATCAAAGAGGATTGAGATGCTGTGGCATGACCTCAAGAAAACGATTCACACCAGACATCCCAAGAATATTGCTGAACTGAAACAGTTCTGTAAAGAGGAATGGTCAAGAATTACTCCTGACCGTTGTGCACGTCTGATCTGCAACTACAGGAAACGTTTGGTTGAAGTAATTGCTGCCAAAGGAGGTTCAACCAGTTATTAAATCCAAGGGTTCACATACTTTTTCCACCTGCACTGTGAATGTTTATGGATGGTGTGTACAATAAAAATATGGCAACATTTCATTCTCTGTGTGTTATTAGTTTAAGCAGACTGTGATTGTCTATTGTTGTGACTTAGATGATGATCAGATCACATTTTATGACCAATTTGTGCAGAAATCCATATCATTCCAAAGGGTTCACATACTTTTTCTTGCAACTGTAGGGTAAGTACACTGGCTCCCGAGAGGGCACAATTTTTAGGGCACTTTTGCAGGATGGAATAGCACGCCCCAATGCCATTGATGAATTAAGCAACTTTCAGTGAGTAAGTTCAGTGGGTCAGGTCTGGGTTTATTTAGGTATATAAAAAAAACACACACGTGGAAATTAAGGGACCAATCCCCTAATAAACTCGGCAACAGCACACAGGGGGGAAAAACAAACAACTGCGTTTTAACCCTTTCAATTTAACTCCTTAAGGACACAACTTCTAGAATAAAAGGGAATCATGACGGAATATTTCCGTCATGTGTCCTTAAGGGGTTAAACAGATTTACTAAAAAAATACCAATCTCTTGTCCACAGTTTTTAGTGCTCCAAGGATTACTGCTGTTTTGAATTCCTGCTTAAAAATAGCAAATTTAAAAGAGACAACTTTTAAGCAATGTCGAGTGAGTGTATCTGTAAACTGGATTGTGTGTTTGTAATATGGATTAAGTAACTGTGTTAGTTTGTTTATAATTTAAACCATGTGCATTTATTGTATGATGTGACTGTGTATATTTGTAAGATACATTGTGTAGATGTGTGTATCTGTGTCTAATTTGCATAGAGAGACTTAAGCTACATTATGGGGTCCATTCACTAAATGGAAGGATTCTTAATTAAAAAAAACTATTTTGGTGACAGTTATTCTTTATTCTTTAAGTAGCTTAAAGATTGATTATTGTAGAATGAACAGGCAACTGAGAGTTTGACCTTTAGAGATAAATTGAAAAAGCTATAATTCTTCAACATGCACAATCTCACAATTACTTCACTTCTTTTTATTACACAAATGCACTAGAGCACTGTTGAGGGCAATCAAACCCACAGACTTGCTGCTACGCATGCAGATTTTAAATAAGAGATATAGATTTACAGGCCGCCTAAGTGATTACTGTATAGTCTATTGAAATACCAAGAACATTGAAGCTGATTTGTTCTTTTGAACACTTTAAATAGAGAGGATGTTATTATTTTCTAACCTCAAGATTACTTTGTTAGATGTTTGTTTTTATGTTGTTACACTCACGCTATATTATCTATTGTGGATTTTGTGATTTGTGAAATTATGTTTGTTGATAGACATATAACAATACTCTGGCTGTGCAATAAATCACATTCATTTGGTTACTTAGTCAGAAAAAAACAAAGTTATATCTCTTTAATTAGAACATTTATGCAATCAATACCGGACCTATGTGTTTAAAGGTCTAATGCTAACAACAAAATGTCAATTTGTCAATTCTATAAGTTCTATCATAAATAAGTATTGGTAAAAGGATACTATAGGCACCCATATCACTTCATCTCATTGAAGTGGTCTGGGTGCAGTATCCCTTTTTCCTTAACCCTGCAATCTAAAACATTGCAGTTTCAAATAAAATTAGAAGTGCTTCCTGCATATAACAGCACTGGATGCCCTCACGCTTTGCATGAGGACATCCAGCATCTTCAAATCTCCCATAGGAAAGTACAGATTCAATGACTTTGTATGGGGTGCAGCACTTGCCGTGCATACGCATTACTCCCCCTCTGTGCTGATGTCAGCGGAGGCAGAGACAGAGCCAGTGTCAAGAGACATCAGCACTGGAATAAGGTGAGTTTGTAACCCTTTAACTGCCATGGAAGAGGGATTAAAAGGGGGGGGGGGGTGGCACAAGGTCACTATAGTTTAGAAAAGCTTTTTATTTCTAACACTCTAGTGTTCCTTTAAGATGTTCTCTTCTAAACTCTAAAATGTGGTAATACAGTAATAATTAAAAGAAAAAGAAAATGAAAACTTGTTAATAAAATGTCAATCAAGCTCACTTTTTCATACACATATGCTAGAAGCAATTGCCATTTTTTCCTGGCACCACGCATTCCAATGTTCTCTTTGATCAACAAGTATTTGTTATCAAAATTTATGTTTATTTCACTAATTGAAATAGTAACTTAAAAAAAAAAAAAACAAGCATAAAATTACAGCTGTTACTAGACAACAAAAACAAGAATCCCTGCACACAGGTTCCGCCTGAAATTTCCTGTCCTCTGTCGTGGAGGTGCTCCGTGCCAAGGGTGGACAACGCTGAATCCACCAAAAGACTTACAGAAGCAGAAGGAAACAAGCGACACTCCAGGATCAAGAAAGTAAATTTATTTCTGGATACACCACCTCATAAAGTGCAAAGTGCAACATGCATGATTAAGGCTCTGTTGAGCCAAAACATTGCACCCTTGCACTTTGCACTTTATGAGGTGGTGTATCCAGAAATAAATTTACCTTCTTGATCCTGGAGTGTCGCCTGTGTCCTTCTGCTTCTGTGAGCTGTTACTAGACATCTGTCTTGGGAGTCTGAAACTTTGACTCTGACTTGGTCATTTCTGATCCTGGATACCTGTATTTTTTGGCCAAGATAGGAAACTGTACAACGTTATTGTCACGTTGATCAGGAGTTAGTGTTTATTTAGCACATGTAAATCATGTTAAAAGAACAATCCATTCAGTGTGCTGTTTTGATTATGGTGCCAGGAATGTCCTTTTATGATAGTTTAACTTCTTACCTGGGATCCATCGATGTTGCTCCCTGCCTCCACTGTTCCCTATAAGTTGCTAGAAGCCCTCTGTCTGAGCTACAGCTGGTGACACATAGTTTAGCTGATTTGCTAGCCTGTAATCCAGCCCTGAACTTTGGATTTAGCTCAGGATAGCTAATGAATACTACTAAGCAGGAACCTTTGGCTCTCTGTAGAAAATAGTGATGGGGAGACACACTTGGCAGACTCTGGTAAGAAATCAAACAATTCTAAAATGTTATGACTTCTTACAATGAGGAGGTGCCAGGGCACTCCTGGTACCATAACCACAACAATGTATTGTACTAGTTATGGTGCTTGGAGTGTTCACTAAACCCATACAAACATTTTTGCTAAATAACAAGTGAAACCATATTATTATATTAATGGCAAAGTGGGTAGATTTATAGTGCCTGGGAAACAATAAGCTTTTATTAAACTACTTGGAAACAATGACAAAACTAGCAGAGCTGCACCGACAGCCCATTAGCAACATAATCAGTATAAGTTGTTATGGTGCTTTGTGTGTCTCTAACCACTACAGCTTGCTGTAGTCATCATGGTGTCATGAGTGCCCAAGTGTCCCTTCGCCATTCACATCATAAGTAGTCAAACCATTTTTAAACAATTTGATTTCTTACCTGGGCGCCGCTCTTTTTTCTCTGATGGCGCTTTGATCAGTTCTAATTTAACAAACTAAATCAATAGCTTCATTTTCATAGGAGCTTCCTTTGCTTTAAAGATGGTTACAGTCTATGTCCTGATTACAATCCTTCTCTTGGCTTGTATCTCTCTTTTGTTGCTTTGTAAAATAAATTGAACAAAGAGCCCACTGTAGTGGTTATGGTGCAAGCATTCCCTTAACGCTATCCCACTTTTCTGTGTTAAATTGATTTCAAGAAATTTGACACAAATTGGGGTCTCCTAGGCTCAGCATAATGCTTTTGTGGAAGTTACACTTCTACAATTTTGTACCACTTGGCTGAGTTATTGAGTTATTGGCTGAGTGGTTTAATATAAAACTGGGTTATGGTGGCACTATAATAACTACAGCAGACTGTAATTGTTATCTGCTTAGAGCAGTCCCTTCAACAAAGTGTTTTGAAGATGAATCATCCATAAATCAATTGATCTTCATTCTCACAATTTAAAACTCTTTAGGACCAGGGTTCGGAGCGATGACGTGACGTTGTCGCGCCCGTGGAGGGGTGGAACTGGAGTGATGAATACTCTCCCTGGTGCTAGGAAATTGTGAGGACGGTGTCGGGTTGAGACAAAAGGAGTGATGCGGATTGAGCAATACCAGAGGTCACAAGGTTACAGATGTGCAATTTGATTAAACATAAACACTGAATACATACTGGTCTCTAAAAAAAAAAAAGTGAACATCTTACTCTATCTAAATATAAATTGATACATATATATATATATAAAAAGGGGGAGGGGGGATTTTTTTCTCTGTATAATCTATGTTCTTCCCATATAAATGCATTTGCAAAAATCTAACTGCAAAAGAAAAATTAACTCATCAATTGAAACTAGATTAACAAAGCATAAGCCATAGGGGAAAAAATATAAAGAGTTAATCTAGATCTAGGAAAAAGGAATTGAAGGAGCTAATTGAAATAGACCTCTGAATAATCCTCCCTTAAAGTGAAAGAAAGGGAAGATAAAGGATGCAAAAAAGAAAGATCCGAAAAATAAAGAGGCGTATTAATTCAAATTGCAATGTTAACCAAATATAATATCTAAATAATTATTTCCTCTTGATTTTTTAATCCTTACATTGCCATAAAAAGAAAGGAAGGAATTAATTACAAAGAAAGGGCAAAGAAGAAAAAAACAAAAAATGAATGGGAAAGGAACGATAGACAGAAAGAGAAGGGAAAAGGGGGTATCATGAAGAGGGAAAGGGAAAGAAAAAAAAGAAAACACATTTTTTTACACCCCAGCGACTAACCAAATAGTATAACAAACAAGAGGAATAGAGATTTAAAAAGACAAATAAAAATGGCATCCAAAAGGACGGATGAAAAAAACTTCCCACAAAAAAAAGATAAAAAAAAGTCAAGACTGAAAAGCGATTGTCCTTTTTTTCACCACATTCCACTAATACAGACCTGGAGAAATCAATACAAAATTACCCAGAAGAGAAAAATCCTCTAGAAATTTTCAAAAATTTACATCCGACTGGCGCTTAAATAATAATCTCTTAAAACATGAAAAAGATATTGAATACACTAAACAGATGACAGAATATAATTTTTTTAGAAAATCAATCTGAAAAACTTTCTTACCCTCTAATCTAGTGTGTTTATAAATCACTGATAAGGGGACACCTTATAAAATTAGGGGCACAAGCTAAAAAGAAAAACTAACAGATCTTCATATCAAATTATACCAACAAATTAATAAATTAATATTTTAATTGAAAAAATAAATAAAACAATCCAGACCTTGAAAATATCCTGGTATACAAAGGAAATAAAGGGGATAAAATACTATCAAATAAACTTCATAAAAAAAGAAAATAGAGAACCATTTCCAAGATTAAACAGGAAGATATAGTTTATCTAAATCCAGAAGACATAGGCCAATTATTTAATAAATATTATCAACAATTGTATAATTTAGCAATATCATCTACAAAGTGTAATATAAAAGATTATTTTAATATCCAAAACCCTCTAAAGAAATATTAAAAGAACTAAATAGTTCATTTTAAGAAGAAGAAGTGAAAGGAAAGGAAAGAGAGAAGCTCCTTGTACATAGAAAATGGATCCTGTTCTCATGTCTCTGCCTCCTAAGCTTTTTTTATGATTCGTTAGCCCACCAGACCGCCAAGACAATTTTTAAAATTATTATTATTATTGTCTTGATTTCTTTTATTGTTGTTCTGTTGTTTGCTGCCGATACGTGATATTTATTAGCTATAAAATTATTAATACATTCTTAGTGATTGGGGGTTGAATAAGAATAAAGAAGGTGAAACTGATAATGAACAATAATAGAGAAGGAAACGACAATAGATAAGAAAAAAATAAGAGATGGAATTTAAAAGACAAGCGATAACACCCTAATTAAAATACCTCTACTATATATTACTGAATTATTAAGTGTTTGTTGTTGTTTTTTTATATTGTTTTATGCTTTTTAGTTTTATGAATTTACAAGAGTGATATAATAAAGTAATAATAATGGAAAAGACAAATAATACATGATGATAAAGGTATATCCATAAATAAGTAATAATCCATATACCATTTCTGATATATTTCTCGAATAAAAAAATTAAAATAAATAAAACTCTTTAGGACCAATAAACATTTTCTTTTCCCACACTACACAGTTCACAGTTACATGTCCTTTTATTAATCAGAGAGACAAGAAAAAGTTGACTATTGGTTCATGATAAGAAAAGACCAAAATATACGTCAAATATCAAACAGTGCCTGAAAACGCTAAGTGTTTATCTACAGTGGAGTTTACTTGAGTCTTTAAAATTATATAATTATCAATAACTATCAACTAAGCATAATTGAGAAAGCAAAAGAATAGCTGGACAGTTTAAACAAGGTCTACAAAGAATGTGAATTTGTATACGGTTGTGAACTACAAAAAAACATCAGACCTTTCACAGGAATTTGTCATAAATGAGATGGGAACATCTTTAGTCAAACAAACAAACAAAAGGAGCAATTGCAATTCTTATTTATTTTCTAACATAATTGTTTCATATAGATAGATTAATAGAACTTTACTCTGTCTTTTGAAAAATGATAGGCGTGACTCGTTTGTGAAATAACATTGGCAATGGCAAATAGTGAATTGTGGTAAGATCTTGAAGGTGCCCAGAGAGGGGCAGAAACATTGTATGACATATGACAATGATAATTTATATTAAAGAAATACTATTTTTATCTTTTGGAAGACCTGCAAGCACATACATTCCATTGTATTAGTAGATATAATTACATGGTTAATTGTAAAGTGAGAACATCTCAATAATTTAATTCAAAATAAAAGGGTAATTTTAATTTTAGCTCAAAACATCCAAACTGAAAGCATTGCTGACTAGGAGATTTTTGTCAAGGTAAAGCATCATTGCAGAATTAGTTTTTAAAGTCTTTTTTAATCTTTAACTGTGTGCAAGCACTGTACTGTGTACTGTGTGCCGTTTGTAGTGTAGCATTTAATCTTAAAATCAAGCACAATATTGTTTTGGCAGTAGAAAATCCACCAAGAAATAACACATTTTTCAACACAAACATCTATTTTGGTTTAAAGTTGTTTTAGCTTTTTTTTTTACCCAATACACATTCATACCCCATGTATATTATTATTATTAAAACAACCCCATAATTGTCAATAGTTTGTCATAATCCCAAGAAGAAATTTAGGGAGGGTAAGAGTTGTGCTCTTTAAATTATCATCAGCAATAGTGTCATGACCTCTCATCTTTTAACACCTCTTCCTCACCCATGAGGACTGTTATTGCCCCCCCCCCCCCTCCGCAACCATCAGGAGTACGACCACAATAAGTAGTAGTATTTAGTTTAAGGATAGTAAGAATAGCATGTCCATTATGTCCGATTCACCGCCCAGGAGGCAAGTGTTTTGTTCACTGTTGGGTTGAGACTAATGTATTGCGCCAAGGCAAAGTTTAGGATCAATTGAGTATCTCCGGGAAGGGCAATTTGCAAGGTGCAAATTGTGCAGCAATGAAGTGAGCTACGAAACAGTGGTGGATCATCTCACTAGTGCTAGTATGAAGATACAGGTACATCTGAAAAGACAGTGAAAGTCTGTATTACCGAGAGAGAAGAAGCAGAAAAATAAAGTACTCTCACAGGCAGAAGGTCCACTGGTGCTGCATCTAAATCAGCACCACTTCCCACCAACGGTACCTCCTCCACTATTACCACCATTAGGCAAAGCAATGAGTGGCAGGGTTGATAAGGATAGTGCTAGTAGATGACAGAGGAAGGCTGGAAAAGGACAGTCAGACTCCTTATCTTCCAGTGATTTAAAAAAATAAAAAAATAAATAAGTTACTCTTTTCCAGCTAATGCCAGTGCCACTTACACAAAATATGATTTAGTGATTTGGGATTGTTTTACTGATTTGTGATTTTTTTTTTCATATATTTCTTGGGAAATATAGAGTATCTTTGATAGGTAGTATGCTTTAGTGTCACTGCTTATGTTTTGCAAATTGTTAGATGCAGGTGTTTTTTGAACTATTTGTAGGAGAAAAAAGACTATTCCAAAATGTGGTGGTGGTGCATTGTAGTGGCATTGTAGTGGTTTCATCCTGACTTCCTAAGTCATGCAGTGTTGCAAAGCCTGCTACCTTTGCAGACACACTTACTGTAAACTTACAGGTAAATGTGTTTTTCCACACTGATGGACGTGCATGAAAGCTTTGTTCTTTTCAGGGTGAAATGGGTGAGTTATCATTTGCCCACTCACTTTTTCCTTTAACTTAAATCTCCTTTTTTCAAATTAAAATTACTCCTGCTGCTGCTCACCATTTTTAAAAAAAAATGCCATTTATTGTAGTGGTTTTGCCCTACCTGGCAGAGTATTGCTGTGTGACTATGTCTCGTGCCTCTACAAATGCAAAGTATCTTTTTTCCAAATTTCTAAAAGTATTCTAAAATGTGGTGGTGGTTGTACTTTTTTCAAATGCATTTCATTGAAGTGGTTTTGCTCTGCCAGGCTGAGTCTTGTGGTTTGGCTATACCTGCTACCTATGCACACACATTAGGTATAAACTGATAGGGCAGTTGTTTCACACTGAAAGATGGTACAGACTGGAAATGTGGGAAAGCTTCCTAATTCTCTTGGTGGAACAGGTCTCAATTGCCCACTCACTATTAAGTAATTATTATTTTTTTAAATCATTTTTTTGGAATTAAAATCACATCTACTCCTGCATATACCCTTTTTTCATTAACACAAGATTGTAAAAGGAAAAACAATCATTTTAAAGCTAAATTCTCACACCTTAAGAAAAAAAAGGTAGGTATAATAATATCATTGTAACTCACAATTGGTATTGCAAAAAATGCCTGATATTCAGCAGCCATTATGCTTGGCAAAGCAACATTGCAGCCATTAGCCATTGCAGTACACAAATACCAATCAGTGAAAGAAGAGCTAGTAAGGATGTGGAAAGTGAAGCGGTAGTAGTCCCAGTTGTGATAGGAGCATGTAATGGTATTAATATAATGATTTTTGTTATAAAATAAAGCATAATGAGGTTAATGCTTTAGAGGCACCACTAGGGGCAGTGTGTAGGATTCCTTAAAGGGACACTATAGTATCAGGAAAACCGCTTGGTTTTCCTGACACTATAGTACCCTGAGGGTGCCCCCACCCTCAGGGTCCCCCTCCCGCGGTGCTGAAGAGGTTAAAACCGCCGTCAGCTACTCACCTTTTTCCCCCTTGCCGGGCTCCCTTACCTCTCCTCCCCCGCCGACGTCAGCATCCTTGTCTGACGTCACCGGCGCCGAATGCGCATGCGCGCCACTGCCGCGCGCGTATTCAAATTTTTCAATGCTTTCCTATGGACGATCTGCGTGATAGAGGCTGGCTTAACCCCAAATATAAACATAGCAGTTTCTCTGAAACTGCTATGTTTACATCAGGCAGGGTTAACACTAGAGGGACCTGACACCCAGACCACTTCATTGAGCTGAAGTGGTCTGGGTGACTATAGTGTTCCTTTAAGCCATGTGCTTCTGGCAGAGACATTACAGGCCTGCCTACTTAGGAATACAATGAATAAAAACCAGATGTAGGAAGGATTCAGTCTATTTTTTGCTCATCCCTTGAATGCCTAAGTATGTAGCAGCTGACTGTTTAGCCCCAGCCCAACAAGCTGGGGCCTGTGTTAGTTTGTTTATGTTTTGTATTGTACCAATGTGATTCCATTGTAACATTTAGCAACTGTTCCAGCCTTTTGTAAGTAATATGTTGTAGTTTTGTATTGTATAATGACTGTAGTAAATTGACATTCTGCAAGCATCTGTTTGCTTGTTATTATAATTATATTAAATATACATTTTATATTACAATGTTTTGTGTATTTTCTATCCACATATTAGACCACTATACCACGAACTATAAAAATATTAATGTTGTTAATTACTGGTTAATTATTATAATATATTAATGAAAAGATTAATATTCATCTTTAAGTCACAGCCACAACAGAGTGCTCGGAGCTGTGAACCTCAAGTTGGGGCAGTGGCTTCAACAGATTCCAGGTGGGACATCTGAGATCGCTGACCAGAAGAAGTGTAGTTCTAGGAACAGCTAAGATACTGCGCAGAAAGAACCCTCAGACTCCCAGGCCTCTGGTAGAGGACCAGAGAATAAGGAACACAAAACAAATATATACCACCCAAGAGGGGTGATAAAATTTATATTTTTAAAGCGATGTATTTATTTATTTGTTATATATAAAAAACACTTATTTTTATCTTATTTTCTATACTACAACTGGGATTAATGAATTGCCAATAGAGTATAAATTTAACAGTAAGGATGTGACAGTCCCTCTTTAAAGTGAACCTATTATTGTAGACTATTTTGCAAAGATATGATCTGTGGTAATTTACAACCTGGAAAGAGGGTGAATTACTATAAAACATCCTTTGAAGAACCCTTGCTCTTGATGTAACAATCCTCTCTTTGCAAGTAGTTGCACAATCACTGTAATCCCATGTATGTGCTAGAGCTAGAACAACCTGATTAAAGGAAATTATGTCCTTGTTTGGCTTTTATCTCAGCTATACTAAAGGCTGATGACCATGTTTTGCTGGATTGTTATGAATTGTGCACTCTGTCATACTGTGCTTTCTATTTTTGTTTATGTGGCAGCATATAGAATCCATGGAGTCTTTAAGGAATATCTGCTAAACTGAATTGCAGATAATTTTGTCTCACAGAGAAAAATGTAGGCAAACAAAGCTGATCTGTAAATACTCTCCCTCTTATCTAGAAGCACAGCTTGACTACTTTAGCCTATATTTTGCAATTTGGATTTTTATTCAGTAGAATTTGCATTTTTGTGAATAAATGTGTCAGTGCAAAAAAAAAAAAAATGAATGGATCCTAGTAGCTACTTTGGGATTCTGGAGATGACTAATAAATATTAGAAGCACATGAATCTCACATATAAAGTACAGGTGGTCCTCGTTTTACGACCTACCTGCTTTACGACGGCTTGCACTTAAGACCAGCTCTCTTGTGGGGTGGTAAGTGCGAGCCGTCGTGTGAATTAGAGGGATTTCCTGCTCTACTGCATTCTTCTATGTTCGGGGAAATTTCCGCAAGCATAGATAAGAGGGATTGCCTGCTCTTGTGTGTTCGTCTATGTTCGGAGAAATGTCCCTGAACATAGAAGAACGTAGCAGAGCAGGGAATCCCTTACCTCCTCACTTACCGACCAATTAGTTCTAAGACCGGGTTGTAGGAATGGAACCCGGTCGGCAAGTGAGGAGTGTCTGTATATACAAATGCACTCTATAAGCTTGTAAATACCAGCACAAGCAAGAAAAAGATTTACGCTTGTGTTTCTTTTAAAAGATCTGTGAGGTTTACTTGTTTGGCTTGTGGTATTGGAAAATAGTAAATGTACAGCTGCAGCATAATGAAATATTGGTATAAATCCTTCAAAACAGCAAAAGCTAGATACCAGACGAGCCCTGTGTTCATCACGTGAAAACTGACAATCCACCATTGCTCCTTTTCCAACAGTGATCATCAGATGCACTTGTGCAGTGCAGCAGAAACTAGGACCCTGCAGAGAGTGCTTCAGTAGTGCTACCTGCAAGATCCTGTAGGTTAGGAGCCAGCCAGACAAGCTCCTTCAGTGGAAAAAGGGGTGAGTATGACTCTGGTGACACACATCGTGCCCCTTCTCAAGCTCACTCAACCATCCTATCTCACACTTCCCAATGTTGGGAGGAATGGGCAGGGCTGGTGCAGGCATTCCTTTCTACTGCCTTAAGCAAAAATTCATTTTTCCAACTACATTCTCTCCGAAGTGTATTCACGAAACTCTGGACTGCAGTGAACTGAAAAACAAATTGTGAAAAATCAATCTTGTTAATGTCTTTTGTCATTTTCTATTCTTTTCTCTTTCCTGTCTATTCATTAATGAATTGAAATGTGACTTGCAACAATTAGGCCAATAAAGAAGAGGTGCATAAAGTCACCATCTCAACTCTTTTATTATGAATTACATTTTAAAAATTCTTTCAAATCAGTGTTCAGTGAATAGACTCTCAAGTGTCTACTTGCCTGTTCTTTTTTAAGAGAGACAGGTCAAGACATTTAGTGGAAAATGTCTCGCAAGCTGGGAAAACATTTAGTCAACAGAGACAGACTAGGGAGAAATGTAGAGAATAGGGATGGACCAGTGAGACTGGAAAGACATTAAGTGAAAGGAGATGGACAAGGGAGACATTTAGGGCATGGAAACAGACCACAGAGACAATTTTCAAAAGGATAAAAAGCAAAGACAGACTGGCAGATATTTTAGGAGAGAGACACAATGAGCAGACATTATGGGGGGAAAAGAGAAACACTGCCCAATATAAAAACGCACATACAATACATGCAGCCATACACACACAGCCCAATACATACATTCACACCGCCTAATACATGCCATACACACAGAGGCTAAGCAAGACCAGACTGGCCCATCGGGTTACCAGGAGACTTCCCGGTGGACTGCAGCACCTGGGGCCAGGCAGATGGCCCTGTCATTATGTTAATGCCCTTTAAATGATTTCCTCCTTGGCTATGAAAGCCTGTGTCAGTCTAAGGGAATTAAGGAGGGAGATGCCTGAGGGCTGGTGAGGTTACATTTAGGCTGCCTGTGGGCAGAGGGGGAGCTATAAGTCTCCCTTCACAATTCCCAGCAATTTGGTGCCCATGCTACACCCCTGGACTCAAGCCCTGCCTCTCACATGCAAGCTCCACCCTCACACTTAAGCTTCACCTTCTCACTCAATCTGCTGACCTCGCTGGCAGTAAGAGGCTAGAAAATAGCAACTTCACCTACCAGTGCTCAAACAGCCTTCAGTCCCAGGTTAACTTCAGCCCATGATAGTGATTTTGTATGTGTTTGCCTGCTAGTGAGTGAACTTGTGTGTGAGTGCCAGTGAGCTTGTCTGTAGTGAGCTTGTGTGTGTGTGTGTCAGTGAGCTTGTCTGCACTGAGCATATGTGTCAGTGAGCTTGTCTGTAGTGAGCATGTGTGTGTATCAGTAAGTTTGTCTGTAGTGAGCATATGTGTGTGTCACTGAGCTTGTCTGTAGTGGGCTTGTGTGTGTCAGTGAGCCTGTCTGTAGTGGTCATGTGTGTGACAATGAACTTGTCTGCAGGGGGCTTGTATGTGTGTCAGTGAACTTGTCTGTAGTGAGCATGTGTGTGTGTCAGTGAGCTTGTCTGTAGTGAGCTTGTATGTGTGTAAATGAGCGTGTCTGTAGTGAGCATATGTGTGACAGTGAGCTTGTCTGTAGTGATCATGTGTGTGTCAGTGAGCTTGTCTGTAGTGAGCATGTGTGTGACATTGAGCTTGTCTGTAGTGAGAATATGTGTGTCAGTGAACTTGTCTGTAGTCAGCCTGTATGTGTGTCTGTGAGCTTGTCTGTAGTGGGCGTGTGTGTGAGTGTCAGTGGGCTTGTCATTAGTGAGCCTATGTATCTCAGTGAGCTTGTCTGTAGTGATCATGTGTGTGTCACCGAGCTTTTCTGTAGTGAGTTTGTGTGCATCAGTGAGCTTGTCTGTAGTGAGCATGTGTGACAGTGAGCATGTGTGTGTCAGTGAGCTTGTCTGCAGTGAGCTTGTAAGTGTGTCAGTGAGCTTGTCTGCAGTGAGCATGTATGAGTGTCAGTGTGCTTGTCTGTAGTGAGCATTTATGTATCAGTGTTTGTGTGTCAGTGAGATTGTCTTTAATGAGCATGTGCGTGACAGTGAGCTTGTCTGTAGTGAGCTTGTATGTCTCAGTAAGCTTGTCTGTAGTGGTCATGTGTGTTTGTTTTTCTGAAGTATGCTTCTGTTTGTATATCAGTATTAATATCAATATCAGTTTGTCTGTAGTAAGTTTTTGTGTGTATACCAGTAAGCTTGCCTGTTTGTTAGTGAGATGATCTGTCAGTGAGCCTATTTGTGTGCATCAGTGAGCAGGTGTTTTTATGTCAGTGAGCTTATGTGTATCAATTAGATTGTATGTCTGTGAGCCTGTGTATAAATGAACTTGTGGCAGTGACATTGTCTGTACCTGCAAGTAAGTATGCTTACTGTTAATTTATTTATTTTTACCCTAAAAGGACCAATATTTATATAGTATAAAAAAGAAACATACCAATAATATATATATATATATATATATATATATATATATATATATATATATATTAAAGCATTTTTTGTATTGGATTGAAAAAAATTGTGTGTGTGTATGACCAGGTCGTCCAATACAAAAAGGTTGATGTTTTAGTTCACTACAGGATCATTCATCAGGAAGGTAAAAAGATAATAAAGACAATATATATATACATATATACACATACACACACATACAGACATACCCACACTACAACTTATGGGGCTGGTACACATTTTTTTCCAAGGCTGTTTTGTATCCCCAGTCCGGCCATGAGGCTAAGTAGCAGACATGTACTGCTAATCAAATGCCTTTGACAAATTAATCAGCAAGTTTGACCACCTCACAGAATTTGGAATCAAACTTAAACTGAAATTCTACAGAGACTAAAAAGTTTGAAAATCAGAACCGCATCAATTTGAAAGAACCTAAAACATGTTTTCCATGCACAAGTCTGGTAGCTTCTGCCACTTAATATAACTCTGATAAAAAAAAAGTTTGACAGTTGGCTTTTTTTGCACTATAGCCACCATCGTCCCTTCATTTTAGGGCTTCCCAACCATTCTCAGTCTTAAAGGATAACTGCAATCAAATTTTCACTTCTTGTTTTTTAAAATCTCATTATATTTAATGAAACTCAATGATTGCTTAAATGCTTTCTTTTTTTTTTTTAGAAGGTTTCACTTCTTTCATCTGGCTGCTGTAACAATATTAGGTCAGATTCTACTTTTATCTGACCAAATACTGCTCAATAGAGATGTCGCGAACTGTCCGCCGAACTGTTCGCGAACTGTCCGCCGGCGAACAATAGCGTGTTCGCGTTGGGCGAACATATCTGATTTCCGGTCCGCCCCCTATACGTCATCATTGAGTAAACTTTGACCCGGAACCTCACAGCCAGCAGACACATTCCACCCAATCAGCAGCAGACCCTCCCTCCCAGGAAGTGTCTGCTGACTGTGAGGTTCCAGGTCAAAGTTTACTCAATTATGACGTATAGGGGGCGGACCGGAAATCGGATATGTTCGCCCAACGCGAACACGCTATTGTTCGCCAGCGGACAGTTCGCGAACAGTTCGGCGGACATGTCGCGACATCTCTACTGTTCAACCAACTTGCCTGCTGCTGCAATTGCATTGTGTGCTCTTTGTGAACCTGCGGCAGCAGGCTAATTAGAAAGATTGAGTAGCAGTTGGTGAACCGAAAAAGTAGGACCTGGTACAAGAAAATTGCCATCTATATGAGCAAGACTGCAATTTTCAATTCCTATGTGCTCTACAAAAAAAGAAGCCATAACTAAGCCCTACCCTTTCCTTGAATTTATGTTGAAACTTCTATGCCATATGTTATTTACCCACCTCCCCAATCCTCCTACTTTAAATCAGGAGATGTCCAAAGTCTTTGTGACAAACATTTTCCTTCCCAAATCCCCCCCACACCATGTAAAAAGAAGACCCAGAGAAAGTGCCATGTTTGCTACAAGAAAGGATTGGGATAGGTCACCAATTATTACTGTCCTTCCTGCCCATTCCGACCTGCCCTCTGCATAACAGATTGTTTCAATATCTACCAAGCAGAGCTGAACTTGAATTAAATTACTCTGCATGGGACTTTGTCAGTCTGTTTGTTTGATTTTTGACCTCGGCTTGTCCTAACTAAGCTTTGTTAGCTGCCTGTACCGACCTATTGGCTCATTTTACCGACTGCGACTAGTCTGACTTCTGTTTGTTACAGCACAGCCGTTGCCCTCGCCAAACAGTCATACTTTTCCTCTCTCATTAGTTCATGCTCCCGCAACCCCAGCTTTGCATGCTACTTTACCGACAAGATTGAACAGCTACAATTCTCCCCTCCTTGCCATTCTCTTTCCCAACCACACGTAAATAATGCCTTCCCTACCCTTCAGACTTTCTCCCCAGCTACTGAACAAGAGGTGGCTGCGCTTCTCCATTCCTTTCTCCCCACCATGTGCCCGCTCGATCCTGTCCCATCTCACCTCATCAGATCTCTCTCCCCTTGTCTTGTGCCTACCATAACACACATCTTTAACTGCTCTGTCTCTTCTGGCACTGTTCCTGCTGACCTTAAACATGCCACTATAGTACCTATGCAGAAAAAAACATCTCTTGTCCCATCCTCCCCCTCTAACTATCGTCCCATATCCCTGCTCCCTTTCTCATCAAAGCTTTTGGAAAGACTTGTCTTTACCCTAGTGTCTAGCTTCCTCAATTCCAACTCTCTCCTTGACCCTCTTCAGTCTGGCTTCCGCCCTCTCCACTCTACTGAAAATGCTCTTATCAAAGTTACTAATGACCTAATCGCAGCTAAATCCAAAGATCACTACTCCATATTAATTCTCCTTGACCTCTCTGCTGCCTTTGACACCGTTGATCATGCTCTCCTCCTTCAAACTCTCCAATCGCTCAGTCTCTGTGACTCTGTCCTCTCTTGGTTTTCCTCCTATCTCTCCCAATGCTCATTCAGTGTCTCTTTTTCCAAGAATACCTCCTCCACTCGTCCTGTCTCGGTTGGAGTTCCCCAAGGCTCTGTCCTTGGTCCCCTTCTATTTTCTCTTTATACTGCCTCTCTTGGCAAACTTATTGCCTCTTTTGGATTCCACTACCACCTGTACGCTGATGACACTCAGATATACCTCTCCTCCCCGGACCTCTCCCCTGCCGTCCTGCAATGTGTCACTGCTTGCCTTTCTTCCATCTCTGACTGGATGTCCTCACGCTTTCTGAAACTCAATCTCTCTAAAACTGAATTCCTTGTCTTTCCTCCTCCTAATACTGATCCTCCTCTCTCGCTCTCCCTTCAAGTCAGTGCTATCCACATAAGTCCATCCTTGCAAGCGCACAGTCTTGGCGTCATACTTGACTCTGGCCTCACCTTTGAGCCTCACATCCAGTTTGTTGCCAAATCCTGTAGGTTCCAACTTAAAAACATAGCCCGCATCCGCCCCTTTCTTACGCAAGATGCTACCAAGGAGCTTGTCCATGCTCTAGCAATTTCCCACATGGATTACTGTAACCCTCTCCTGATTGGTCTCCCCAAAAGCCGTATTGCTCCGCTACAGTCTGTAATGAATACTGCAGCAAGACTGATTTTCCTCTCTAGTCGGTACTCTCACACCGCACCCCTCTGCCAGTCCTTACATTGGCTCCCTATATCCTATAAGAGTCAATTCAAAGTGCTAACCCATACATTTAAAGCACTGAACAATTCTAGCCCCCCTTATATCTCTTCACTGATCCACAGGTATGCCCCACCTCGTTCCCTCCGCTCTGCCCATGACCACCTCCTGACCGCTGCTCGCACCCGTACGGCCAACTCGCGCTTGCAGGAACTCTCACAGGCGGCTCCTTTCCTATGGAATAGCCTGCCTACTGCCATCAGACTCTCACCAAGTCTCCAATCATTTAAGAAGGGCCTTAAAACCCATCTCTTCAGGAAAGCTTATGGCCCCCAAGAGTAACCTCTACCTTACATACCTGTCTCTTGCTCTCTCCTATAGGGAAGTGCTTTACTCTTTCCTCCAGCTCTGCTTCACTCCCACCCTATTTGACTGATATTTCCGTCCTAATGTGTCTTATACCCCACCTCTTATAGACTGTAAGCTCGTTTGAGCAGGGTCCTCTTCAACCTATTGTTCCTGTAAGTTTTCTTGTTATTGTCCTATTTATAGTTACATCCCCCCCCTCATAATATTGTAAAGTGCTACGGAATCTGTTGGCGCTATATAAATGGCAATAATAATAACAATAATAATAACATGTTTATAAATGATCTTGAAAAAACCATTGAAAGTTATGTTGCATGCAAGATATTACTTTGCTGCAGAGGGATTTAGATTGGGAGACTGGCCACTCAAATTGCAGATGAAATGTATTGTAGAAAGTAGAAAGTTATGCAATTCGGGGTAAAGAATGCACAAGCAACTTATACCCTAAATGGTAGTGAATTAGAGATAACAACACACGAGAAGGATTTGGGATTTGTTATAGACAACAAAGTAGGCAACAATGTGCAATGTCAATCAGCAGTGGCTAAGGCCAGTAAGGTATTGTCATGCATAAAAAAACAGAAAATAAACGCTCAGGAACACACTCTCGGACAATGATATCATTTTTAAACTGTAGGGTAATAGCTTATTGATCCACGGATAAATCTCACTGCCAATCTGGGATTAAAAAGGAATTTTCCCCTAGTTTGTTACAAAATTGGAAATGCTTCAAACTGGGGTTTTTTCCCGCCTTTTTTTTTGATCAACAGGAACAGCCAGATGTGAGGAAGGCTGAACTTGATGGGCACATGGTTTTTTTCAGCCTATGAAACTATGTAACTGTGTTATTGTATGAAACTAGTTATAAATAGCTGCTTTAGTTTGGTTCATCCATTTCCTTGTTATCTCATGCTGAATGATGAAGTTAACATCTACCAAACGTTTATTTTATTAATCATTAATATTAGGGATCATAAGGTAATTGCAGATTGCTGCAGGATAGGTGGATGCTTAAGGGATATGACTGAAGCATTGTTTAGTTGTACTCCTCATGGATACAACTATTAAAGGATTGCATAATTTTATGATCCATCTGTGCTTCCTATCCCTTTCAGTCCTACATTGTTAATGCTCTGGATACATTGTTTCAACAAGCAACTAGATTATGTATTCTAAGGTTTTACTAAGTAAGGCAGAGCTAAGAACTCAAATTAAAGGACCACTATAGTGCCAGGAAAACATACTCGTTTTCCTGGCACTATAGTGCCCTGAAGGTGCCCCCACCCTCAGGGACCCCCTCCCGCCCGGCTCTGGAAGGGGGAAAGGGGTAAAAACTTACCTTTTTCCAGCGCTGGGCGGAGAGCTCTCCTCCTTCTCTTCCTCCGTTCCGCCCCGTCGGCTGAATGTGCACGCGCAGCAAGAGCTGCGCGCGCATTCAGCCTGTCAATGCTTTCCTATGGACGCTGGCGTGCTCTCACTGTGAAAATCACAGTGAGGCGCACGCAAGCGCCTCTAGTGGCTGTCAATGAGACAGCCACTAGAGGATTAGGGGGAAGGCTTAACCCATTAATAAACATAGCAGTTTCTCTGAAACTGCTATGTTTATTAAAAATGGGTTAACCCTAGAAGGACCTGGAACCCAGACCACTTCATTAAGCTGAAGTGGTCTGGGTGCCTAGAGTGGTCCTTTAAGTAGGAAATTTTAGTTTGGTGCTCTAGCAATTCTTTTCCTTTTGTGGTTTTATAAAAAAAAAAAAAAAAAAAGCCAATTCTTATTACATCTTATAAGTCAATGATACTGGAAATTAAAAGATGGTGTCAACCTCCTGCATTATGGGTGCATACCATAAGGGACATACAATCTAAATCAGTGGTTCCAAAACCAGTCCTCATTGCCCACCAACAGTACGGGATTTATGTATTTACCAATATTCCAAACCTGGACTGTTGATGGGTCTTGCGGTTTGGGAAACACTGATCTAAACAATGTTTTCCATTTTCTTTGTTATAGCCTCTAGGCAACTCTCCATTTAGGGAATCAAGTAGGACACTTCTCTGGAATTTAGATATGGGGAGGCTCAACCATTATTGCCTTGAGGCAACTCATACACTAGCACTTGCTTTATATTAAGGCCTTAATTTAAGGATTAAGTTCAATATTGATATAACTATAAATTTAGTTACCGTTCTCCAGCCTACAATTTGATTTTTAATGATGGGTGTTTTTTTGTTAATGTTTGTGCACAGGTGTATCTACTAATTAAGTTCATATTCATTTTATTATACAGTAATACACTGCCTTATTGTACTTTAATTCTCAAAATCTTTTTTAAAAAAGAAAGATTTTTTTTTCTGGGTTCACCAAATTGACTACAAAATGTCAGAAAAATATGGGTAAGAAATTGACCCTTTATTTTTATATATAGACTGAAAACAAAAAAGGCAAAAAATGAAAGTATTGCTATCAGAGGAAGAGGAAATTTGTAACACAAAAAAAAAAAGTTTTTAAAAAGTGGAGCAAAATTGAAACACATTACAAAAAGACATAAGCAGGTACAAAATGTTCTTTATACATAAATCCCCATTGTTTTTGTTTCTCGTCCTCCAATGCAATGTGTGCTTGACTGCCAGAACTGAACTGGATTATGCATGTTTCTAAATATTTAATATAAATGTAAAAGAATACAAAGCATGAAAAAGAAAAAATATTAACATGTTAAAGACAATTTTCTATGTTTTATTCAATAGTGTAAAAGTGACAAATCCCAGCTCTTTTTACAAGTGTCTGCATTCTGAACATATGAGACAAGAGGCAGCAAAAATATTTTCAAGGTCATGGATCTTGAACTGCAACTCACATAATCACAGTAGCAGGCAGGAAAATATGGAAATTGTACTCATATATCAATATATATCAATGGGAGATACCTGTCAACAATACTATGCCCTGTTATAGCTTTTTTTTAAGGTTTCAAGTATAAACGTTTCTACCATCCCAAGTCATTAGCAGATGTCTTACAACACCAATCTGAGATTTCTCGTACCTTTAGTTCGAGAGATCCAATATACTGCAGCTCCTAAAACTTATTATCACCAGTGCCTAACCTTTCTGTGGGTTTGCACTCCATTTTCCTAGTTCTTTAAGTGTAGATTGACGTTTAAACAGGTCTGCTTAGCTTCTAAACTCTAAAAACATTTAAATATATAAATAATTTAAACTGAGACAAAATAATATTAGAGATCTATGGTTGATATGGTGGAAAAGTTAACCAGGACTGCTCTCGATGACAAATAATCTATACAGAGAACAATAAATGTCAATATTTAAAGGCCTCCAGAGTACTATTTGAGGGTTGTAAAGTTATATACTACATTTCATTGTTCATTCTTGATTTCAATGAATGAGAAAACTACTCCTTTACAAACACACACTGCATTCCATCTAATTATAGTAGAATTTGCCACAATTAGTATCATTTCTTAAACCGATAGCCTAAGATACCTTTCACCAGTTTGGAAAACGCCATACATAAGCAAAAAGCAGGTTCTCTATCAGTACTTCTAATCAATAGGACTATTAACACCTTTCAATTATGGTACAGTGCTCTAATATGTTAGCACTTTATAAAGAATTATGATACTCATCGTTATTATTAGTATATCATTAGCAAATTATCCATCACTTTACAATTATAACGTAAAGGTATAACAGCAAGTTACAAACTAGAACAAACGGTAACTGGAGATAAGAGTTTATTGAGGACCATGCTCAAATAAGCTTACAATCTAAAATAATTACAGCAATGGATAATTAGTCATTTCAGCTGTAGCATATATTAGAGCAATGTATCTTATAGAAACAAGTGGCAATATATACAAATATAAATTGCAACAATCACAATGACCCATATTTTAGCATATGCTCGCTTTTACTTTATAAAATTCTGAAACATGATATAATGTACAAATTGAAGATATAAGTATAAATGTATAATAACTAAAATATCCTTTGCCCTATGGTATGTAGTAAACCAATATTAAATACTGTTTTGTTTGTTTACAAATTGAAACAGCTGCCAGTGACTGTGGTTTGTGTTATGTTACTGAAATGTACACTATTCTACTTAAAATCATCACCATACTATATTCCTGTTTCATCCATCTCTGTCCTCTGTCATGTTACAACCCTGGTCTGAATGTAGATTCCAGACAGCCATTCACTATGCCAGCACTGTCAACTTACACCTCTAACAATATAACCTATCTGTTCAGCAATTAAAAATTAGGCTCATACTGTAATAGTGAATAATAACAACAATAATAATAATAACAAAAATAATAATAATATATTTTGTACTCTAGTCTGCAATTCTACTCTAATTATCTAGTATTGATTCCGAACTATTCAGTTGCCTGGGGTATCGCTTAAGGGTCTTGCAATGAATGGGTTAACCTCTTGGCAATTCCTGAAGTTGTGCATTGCTGCATAAAGCCATAGTGAATGTTAAGGGCTGTGTGTTGCATTGCAGAACCCACCACTGTTTTAATTGTAAAATGTTTTAAATTAAATGGTAAAGCCTTGGTTTTAGCCTTGTTTTGACATAGCAACATGGCTTCATTCTATAAGAAAAAGGTTTGGTGTTCTAATACACAGGGATATATTTAACATTTTAATGTAAATTATGGTTTTGTGTTTAAATACACTGGGAAATATTTAAAAATGTTATGTGACTGATGGTTTATGGTTCTAATAAACTAAAATGTATTTAACCCTTTAATGTAAATAATGGTTTTAGGGTGTAAAATACTAAGATATATTTACCATTTAATGTGCCTGAAGGGAAGTAAACATCACAAACACTTGGGGTCTGCCAGCCCCTGTTGAGGACCGGTGACACCTGCCCCTCTGCATGCAGATATCCCTAGGGATAAGGCAAAATGAAAATGGTACCTGTGTGCCAGCTCTAGTCAGCAGATGAACCTTGTTTAGAATGGCTTATGAATGCAGTCCTGAAATCCTGGGCAGATGAAGGATGCTGAGCTCTATACTCCACAGACAGAGGCTTGCAGCTGGATGAAGGGATGGATGGTAGGGAGGTTGCAGCTCTCCCAGCAGGCTTGGTTTGTGCTGGGTACAGATTACAGGCTGACTGGCTGGCTGTGCAGATCCTGTGTGTGTGCGTTGCCTTCACTCGCCCTCTCCCCGAGGCTGGCGACTGCTCCGGGTCAGCGTTTTGGAGGGTGCAGACAAGTTCCCAAGCTGAGTCACAGCGGTGGCCGGCCGGCTACTGGAAGTCGCCCCGCTGGCTACCCTCGTCCAATCACTGGGGCTGGTATGAAAGTACGAAGAGTGGGATGTGCCAGACAGTCAGTGCCAACCCCTGTGCAGGCAGAGACTCGTGCTCTGTACATCTCACTGGGCTCGGAACAGATAACACGTGATAGATAGAGATTAAGGGATATATAGTATTTCTGTATTATACTAATGTGTGTATGTGAGGTATAGTCTATACATAATAAATATAATAGGGCTATCTATAATCGTGGTCTAATATAATAACATATTGAAATCCATACTGTAATTATGGATTTCATGTGAGTGAGATGTGTCTGAGTTACAGTTTCATTAAATTGATTATCTATTTATCTATCCCTCTATATATCTCTAACTCTCTATCAACAAGTGTGTGTGTTTATACAGATATTCTGCACATTCTGTGCTCTGTGCACTCATTAACATCTAGAATTGTCACCCACTTGACAATTTCTTGATTTACCTACTCTTGTTTAGTTTTTATTATAATTATTACTGTTTCATCGTGTTTTATTGGGTTTGTTATCATTTGCTTATTGGGAATATTACAATGCTTTAGCTATATGACTTGGAGAATGCTCACCAGCTTACTGTTTTTTACAAGGACATTGTTGTACTTTGTACTTTCACCTGTGTGTATTTTTATGTCTTGTTAAAGGACCACTCTAGGCACCCAGACCACTTCAGCTTAATGAAGTGGTCTGGGTGCCAGGTCCTTCTAGGGTTAACCCATTTTTTTATAAACATAGCAGTTTCAGAGAAACTGCTATGTTTATGAATGGGTTAAGCCTTCCCCCTAATCCTCTAGTGGCTGTCTCATTGGCAGCCACTAGAGGCGCTTGCGTGCTTCTCACTGTGATTTTCACAGTGAGAGCACGCAAGCGTCCATAGGAAAGCATTGTAAATGCTTTCCTATGCGACGGGCTGAATGCGCGCGCAGCTCTTGCCGCGCGTGCGCATTCAGTCCAAGAGGAGGATCGGAGGAGTAGAGGAGGCAGAGAGCTCCCCGCCCAGCGCTGGAAAAAGGTACGTTTTTACCCCTTTCCCCTTTCCAGAGCCGGGCGGGAGGGGGTCCCTGAGGGTGGGGACACCCTCGGGGCACTATAGTGCCAGGAAAACGAGTATGTTTTCTTGGCACTATAGTGGTCCTTTAACTTGCATTTACCATAAAGATCTTATTAAAAAAACAAATACATTTGTATCATACTATACTATACTCAATTTACTATACTATATCTATACTACTGTAGGTATTATGCATTGCATGGCATTCCATGGAAATGTGCGATGTAAGATTGATAATCATGGTATATGGATAGCAAACCAGCCATTCAGCCAGACATCCAGGAGCGACATGACCGCTAGACTGATTAGGCAGCCGTGTTGCAGTGTCTGGGTTATTTGCAGCAGGGGAGCTCACAGCATGGCGCTCCCTTACTGCTGGTCACAACATGCAACTGGCACACAGAGGGCTGGGGGAAGAGAGAGGCCTACAGAGGGTTGGGTGGGAAAGGCACACATATGGCTGAGGGTGTTGAGAGATACAGAGGGCTAAGGGGGGGGTGAGAGTCAGAGAGGGCTGAGGGGGAGCAAAGAGGCACACAGATGGCCTAGGGGGGGAAATAGACATGGTGAGGGTCTAGCAGGATGACAAAGAGCCACAATGAAAGGCTTGGGGAAAGGACAAAGAAACACACAGAGGGGCTGGGAGGGAGAAGAAAGACACAGAAAGGGCCTGGGCAGGAGAAAGAGACCCTCAATTGTGCTTAGGGGAAGAGACACACATAGGGTCTGTAGAAGGGAAAAGAGACACACAAAGAGATTGGGGGACAAAGGCGCACACAGAGGTGCTCGGGGTACAAAAAGACACACAGGGCTGGGAGGGACAAAGAGACACACAGAGGGGCTGGGAAGAGAAGAGAGATATACAAAGGGTCTGGGGGAGAAAAAACCCACAAAGGTGTTGGGGCGAGAGAGACACTGAGGAGAAGGGGGAAAAGAGACACACAGGTGTTAGGGAGACAAAGAGACACACAGAGAGGCTGGGAGGAACAGAGAGACACAGAGAGCAGCTGGGGAGGACAATAAGACACAGCTAAGAGCTGGGGAGGAAAAAGAGACACACAGAGGGGCTGGGGGGGCAAAGAGACACACAGAGGGGCTGAAAGGGACTAAAAGCCATATGGAGGGGCTGTGAAGAGAAAGAGGTTCACAGAGGGGTTCGAGAGAAGAGCTACAAACAAAGGCTGTGGTGAAAAAGAGACCCACAAAGTTGGCTGAACAATGGAAAGAGAGACACACAAAGGGCTAGGGGAAGAAAGAGACAAAGTTGGCAATTTTTGTTTTTGGGTGGGTGGCGTAAGTGGCTAGTCTTGCCTAGGGCACAAAATAGTTTTGCACAGACCCTACATCCATCCACCCATCCAGCAAAGATAAGTAATAGTGATAGACCCATCAACTTACACAATACTCTTTACTTGTGCATATATAAACAAACAGATGCATACTCCTGCAAAACACACATAGTGACAAATGCATACACCCTATATAAACTCCTGGCTATATACATCTATACAGTTAAAGCCTCCACAAAAAAACTTACAGACCTACTCATACAACCCCAAACACACATCAGGGGAAATACTTTTTCAGGGGAGCAGGGTTACAGGTGCCCTCAGGCCACCTTCAAGAGGATGAATGGGGTCAGGGAATGCCTCACCATTTGGTAGAATTCTAGGCCATGTGACCCACTAATGCATTGTGGTCCAGTTAGGGAGGAATGAATAGCTTCCATAGTAGAAAACATTACAGATCTTCAGTGAACCCTTCATCCCAAGTTGACCTACTCACATTTTTTGTCTCCACCTCAACGCTTTATAAGTTTTATTTTAAAATTCTTTATTTTCATTTTCTCTCCCAGTCTTGTAAACCTATTTCTCTAGTTATGTGTATGTTTGTACTCTAATTCTGTGTTTACCTCATGTCCTCCTTTCGCAGTTGTTTCCTAGTTTAAAGCATATCACCCCTCTAAACTATGTACATGTGTAAAAATGTCCATAGGTTAGGAAGACTAGATTTTAAATATCATTAAAATATGATTAGTGGAATGTTTTGTCACTTTTTTTTTTTTTTTTATAGGGTGTAAGTTTTCGAGGTGCATTTGAAGATAATGTATGATTTGGATGTGTTGAAATTGCATGGAAATGGTAAGTTTAAACAGTGCTAGGCCAATCCATATTACATTATCTCAGTTTTATATTCTTTATTTAAAAGCTCTTGTTTCTTGTTATTTTACTAATGCAAAACAATGTTTGTTTGTAATGGTTGTCCTCTGCTTCCCCCTCAAAACCATAAAATTCCTGGTGCATTTCCCAGCCACTTGAAGGTTTTAATGTAGCCACAATAGCTCCCCACCTACCATGGCTAGTGATAGAGACATTGTGGCATCAGGTGGCAAATTCATAATTTGTCACTTCTACTCCTGGTGACCAGAATTTTCTAAACTTACTGTCACTTATTCATCCGCACATAAAAATATGGTTAATGGCATTTACTGTCCTGACAGGAAAAGTTGTGCCGAGCAACATTACCGTCCTGACAGGAAAAGTTGTGCTGAGCAGCAACCATGCACTTGGAAACCTTGTAATTGCCTTTGGGGTCAAAGGCTGGTTACAGCCAATCAGATCCACAGGAGGGTTATTTAAACCCAATTCTCCTCTTGCTCATTGCCCTGTCATGGTTTCATGCCTATGGTTTTCCGAGAGTGCGTTCATGATCTTGATTTTCTGGTATTTGAAATTGGCTTTGTTTTGACTTCCCTGATATCTGGCTTCCTTGACGTTTGGCTTTCCCTCAACATTGTGTCTGATTCTGTGTCCCTGACTTCGGCAAGTATTTTGACTATTCTTGGAGACGTTAAGTCCGGCCATTCTAAGGTCTGGTTATACGTTATCCTTAGTCCTAGGTGTGACACAGTACTGTGTCCTGGATCAGCTTGTAATCCTGACACTTACACCATGGAGGAGGCAGAAAGAAAACTATCCAATAACATGTAGAATATGATTTAAGGGAGTTCAGTTGACTATTAAGGGAAATAACCGGGCAGCCAAGGGGAGAGTGAAATTATATCTATCAAATTACGCAATATGAACACAATAGACTATCAAATGCCATGGAACAATAGAACAATACGAACAATAGAGAACAACAGAGGGCAATATGTGAGTGGTTCTCGCGTATATACATTTTAGACCAGAGTGTGTACAAATATCAGGTGTTTCCCAATAAAGTTATATTCCTCGCTCACTCCATCAAGTGTCTGGTTGATTGCTGTGAGAACCAGAGAGAAAACAGCACTATTATCAAGTAGTTTTGGTAGCATTGTTACTGCCTACAAAATTCCTGAACTAAGCAGGAGAACTCCCCAGAGAAAGGATCTCCAGAGTTTTATAAGCTTACCTATCCTCAGTATATAGGCAATGATTTATAGGTGTTGGAGGAGCCATTTTGTATTTAGAATTTTTTCAAAATTCTATACATTTACTACCAATTTTGCTAGCACAATATAAATATGGAATTGTACACTCTTTAGCAGAATAAGTTGTAAGACCATGAGGAGTCAGGCAAGGCCTAGACAGAACATGGACATGTGAGTGTGAGGGTAGTGTATACAGAGGAATGTGATAAAGTGGTCCTGGGACAGTGGGTGGAGTAGTAAGGGGTAGATGGGTGGGATAATTAAAATAGGTTGCCATCTTACAGGATAGCAGCCATATTAATTATCAGTTGGTAGCAGCTTGGTAATTGCAGGTTCCTGTACTCGTTATACCTTCCAGGATGTGTGAATATCGAAGCTGTCCTCTCTGCCCTCAGGGCTGAGGCCTTACAAGATGGGGTCTGCACTTGCAGGCTCAGCTGGCTCATTTTCAGGCCTCCGGTGATAGTGGAGGTTCCCAGAGGCGAGCTCGGCCACCGGAACGTTTTGCCCATCAAGGAGAAGCTACGGGACCTCCTGGGTTTAGGAGTGCTTCACCTCCCTTGCGGGCTTCTGTCACTACCCAGGCAGCTACTGTCCGCGCCCGCTTATCCTCCCCATCTCCAGCCCCATGCAGCAAGAGCCGCAGTCCTTCTTCCCAGGCCAGCGGGCATGCGCCTACGCAGACTGATAGTGCTCCTGCGCAGGCTGAATCTTCTTCCGTGGCTGCTGAAGGTTTTCCGGCGGCCTTGTCTTCATTGGCGGACCCGCCACATGGGTCCCCGGGCACAGGCGGGTGGAGTGGTGATGTGGCCTCCAGGCAGGTGAGTAGGCTCAAGGGTGTCTCCCAGGGGGCAGAGGCCTCCCCTCCTGAAGTGGGAGTGGTGGCTGGGAGTAGTGTGAGGCATCTGTCTCCTACCTCTTCCTGTAGTAGCTCTGCTAGCCTCCTTCCCTCCCTGGGGGGTGTTGACTGGACATATTGGGCACCCCTTGCCTTCTTTGGGTGGGCCTGCCATTCTAGGTCAGGGGGGAGGAATGTGATTTAACCTGTTCTTTCTCCCAGGTGGCTCACGACTGGGTCATGTTCCAGGCCTCATTAAGTGCTACACCGGTATCGCTCCCGATGGAGGTGGTTATGGCTCTGCTACTCCAATCCACTCCTGCGCCCTCCGGTGAGTCCTGTACTACTTTAGTGGATGGTTGGGTGTGGAGTAGGGGTAGCCCGGTCAGTTCTGAGGCTTGTGGTTCATTGATGGGACCCTTCTTCAGTGACTTCTTCTGGGGGTGCCCGTTCCGGGTGGGATGCCGTTAGCCTCTGCCTTAGTGGTCTCAGAATCTCTCGCTCCCGTGGTGTGGCCTATATGTACTGGTCAGGCCCCCTCCTGATAAGGAGTCTAAGGACTCCGACAAGGAACAAGTTTCGGTATCGGAAGATCCCCAAAACATTTGGGAATTGGATCAGGACCTCTTCAATCCTGGCCAGTATTATAGAGGAAAAGGCACCTGAAAAATGCTTTGCCCTGTTTTGTTATCGGGATATGGTCTGGACTGCATGTTGGGTATATGGGGGGTTAAGCTGGTGGCGTTTTGATGAGCAGTTTCGCCCGTCCGTTGGTTGGGATCAAATGGATATTGGTTTGTGGCTGGTGATTATGACTCTCCCGGCCTCGCATCAGGGTGGTATGTCATCCTTTCTCAGAAGGGCCGGCAAAGTGGGACACTCCTCTGCATCGGCCTTGCCCAGGCGCACTGGTTGCTGCTGGCAATACAATGAAAGTCAGTGTAAATGTGGGAGCAGTTGCAAGTTTAAGCATGAATTCTCCGGGTGTGGGGGTTCTCACTCAACCTCCTGCAGTTTCAAGAGGGTTAAGGCTGGTGGTCTCGAAAGGCAAGGATGCCAGTGGATGTCGACACAATGCTCCCGTGGCTAAGCCGTTATAGGAACTGCAGGGCAGCAAAGCTGCTCCTCGGGGGTTTCCGTGATGGGTTTTGGATTCCCCATCAGGTGAGGGATTCTCCTGGGGTTTGTCAGAACCTCAAGTCGGTTCAGGATCACCCCGAGGTGGTGGCTGCCAAGCTCAATAAGGAGCTGTCTCTTGGGTGGATGGCTGCCCGTTCTCGGACCTGCCACTCCCTAACCTATGTGTCTTCCCATTGGGGGTGGTGCCTAAGAAGGAGCTGATTAAATTTCGGCTGATTCACCATTTGTCTTACCTCTTCCGGGGTTCGGTGAATAGTGATATTGATGAGGAGCTGTGTACGGTGTCATATGCATCAATTGACGTGGAGGTTTGGATGGCTCGGGTGGCAGGTCCAGGGGCTCTTATGGCAAAAGCAGATATAGAGGCTGCCTTTCGGCTGCTTTCAGTCCACCCCGATTGCCATCACCTATTGGGTTGTCCCTTCCAGGATTGTTATTATATGGACCTGTGCTTGCCCATGGGTTGTTCGATTTCCTGCTTCCATACATTCTTGGAATGGGTGGTGCGGGAAGGGGCAGCGTGTAACTCGCTGTTGCATTATATTGATGACTTATTGTGTGTTGGTCCTGCTGGTTCGAATGTGTGTTCACACCTTCTCCGAAAACTGAAATCGGTCGCACGGTTCTTCGGGGTCCCACTTGCCCCGGACAAGACGGTGGGTCATTGCTTCTTGGGGATTGAGATTGATTCAGTTGCTGGGGAATGTCGTTTGCCAGAGGATAAGGTTTTGGAACTGTGCGGCTTGGTTTCTGCCGCAGGGTTCCTCAGGGAGATTTGATTTATGATTATTTGCATATCACTTGCCCATTGCGCGAGGTTTGGTCCGTCTTCTTGGACTGGTTTAATATTCTGTAGTATCGGCAGGCACCTGAGGTGTCCAATGCCAAGCTCCATCTGTTCACCGATGCCGCAGGTACGTTGAGTTTCAGGGCCATCTTTGGTGTGCCGAATCTTGGCCAGAATCTTGGTATTCAGCAGGGTCGACTAAGAACCTTGTTTTCTTGGAGCTTTTCCTATCGTGGTGGCAGGGGAGATCTGGAGTGATCTCCTCAGGGATCTTAGGATGGTCTTCCACTGTGAGAATATGGGGGTCGTGCAGGCCATCAACAATTTGTCTGCTTCCTCCCCTCCAGCGGTTCATCTTCTATGGTGCCTGGTGCTGCGCTGTTTGCTTCTGAATGTGTATCGTAGGGCTGTGCATGTGCCTGTGGTTGCTAATGTTACAACGTATGCTCTTTCTCATTTTCAGTGGCGGAATTTAGGGCGGCGTCGCCCGGGGTGGACGAGGTGGGCTTTCCATGCCCAGTGGACCTGTGGGGCCTTGGGCTGACTGAATATTGCCTTGGATCTGGGGTTCGGTCTCGGAATCTACTAGGCAGCATTATGATAAGGCATGGAGTGAGTGGGTAGAATTTGAGAGGCGACTCGGTTGTTTTTGGTCAGATGGTGAGCGTGTGCAAGATTTGTTACAGCTAATTTGGTTCTTGGAAGCTTCGGGATGTTCCTCCTCAGCTGTGTTTGGGAAGTTGTCTGGACTGAACCTTTGGTTTAAGCTCACAAGGGTTTTGGAAATCACAAAGGATGTTCTGGTTTCATTGGTTATGAGGGGATGGCGTAAGCTTTTGGATGCCCAAGCTTTTGGATTCTCGGAGGTCAGTTTCAGGCACTCTTATGGTGGGCTTGTTTACAGTTCTGCAACAGGTTTGTTTCTCCCCATTCAACGTCATGTTATTTCATGGGGATTTTGCTATACAGCAGTTCAGGACTTTTAAAGCATTCATCATACGAATGCTAACTACCAAACACCGGACCACCCTGCTACTCAATTATGGGTAATTTACCTCCATGATCCGCGAATACAGTCTGCATAGGAAACCCACGAATGCTTTGTGAAGTGCCTGGGTGGCCGCCATTTCGGGACTTTTAAGCGTGTTCGCGGCCATCTTAACTCCCAAACAGCTGTGTTTTGCTGTCGAGTGTCTGGAACTAAAATCGGACACTCGAGTAGGCGAACACCGCTGATACCTCCATAGCACCGGGAATTCGTGACAAAACTACCGAACACCCTGCCGTTCGGTAGAAAGACTTAGTAGCATATGGGGATTCTGGCGAACGTCGAGTTACACACGGATGGCAAGCCTTTTGGGACTTTTAACGCATGAACAAAGACCGACCGCAAGGCCAACACTCATGGAACTATTTTCGGCCACATTGCCTGTTCGGTCAGTCAAAACTTTAAAGTTCCATATCTCCTGAACCACTGAACCGAATGAGCTGACTTTTTTATATGTTGGTTCCCCAGAATAGGGCTATCTGGGACACCGGATTTATGCATGTACCCCAGGTATTTGGGGTACATCCAAAACTTGGGGGAAAATGTGTCTTTGTTAATTGGGTTACAAGCTTATCTGAGGGGAGGAGATGTGTGGGATGTACCTTATGTTTTATTGGTTGTTGTGTTAATTATGTGGGTGTCTCCCTTGCATGGGCAGAATCACATAAAAGGAGAGTACCTGCCATTAAAATTCAGTTCTTCTTGACCCTTCAAAACGTAGCCTTGTCTTGTTATTGAAAGGGGATATGCAGCTTAATCACTTAGCTCTTTTAAGAGCTCTGCCTTACTCCTGCCTTAGATCCAGTGGATGGGAATAAGCGACTCCACTACTATACAGCAACTTGCTGGGAAGAAAAGGACCTCTCCAACGGCTGATACCCTCTTACTACCTGGGTAGCCGTTACAAGGATGTCTTTGGCGAAGCAGATGCAGTGAGGTTTTTGATTCGGAAGTCCAAGACGGACGTTCTAGGAAGAGGTACATGGGTCACATTACGTAACATAATAAGCGGCTAGTGGTTAGCATTATGAAATGGAAGGCCCAAGAAAAGGCCTTGTACTGGTTGGAACGAGGGGGTAGGGGCAGTTGCCCTAGGTTATGTTTGGTTGGCAAGGTAGTACTCAGTGACATATCTATTTACTGAGTAATTATGAATATAGTGTTTATGTTAAGTTGAAGTTTTAATATTTATATATTTATAATAAAGCTGTGGCCTATTTACTCCAAAGCAATTCTGTTGTGGTTCATTTCGGGAATAAGTGGTGGGTTTATCAATGGTAAAGGTTTTATGCCTATACACAGTTACCCTCTACCTACGCACATGAAGCAGAACAGATACACTTAAAGTTATTGACCACCATATTGTGATTTAAACTTGGACTTTCGTTTGGTTTGAACTGTAATTAGTTCAAATCTGGCCCAATCAGGTGATCAGTTAAATTCCCGAACTTCAGGCTGAAATGTAGCCAAATCACAAGCCAAACAAGCTGTGCAATGGCCAAACATGTGATTCATGATTCTGAATTCCATCCGTGACTCCGGAAAAGATGATTGATGGGTAAAAGAACATGATTGATGGCTAGGGGACAGTCACTAAATGTTAATTTTAGTTGGATTAAGTGAGAAGTGAGCAAGAGAGGGATAAAGAGAGAGATAAATGAATGAGTAGTAAAACATTGCAATATTTCTATACTTGTATATGATATAAATATAGATTTTTAAAAAAATTTTTTTTACTGTTTCTCCTGTTATTTCCTTTGCTGGTTACTTTTTCCTTATTTGATCTATGAACCAAATTGCTGGAAAATGTTTCTGTCAGAATGCTGCAAAATATATACATCCATTTTCGTTCATTTTGGTTTGTCCGATTTGTTTCTAAATGTAGTCTCGGTAAGAAAATTTTGCAAAGCCAAACTGACAAACAGATGAAATTCTGGATTGCCTCCAAGAATGCATCTATTTTCAAGAAAATGGTTCAGCTGAAAAGAATTTCTTCGCTGTGCACAATTATCTTTTGATCTATTACTGTGTATATTGCCCAACTTCCATAGCTGAGTCAAACATTCAGGGTTATTTAATAAAGTGAGAATTCAAAGGGAATTCAATGTGAATTTCAAATTTAAGTCCAGAGTAATTATTTTACCTTAAATTTGAAATTGTCTTTGAATTCTCACTTTAGTGAATAACCAGGATTGGTTATTTCTCACCATTTTCTGCTGTTATATTGTATTAAAATATTTTGTAAAACATTACTGAAGGGACATGATCTATGCCACTACTGACTGACCCTCCTTGCACTTTTCCAGAGAATTAAAACAATATTGAATAATGCAGCCTACTTTAATTATCTATGAGCAAAGGCTGTCCATTACTCATACCAACGACTTACTTAGCATTGTTTCAGTTTAATAAGGGTCTATGTCATGACTGAATCCAGCAAATTTAGTAGCAAAAAATATATAGTGTATGTAACAGGTACATTAAATTACAAAATAGTGAGCGATATACAGAAAATTCTGAATTGAATGAAGTAAAAAAAGTCATCTGATCTGTATAAGGAATATAACCTGTATCAAGGTCATCAACCTATGGCACGTGTGCCATGCATTGCACTCGGGGTGCCTTTGTACAGCACTCAAGGCTACCAGAGCCAAACAGGCACGGCCTATCAGGAGTCCTTAGTGCAAACCAAGTGGTGATTGCAGGTGGTGAAGGCCAGTCCTCAATTTATGTATTGCAGCATTTAGAGGAAGTGATCTCCGATCACAATATCCCAGCAATGGTGAACAAAACCCTGCACTGGAGTAGAGCTACTTGCAGCAGCTATTGCAGCTCCTGCTCCTAACCTGTACCTGGCAAGCCCGGTCCCTAATGAACCCCAGGGAAGTCACCCACACTGCTTAATAAACACAGAACTGCAGAATAAGCCTCCCACTTATATAAATAATACAAACAGTCCACACACAAGCACACAGTCCACACAAACACAAGACTACAGACTATCCACATACAGGGACAAACACACATCAAACACACACCAAGCACACAATGTGAAATGTCATCCACACACAATTCCACAAGCAGCCCCCATACATAGCCCACATTCATAGGTATCATAGACAATGCCACAAACTACTCATAAACATAGTCTATACAATATAACGGCCCACATGGGCACAAATAAAACATTACAAAGCAACTGCAGCATCCACAGAAAACACAAGCAGAATACGGCAACATACACACTTCAATTAAAAAAAAAATATCACTGGCACACCAAGGGACTTCAAAATCTCCATTTGGCACAGTACTGCTAAAAGGTTGCCTATCCCTGACCTATATCATCTACATTCAGATATTATTGAAATCAAAAACCATCAAATAGTTTGCCAAGAGTGATCAATGGGAAAGAGGACAGGGCAAGGGACTAGAGCCTTAGAAACAAAACAGATAGTGGAGAGTTGCCAGTGCCAGTGAAGGAGAAGCTGAAGGAGCAATTCCAGACCTACGATTTGAACCAGGAATGTGTAGTGCCAAAATGTCCAAAGGAGTTAATACGAAAGGGTGGTAAAAGAAGATCCAAGAGTATAAATTCATTGGAGTGGGATTTAATTTTGGTTGTGACAAGCTTATTTGTAATATGATTATTATGATTTTAATATTATATGATTGTATGATTTATAAGATTTTTATATTTTTTAATATGATTAGTAATATTTTAGCTGAGTGTTGGAGACGAAAACCAAATTGCATGGGCTCTAGTAGACAGATTATAGAGAGGGAGATAGGGATGAATTAGAAACTAGGGTAAATTAGAAGCTTATGTTAATGGTTGATGAATTGGAAGAATCAAGAAAGACCTAAACTAGAACATGTTTACAGAACGTAAGAGACATACCAATGATAATAGGATGTTGAATATGTGGCTTAAGAATGTATAAGAACAACAGAAAGTGAAGAAAGAAGATGCAAACACATAGTGAGTGAGCAATCAGTGACTGGACTACAGAAGTCCAGTGAGGCCACGTGATTATTGTGTGGGAGGATGTTTGATGAAATTGTGTCCATTTCAGGATGTATCCAGAGTCTCATGCTTTGAAGCTAGTGACTGGGTGGGTTTCTGGTGGGAGAGGTGGGAGTTAAAAGTGGAGAAGAAGGATATTGCATATTGAGCTGGACAGAATTTAAGGCTTGAAAAGAATGAGAGGTGTAGAGCTGGGAGCATAACTGAAATTTGCATTTGTAGCGAACAAAGATTGCTTGAGAGTGTGATTAGTTTCCAGAGATGGAAGCATTTTTGAAGATATCAGGTTGTTGTAGAATGAAGCCAGTATCAGAGAGGTTTGGTGAGGGCTTGAAGAATACTTACACAAAATGACACATTTGCAGGTAATTGTCTTCTTTACGGATTGCATGCTAAAAATAAAGACATACTTGTGTTATATGTACAAAAATAAATGGAGAAATTCTCAGTAAAATTTGCCCTTCACTTTGAAGAATTAACTAACAAATTCTGCATGCAAAGCAATAGCGTATTTTTTTCTTAAACAAGATAGGAGTAAATTAGTTCATATATGAACAAAATATTTAATTAGTAGGTGTTAATCAGTTGTTAATCAGAATGTTGTTATATTATTATTTGTCTCACTTGTTATTATTTATTTTTTTGGTGAAAATATAAAAATTAGCACAAATGCACTAATAATGGTAACTTTAGACTGATTTTAAATAACATTTTCACAGGCTGTCTTCAGCTAATTAGCCATTTTATTGCTAGGCTTTGCAAGATATACACGTTTGCTCATTTTCAGTGTAATGAGCCAGTTTTAAATGAGCACACACTGAAATGGATTGACTTTGACTAGATGTTGATATGTGTTCCTGAAGCTGCATATAAAAATGTAAATATCCAGATAAAATAACAACATATATTGAATGTCTGAATGTTAACTTACATGCAGCTCAAAATATCAATATGTAGTAATTTTAGCAACAATAGCACAATAAAGTCCTGCTTGTTAAAGAAGAGGCTTAACATTTTGGGATAGTTATCTAACAGACAAGATTGTCATGATAGCATAGATCGAAGTAGACAACTTTTCACACTCCAGATATTGTGGACTGCATCTTCCATGAGGCTCTAAAGCCATCTTGCTGGCAAAGGATCAAGGGAGATGTAGTCCACAGCAGATAGAGTGCCAAAGTTGCCTATCCCCATTTAAACTATATAAAAGGCTACCTAATTGTGTGTGGATGAAAATTTTCAATCTTCTTAAAGCCCTAGTGTATTCTGAAGACATTAAACTGTATCTTGGAGAGCAAAAAAACAGGGCGCAAAAGTATACTGAGAACGGGCAGCAACTGAAATACCCTGCTCTTTGGTGTGTCACCGCTCAGATCTCAAGCTGGTTTTAGCTCATCTTGTGCCATTACAGAAAGAACATCTCTCAAACATATCAGACTGGTCCCACCCATACGGGTAGTCCAGATCCAAAATGCCAGCAAGTTCCCTCTACACGAGAGACACAGCAACCCCAGATGATCGTTTCAGCCTTGTTAAGCATCATCAGTGTTTCATAGCTGATATCTCTCTAGGCACCGTGAGCAAGGGGTCCACGTCTGGATTACCCTTTAAACTTATGGAGAGCAAAAAACGGGTTGCAAGAGTATTCTGAGAACGGGCAGCAGCTGAAATACCCTGCTCTTTGGTGGGTCCCCGCTCAGATCTCAAGCTGGATTTAGCTCATCTTGGGCCATTACAGAGAGAACATATCAGAAGCAGATCAGACTGGTCCAACCCATACGGGCAGTCCAGATCCGAAATGCCAGCAAGTTCCCTCTGCACAAGAGACACAGCAACCCTAGATGATCATCAGCCTTATGAGGCACTGATGATGCCTAACAAGGCTGAAACGATTTGAAATTAGTGTAGGACCCACTGACATTGGGTTACTGTGTACTGTGAAGTAGTGATGGGCTTAACACAATTTGGCCATAAGGTGGAACTGAATCCCCATATTTGTTTGCTGAGATAGGTGATTTTAAGTAGCCTTATAAAATGTAGAATTGTATTTTATGAGTGTGATGTTCCTTAATATGTATTATGTATACATTTTCGGAAGTACAGCAGCACAATTCCTGCAAGATGCATGTTCCGTGTGTGTCCCCAATTCCCTTTTGTTTTTGACTTTCCAGTGTTTTCATGAAGATTCTGCATTTTTTGTGAATTATATTTACTTAATTTTCAGTTAATTATCTAGTTAAATTAGCCAATGTCACTGGGCGTCTAATTCTCACTGTCCTCATTGACTAAGATGTTAAATAAATATTGTTTCTGATTAAATCCAACACTGTGGGAAAAACACATCGGATGAGGGCTGTTTTTCTGTTTATTTTATTATGATGCTACATATGAAGATATAAATACATTTATTTTTGTCTTAAACAAACTTTCACTAATATTTTATCTAATGCATATCTTTATTTATTAGGGTCTATAATAGAGCACTTTGTTGTGGGGTTGAGATGTCTCACATTTGTATTTCCTTGCATCTGAGAATAGTCTGGCACAAACATCAGCTGAGCCACTCTACTCTATTTGCTGTAGGTATAACTGCTATGTAGTTTCAATCTCTAAGATTCTGTAATAACGCCTATCACAATCAGCAACGGGACTGTTAGGCTCTTAATCCAACACTGAAAATATTGTTTTAAACATTTGGGTTCTGTGATTGTTTAAACATTTTTTAAAAAGTAACTGCAACATTTTTACCTTGGCTGCTATTAGTAAATTAGTTTCAATGAGCTGACAATGTACAATCTATTAAATGAAAATCTGTGCAAATGACAACTTAAAGTTATGCTACTGGAAATACTACTGGCACCACAAACAGTGAGGCAGGAGAAGGATATTAGTGAGGCCTGGCTGTGCACTGCTCATGACAGGGAATATTAATGTGAATAAGATGCAGCCTTTCTAATAATAGTGATCTTGAGTAGGGTAATGGTTAATTACAACCCAAGGTCACTCAAAATGGCAGCAATGGCGGGAAAAAGGGGAAACATCACAGAGGACAATCACAAAAAGTCAAACAGAATTAAACATAATTAAAGGGATTCTATAGGCACCCACACCACTTCATGTCAGTAACATGGTCTGGGTGCATGCCTTATTCTTTGTTAAACTGCAACTAAAACATTACCATTTTGCAGAAACAACGTTTACATTGCAGGGTTAAGATGCCTCTAGTGGTTGTTTTTCTGAAGAGGCACTAGGTACTTTCACTCCAGTAGCCAAGTTAAACTGAGATTTTCAACCAGATGGTCTCATAGAGGCCATTTGATTAGCACAGTTTGTGCATGTGCAAAAGTTTCCCTATGAATATAAAAAAAACCAAAAGGTAATATCGCACATGCAGAAAAAGATTTTATTTATGATTATAGAGTTGAGGCTCAAAAACATGAAGTCTTGAGTAGAATTATAATTTTTTTTAATTAGGGTATGCATAGAGATTATGCTTATGGATACGTCAATCCAATTAGTAATTTTTTACCAAGATGAAAATACGAGTTAGAAAATAAAAGACTGCAAACAAATAACTCACAAAATATAGCTATATGAATACTGTGAAGGGACCCCCTAATTGTGAACCCTCTGTATATATGTGTAATAACTCGGGCAGTATATGAATTTAATTACATAGGGCACAAAGTATTGCAGACATAAATATACAAATGTATGAAACAAGCATAGCCAAAGCTGTTATATAAAAGTTATTTGATTGAAAAGGGTGGATCCACTAAATTACTTCCTTATAGCTGGTTAAAAGTCACATGAAAGTAGCACATGAAAGTAGAAATTGTGTATACATCCTTGTGATCACTTGTTCACTAGTAGCTTGTCATTGTGATGAAAGATATATTGTCTTGTTTCTTCTGTATTAGGACTATAAATTGAGAAAAGAAAAAGGTAAAAAAACAAAATAAAAAATAGTCCTTGAATGATATTTCAGATGAATAATATGACCCCTTTTGTGGGCTTGGGTGTAAATGGAGTCCCTGGTGTTTCTTGAAAATCTGTAGGTTTGGTGCTTATGCCTGTTGTCCCAGAATGGAGTACCTTGATGTTCAGACCGGGGTGCACGCTCAGGACTATGAGTGTCCCTTCAGAGCCCTTTGATTTGTTTTTTGTGATACATTTTTGGAGGTAATTTATTTGGGGGAGGGGTAAGTCACCTCAGTACCAGCATCTGTTTAAATAAGTAGAGTACCAACAATGTATAAGTTTCCTGAAGAATCATTGATTGAATAATTGATTGATGAATCATTGATTGAATAATTGAAAAGGCTGAGATATCAACTATGATGATCTCAGCTGAAGAGGAGAAGCGTCGACATGGAGCCCAGCACGCCACGGGAATATGGTGAGTAAATCTTACCTTGGGGGACACACCTACAAAGGGGACACCAACATAGGTAAGGGGGCACTTAGAGAGTTAGAAATAAATTTGCCTTCCCGATGCTATAGTGTTCCTTTAAGATAAAATCCAATAAAAAAATATAAATCAAATATTAATTATGACCGCTTTATTCTAATCATATTTCATTCTTCTAAAACTAACTTATTCTAAAACTAACTTATTCATTCTGGGGGAAGAGAGGGGGGAGGGATTCTCTCTTGTTAATATCCTCTTCCAATTTCTAGTCTAGAAAAAAAGTATTTCTTGAACATTAACTTCTTTTTGCATCTGTACAAGGTAATTTTGACAATCTCATGAGAAGTTATTTTACACCTGCTAATTTGCTTGCCAAACAAACCATCAGGAAGCAAGCCTCCTTACTGATATTTTCCAATTTGAAATAATGAAACGTGGTTTTTTGTCAGATGCTTTAACAAGATGAACCATAAAGATGTTCTCTCTCTGCCATAAACCATATGCTATTTTGAAAATCTATAACACAACCATTGTCACATGATTTCATAAAATGTTTTTTATCCTAAGGTGGCTTTACAAATGCATTCTCTGTCACCAAACTCAAGCAATTAGAGACTTCTTGATGGAAAAATGAAAACCATAAACATTTGTTTTATTAGCCAGTAGTCTCTAGGAAGAAATTAAAAATCTGCTATTGGTTACAACACAGTAAGAACATTACTGACGGTAATAGATTGTAATAGATTCCATAAAATCTCTTCTATATTAGATTAAATTTGCATCCAGGAAAGAAAGTAGCTCTTTCTTGGAATTGGTATAAGTTAATAAAATAAGAGAATAATTGCCTTTTTTAGACTAATAAATGTAAACAACATAAAAAATGGTCTTAGCAAGTAAACCTGCTGTGCAACATAATCATTGTTTTACTGCATTGTGTGCATTTATTTAGTGTTCTACAATAACATCTGAATTTAAAATAACATGTTTAAAAACACATTATATTTTCACATAAAGCAAATGCATAACAATAATCATTCAACTCATATAAATAATGTTGTTCTTTTTCTGTCTTGTACTAAATAATTCTAGATAATAATGATTTTCATATACATATATATTTAAAGGAACATGCATCACTTGACAATTGTTTTTTTAAACCATACAAATTCAAAATGTCCTTGCACTTCAGGCTCACTTAAATATTACTTAGGAATGTCAGGTGCTGGGCCTAGGTCATCCAAAATGTAGAAATCAAATTGATGGTCCGCACTCACGGTCTTCATAAAATGTAGCTTTTATTATTTACATAAAAATATGATGCCAAATAACGTCAACGTTTCAGTCCCAGTTCGGGACTTTCCTCACGACAGCATGCTGTCCTGAGGAAAGTCCCGAACAGGGACTAAAACGTTGCTGTCCTGAGGAATGTTGTCCTGAGGAAAGCATGCTGTCCTGAGGAAAGTCCCGCACTGGGACTGAACGTTGGCGTTATTTGGCATCATATTTTTATGTAAATAATAAAAGCTATGTTTTATGAAGACCGTGAGTGCGGACCATCAATTCGATATCTATATACAGTTGCAAGAAAAAGTATGTGAACCCTTTGAAATGATATGGATTTCTGCACAAATTGGTCATAAAATGTGATCTGATCATCATCTAAGTCACAACAATAGACAATCACAGTCTGCTTAAACTAATAACACACAAAGAATGAAATGTTGCCATGTTTTTATTGAACACACCATATAAACATTCACAGTGCAGGTGGAAAACGTATGTGAACCCCTAGACTAATGACATCTCCAAGAGCTAATTGGAGTGAGATGTCAGCCAACTGGAGTCCAATCAATGAGATGAGATTGGAGGTGTTGGTTACAGCTGCCCTTGCCCTATAAAAAATACACACCAGTTCTGGGTTTGCTTTTCACAAGAAGCATTGCCTGATGTGAATGATGCCTCGCACAAAAGAGCTCTCAGAAGACCTATGATTAAGAATTGTTGACTTGCATAAAGCTGGAAAGGGTTATAAAAGTATCTCCAAAAGCCTTGCTGTTCATCAGTCCACGGTAAGACAAATTGTCTATAAATGGAGAAAGTTCAGCACTGCTGCTACTCTCCCTAGGAGTGGCCGTCCTGTAAAGATGACTGCAAGAGCACAGCGCAGACTGCTCAATGAGGTGAAGAAGAATCCTAGAGTGTCAGCTAAAGACTTACAAAAGTCACTGGCAAATGCTAACATCCCTGTTAGCGAATCTACAATGCGCAAAACACTAAACAAGAATGGATTTCATGGGGGGATACCACAGAGGAAGCCACTGCTGTCCAAACAAAACATTGCTGCACCTTTACAGTTTGCACAAGAGCACCTGGATGTTCCACAGCATTACTGGCAAACTATTCTGTGGACAGATGAAACCAAAGTTGAGTTGTTTGGAAGAAACACACAACACTATGTGTGGCGAAAAAAAGGCCCAGCATACCAACATCAAAACCTCATCCCAACTGTGAAGTATGGTGGTAGGGACATCATGGTTTGGGGCTGCTTTGCTGCGTCAGGGCCTGGACGGATTGCTATCATCGAAGGAAAAATGAATTCCCAAGTTTATCAAGACATTTTGCAGGAGAACTTAAGGCCATCTGTCTACCAGCTGAAGCTCAACAGAAGATGGGTGTTGCAACAGGACAATGACCCAAAGCATAGAAGTAAATCAACAACAGAATGGCTTAAACAGAAGAAAATACGCCTTCTGAAGTGGCCCAGTTAGAGTCCTGACCTCAACCCGAATGAGATGCTGTGACATGACCTCAAGAAAGCGATTCACACCAGACATCCCAAGAATATTGCTGAACTGAAACAGTGCTGTAAAGAGGAATGGTCAAAAATTACTCCTGACCGTTGTGCACGTCTGATCTGCAACTACAGGAAACGTTTGGTTGAAGTTATTGCTGCCAAAAAAGGTTCAACCAGTTATTAAATCCAAGGGTTCACATACTTTTTCCACCTGCACTGTGAATGTTTACATGGTGTGTTCAATAAAAACATGGCAACATTTCATTCTTTGTGTGTTATTAGTTTAAGCAGACTGTGATTGTCTATTGTTGTGACTTGAATGATGATCAGATCACATTTTATGACCAATTTGTGCAGAAATCCATATCATTCCAAAGGGTTCACATACTTTTTCTTGCAACTGTATATATATATATATGTATATATATATATATATAAAATAGGAGTAATAGTGTCACTTTGCCCCACAGAACATGCCATAGGCAGTTTTACCATAAACATATGCTAAGCCAGGTGCCCATAAAAAATACCACAGTAAGTTCGCTCATTAATAAATACCACAGTACATTTGCCAGTTAATAAATATCACAGTCAGTTTGGCCATTAATAAATACCACAGTAAGTTTACAATTATTAAATACCACCAAATGTTTGCCAATTAACAAATACCACAGTCAGTGTGCCCATTAATAAATATCAAATTTTTGGTGCCCATTAATAAATATCACAGTCAAGTCAGTGTGCCCATTAATAAATATTACACAACATTCGGCTACTCCTGGGAAAAGTGCTGTGAACTCTTTACCTGGCTTGAACGTGCACTCAGAATACTATGTGTATACTATGTGTTCCCGGTACTAGGTTTAACAATTTAACAGAGCCATAGAACTGTTCTTGGGAACCATTTTTCTTGCACAGCAGAGGTAAAAACAGCACAGAATCACAGAACTGCTCACAGGAGCCATTCTTCTTGCACGGCGACACATCCAGAACATCTGGTGGTAGCGGTATTCCTAGCACAGTGCTGTGGCACACCAGTTGCTAAACTCTAATGTATTCAATCTAAGGTTTTAAAATATTCTTACCTAAAATACATAATATACTCCAGTACATAATATAATATACACCATCCCCCACGTAGGGAAAACCTCCCCTGCATGCATTTCTATTCATATTTAAGACTTTAATTACTATACTTAATGCAGCCTTTATGGGAGATGTGCATGGATAAATTGAAAGGTGAGCTGGGGAGAGAGAATCAAATGTCCCATACAGGGTCATGTCCCTTATTAAAATACAAACCACTGACAGCTGTCATGAGTATATATATATATATGTAATGGGAAGTTATAGAGCGTATTACTCCTAAAAGTATGTTTTATAGGAGTCTCAAGAGTCTCATGTATTTTCTGGCAAATTACCATGAACTCAGTTGCAAATGTCTTCTTATTGGAAGAAAACAACAAGCCGCTATTAAGAATTCAGGTGATACTCAAAAAATTAGAATCTCGTGCAAAAGCTCATTTATTTCAGTAATGCAACGTAAAAGGGGAAACTAATATATTAGATAGACACATTACAAGCAAAGCAAGATAGTTCAAGCCGTGATTTGTCGTAAGTGCGATGATTATGGCTTACAGCTCATGAAAACCCCAAATCCACAATCTCAGTAAATATTACATGCAATCAATAAAACAAAGAGTGTTCATAGAACAATATCGGACCTCTGAAAAGTATAAGCATGCATATGGACTCAGTACTTGGTTTGGGCCCCTTTTGCAGCAATTACTGCCTCAATGCGGCATAGCATGGAAGCTATCAGCCTGTGGCACTGCTGAGGTGTTATGGAAGACCAGGATGCTTTAATAGCGCCCTTCAGCTCTTCTGCATTGTTCGGTCTCATGTCTCTCATCTTTCTCTTGGCAATGCCCCATAGATTCTCTATGGGGTTCAGGTCAGGTGAGTTTGCTGGCCAATCAAGCACAGTAATCCCATGGTCATTGAACCAGGCTTTGGTGCTTTTGGCAGTGTGGGCAGGTGCCAAGTCCTGCTGGAAAATTAAGTCAGCATCCCCATAGAGCTTGTCTGTGGAAGGAAGCATGAAGTGCTCCAATATCTCCTGGTAGATGGCTGCATTGACCCTGGACTTAATGAAGCACAGTGGACCAACACCAGCAGATGGCATGGCTCTCCAAATCAACACAGACTGTGGAAATTTCACACTGGACTTCAAGCATCTTGCAGTGTGTGCCTCTCCATTCTTCCTCTAGACTCTGGGTCCTTGGTTTCCAAATGAGATGCAAAAGTTGCTCTCATCAGAAAAGAGGACTTTGGACCACTGAGCAACAGACCAGGTCTGTTTTTCTTTAGCCCAGGTAAGACAATTCTGAAGTTGTTTGTTGTGCAGGAGCGGCTTGACAAGAGGAATACGACATCTGAAGCCCATGTCCAGGATCCGTCTGTTTGTGGTGGCTCTTGATGCACTGACTCCAGCCTCAGTCCACTCTTTGTGAAAGTCCCCAACAACTTTGAATGGCCTTTTCCTGACAATCCTCTCCATGCTGTGGTCATCCCTGCTGCTTGTGCACCTTTTTCTTCCACACTTTTCCCACGTAACTTTATATTAATGTGCTTTGATACAGCACTTTGGGAACATCCAACTTCCTTCGCAATTACCTTTTGAGGCCTTCCCTCCTTATGGAGGGTGTCAGTGATGGTTTTCTGCACATCTGTCAGGTCAGCAGTCTTCCCCATGATTGTGATTTCTGCTGAACCAGACTGAGAGACCATTTAAAGGCTTAGAAACCCTTTGCAGGTGTTATGGCTTACTTAGCTGATTAGAGTGGGACACTGTGAGCCTAGAATATTGCACCTTTTCACAATATTCTAATTTACTGAGATTGTGGATTTGGGGTTTTCATGAGCTGTAAGCCATAATCATTGTACTTATGACAAATCACGGCTTGAACTATCTTGCTTTGCATGTAATGCGTCTAACTCATATATTACTTTCCCCTTTTATGTTGCATTACTATAATAAATGAACATTTGCACGATATTCAAATTTTTCGAGTATCACCTGTTTAAGGGTTATTCACTTAAGGGAGAATTCAAAGTGAGTTCAAATAGAATTTCAAATTTAAGGTGAAAATAGCAAACTGGAAAACATTCTCTAAATCAGCTATGCTTTAATATTTTCTAATCTGGCCTTAAATGTAAAATTCTTATTGAATTCAGTTTGAATTCTTACTATAGTAAATAATCCTGTATGCATTTTAATTTCACTTATTTTGTGTTCATTTTTTCACTCAATGCAGCTTGCATCTGCTTTTTTAATAGAAAAACATCTACCTCTGGTAAGGTGGATGAAAGGCAAGTTTCATAATATGTTTTACATATGATATATGTGACGTTTGTTATTTTATATAAAAAACTATTTATATTTAGACATATAATTAAAATTCAATGAATAATCTATTCAGTTAAAACATAATTTCTTAATAACTAAAATGCTAACTTCTAGGTTATAAAGAAAACTATTACAAAGCAAACATGAAGATGTCCTTTAAACATGTTTGCTCTGAAGATCACATTCTTTCTGGAATCAATGCATCACATGCCAAAAGAATTCTTGAACGACTTACAAAGGATTCTTGACCTGTTTAAGCTGTACGCTAGGTCACATTATTGATTCTAAATGAGCTAGAACTCTATTGAGATTTGCAATCACATGTTCAAAGAATTAAGAGTTTATTTATGTTGAAGGTTTATCAAAGCATAACAAGTGCTTTGTCTGGGGCGAAGAGTTAAAAGTTAAGAGGCATTCAACTTGGTTCTATGGTGATTGCTACTTTTATAGCAATTTGCCATGGCATTGCACCAGTTTTGCTCTAAAAATCTATTTGTGAGCTCAAATTAATTCTGGCTTGCATTTTTCAAGTCTGTTTGTGAAGCCAATACCATAAAATGTTCAAAGTGCAAACGGGTTTTGTAAATGATCTCTCCCAAACTCAAAATGATATTTAACTTGTTAAACCCAATTTACCTTGTCCCCTGCTTCCTTTGTTGCATCAATCTGTGTGTGATACATTGTATATATTAAAGGCACTGTAGGAGTTGCATAAAATACCCTGCATTTTACCAGCATTTTTGCCAGATAACATTACTCAATACCTGTGTTTGGAAGGGGTATGTCCCCAAATACAAATAATTTTATTACCTATATAACATTTTTTAGAAGCTGTATTCTCAAAATTACAAGTATGTTCATATGCAAAATGTGACCATTATTTATCACATTTTGCCAGAACTGATGTACCAAGTGTATGTGAAAAAAAATAATATTTTTTTTTTGCTTCAACTGTATTCTTTTAAAATCATAAAGGTTAAATGAAAACATATGACTAAATAGATATGCACAAGTTTTGTTTTCTTATATTATTTTAAACAGTAATTTAAACATAAATTGATGAGCATGTACTTTTTTTTTATAAAGCCTAACCATGCATCAAATATTTTAAATACATATCATACTAATTAAAAAACAAACAAAAAAACAACAACCTAGAACGTAAAAGGTTCAGGCACTTTTCACACCTACAGAATGTATGTTTAATTATAAAATATTTTACCAGGATGGATACGTTGAGATTTCTCTTGTTTTCAAGTATGCCCTGGGTCCACAAAACATTGCATTGATACAATATTACAAAAAATACAATACACAAACAATATATATATATATATATATATATATATATATATATATATATATAAACAAAACCAAGAGGGCTGCACTCACCTGAACATGAATACATTATAGGGTGCTGCTGGGACCAAAATATACAAAATACTGAATCCAGCGCATTCGCTTATTCACTAAACAAAGTACCCCATTGTTGGCAGGTCCTATCCTAGCATTAGGCTGCTAGAGTAAGACCTGCCAACAATGGGGTACGTTGACGGTGTGGCAGGCTTATGCAATATATGATCATATAATGTAACTAAACCCCCATTATTTTTTGCCTAGGTGAGGTGTTTTTAAATAAAACTATTACAATCTCTAAGATTTGAAATCATTGTTTAGTGAATAAGTGAATGCGCTGGATTCTGTATTTTATATATGACAGGTGCATTCTGTATTGAGGTGTACTGACATAGATCTCTTAAAATAGTTTAGATTGAATGAAGACTCTTTAGTAAAGGTAAAAATGATTAAAAAAAATAAAAATAAAATAGGTTTGCAGGGTAACTCCACCCCCTTAGCCACACACCATCTTTTCACAAAGAAACTTCCTTGTTAGATGTACACTGACAACGTAATCAGCTCAGCCAAAGATCAGTATCCTCTTATTATCTGCTATCTTTCTCCTTAGCACAGCTTTGAAATACCATAGAACTAATAAGAAGACAGAATCTGGCTGTGAGGCCACAGTTCATGACAACACAGAGTTGGTAAGTCACGGCTGCATACCTGTTTCCTACATGATCTCTTTCTCTATAATTTACTAAAATAAAATTAAATCAATTCAGTTCTCAGCATCTACTATTAACTAGGGATTTATAGTGAGGAACCTGCAGGTATCCTCGTACATCAGTGGATCCCAGAATACCAGCACATGGGGTGGAGATTTATGGGTTAGAGAGATCAATTTCAACATATTCTTGGCTCTAGTTAATAGGTAATCCTAGGATTTACTTTTGTTATTTTGTGTATTTAAAACTGTGCCTGATCACTGTTAATACATCCCAAAGCCATTTGCTTTTTTAAAATTTAAACTGTGACACTAATTTGGAAATTTTTCACATTTCACTCCATAGTAATTTCTTAGCGAGTCCACCCATTTTGGGTCATATTTGTGCCAATTAATCTCTAAATCAGATCAATTCAAGTAATTTAAGGCAATTTTTGGTTTTATTAATTTTGAGGATTTCTTCCAAATTCTAGTACTTGATTTGCTTTGAATTAGTTAATTTTGACCTTAATGTATTACCATTGTCTTTGTATTCACAATGTTAAATTATTCAATGGTAATTATTAACCTGTGTAATGAAAAGAGATGTATTACTTATTTCCTATTGAAATTACTTATTTCCAATAAAATGCTGTCTCAATGTTAAATTATCATTTTTGTGTTGAACTGAGTCATTAACCTTCATTGAAGATAATAAGTCAGAGTTGTTTTGTTTATCGATGTACAATGCACTTGTCTAAGGATTATTTCTGCTTTTCTGTGCAGTGAGAGCAGTTTTTACACATTGTATACAAATTAGGTTTACGTTTTGGCTTTATGCGTTATTAAAATGTAAAACAGTCAAACTAATAATTTATTTATCAGCAAATATTTTCAGAGACACAGGAGTTGAGGATACTTTTCTAATTAGACTTGACAGCTGAGGTGAAAAAAAAATAAGGCATTCACAAATGATAATTCTGAGCTGGTTTTAACATTGTGATGTTTTTAATCAAAATTCAGAAAAACAATCATAAGTATCATTTTCAACTTGACTAAAATTCACCACTATCTCTCCACGAATCTGCATGCGTTGATGGTTACACGTGGGTATTCTGTGTATGCGTAATGAAGTTTTTATGTGTGGAGAATGTATGAGTGGAAACCATGTGTTTGGAAGGTTGTGTATGTGCATGAGTGCATGCATGCAAGGCTGTGTATGTAAAAGCTGGGGTTGTTTTTGGGAGCATGGGAGTCAAGGCTGTTTGTGGAAGCTAAATTAATTGATTTCAGCTTGTTATTAAGAAAAATTTTATTCTTAGAAAAGCACCTTCTGCAATGATCATTTTCTGTGAGAATGCCCGATTAATAAAAAATTAATCACTAAAAGTGATAATTCCTTCCAACTTTCATCTGATAAATCTCCAAATTTTAAGACATTTCATAACTGAACTAGTACACAAACTAGCCACCTAGCTGAGCCTTGGGACTGCATGGATAAAATGAATATTAATAACTTGAAAAAAAATGCATTCCTTTAAAAATAATTTAAGAATATCTGTAGTTTAACATTATGATAATGAATATTGGTTATAGCTTATTAAATAGGATTCATTTCTTTTTCACTTTATATGTTTGCATAAAATATACACATACAACCTACCAACAGGAAGAACAAGGTATATTAGGTACACTTGGCTAATGGTGGAGATAATGAAAACAGTTATTATTACAATACCAATGTACTAATATTTCAATATTTTAATCTTTTATCACCTTCACCATATATGCGACTGTGCTAAGTGTTTAAGACAGGGATAAGGTGAGTAACTCTGATTGGCCTAAGGGGTGACCTCTGTAAAAACTCCCCAACATAGAGTATTTTATGCAACCAATTGATGCAGCTGGATACCTTTAAATGTTGATGTATCTGTCCTCTGACTAGTTAAAGACATGTTATATAGAGTTTATCATGGGTACAGGAACATATCCTGCAATTTGCCATGATTACATCTGTAGCGGAGGTTCCCTGGGTACCCTCGCCAAGGACCGCTTCCTAGCTGGAACAGGGGAAAACCTCATAGTTTCTGCCCCAGTTGTTGTGGCTTGACTGGGGTTCTCCTGGAGCCTCTCCATCCTGGAGCAAGATAGGTGACTGTGAAAAACGCTCCTTCCCACATACATTTGCCACGGACTCCTGGAGGAGTATGGAAGCCAGCCTTCTGCTCACAGACACTATTTAGGAGCTAACCTGCCCAGCTGCCATTAGTAGCTTTCCCTGGGTGCTACCTAATAGCCAGATGGAGCACCCCGTATTGTGGCCGCCGAAGCTCCCGAAAGTTGACCGGCAAAAGAGCCAATCGCCCTAGGAACTATTTTGGGCATAGGACCACGTGAGCAGCCATTTAGAACTTTAAAATGGTGGCGTTTCCCCTACACTGCATGGATCTGAGCACTATTTGGAGAACTTGGGCACTCACACCAGGGCTATTTGTGGATGTATTATTTGTGGGGTTATTTTATGTTTTTATGATGTGTTGGGGGTACTTTTCTGATTTTTATATTTTTGTGTTTGGCTCTCTGGGAGATAATTAGCATACCAGTCTTTAACGCAATTATCTCCCAGGCCCAGAGATTCCATGGAGGGGCTTGTGCTGAATACAAAAGAGACCCCTTGCTGGGGTCTGTGCATAAAAGGCAGAGTTTGGCCCATTAAAATCAGTTGTATTCCCAGAACTATGTATCGTCTAGTTACTGGGAGGAGAAAGGGCTAATCACTATTCTGCACCTTATATATGGATATATCACTGTGTTTTAAAGAGATTGCCTAGAACAACAATAGTTTATTATACTAGTTTAAGTAGATCTGTAACTGTGTTAATGAAGGCATTTAAATGGCAAATGATTAGGCAATATAGTTGATCTCTGTGGAGGTGTTTTAGTACCATGTATATGTGCTAACAGCAGTGATTAAATATATAATAAAAGCTAATCATGCTGTTCATTCTACTACATTGTTTGTCTGTTTTTTTTCCATTCCTTTCAGAGACTTTGAATTGAACTTCACTTCTACGGAGAAAAAGAATCAGATATTGGAAAATATTCTTTAGCAGTGACCTTGCAAGCAATTCCATTACAGCCAAACATAGCCTGGGGTCCTGATATGTTTTCTAGTTATTTCAGTATTACATTAATATGGAACTCACAAACATACACGCTGTCATTCCAATATGAAGTTAAATGTGCAAGTGCAAAAAATCTGTATATTTAAGGTATTTGAAAGCATTTCTTCGTTTTCTAAGCAAAAATAAGAAAATGTGCCTGTGTGATCACTGTTCCTTGTTACATCAGTATTCAAATATTCTAGGCTATTTTGCAATATTGCGTTCTAAGGAAATACAATATTTTATTCAACAACTACAACTTTTGTGTCACTATAACCCACTCCCTCTATCATGTAAGCTCATTGAGCAGGGCCCTCAATCTCTCTGTTACTGCATGTCCAACTCGTCTGGTTACAAATACGTGTCTGTTAGTCCACCCACTGTACAGCACTGCGGAACTTGTTGGTGCTTAATAGATATTAATAATAATAATAATAATAATAAATTAATTATAACACATTTAGCACTGGTTTCTTAAATATGTTACGCAAAATTGGGGTTCATTTTGATTCTGGATTATCGTTCCTTTGCAAGAATGTCTGTCGTACCTTCAGCATACAATTTTAATATTTGTTTTTACATAGATCATAAATTAGTTGTTTTTTTAGTTCCTTGTTTTCTAATCTGGCAACATATTGTAGCCTAGATTTCTGGAGCTGGTTCATATAATATTTATGTGCTTAATATGCTGCATAATGAAAACAAGTTTCACGGTTTATTTATTTGTTTGTTGCTCTGTGCTGGCATTCTTCTTTTTGTTATTTGTTTTATTGAACCATACTGATTTAAATTATATTTTGTTTGGATAATGTAGGGAATTGCTACATAAATTATTCTTTTTTTCCCCACAAGATTATTTTCTCTTCTAATATATATAATCTGTAACAAATAAAACAGTTTTAATATCTCAGTATATAATGAGTTTTAGAGTGTCCTGAAGATGTTGCTATGGTTTACATAGTTTGTATTTTTGTCCTCTATATCTAGAAAAGGGAACACTCACACAAACCATTTTAACCCCTTAAGGACTGAGCCAAATGTACACGTTGTGATCAAAACACAACGTAAACAAAACCTGGAATTTGCGCTAAATGTCTGTTCAGGCGTAATTCACCTCTTTCATATTATGTGCACCCACACTTATATATCATTGTATTCAGGGGAAACAGGGCTTTCATTTAACATCAAATATTTAGGTATGAAACATAATTTAATATGAATAAAATATAAAAAAATGGGAGAAAATAAGAATATTTAAAAAATGTAGTTCTATGTGACATTTTAACTGTGAATGTCATAATACTGTTTGCTTTTACTGCAATAAAATATACATATTTGTATTCAGTGAGGTCTCACGTGTAAAACAGTACCCCCTATGTACAGGTTTTATGGTGTTATGGGAAGTTACAGGGTCAAATATGGTATGTAACCTTTTTTTTCACATTGAAATTCGCCATATTGTTTATGTTGCCTTTGAGACCGTATGGTAGCCCAGGAATGAGAATTACCCCCATGATGGCATACCATCTGCAATAGTAGACAAGCCAAGGTATTTCAAATGGAGTATGTACAGTCCTTTTTAGTAGCCACTTGGTCACAAACACTGGCCAAAGTTAGTGTTTTTATTTGTTTGTGTGTGAAAAATGCAAAAAACTAATTTGAATGCCAATTTTGGCCAGGGTCTGCCACTGGCCTGCTATTGTGGCTTAGCATTACTTGCAGAGCAAAAACCAAGAAAGTTATGGTGGGAAATCCTTTGCAGTAGTAACATCACAGCAAATTTGAGATTTCTTTTGGAAAAGCAAGTCATATGCTGTGCAGATCTGTGTTTAACAATGTATTGAATATATATAGATAGTCTAGGTCAGGGGTGTCAAACATGCGGCCCCCCAGATGTTGCTAAACTACAACTCCCATGATTCCATGGCTATCTGTTTAATTGAAAGAATCATGGGAGTTGTAGTTCAGCAACATCTGGGGGGCCGCATGTTTGACAACCCTGGTCTAGGTGATAAGGTTGGATAGCTCTAGCCATTTCTTTGGATAGCCTCGTAGTTATGGAGAGTTATTAACACGGCTGGTTTTGGAGTGGGGTTTAGCTGCCATTATTTTTACTGTGGGGTTATGTCTCTATTCAACTAGATGCACGTCTACTCCCACTACTCTATCTGAGAGGTCTTATACATAGAACCCCACTGGCTATTACCTATCTCTGACTATCTTTTCACCTACTGTTCTACACAGGCTACACGTTCTGTATGTAACTGATATCCTGAGCACCTCGGACATTTTGCTCTTCTCAGGCTATGCTATACATATTGTTTTGTGCATACAGCACACTTAGGTTTTATTTAGGGATTTTTTAGCACCCTCAGGGCACTATAGTGTCAGGAAAACCACTTTGTTTTCCTGACACTATAGTGATCCTTTAACTATAATAACAAATTGATCTGCTGTGATTAGCAGAGGGGATAGACAACTGTCCTAATCAACTCTATCGTAAAGTACAGAGATCTAGGAGGAAAAGAGGGGGAAGGCAAATTGTAGATATATAGAGTATAAGAGAAACTGGATAATACTCCTACCATGCCTTCAAAGGCACCCCTTAAAAAAAGGCTAGTATCCACCCCTCCTGTATACTATAGTGATACTTGTACGTCTTAAGTTGATGACCAACCCCTATAAAACGGCTAGAGTGTCATGTAGGGTAGCAGTAAACACAAAAATATATACATAGATAAATAATTAAAATAAGAAAAAAGGGAGGTAAATCAAATAGTAACAAGAATAAGTATGTAGTAGCAGTCTACACAATCAAATATAAGCTGCAGCATTGTCCCAAATAATCAGCCACCCACATACACAACTGTCCTGACGAACATTTTCACACTAACTGCCTCTTCCAGGGGACCTGTGTCCTTGATGCAGGTTTAGATTTTTAGCGCCTCCATAGTCGATTGGATACAATTTTTACAGGTTTCCTAAGTTCATTGGACGGACCAAACGAGAGGAGTGGGAGAATGAAAAAGAATTACCCATTCATGGGTATATTAACCCGAATGGTTTGTGTTATAAACTACAAGTCCCAGAATCCCTTTTCACTCCCAAAAGTGGTTTATCCCGCCCTCTTTTTCCAGCGAGTTCTGTCCTTACACAAGTCTTTTCCTTTGGTCTCTTCCCTCTAGCTTTACTGTAACATACTGTAAGAAGTGACCAGTTACGGTTGGTTTCTGGGTAGATTGTACATGGATGGCTTGGGAAAACACAAACTTCATGGTTACACCTAGATGTTAATTACTCTGATCTCCTGATAACATGACCCTTGAAACCTTTATAGTGAAGATGTACACACAGTTGTACTCTTTGATAACAACGTCCTTTGATATGTAAATGGAATTCCACTGTGAAATCAGATAGCTTATTAAACAACAGACCTTCACAAAGTATATGTCAATATATTAAATAGAAAATATAATTTTTAAAGGCACCCCATTTCTCACAGGTAGCTGGTCTCGAAAGTAACCATGCAATAATGATCCATTTGCAATGTTTTAACTCATTCAAGGTACAACCCTTTCTGTTCCAAACTTTATAGATACCCATTCATGGTTTGAAAAATGTGTTTCAAATTTAACCTGTCAAGGGATAATTATATCACTATATCATACTTCATACTAGAGATAAATATAAAATGAGTAATAACTCATACTGGGGTCTGGGACATATATTAAGGTATAAATATACCAATCGAGACGGTTCATCATTGTTAAGGTTAAATACGTCCGTGACAAAGCCCACATTTATTGGGTATATAACCCCCCTGCATGTGGTGTCTCATAATGCTATATATACACTTCACATGATAGCAACTGGGTTTTCAATGCCCCATAGGTGGAAGATAACAATTACTGATGGCATCACTAACTGATTAAATTGTTGGATCAAGTCTAATAACGATCCTAAGATAATAACCTTATGACCCAACTGATAAGATAGTAAAATAACCGTACCAAAGGGGAATGAGAAAAAAGGTGGTGGCCTAAATGATATGTAACAATGCCCATAAGGGGTGAAAAACATGAACTAAAAATGAGCGGGACTCGTCATGGATGGATTAATGAGGTAAAATGAAACCCTTTGTTTAATCCTTTGGGGGAAAGGGTCTTAAAATAATAAATCCAACGTGACTAAGCCCTTAAGAAAGCTACATTAATATCACCTTTATGGTGGTTCAAAGACAATTTTTGAATTGCTTGAAACTTAAGTACTCCTGAATCTACTGCATGTTTGAGTTGTAAATGTCTAGCCACAGTGGTGTCCATATTAAAATTGGTCACAGAGTTGACATGCTGCAGAATCCTACAACGCACTTGTTGGTAAGTCTTACCAATGTATTGTAAACTAGAAATGAAGGCATTGATGGTAATTTCCTTGGAAGTGTGTTGGCTGCTACCAATTTTGTGGGGAGTATGAAATCACACGCCTTGCAATGCCCACATTTATAAATTCCTTTCGTTGGTTGGAGCCACAAAGTGGTGGGTTGTTCTGGTTGCAAGTGAATGTGGGTTTATTATATAAGATTTTGAGCCCTCAAAAAGACATTGAAGGATGTGTCAAAATTGTGTCTTTCAGAAGGGGGTCATGTTGAAGTATTGGCCAATTCGATCAGAAAATTTCCTGGGCTTTGCCCCAGTGTCTATCATAGGTGATTACAAATCTTGTAGACCCTGTCAATGTATGAATACTCCTAGGGGGTCTACGTAGACTCTCAGACCTGTCTACCGCCTCTGCTCGCTGGTAGGCTTTTTTCATTACCCTATTGGGGTAGCCCAGACTTTTGAATCTATTTTTAAGTTATTTTGCTTCTTTTTCAAAATCCAAGGGATTTGAGCAGTTTCTTTTTGCTCGCAGGTATTGACCATATGGAATATTTGCCTTGAGATGGTAGGGATGGAAACTGTGCCAGTGCAACAAACTGTTTGTGGCAGTTGGTTTCCTGAAAACTGTCTGTAATGGTATTTATTAATTAATGACTTTACATCATAAAGAAAGCATATTTAGTGTAATGCTTTGGGGGCACCACTAGGGGGAGTGTGTAGGAAGACATGTGCTTCTGGCAGTGACATCACAGGCCAGCCTACTTACACTGAATAAAACCAGATGGAGGAGAAAACTCTGTCTCTTTTGCCTGTACCTGACTGAACCTAAGATGTAGTACCAGCTCTGACTTAACCCCAGCCAAAGGGCTGGGGCCTTGTAAGTAGCAACCTTTTGTAAGTAATATGTTGTAGTTTTGTATTGTATCATAATTGTAGTAAATTGACATTCTGCTAGCATCTGTTTATTTATTATAGTTATATTAAATATACATTTGTATTGTATCATAATTGTAGTAAATTGACATTCTGCTAGCATCTGTTTATTTATTATAGTTATATTAAATATACATTTAATATTACAACGTTTTGTGTATTTTCTATCCACATATTCGACCATAATACCATGAATTATAAAAATATTAATGTTGTTCCGTATTGCTTAATTATTATGTATTAAGAGATTAATATTCATATTTAGGTCACGACCACAACATTTGGCGTAGTCGGCAGGATTATGCTTGAATATTGGGGAAAATATAAATGTTATGCATTTTGCTTAAATCATACTGTAAATTGTCTGTCTGTATACAAATGAATAAATGAATGATGATTTGGTTTTAATGGAATGAATGCAGATAGCAGATAGGGATTAGATATTTGTTTTTTAAGGTATCTCTTGTTGTAGAACATAGTGATGAATTATTGTGTTGCTTGTTACGTTTTACCAACCTTTGGTCATTTTTATATATAAAACAAAAAACAATTTTACTTTTTGTCTGACCATGTGGATTTTAATCCACCATTGACCACATGGTGTGAATGAGTTGAGGCCTAGTTTCATTGTTTGCTACCATTTGCATAGGAAAAGACTTTTCACTAAACTAGTTCACCAGGTTTTATTGCTAAATTTGACCCTGTTTGTGTACTAATTTACATTTGTTTGGCATTCATGGATTTGTCTAGTTGAAAAGAGATTTGGACAAAATGTATTAAATTAGTAGTTAAGAAAAAGATACGTTTAGTAAAGCAGATTCAGTGAATAATAGATTTATGTGTGCGTATACACAGAATATTAGTATAAATATATATATGATTTTGACTCATGAAGGAGAGACCACCTTTTTAACAGCTGTGTGACCATGCTTTTCAGCTACAGCTGGGGGAGAATTTGTCCTTGTTGGGGGTGGGTAGTCTTGCCTGTATGAGAAAAAATAAACTGCATTGTTTTGTAAATGTAATTGCCTAAGCTAATCAATTTGTGGAGTGTTTTTCAGCTTTATTATCCAGGACTAAGGAATTACTGGACATATGCAGGAACTGGTAACAAATGAACTGAAAAAATGGTAAAATAATTCCTTTGTCCTATTTAGTCTGAATATTTTAACAAGTTAGCATTTTTAACAAAGTAAGTGTAGGGGCTCAGATTAAGATTTATATTATTTTAGAAGCCATCTATAACTGATTTTAATATTTCCATGCTTTGAATTAGGGTGTATCTGCCTAGCGGGTGAACCTCCATAACGTGGGCTGTGATTTTAGTTACAGTAGCGGGTGGGGAACCTGAGCTAGGGGGTATTTAAACGTGTCCGGATAAGGGGGAGCATACCCAATAGTTGTTGTGCAGTTCTATCCTGTATTATTATTTGAAACCCTGTATTACTTATAAGTAGCGTTTTGTAACTTATTTGTAATTGTTTATATATATATTGCTCTGGGAAAGGGATAGGCAAAATCTCTGAGAGACCAGGAAATATATTTTTAAAAAAGGGCGTATTACACTAGTGGTAGGGTGGCCTATCATGACCATAGAGACCCTTGGTGACTAGTTTTTGTTGTATATTGCCCTGGGAAGGGGATACGCTATTTAATAGAAATTCCTGAGAGACCAGGAAATATACAATAAGTGATACGTGAATGTACTGGTTAAATTGCAGACATATTGGCCCAGAACCTTTAATCGAGCCGGAAAAGAGGCTGCTGTATGTTTGCTCCTCTATAATTTTGCGGGGGCGGTCACCCCCATGCGGAAAGCCACTGCCATCACAGGGTGGTTAGTTGTGCAGGCCCTTAGCCGCGAGGTGCAAGCATGTCCGTGGAAAGGCTAGAAATTAATAGGGAGTCACTCATAGCTGTCAGAAGTGTTGAACTTTGAGACATATGGACCTATATCCTTTCAGAGGCGGAAGAGGTGTTGTGGTTCACTCCTCTATAATTTAACCAAAGGGTGGAGAGTTATTAAACATGTTTAGGTTGGCTAGAAATGTGTTTCCTGAATTGCAGAGAAGATGCAGAAAGCAGCTATTAGCTGATTGTGTATTTTAAGAGCCAAGTAGAAAATTAAGAAAGTTACCTTGTTGAACAAATTGTTTATAAAATGAAAAGTTTAGGGAATGTATTTATATGTGTATATATGTATATATGCTAAGTAAAGGATTTGGCAGTATACGCTATAAGTGACAAGGAAAAGTAATCCTGATCTGTTTTCTTACCTTTTCAGATATAGCAGAAACCAGGGGTGGACATTGGAACACAGATAGAATATCAAATGGAGACCAGTGTTTAAATGTTGACCTTTGATGAGCTATTGAATGTTTTATTTTATTGTCTATTTAACATGTCTATGCTATGATTTTGTGCATACTGTTCTCTTATTTCTAGTGATTGTATTGCAATTGAAACCCTTATGTATTATTATTGTTGTATGTATGTATGTATGCTTGCCTGGGAAAGGGGGGAATTGACCCATAGGGACCAGGGGGTATTTTTGTGTAAACCAAACTGGGGTGGGAGGGCTCTAACGAGGGAACCCCATTGTCCAGTAGGTGTTTGATTTGTGTCTGTGTAAAGTGCATGAGTGGTTGCAGTTCAAAAAACAAAACAAAAAAAAAATAAAAAAAATAAGAGGGATAAGAGAAAGTAGGCATTTTGGGTTATCTATACATGTTTAAATAGAAGGGTGGTAAATAGGAATGTAATTGTTTTGGTTAATGTTTAGATTAAATTGGTTAAATACAGCAGTGATAACGAGTGTTTAGATTAAATTGGTAAATGCAGCAGTAATAACGATTGTTTGGGTTAAATTGGTAGATACAGCAGTGATATTGTGTTTATCTGTGAATCAGGAGTGTGCTGGATGTGAAGAGAGGTGTGTAGGTATTTATCCAAACGCCATAGGAAAAAATATGGTTAAGACACCACAATCAAATGGTACTTGTGATGATTGGCACAGTTATTATTTATGTTTGTGTTCGTCATTGCCTGTGTTTTCATTCAAGAACTTTCAAGCAAAGATATTTTAAGCAGAAGAAGAAGAAGCACTGGACACTATGCTCAACTGTTGCTGTAAGGAGAAAAATATTGCAGCTCAGAGTGGTGAGAGTCGGAACAAAATGCATCAGGAGCAGGAAACTGTTACGTCAAGGTGGTTAATGGAATAAAGAAAGAAAAAACAAAACAATGTGACCACAAACACACAAAAGTCCTTGATCACATGAACTGTTTCATTCATCCCTGTCTCCATGCGTATGTTCTATGAGACTGTCGAAGAATAGAGTATCCAGTTTCCAGGACTAATGTTTGTGAAAATTCCAGGCACACAGACCAGCCAGAGGCTACAGAAATCGAGTCGCTCTGTGCCATGATTCATAGGTGTTATGAGTTTGTGGTGTCTAATACTATATTAAGCTCCAAAACACATCCTCACATGAACACAACATCATTGGTTAATCTAATAAAACATGGTTTGAGTTGTTCATTATTATAAGGGTGGGTATGTGCCTATTTCCCAACTGGTAATGCATGTGCTCAATGGTGAACATTTATATAAGCAATAAAATGTTAATGGGTAAATGGGTATCGTTCTTCAAAAGGTGGGTTTTGTTGTAGGGCAGGTAGTGTTAAAATGGGGAAGATTCAAAATGTACTGGTTTTATAAATGCTTGTTTTATGACATAAGTCAAAGGGTGGTTTGTAATGGTATTTATTAATTAATGACTTTACATCATAAAGAAAGCATATTTAGTGTAATGCTTTGGGGGCACCACTAGGGGGAGTGTGTAGGAAGACATGTGCTTCTTGCAGTGACATCACAGGCTAGCCTACTTACACTGAATAAAACCAGATGGAGGAGAAAACTCTGTCTCTTTGCCTGTACCTGACTGAACCTAAGATGTAGTACCAGCTCTGACTTAACCCCAGCCAAAGGGCTGGGGCCTTGTAAGTAGCAACCTTTTGTAAGTAATATGTTGTAGTTTTGTATTGTATCATAATTGTAGTAAATTGACATTCTGCTAGCATCTGTTTATTTATTATAGTTATATTAAATATACATTTGTATTGTATCATAATTGTAGTAAATTGACATTCTGCTAGCATCTGTTTATTTATTATAGTTATATTAAATATACATTTAATATTACAACGTTTTGTGTATTTTCTATCCACATATTCGACCATAATACCATGAATTATAAAAATATTAATGTTGTTCCGTATTGCTTAATTATTATGTATTAAGAGATTAATATTCATATTTAGGTCACGACCACAACACTGTCGTAGTAATTTTACCATATTCTAAGATATTGATTTTCAGGTCTAAGAACACCAATTTGTTTGCATCTATGCCATGGGTAAGTTTTAAAGATATATTAGTTATATTATCTGCCTCCACCAATTCTTCAAATAGTGCCATAGGCCAGTCTAAAAAAATCTAAACATCATCTATATATCTATACCATTTGTAAATGTGGTTGGTATATGTGCAATTCTTCGTAATATACACCATAGTCTCCTCCCACCAGCCCAGGAAGAGATTAGCATAACTAGGTGCACAAGACAACCCCATGGAAGTTCCCTTGAGTTGGAGGTAGTATTTCCCATTTAACGTAAAGTAGTTGTGTGTTAACACAAACTTAAGGAGAGATAGAACAAAATGTTGTTCTGTTGCACTGAACAAATCAGTTTTTCGCCAAAAAGTAGGCACAGCCTTGTAGGCTTTTTTCATGATGAATATTGTTATATAGGGCCAATACATCTAGACTGACCAATGACGTATATGGGGGAACAGATAAATTTTTCCAAGACCAACAGTGTTTGCTTAGTATCTTGAATGTAAGAGTCCAGTTTTCACACTAGAGGTTGTAATAATTTGTCAAGGAACTTACTGGCTACGTCTGTTCGACTATGATTCCCAGATACAATCGGTCTCCCTGCAGGTCTATTAACATATTTGTGCACCTTAGGGAGACAGTAGAAGGTAGCCACTGTTGGATTCTTTGGAGGCACAATGTACTTGTATTCATTCTAAATGATTATTTTATCCGTCAAGGACATTTGTGCAATTGATTTGAGTTCCATGAGAAACTCAGGAGTGGGATCTTTCTCCAAGATTTGGTATGAAGATGCATCAAATAAGTGAATCATGCACATATCTATATATTGTTCTTGGTTCATAAGTACAATGTTCCCCCCCTTTGTCTGGGAAATTTTCACAAGTTCTACAAATGCCCACCAGCTGTAGCAATGTTTTCACTTTCACTTCATTATAAGTGAGTACTTTGGAGAAAGAAGGAATGAGGAAATTGTAGAACTGCAGATGTATTTACCATAGGGAAATAATAATAATAATAATTATTATTGGCATTTATATAGAGCCAACTTATTCTGCAGAGCTTTACAATATCATAAAAGGGGAAATTTAACAATACAGGAGACATGGGGGTGTGTGGCTGAACGTAATGGCTGCTTGAGCTAAGCGCTCCAAAGCAGAAGCCCTTCGAACAGTTAAAACTAGCTGAGTAGTGTTGGATTCATAAACTTTAACATAAACTTAGGGGACCAGATGTCATCCTACCATAAAAAAAAAAAATCGCCCTTGAAGAGCCAGTTGGTAGCTGCAATCCCCAGTGGATGTCATAATGAGACTTAATTTTTTGCAGACCAAAAAAGCAATAATGAGAAAGAACAGAGCATCTCCTTTTCAGTATCAATGAATTGAGCAACAAAGGTTTTAAGACCTGACATTTAAACTCTATCGAGACGGAGGGATAGAGGAACCTCAATGCTTTATTGATAATAACAATATAAATTATATAATAAAATAATCCAACAATGTGTTTCACCAATAAGACTTTTTCGAGTAGCTACTTGAAAAGACCTTATTGGTGAAATACGTAGTTGAATTATTTATATTGTTATTATCAATAAAGCACTCAGGCTCCTCTATTTTTTAATCTGCTAGCCTTTATTTATTTTGCTCTATCATTGTTCCTGGCATTACCTGTAGCACAACTTCCTGGACTATTACTTTCAAATCCTTGGTGGGGATTTTTCCACCCACGCTGCAAACACTGAGCAAATCCATTACTCACAAAATTGTGAGTATAATTTATATTCTATCCATATATAATATTACGCAGAGAGCACTATATTCCATCTCCTTTTCTTATATGTGTGAAGATTGCTGGAGGGCAAGTGTATTAACTATATGTCTGGATTATTAGTTGATCCAGCACGTAGAACTGTATCACACCTAGGACTAAAAGGTAACGTCTTAGAATGGCCGGACTTCACGTACCAGAGAAAAGTCAGAATACTTGCCGAGGTCAGGGACACAGAATGAGACACAGCGATGAGGGAAAGCCAAAAGTCAAGGGAAGTCAAAATGAAGCCAAAGTCAATAACCAGAAATAAACGCTCAGGAACACACTCTCGGACAACCACTAAGGGAATCCACGACAGGGCAAAGAGGAGAAGTAAAAATGCGTTTAAATATGCCTTTTATACATCTGATTGGCCAAAATCGGCTTTTGACCACAGAACATGTCAGCCGACATCGTCACCACCGTGGGCGAAAGTGGGGCTATAATTTGGCGTGGATCTGCAGGAGTCAGGTACATGACACATGGCCACTGAGCAAAGATACCACAAGGTGAGGATGAATATGTTACTTTACCCCCCACCTGAAGACCGCCCCAGGTTTGAGAGAAAATTTGGAGTAGAAAGAACAAATCTTGAGGCCAGCATGAATGCCAGGGGCCGGAACCCAAGAACACTCGGCAGGCCCATACCCCACCAATCAACAAAATACTGAAAAGTACCACAAAAAAACTGCATTCAATTATGGAGGATTTTTTTGTAAGTTTGCAATAAAGTTTATTTTTGAGTAAAGTTTGCAACACTTGTTTGACATGTTTGTGGTGAGTCTGAAGGTCAGGGGAATAATTAAGGATATCAACCAGGTAGACTAGGACAAATGGGTAAATATAGTCCCTCAGTACATCATTAATAAAGTCCTAGAACACAGCCGGAGCATTGCATAACCCGAAAGGCATGACCAAGTACTTCTAGTGTTAAATGCCATTTTCCACTCATGATTCTCCTTAATCCTTACCAAATTGTATGCACTCCTGAGGTCAAGTTTAGTAAAGACTTTAGCACTTTGGAATCTGTCAAACAATTCGGAAATGAGGGGAATGGGATATGCATTTTTAATGGTGATTTTGTTTAATACCCTGTAGTCAATGCATGGGCTTAATTCTCCATCATTTTTAAACAAAAAAAGAACCCTGCACCAGCAGGCAATGATGACTTACGTAAGTGGCCCTTACTTAAGGAATCTTTGATGTAATCAACCATTATTTTACTCTCCTGTGGTGATAAGGCATATACTGCTCCCTTGAGTGGCATAGCGCCGGGCAGAAGATTTATGGAACAGTCATAAGATCTGAGAGGAGGTAGAATATTGGTCTGACTCTTACTGAATACCTCCTTAACCTCCTAGTATTGTGTGGGAACTTCGGAGACCTGAGACATAGTAGTGGATAGGGTAATGATGCCCACTCTTTTGGTAATGTGCGACATAAATCTCTCAGTACAGTCTTTGTCCCATATTTCCCCCTTTGCCCAGTCAATATGAGGGTTATGCTTAATAAGCCAAGGAAATCCTAATATGATGGGACAAGAAGGAGAAGCGATTATCTGGAATGTTATGTCTTCCTTGTTGTAACAGTTTAACAGGAGTTGGAGCCCAATTGCAGGAAATGGCACAAGGAGGAGGCAAATACCATAAACACAGTACAGAGAAAGGGGTCATCCAAAGGTAAGGTCAGACTAGAAGCAGAAGTCAGGGCTGGCAGCGGGATATATATATATAAATATATATCGCAGTTTACCGGGAGTTGGAGTCCTGGTACAGGAGGCAAAAACCAAAGCGCAGTACAGATGAAGGGGTAATCCAAAGGCAGGGTCAGACTAGAAGCAGAAGTATCGTAGTCAGTAAGGCAGGCAGAGGTCAGAGTCCAGGAAATCAGTCAGCAGAGTAACAAAGATCTGACAGGAAACACCAAACAAACAAATTGCATGCAAATTGATAATAGACTTAGAACCAGAGAAGCTACCAGAAATAGAACCAGTTTGTATGGCTATGTCCTCGGTTTTCCAGACCTGTTGTTCCTGACCTCTCCGTACAGTCCGAACCCGAACCTATGCAGTTGGGGATAACTAGACTGTCAGAGGCAGAAAAACAATATAGGAGAAAAGAGGGCCTATGCCTATACTGTAGTAAAAATACTGAAGCCCCTTTAAGAGACCTATTAACATTTCCATTGGTGTCTTACACAAGTGTCACAGTGCACCCCGAACCCTGCAGACCACAAGGTGTGACTGACCCTTTAAGAGACCTGGCTGGATTGGAACACACAGCTGCAGCATCAAAGTCAGGGGGCTTCAGTATCTACATGTATTTGTCTGCTTCCTGACTTGCCTGGATGGAGCAGTGCTGATCAGTTAGGGTCAGCTGCTCCTAATCAGCAGGTTGTAAAAGCCAGCTCTGTTTCGTGGGTAATCAAGGGATGAGAGAGAGGTCTCTCGTCAGTAGCCTCAATGGCCAGAGGTGATGATCTGTCAATGATAGGTATATGATGTTTTTTGACAAAATGTATATCAATGACGTTTCCTGCTGCACCTGAGTCCATCAGGGCTTTGCATGAGGGTTCTTTGGTGCAGACGTTTTCCGGATGCATGGGACAAGCACTCCTCATATGTCCTTTTTTTACCACAGTATAGGCATAGGCCCTCTTTTCTCCTATATTGTTTTTCTGCCTCTGACAGTCTAGTGATCCCCAACTGCATAGGTTCGGGTTCGGACTGTACGGAGAGGTCAGGAACAACAGGTCTGGAAAACCGAGGACAAACAAACTGGTTCTATTTCTGGTAGCTTCTCTGGTTCTAAGTCTATTATCAATTTGCATGACAAATGTGATAAATTCATTAAATGTTTTAGGTAGATCTTTGGCAGCAATTTCATCCAGAATAGCCTTGGATAATCCTTTTTTAAAAGCAGAGATTAACCCGCTATTAGTACAGTCTACATCAGAAGCCAAGGTGCAAAATTCTATGGCATAAACTGATATAGACCAGTTCCCTTGTTTGATATGCATGAATGCAGTGGAGGCATCATCCTCCCTGCCTAATGGTTCAAATGTAAATTTGAATTCCACAAGGAATTCCTGGTAATTATGTGCAATGCTCCTTTTACTCTCCCATTACGGATTGGCCCAAGCTAAGGCTTTACCTTTAAGTTGGTTCATTAGGTAACCAATCCTAGCTGTATCCGAGGGAAAAGATCCCGGTGAGGCCTGGAAGTGGTACTCAATTTGATTCAGAAATCCCTGGCATTCTTGAATATTACCATCAAAATGCGGGGGAGGAGATAGGGAGATAGTAGGTGCCTTATGTACTATAGGTGGAGGTACATTAGGCTGAGGTGACATATTCGGAGAAACCTCAGGCTGTAAATGCACTGTTCGGGTAAGAAGTGTACTGAAAGCCTGGCAAAACTGATCCATAAGGTGATTCTTCTCCTCTAGCTTTCTCTCGCAAGCTGCTATGTGTTGACACAGTTCTACAGGATCTATGGCCCTGTGGTAATGTCAGGATTACTAGTTGATCCAGCATGTAGAACTGTATCATACCTAGGACTAAAAGGTAACATCTTACCAGGCCTTAGAATGGCCAGACTTAACATACCAGAGAATAATCAGAATACTTGCCGAGGTCGGGGAAATAGAATGAGACATTACGATGAGGGAAAGCCAAAAGTCAAGGATACCAGAATAAAGGGAAGTCAAACAAAGCCAAAGTCAATAACCAGAAATAAACGCTCAGGAACACACTCTCGGACAACCACTAAGGGAAAACACGACAGGGCAAAGAGGAGAAGTAAAAATGCATTTAAATATGCCTTCTACACATCTGATTGGCAGAAATCGGATTTTGACTCCAGAACGTGCCCGCACGTCTCCCGCGTGATGTCACATGCACGTTGACGTCGTCACCACCGTCGGCAGACGTGGGGCTATAATTTGGCGTGGATCCGCAGCGGCCAGTGTCCACCAACATATTGCAGGAGTCAGGTACACAGAAGCATGGCCGCTGGTGAGGATGAATATGTTATACTATATCCATGGGTGGGGATTACACCATCTTATACCTGAAAATTAGAGCTTTAATACAATGCTCTACAGTTCTATAGTTTTACACTTTATGTACACTGTAGTTATAATATTGCACTATTGGATTTTATTATTTACTGGGGCCTACATGAATGTCTCTGCCTACACCTATATCCAATAGTGGGGTGTGACGGTCCGCTGGCACTCCGACTGAGTACCTCCGCCAATCAATGCTCCAAGTGCTTACCGAGGACTCCAAGCACTCCAACAGACACTATCAGCACTGCGGACTCCACTTCCAGTGATGCAGCTGCGCCGGGGTCTCGCCGTCTCTCACCCACCCTGGATCCACAACCAGGATCCAGCTCCCAGTGGGTGAACCTCTCCTAAATCCAGAGCGTAGCAGGAACAAGAGCTTACTCTGGGAAGTAAGTGATTATAGCAATCCCCAGAGTGTACGTAACCCTTCCCCCAAGCATGAACCAAGGCTTCAAGAAAGGTGCAAGTAGGTCTGGTTTATTGAGGGCTACCTGCCCGGTATTTATGCAAGTGTCTACCAGGTGGACACTCCCCTAGGGGACCTGATGGAACAATGGGACACATATGGGATATTAGCCAATCACAGACAATACAAACAAAACACTCCCACAGTGACATCACAATCCCTCCTCTCTATCCTGGAGATAATTGGGAAGTAATCAAATTATCTCTCAGGACAGAGGCAAGACTCCATTAACCACATGGTTACAAAAAGACATAAAATTACACAATGTTACAATTACTACATAAAACATATACATGCAACATATCCCCAGATAGCTTAGATCTGAGCGCACATTATTACCGAATGGCGCTCAGATCACATACATACAGTTCAATCGCCATGGAGCCAAAGTCTTTTCCATAGTCTTTCGTTACACGAAAAGGCTCCATGACACAGCTATCTGGGGTAGCACTACTCACATACTGAAAGTCCCAAACGCCCCGGCAGAAATACACAAATAAACCTTTCTGTAGGGTAATATACAACTATCAGCACAGGGGCCATAGTCAGAAGGCAGGAGGCTAGCCAGTAGTCCCCTCCTTGCACAAGTGGCGAAGGGCACTTCGTCACATGGGATTATTACCGCTGCATGCTGATATTACTGGAGCTGGTAAGCAAGCTCAAAAAAATGTGAGTTGGCATTTAAGCACTTTGTTGTTTGCCAGTAATAAAGTATACTAAATAGTACACTATTAGTATTCCTCTTTCTCTCTCTTCTATCCTCAAAGACTGCAAAAGAACTCATTAGAAGAATTTCTGGACTATATTCTTTTGGTTATTTTTATTGTATGTTATTTTATTTCATTTTATATATTCTACAGTATCTATATAGTATCTTTTTGTTCCCTTTTTTAATTTAGTAATTTGTTTTATTAGTCTTTTTTTATATTGGAGCAAGTAGTTGTTTCTACTATTTGTTCACTTCTTGTTGGGGTTTAGAGGGATCCCTAATTTCAGAGTTTGCTGCCTTCGATCTACCTGCACTAAAACTTCCAGCGCTTTACTGCTATTTTTGTGTTAAAAGCTGAATAGTAAGTAAAACTGAGTTTGATAATGAGCAATAAAGGTTAAGTATACATTGGGGGCCTTTTTACTATTTGATGCTGTTTCTCATATAATAATTGGAGAAAATGACATGTATTCATGTACACAAATATATTATATATTTTAATACAAAGTGTATTTGTTGGACATAGTGTCCTAATATTGAATGGCTTATATAAACACAAGCTGTGGATGACAAATATGTCATTATACTTCTGTAGTTTTGAAAATTATGGAAAATGTAGAGGAGATGCAGATTGCTCTTCGTAGCATTTTCAACTCTGAAAACAGTACACTCAATATTTTATGCATTGTAATTACAGTTGAAATGTTTTTCATTTTTCCATATCTGTCCATCAGAAGAATTGAAGCTTTTTGTGTCTTTATCATGACTGAGAAAATATACCCAATGAATTTCATCAAATAGGAGTACTTTTATCAAAGGTTTTTGTGTATCTTGTTTTTAAAGCACAGGTTCTTATGTTGTGTGCTAAGATGTGTATTCATCAAAGTGAAAAAAGATGCCAGATGTTAATTAACTATATTATTAATTATATGTGCTACATCCTTTTTCATTTTAGTAAACATGTTTTTACCTTTGAATAAAAAAATGATAACTACCAGAAGGAAGCTGGCTTGATCTATTAACTAAGTGCTGTGGTATAACGCAAGATATGAATACTTGTCTTTTGTAATTGTTATTTTGTAATAGTATAGCATTTACAGAAGATATCTTACAAAACATATTGATTTCAGGTTTGGAAGCTTATCAGTCAACATAAATGTGACTGATGTAAACAAGTCTTCAATTTTTCAAAATGTGAAGTGTGGTTTATTATAAGTTTGTTTTTATTGCAATTTAATAAAGTGCAATAAAGTGCAATTTTTTTTTTAATAAAATGCTTGGACCAATTCTTCTGAAATTACTTATATTTACAATTATAACTGATGTTGAGATCAGTTTAGTCTTCTTTTCTCATATATGTGGGAAAGGCAAGTATATAAATTGTGATGACTGCATGGACTCCATTACCATCAAAAAGTGACACCCAAAGGACAATAGTGTAACGGTACTTACCTTACCCGGGGGCCGGCCGAGGTTCACCATCCTGCAGCACTGAAGGAAGAAAAAAGGTAAGTGAACAGCAAATATAAAATATGTGTATATGTCTATGTGTTTGTGTGTGTGTATCTGTGTCAGTGTGTGTATCTGCCAATATGTGTGAATTTGTGTGTATGTGCCAGTTTGTGTATCTGTGTGTCAAGCTGTGAGTATGTGTCACTATGTGTGTATATATGTGTGCATCTGTGTTTGTGTGTGTCAGTGTGTGTATGTGCTTGTGTGGATGGGTGTGTCAGTGCATCTGTCAGTGTGTGCCAAGGTGTTTGTATCTGTCAGTATGTATATCTGTGTGCCACTATGTGCCAGTGTGTGTGTGTGTGTATCTGTGTGTCAGATACATACACACACACAGATACACACATTGGCACATACACAGATACACATACCTTGACACACAGACACACACCAGCACATACAGAGACAGATACACACTGTCAGATACACAACTTGACACACAAATATACACACTGGCAGATACACACAGATACACAGACTGGCACACAGATACACATACCTTGACACACAGATACACACCGGCACATACACACAGATATAAACAACTTGACGCACAAATACACGCAGGCACACAGATACACACACCTTGACACATAGATACATCTCGGCACATATACACAGATGCACACAAGCAAACAGATACACAAATCCTGAGTACACAGAAACATAAACACATACACGCACAGATGCACACTGTGTGTCAAGGTGTGTGTATCTGTGTGTCAGCGTGTGTATCTGTGTACCATCTGTGTATCTGTGTATCTGTGTGTGTATGTGTCATTGTGTGTATCTGTGTATCAAGTTGTGTATGTCTGTGTGTATGTGCCAGTGTGTATCTGTGTTTATATGTGCCACTTTGTGTCTATATGTCAAGGTGTGTGTATCTGTGTTTGTATGTGCCAGTGTGTGTATCTGTGTGTCACGGTGTGTGTGTCTCTGTGTGTATGTTTTTGTGTATATGACTGTGTATGTGTCGGTGTGTTTCTGTTTGTTAATGTGTAAGTATGTATGTGGCAGTTAATGTACAGACATCCCAGCAATCAAATACCCACACAACACACACTCCTGCAAATACAAACATGACATAAAAAACACCCCTTAACTGTAACTCCAAAATAATATATCACTCAAAATGCAAAAATTTACATCTACAATTAAAATCCAACACTACATCCAAACACACCTCTGCACACAAATGCAAACACTACATGCAAGCACATCCCCATATTAAAATGCTAAAATATTATACAAACACTAACACTACACCCAGGAACACACCTGCTCCTAAGTACTACAATCTGTTTACTATCTGTAGAAATTAATGTGTGTATATATAGTAAGAAATGTAGAAATTGCCAAAAAAGAAGACATTATGCTCTGCTAATTGAAAGTTGTATGCAACAATGCAAAATAGTACTCCAAGGGAGCAGTACATGCATGTCCCTTTTTATTGTCAGCAGTTACATACTAACTCATTTGTGAGAGAACAAGGGAGTGCAATTTCTGTCTCTTTGATTGGCTGGGCTTATATACAGAAATAAGAGTTCTGCTTTAAAGTAGTTAATTAATAAAATTAGTTATAATTAGTTAGCTTCAATAGGCAGACATGATTATGGTGCCTAAAGTGGTAAAGGGGTACTCGGTACATATAATATGCCAGGGCATCACTTTTTCTGTTTCATAGTTTAGCGGTATGGAGTGGATGGACAACTGTAAATCTTCTGAACAGCAACACTGATTAGTAACAAAACAAATGTGGAGGGTGGAGGTGACAGTGGAGCAATCTCGTACACAACGTGATAATCTGGGTTTTTTGGGAACACCTCTTACTATTAAAGGGGTACTATACTCAATATACACTTGTGTATTGTAATGTTTTCTATTGATGGTACCAATAAAAGTTTGAACTTGAAAGGGGCACTACATTGTCCAAGTACAAAATAAATAAACATCACTGTTTATAATAGATACACCTCAAATGAAACTTTGCATAAATTTAATTATGCATGTTTCCATTTATCTACAAACAGCTTACAATAACTGCATATATCTTGTCTCCAGCCTTTGCAAGCCCTCCCCTTCTAACTCCATCCAGACTTTCTGTGGCTGTCCAATCACTGACTTTCCAATGCAGTTCAATGAGAAGTCTTTGCAAGGCAGGTGCTCTGAGCAATTGCTGCCTCTTGAGTTTAGCTTCACTGAGCTAGACAAACCAGGAAGTAACAGGAGCAGTTATTTGATTGACAATCAAGGGTTTAATCAGGCTGATTTATACAAGTCAGTAGTACCTTCAGGGTAGTGTGTTCAGGAGCTGGTTCACTGTAATATGGCTTGGTTGGCAGTATAATAATTGTATCCGTTTCTAAGGTGACCAATAGTGATGGAGAGAAATATATATGGTGTGTATACCTTTAAATCTGCTAAAGGCAGATTTTATCTGTTACACACCAAATACTCTGCTTAGATATGAAGCAGCTTGATAATTACAGAATCACAACAGCAAAAAATGTAATCTGTATGGAGTTAGAATGCACAAAATATTGTAATGTATATATCTTTAAATCATAAAGTAGCACACTGAATGGTGCAAATGGGCAGTATATAACTTATACCACAGAGATATAGAATTAATTTAATCTCTATATGTAAAAGATAAATGTAAGTAAAAATTCCAAAAAGCCACTAAAAAATAGAATAAAAATGTATATTTATTAATAATAAAAAAATGAATAAGTGAAAATGTATTAAAATTAATAAATACAGTTTGCAAAAATACAGAAATGAGAGCCAGGAACGATCTACAAGTCAGTAGTCAGCATAGATAGTAAACTTGTATCCTGATAACCACTGTAACCGATGAGGATTACAGTGGATACTATGTGACAGGATTTTTGTATCTGTACTTGCCGGCTGTTGCGAGGTTGGCGTGCGTGCCAAACCTCACTATGATAGTCTGATACCGGCAGTCCGTCAGTCCCCAAATCGATGGGGAAAGGAGCTGTGCTTGCTGCTGGCAACTGGCTGTTCTCCGTATCCTGTATCCTCTCACACTGTCAGCTTGTCTTACGCGTTTCGTGGGTGTCCGCCCCACTTCCTCAGAGACGTGATGGAATTCTATCTGAACATGCAGTTTATATACATGACTTAATAAAAAACAGATGTGACAATTGCTCTGTATAAGTGAATTATTACTGTTGCAATTAATCTATCTATATGAAAACATCATAGATATAGAAACTGATAAAAAAAATAATATATTAATAAATTCATAAAAGATTTACACATTTGAATAATGATAAAAAAGTGGCATGGAATTATAGAGATAAGAATAAAAGTAGAGATGCAAATGGAAATAAAAATAAAAATAAATATAAAAGGTTGTTCCTCAGAAGATCGTTATGGTAAAGTGTTTGTGCTAATAAGAAATATATATATGAAAAAAGAATATAGAAAATATAGAATATAAACTATAAGTTCACATTATAGAGAATAATAGTGTGTGACATGTAATATAGAGTGTAAACAATACGTGTATATGACATATATATAGTTGAGAAGTAATGGCATCAATGCATATATTTATTAAATATAGTGAAAACATTAATAATGTAAGTTATACTGTAGACTGATGCTAAGTGCAATAAGGTGAATCAATATGTGATGATTTTATAATCAGTTGATAGTGTAGAAATCCCAATATATAACCTATATAGTTAAAAGATAATGGCATCAATGCATATGATTAGTTAATATAGTAGAAACATTGAAAATATAAGTTATGCTGTAGAATGATGCTTTGAAAGTAAAGTGACTGAGTGCACTAAAGTGAATCAATATGTGATGATTTCAGAATCAGCTAATAGTGTAGAAGTCCCAATATTATAAATAAAGATGGGAACTATTGGGATAATCTGTTGTGAAAGTCTGTTGTGAAAGTCTCTAGGTGGAAAATCCACCTTGCTTCAATTTGGTCCAAGTTTTTTTCTATATTGCCCCCTCTCCAATGGACATCTACTTGTTCAATGGGTAAGAATTTAAATCCTACAGGATCTCCTCCGTGAAAGTCTTGGAAGTGTCTTGAGAGATTATGGGTTTGAAGTCCCTTTCTGATGTTTCTTATGTGTTCCGCCATCCTTGTCTTCAATGCCCTTTTAGTTCGTCCTATATACTGCTTTGAACATGGGCATGTGATCAGATAAATTACCCCTTTTGTATCACAGTTCATGTTGGTCTTGATGTCGAATTCTTCCATACCATCCATAGATGTAAATCTAGTAGTTTCGGATTCTTGGAGAGGATTATTCATGCATGCAACACATTTCTTGCATCGTTTAAAACTTTTAATAGTGTTTTTATCCTGTTGGACATTCTGTTGTTTAAAGGTTGGGGCCAGAAGTAATTGTAAGTTGGGTGCCTTAGTAAAAATGATCCGTGGTTGATTCTCCAGAATGTCTGTGAGAGTTGAATCGCTTGAGAATGTTCCAATGTTTCTTAAGAATTTTTTCTATAGTACGAAATTGATGGTTGTATTGAGTTATGAATGCTGGTGCTGATTGATTCATCTCGACAGAGTTATCCTTATATTTGTTTTTGAGAGCCTCTTGACTTGGAATGGCTAAAGCTCTATTCTTAGCCTCAGTGAGTAGTGATGGAGGATAGCCTTTGTTGGTGAATCTTTGTCGCATCTCTTCCATCTGTTCACTACAAGTTTGTAAATTAGAACAGTTTCTTCTGATCCTTCTAAATTGACTGTACGGGATATTTTTGAGCCAAGTGGTTTTATGATGGCTATTAAAAGGAATAAAACTGTTGCAATCTACTGATTTTTTAAAAGTCTTGGTCTGTATTTGATTTTCTTCTATATAGATGTTAAGATCCAAAAATTCAATTTGTTCACACGACTGGTTAAAAGTGAATTTTAAATTATACGGGTTGTTGTTGAGGTAGGTCTTAAACAGTTCCAGAGAGTCCATATCACCTTTCCAAATAAAGAAGCAGTCATCTATGTATCTCCGCCAGAGGGACAAGTTTGCGCCAAATGGACAATTATCCCATATGAATTCTTGTTCCCATTTGCCCATGAATAAATTCGCATAGCTTGGCGCAAAACGAGTCCCCATGGCGGTTCCTTCAATCTGTAAGTAGAACTGATTATTGCACCAAAAATAGTTGTGGGTAAGGATAAAAGCAATGCATTGTATTAGGAAATCAATCTGATCATTCTTCAATTCCGAGTAGGCGGCCATTGAGAATTGTATTGCCTCACACCCTTGTAGGTGCTCTATCACTGTATATAGTGAGGTGACGTCTGCCGTGACTAAAATCATATCATTAGACCAATTAAAATCAGATAAAAGGTTTAAAATTTGTGTGGAATCTCTCAGATATGATTTGAGACATGGTACTATGTTCTGTAGGTACTGATCCACATATTCAGATAAGTTTGCCGTAAGGGAACCAATTCCAGAAATAATGGGTCTACCTGGAGGTTTTGTGATTGATTTATGAATCTTAGGTAGATGGTAAAAAATGGGGATTCTTGGAAACTTGTTGAGTAGGTATTTGTACTCTCTTTCATTAATGATTCCTCTAAATTTCCCTTGGTCAAGGATCTCCTCCAATTTAGTCCTGAACTGAGTAGTGGGATCTTGTTCAAGTTTCAAATAAGTACACGTATCCGCCAGTAATCTGTTGTTCTCTTCTGTATAATCTGCTGTATTGAGGATTACTAAGCCGCCCCCTTTGTCCGCCGCTTTGATGGTAATGTCTTCTGATTTCATCAACTGTTTTAGGGACCTCCTTTCTTTTTTGGTCAGGTTGTCCTTCCTGATCTTATGTTTAATCTTCCTTCTAAAATCTTTTTCTACCATCTTCTCAAATACCCTCATGGAATCCGTCTTCACATGCTGTGGGTAAAAGGTGGAGGTAGGATGTAGTTGAGTATGCAAATAGTCGTGGTTTGAAGTAGATTGTGTGTTGTCCTTATCTTTGAAAAATTTCTTAATTGAGACTTTTCTAATAAACTTGTGTAGATCTATACAGGCATTAAAGTTAGAGCTTTTGGAAGTTGGTGCAAATTTAAGACCCTTTTTCAGAAGTGAAATTTCTTCTGAGTTTAACGTTCTTGTGGACAAATTGAAGATATTTATTTCCTCTTTTTCTGTTGAATGATGTCCTCCTGTTGTTCGATGTCTCCTTCTAATTCTCTTATTGACCTTTTTTTTCTCACATCTGGGGACCTGAAGTCCTCCATCACAAATCTCTTGGGGGGAATCCTTCCCTGCCTGTCTAAAAAATCATTCTCTATTTGTGTAAGTGAATGGGTCTTTGTTTCTTCCACAGTTGCATGGTTGGGGTCCATTCTTCTTTGAGCCAATACTGGAGTTTCAACAATCGGAGTATATTGATTTCTGTAATCATGTGTCTGCCGGTCCCTACTTTGATACTTCATATTGCGTGGATGATATTGTCTTGTTTGGTCTATATACCTCCTCTTTGTGTATTGAGGTTGTTGATATTCCTTGTAGTCATGCCTTTCATTTCGAATTGGTCGATTCTGTGTCCATTTACTAGTGGGACCTTGATAGGATGTCCTTTGGGAGATATTGGTATCTCTATATGTTGCCCGTCGTTGATATCCATATTCAGTTGTATACCTCTGGGGAGATTGATACCTTGATGTTTGATCTTTCTTCCAATTTCTTTGGGTTTGAGTTTTATAATCCACTTGGTCTCTCAAAATTTTCTTTCTTTTATTCTCCCTTATGTTCATCTCAATGTCCTTCACTCTTCTTTCTATTGTGTCTAGAAGTTCAACATATTCACCATTCTCCACTAGAGGGCGAATGGCACTTTTTGAGTCTGTAATTTCCTGATCTAATTGGGTAAGATCTTTCTTCTTCTCATTAATAAGGAAAACCATTAATATGGGAGTTGATCCCATTTTTTTAAAAGTATTGGATCATGTCGTTTGTAGGTTGATCTTTTATAGAGTCTTAGTCCTCGTGGTACTATATTGTTGTTGACATAAAAGTCTAAGGTTGCTATATCTCACCAAATTTGCACCTCCTTTTCCATCAGTTTGCCTAACTTATGGATAAGGGATCTTATGTCTTTTTGTTGGTCCATGTTGGGTGGGATAGGTTCATTCAAATTATTTTCACCAACAGACCAGGTGCCCATAAATGACTTTCTGTCTGATCTGATTGTATCAATGTTTCTATTCAAAGCCATGGTCTTCCTCTAAAACCTCAATAGGTGAAATTGTAGGTAAAAGTTATGGTTAGAATCTGGTCTGCCTAGTGCAATACACAGGGATGAGGGAGTCTGACTCAAAGTGAATAGCTCAATACTGAACCAGGACAGGGATACACCCAAACCTGTCCAAAGGAATAAAAGACAGTAGTACCTTCAGGGTAGTGTGTTCAGGAGCTGGTTCACTGTAATATGGCTTGGTTGGCAGTATAATAATTGTTCAGATAGAATTCCATCACGTCTCTGAGGAAGTGGGGCGGACACCCACGAAACGCGTAAGACAAGCTGACAGTGTGAGAGGATACAGGATACGGAGAACAGCCAGTTGCCAGCAGCAAGCACAGCTCCTTTCCCCATCGATTTGGGGACTGACGGACTGCCGGTATCAGACTATCATAGTGAGGTTTGGCATGCACGCCAACCTTGCAACAGCCGGCAAGTACAGATACAAAAATCCTGTCACATAGTATCCACTGTAATCCTCATCGGTTACAGTGGTTATCAGGATACAAGTTTACTATCTATGCTGACTACTGACTTGTAGATCGTTCCTGGCTCTCATTTCTGTATTTTTGCAAACTGTATTTATTAATTTTAATACATTTTCACTTATTCATTTTTTTATTATTAATAAATATACATTTTTATTCTATTTTTTAGTGGCTTTTTGGAATTTTTACTTACATTTATCTTTTACATATAGAGATTAAATTAATTCTATATCTCTGTGGTATAAGTTATATATTGCCCATTTGCACCATTCAGTGTGCTACTTTATGATTTAAAGATATATACATTACAATATTTTGTGCATTCTAACTCCATACAGATTACATTTTTTGCTGTTGTGATTCTGTAATTATCAAGCTGCTTCATATCTAAGCAGAGTATTTGGTGTGTAACAGATAAAATCTGCCTTTAGCAGATTTAAAGGTATACACACCATACATATTTCTCTCCATCACTATTGGTCACCTTAGAAACGGATACAATTATTATACTGCCAACCAAGCCATATTACAGTGAACCAGCTCCTGAACACACTACCCTGAAGGTACTACTGTCTTTTATTCCTTTGGACAGGTTTGGGTGTATCCCTGTCCTGGTTCAGTATTGAGCTATTCACTTTGAGTCGGACTCTCTCATCCCTGTGTATTGCACTAGGCAGACCAGATTCTAACCATGATTTATACAAGTGTCTATTTTATTTAATGGAAATCTGCAATTTTTGCAAAATGAAAAAATAGGACACACTCTTCACATTTCAACCTACTGCATCATGCACATTGGGCAATGGGTATTGTCCTGTGGATTATCTCCAACTCATAGTACAGTACAGGCAGAGGTAAAGAATTGCATTGTTACTTACACATTTTATAATCCATCACCTGCCCTGAGATTAAAGGACTATCTGCCAACCATACAAAAGCCAAGATCAATCTATACACTGATGACATTCTTGTGACTATGACAAATCCCGTAAATTCTCTACAAGCCCTAATGATAGAAATTGAGGACTTTAGTTTTGTCTCAAATTTTAAATTAAATATGTCTAAATCTATTATGATATCACTAAATGTCAATAAACTAGATATTGAAGGAATTCAATCTCAATTGGGCAAAATGGGCAAAAAAAAAAAAGAGTTTAGATTATTTGGGGATAAAAGTTGTGAAAGATGTAGACAAGACTATGGAGATACATTTTCTTCATTTATTCAGACAAACTGATGCCAAAATGAGGGAGTGGAAACAAGAGAATATGTTGTGGTTAGGCAGAATGAATACTATACCTGCATATATCTTGTCTAAGTGGCTATACCTCTTTCAGATGATCCCTCTTAAAATCCCCGACAGTTGGCTTACTATGATCTAAAGTAGTTAAGACTCTTTTATTTGGAGGGGGAAAATAAATAAAATGGTTTTGGCAAACACAATAAAAAAGGTGGTGTTATTATGCCTCTGATTAGACATTTTTATAAAGCCTCTATCATTGTTCATATTTATAGATCCCAATTATTGAAATCTAGAGAAGACACCTGGTGGCAAATTGAATGTAATCTTGCAGATACACAAAATTGGGACATTCTGACCTGGAGCTTTAATGGGGAGAAGAGAAGTACCGGAAAAGATAGCTTAGTAGTCAATAACCTAACTTATTATTATTATTATAGCCATTTATATAGCGCCAACAGATTCCGTAGCTCTTTACAATATTATGAGAGGGGGATGTAACTATAAATAGGACAATTACAAGAAAACTTACAGGAACAATAGGTTGAAGAGGACCCTGCACAAATGAGCTTACAGTCTATAGGAGGTGAGGTATTAGACACGTTAGTACAGGAAATATCTATCAAATATGGTGGGAGTGAGGCAGAGCTGGAGGAGAGAGTAAAGCATTGCCCTATAGGAGAGAGCAAGAGACAGGTATGTAAGGTAGAGGATACTCTGGGAGGCCATAAGCTTTCCTGAAGAGATGGGTTTTAAGGCCCTTCTTAAATTATTGAAGACTAGGGGAGAGTCTGATGGAGGTAGGCAGGCTATTCCATAGGAAAGGAGCCGCCCGCGAGAGGTCCTGCAGGCGCGAGTTGGCCGTATGGGTGCGAGCAGCGGTCAGGAGGTGGTCACGGGCAGAGCAGAGGGAACGAGGAGGGGCATACCTATGGATCAGTGAAGAGATATAAGAGGGGCTAGAATTGTTCAGTGCTTTTAATGTATGGGTTAGCACTTTGAATTGACTCCTATAGGATACAGGGAACCAATGTAAGGACTGGCAGAGGAGTGAGGTGTGAGAGGACCAACTAGAGAGGAAAATCAGTCTAGCTGCAACATTCATTACAGACTGTAGCGGGGCAATACGGCTTTTGGGGAGACCAATCAGGAGAGGATTACAGTAATCCATGCGGGAAATTACTAGAGCATGGACAAGCTCCTTGGTAGCATCATGTGTAAGAAAGGGACGGATGCGGGCTATGTTTTTAAGTTGGAACCTACAGGATCTGGCAACAAACTGGATGTGAGGCTCAAAGGTGAGACCAGAGTCGAGTATGATGCCAAGACTGTGCGCTTGCAAGGATGGACTTATGTGGATATCACTGACTTGAAGGGAGAGTAAGCGAGGAGGATCAGTATTAGGAGGAGGAAAGATAAGGAGTTCAGTTTTAGAGAGATTGAGTTTCAGAAAGCGTGAGGACATCCAGTCAGAGATGGAAGCAATGACACGTTGCAGGCCGGCAGGGGAGAGGTCCAGGGAGGAGAGGTATATCTGAGTGTCATTAGCGTATAGGTGGTAGTGGAATCCAAAAGAGGTAATAAGTTTGCCAAGAGAGGCAGTATAAAGAGAAAATAGAAGGGGACCAAGGACTTATGAGTGGAAATGCCTTAAAAGATCAATAAAAAAATTGATAAAGCAATCCTGCCCTACCTTAGTCTAGATATGCTGGAACAACATATAGAGGATCTAAATATTAAGTCTTAGAAAAAGGCTGGAATAGGTTATATTATACAGTTGTTACAGGGGAACAACATTAAAACTTTTCCCCAGTCACAAGTAGAATTTTCCTTACGAGTCAAGAATTGTTTACTTTCCTAAGACTCAACAACTTCCTAATTTTTCATGTTATGAGACCCCCTTTCAGCACTAGCTCTCTCCTATCTAATTTGATGAACCATGAGTGCACTGAGAGGCCATTTCCAAAGTTATAGCTATAATAGGTTCAATTTCTCCAGTTCTTGTCCCGTTAGCAATATCTAAGTGGGAGAAGGATTTAAGATGCAGAATAGATAAAGATAGTTGGTACGAGGCTTTCTACCTAGTTACAAAAACTATACATTGTTTAAATTACATAGAAACATTTTTTAAATTATCTAACAGGTGGTATTACATTCCAAAAAGATTGCATAGGATCTAGTCTCACATATTCTGACATCTGTTGGCGATGCAATCACACGGTGGGTACTTAAAGACATATCAGGTGAAGCTGTATAGGGATCCAGAAAATGTGGATTTGGGTATTTGCTTTTCTGGAACATATGGGTATCAAAAATCTCCCTAAAACCTCAAAAGTGGTCCTACTCCATCTAGACTGGCCCAATTTAGGAAAATTAGATCAATACTTAATTATTAATTGTTTTATTGCTGGTAAAATACTAGTTGCCCGCTCCTGGAAAGATAATCAAGCTACTTCTTGGGCACATGTCAAAAACCAAATCATAATGCAATTGTCTTTGGAGAAGAATAGCATTCAAATAACCTCTCCCTTTTCAAAAAAAAATAATTAAGATTGATATTTGGATAAGCAATCTCAAACAATGTGCAAATGACAAAAATGTTGTTCTTTATTCTATTCGCTGTATTTGAAAAATAGCTATAACATAATAGATTATGTGAACTCTGACTGTCATTTTCTTTCATTACTGTCTGTATTTGATATTTGTTATAATGCACACAAAAAGGAAGATAGATTAATTGAAGAAAAGGTGCATTTATGTAGATGTTTGGTCCTGTAATATTTGTTGTTATTCTTTTTTTGTGTAATCAAAAAGAAAAAAATGAAATAAAGAATATATTAAAAAAAAAGTAAAAAGAAATAGAAGCAGTAAAATTATGGGAACCTTGGGACCGGTACAGGAGGGACTCTCCACAAAGCCCCTTAATACATGACCCTACTCCTGACCAAATCTAACCTTGGGTGCACATTTTACCACACACAACAGAGTGATATCTGAAAGCTCTTGCCTTATGATAGATTTATCTGTTTGTGCTTTTTATTGTACTTTATAAGCTGAGTTTCATGTGAGTTATTGTATAACACCATTTGTAAAGTGGAATGATTCGAATATAAATACTCATGATGCCTATTTTGATTGTCCCCTATGGTCATCCATCATTCTGTTTCAATCTCCACTGTAACATGTCCATTTCTGTAATGCTGAAGAACCGTGTCCATGTTTTGTACTTTCATTAATTGTACCTTTGTACTTTGAATTGTATATCTTGTTACTTTGTCAGGTTTTTTTGTTACATGATTTACATGGGAAATATATAATGAATGTAATTATTTTTTTCTTATCAAAACCAAATAAAATAAATAAATAAATAAATAATTCTCACTTAAGTAAATAATTCAGGTAAAGTTAGCATATAGGTTCCACAATTTTCACTAGCTCTTTAACAAGAGGGAATATAATTTGGTAGTTAAGTAAAAGCATGTATGTAGTAAACTTACTAAACAGGCAGATTAAAAAAAAACACTGTTCTGAGCCTGCAGTGATCCTGATAAGGATATTAGTTGCAGTACTATAAATAAAACTGCTTCAGGCACATATATTCAACCACAGCGCATTGCATATGCAATACTAACACTGCTATCACAATCATGAAACGAAATGCAAATGATGGGTACATTAAGAGGAGACAGGGGAGAGAATTATGATGTAATTTATTATGGCAGTAAAGTAGTTTTGCACAGCTACAGTAGATGTTATTTTAAGTGACTGAAATGTTCTGACTGGGCACCCATTTAAGAAAACACTCTAATGTTATGAATAAAAACATGTATTCATAAAGTTAGTATATGCTTTTTTACTATTAGATTGCGGGCTCCTATTTATATATAAAATATATATATATATATATATATATATATATATATATATATATATATATATATATACATATTTATATATATATATATTTATATAGTTAATACAATGTTAAACAAAAATCTGCACACCAGTCAAGCCATAAGACTTGATTTTCCCACAGAAATCACATATTTGCAGTGATGTTATTACTGCAAAGGATTCTGGGTGAGCATATGCAAATTATTTTAACAAAGAATCCCATTTTTGCCTTATTCCATTTTAAACTGTTTACAACAGCTCTGAAACACAATTTAGGAAAAGATGTAAAACCATCTACATTTATATATATAATATGTACACAGAACAAAATTATAAATGCAACACTGGATCAACAACAAAAACATATGTGAGGAAGGAAAAAATCTAAGACTTTTTATATGTACACAAACGGTCTCTTTCTCTCAAATATTGTTCACAAATCTGTCTAAATCTGTGTTACTGAGCACTTCTCCTTTGCAGAGATAATCCATCCACCGCACAGGTGTGGCATATCAAGATGCTGAATAGACAGCATGATTATTGCAAAGGTGTGCCTTAGGCTGGCCACAATAAAAGGACACTCTAAAATGTGCATGTTTATCACACAGCACAATGCCACAAATGTCACAAGTTTTAAGGGAGGGGCACGCTGACCGCATGAATGTCCACCAGAGCTGTTGCCCATTAATTGAATGTTCATTTCTCTACCATAAGCCATCTCCAAAGGCATTTCAGTGAATTTGGCAGTACATCCAACCGGCCTCACAACCACAGACCACGTGTAACTACACCCACCCAGGACCTCCACATCCAGCATCTTCTCCTCCAAGATGTCTGACACCAGCCACCAGACAGCTGCTGCAACAATCGGTTTGCATAACCAAAGAATTTCTGCACAAACTGTCAGAAACCATCTCAGGAACGCTCATCTGCATTCTCGTCATCCTCATTGGGGTCTCGACCTGACTGCAGTTCGTCGTCATAACCAACTTGAGTGGGCAAATGCTCACATTCAATGGCATCTGGCACTTTGGAAAGGTGTTTTCTTCAAGGATGAATCACGGTTTTTACTGTACAGGGCAGATGGCAGACAGTGTGTATGGCGTCGTGTGGGTGAGTGGTTTGCTGATGTCAACTTTGTGGATCGAGTGACCCATGGTGGCGGTAGAGTTATGGTATGGGCAGGCAGATGTTATGGACAACGAACACAAGTGCATTTTATTGATGGCATTTTTAATGCACGAGATCCTGAGGCACATTGTTGTGCCATTCACCTCATGTTGCAGCATGATAATGCACGGCCCCATGTTGCAAGGATCTATAGACAATTCCTGGAACGTGAAAACATCCCAGTTTTTTGCATGGCCAGCATACTAACCGGACATGTCACCCATTGAGCATGTTTGGGATGCTCTGGATTGGCGTATATGACAGCGTATTCCAGGTCCAATATCCAGCAACTTTGCACAGCCATTGAAGAGGAGTGGACCAACATTCCACAGGCCACAATCAACAACCTTGTAGCGGAGAGTTAGTCTTTCACAGGTTAACTCCACTAAAGATCCCAGTAAGGCTCAGGAACAAGTTATAAAATACCATAGGATAATAATCACAGCAAGCAAGGTAATCCACGAATATCCCAATATGGATCCCAATGACTGGACGACACACAGCATCAGGAGCAGAACTCACTTTTAATGCATACAACTTCCTTATAAAGCATTCTCCCATGCAAGGGAGGGATTTGCAATAATAAGTACAGTAGCCAATCCTCCACTAGTTGCCACCCACACATCCCCTCCCCTTAGTGTGACACATAATCCCTTTATGCAGGACACAAATTCCCAGAGTTTCTGGATATACCCCTAAACGTAGGGGTACCCCTTTAAATGTTACATCCCCTGGTAGCCCTGATCTGGGTGAGACACATATCCAAAAATCACCCAGATCGGACCAGGGTTTCGGGAAATTTATGGAAGTACTAAAATGACCGACCGCGCTGAGTTTACCAGCCGAAAAGGGCTCCATGCGTTTTGGCCCTGCGGTCAGTCACACAAAAGGGAATATAACACACAAATGACTTGTGTTAGGAGAGCTGGGGAGGTTTCGTGTAGTTTCCCTTGTTCGTGGGATTCAAACTACCGAACGAGAAGCGGTAGTTTGCATATGAATTGGCTGCAGTGTGGAGGTCTCAGCGGTGTTTGCCTAACGAGTGTCCGATTTGGGTTCCAGACACTCGATGGCAAAACACCACTGTTCGGGAGTTTTAAAATGGCCACCGCCACGTGTTTGTCTCCCGAATGGCGGCCACCCAGAGAACAAAGGACCTACTACACGAACCATCAATTACCCATTTGCAACATTGTTGCGAACAGTAATTGGAGGCACACTTCTTACTGGGGGGGTCTGATTGTTCGGTAGTTTCATTCGCATAATACTGGAGTGATTCTACCGAACAATCAGGTGAATGCTACATAAACTTCACATATACAGATTACAACTTAGCCGAATACATAGACATAAAGGCACTTTTTAGGACAGCCCAATGCCATCCGCTACAAACCTGATCAACTCTGTGCAAAGGAGATGTGTTGCACTGCGCAGGGGCGTCTTTCCCCATGGGCACGCTGGGCAGCAGTCTGTGTGTGTGTGTGTGTATGTATGTATGTATTGCATTTGTTGGAGGTACTAATATAAGCTTAATTTAGCTATAATTAAAATTTTTATTCCTGTGAGTTTTGTGTAGGCAGGGCCCCAAGTGCACTGCTTTTCCCATGATGTTGTTAAGATGGCACTGGCACTGCGTGAGGAAAAGGGTGATCACACCAGATACAAAAGTGTTGTGTTTAGAATTTTGTCCAGTGTGTTGGCCATGTGATAACGTAAGTGCATGGCGTGAATGTCGTAAGCGTGGCTGTATGTTGGTATGACAATACGAGATGCGAGGAGAGAGACCCGTATGCACCGCATGGAAGTTTGTCATTTTTTCTGGCACACTTACCTGAAATAATTCGGACCCTCGGCTGCAACTGCTCCATATCCAAATATAGAGCCAGGCTGTCACTTGACTGATCCGGAGGTTGCTGCTGGTGGTTTGGAAGTTTGAGAGCTCCTCCACAGAAGTGAATCAAGTGGGGTGTGTGAGTTTGCGGACAATCAATCTAATGAGACAAGCGGAATTATTATTGTGGTTTGCATTTATGTTTTTTATTGCCGGGTCTGTGTACAGGGAACAGCTCCTCAATAGAGGCAGAAGATAAAGTTTGTTTATTACTAGCCTCCTTGCAAGTGTAAATCTGTTGTGTTACACATGAAGGGGCCAAGAGTGGTGATTCTTTAAAGTGATATCTCTATTCCTTCATATTAATTTGGAGTACCCTCAAGAGAAAAAAAAAGGGGAAGGAGTGAAGAGAAAAGAGGAAGGAAATATAATAAAATGAGGGAGAAGGGGTCTGAAGAAAAGAAAATTAAAGTGAAAGACCGAGTGTCGGAAATCTTACAATCAAGATAGGGTACAAAATAGTAGAAGACTTCCAGATCTGGATATAGACCTATAACGGGACTGTGATATATTCTAAAAGAGAGAGAAGTGTAAAGATGAGCGACACAAAAGTGTTATAAGTGTCTACTAAAGCTGCTCCACCTCTCATGTTCATCATATGGGCTCTGGTCAAGAGAAAACAGCAATACCCCTGAGAACTTGAGTCAAAAGCACAAACTGCTAAGAATATATTATTTTCTCTATTATCTGCCAAGGAATTTCTGGTTCATTTATTTTGGTTTATTATTTACTGGATTATTTTAAGTTTTTAGGTTAATTTGCATAGAGAAGAGAAAAAGAGAAAGGAAGAAGTCAGAAAAGACACTCTATATGTACTCTGTCTTCTTCTCTTTCTCCACCTCTCACTAAAATTCTCAATCTCTCTCTCTCCTCTGGTATATTTCCATTGCCCTTCAAACATGCAACTGTAACCCCAATTCTAAAGAAGCCCAATCTTGACCCTAACTCCCCATCCAACTATCGTCCTATCTCGCTACTGCCTTTTGCATCCAAGATCCTTGAAAAAATTGTGTATGCGAGATTGACAGACTTCCTCGAGTCCAACTCTCTGCTAGACCCGCTTCAGTCTGGTTTCCGCGCTAAGCACTCTGTGGAAACGGCACTGACCAAAGTATCCAATGATATACTCGCTGCAAAATCTCGTGGTCACTACTCTATCCTAATTCTCCTTGACCTGTCTGCGGCTTTTGACACTGTTGATCATCAACAGCTTCTTCTCATCCTCCGCAATATCGGTCTACAAGATATTGCTCTCTCCTGGAGCTCCTCCTACCTCTCCCAGCACTCTTTCAGGGTTTCTTTCTCTGGCTCTGCTTCTTCTCCCCAACTCCTCTCTGTTGGTGTCTCCCAAGGTTCAGTCCTTGGTCCCCTACTGTTCTCCATCTATACTGCCTCCCTTGGTAAACTCATTAACTCCTTTGGCTTCCAATATCATTTCTATGCAGATGACACGCAAATCTACCTGTCCTCTCCTGATGTCTCCCCATCCCTCTTGACTAGTGTCTCTAACTGCCTCTCTGCTGTTTCTAACTGGATGGCTGCCCACTTCCTTAAACTAAACTTGACCAAAACTGAAATTCTGGTCTTTCCTCCCTCAAGTGTTGTTACTCCTGTGTCTGTCTCTTCTGCAACGGTCACTAGTCTAATACTATCCTTACCTTTTTGTGTCATTTTACCCCACTCCCTCTAGCATGTAAGCTCATTGAGCAGGGCCCTCAACCCCTCTGTTCCTGTGTGTCCGACTTGTCTGGTTACAACTACATGTCTGTTCGTCCACCCATTGTAAAGCGCTGCGGAATTTGACGGCGCTCTATAAATATAATAATAATAATAATAATAATATGGGACACTTTTTGTTCATGATTATCAAAGAGACTTAAATATTTATTGCTGAATTGATACAATAATAATTGGGTTATCTTTCCCTTTTTTTTTTTTTCTTTCTGCCTGGGTCCCTCCCTTCCTCCTTCACTCCTATATAGAGTGGAGGCAGAAGAGATTCACTTTAGGTTCAAGATTTTATTTATTTTTTTGTGTTTTGTGTTCTCCTCCTATTCATCTCTCCTTTTCTTTAAGGATCGAGAGGCAGGAAGGTTCACATACATTGTTATTTTTTTATTTTTTTGTATCCGGAGATATTTGAATCTTTGCTTTTTTCGAATTCTAAAACATGCATCCTAAAAAACCTCCTCCATCTGCTAGTTATACTGAAAAGAACACATCTATAAATGTATATTATTCTCCCAAGTCAGAACCTAATAATTCTCAATCTTTTAGAGGATCTATATCCCTCCCGTAGAGCATGGTCAGGTAAATAAAGTACCTCTAGAATCTTCTTCAGAGTCTATTACAAATCTAAGCCTGACAAAGATGATGGTTGACCTTTTCGAAAAGATTAAAAATGATTTAAAACAAAATTAAGCAGAAGTAATTAAATAAATGTCTACTCTTAACTCTAAATTGCTAAAGCAGAATAGTGAACTTGAAAGAAACACATTTAGAACTTACTCTCCTGCAGTCTCAAAATATATCTCTAAAAAATCAGCTTAAGGAAATGGATAACAAATTAACTCAGTTAGAAGATAGATCCCTTAGAAACAATGTAAGACTTAAAGGTATATAGAATTTAAAAAAATTACAGTTTAATGGGAGATGTCACTGAGCGTATTGCTCAATTTATTGATACACACCAGCTAACTCTATTTCCTCTTGAGAGATGTCATAGAATTTATACAGCCAGAAACAGTGATTCCTCCTCTCCTAGAGATGTAATTATCATGTTCCTAAATTCTTCTGTAGAAGATCTATTTATGAAACAGTTGAGATTCAATCCACACGTTAGAGATAAAAAATTTGAAGGGATAATGGTATTTCCAGACCTCTCTTTGGCTACTAGTATGGAAAGAAGATGTTTTAAAGATATAACACTACAACTGAGATCCAAAAATATAAGCTACAGATTGGGATTTCCCACTAAATTAATAATATTACACAATAGGAAACATTTAATTGTTAAAGATTCTCTAGAAGATATACTCAGATGGTAGGGCTTAGGTATACTAGACTAGGTAATACGAGCCCGTCCTTCCCCTCCCCCCTTAACCTTTCAAATAGTTTTTACTTACCCTTCACTTATAGGATTGTATCACTTAATATACTATGATATACTATAATGAAGAAATGTCACAGTTAAAATTATATGAGATACGCAAAAAAGGCGTTTGATCCACGGGTCTCCTTTCATTCGATCTGGCTACCCTTTCACAAAGGAGGACTAAATGTCCCCAATATTAAAAATTTCTATAGAGCAGCAATTTTAGCTCAGTGTCTAGATTTAATGACAAACAGAACTAAACCAATTTGGCTCCGATTTGAATCTGCATGCACCGGCCTAACCCAGATCTCTGACTTTCTGTGGACAACATCTAGGCCCAAAAGCACTATTGTGCTGCCATATACAAAATTTCTACTACAGTCCTGGAAAAACTGGAGTTCCCTATTAATATCCCCCAAGGAACTCCTGTTTATAGCACCAATACCCGCTCTCTCAACTATTTCAGCAGATCTTCCCTTGCTAAATAATTTAATTAATTTTGACTAGATGTCACCTTTGGGATAATACAGAAACAAGGGGAGTCTAATAATGTAATTATAATTTTTCTTTTAACATATAATGTTTAAGGAAATAATATTATTGATAGAGATGGGGAAGAGAGGGAGAAACACTAGAGTAATAACAAGAGAATGGAATATACTTCCTTGTCTTATGTTCCAATGTAGAGGCCTCCCTTTTAGCTTACATGTGCAACATTTCTATTTTCTAATAATTCACCATACAAATAGCCATCAGCAACTGAATGTCCCTTTTTTTTTTTTATTGTCTTGCTTTTTTATTGTTCTTGCTGTGTTCTTGAGATGCTTTTCTCAGGGCAGCTACCACAGGTAATACCCTTTATAGTAGCATATTTGGTGTTTTATATGTGATTGTTTAGTCTATGTGCTGTGATACTTGTAGAGGTTAGAGAGCACTCAGCCTGTCTGTGCACGAGAAGGATCATCTCGGGGATAATTGGGGATGACATTATAAAATAATGTCAGTTAAGTTAGCTTCCATCAATGCACATGGATTAAACTCCCCAATTAAGAGTTTTTTTTATATAGAATGCTGAGTGATGAAAAAAATCGATTTATGTTTCGTACAAGAAACCCACTGGAGGAAGGATGAAACCTTCTGGAAATTTACAAAATTTTCAAATTTCTCTGATTCCAAGAAGAGAGGGGTGGCCATTCATCGAAGATTAAATTTGAACAGCTTCACATTGAAAGAGATCCGTTGGGCAGACTTTTAATTCTAGCTTGTAAACTCAATGACATTATATATACCCTTGTTAATTTATATGCGCCAAATGATTTCTCTGATATATTTTTTAAGAAACTTTTGGGTAAAGTGGAGGAAAAAAAGGGGGGGGGGTTTACTCATTGGTGGCGATTAGAATACAATTTTAGATGTTAAGATGGATAAAAATTCAAAAATTTCTAAGCATATGTTAAATTTATACAAATCTCCAAATGGCTACAAGAGATTTTTGTTAAATACGATTTATATGACATTTGGAGAACTCAACATCTGAAAGTTAGTTTTTTTTACTTTTTTTTCTAAAGTTCATTTAAGCTAGTCGAGAATTGATCTATTCATTACGGACGCATTGAATCTAAATAAGTTTGTATGTTCTGAAGTTGGATCTATTGTTTGGCCAGATCATGCTGCTATAAATGTTTTTCATAGGCATTAATTCTGAATTTAAATCTAGACCACAATGGAACTTGATGACTCTATCCTAATGATAGAACAAAACAGAGCTCAATTAGAATATCTAGCCAAAGATTATCTTGCGTTGAATGATAATGGTCAGGTCTCTAATAAGACTCTTTGGGCATCATTTAAATGTGTCATGAGGGGGTATTTTATCCAATTAGAAGCTAAAGCTAGGAAAGCAAGAGGTAATAATTTAGCAGACCTCTATATCCAACTCGCAAAACTTGAACATCTTATTAAAAAGGAACCAACTCACTTGATTCATCTACAGATTCATGCAATCCAGCTCCAGATCAAATCCTTATTAGATGAAAAAGTGAAACGATCAATTACACATTTAAATCAAAGATGGTAAGTTAGTAATAACAGAGTGGAGAAATCTCTTTCCAAAAAAACTTGAACCTGATCTTAAGAAATATGGAATTAAAAAAAAATCATAGAAGGTGGAATAATCCATCTGTCCCCACAGAATATTGGTAAGGCTTTTGCAGAGTGTTATGCCTCCCTCTATAACCTTCAGGGTAATAGAGTTTCTCCTATTGATTTGGATTATTTTTTTGCTAAACTTTCTCTTCCCAAAATTGATTTGATAAAACTAAATACTCTGAACAAACCTATCACAGCAGAAGAAATTAAAAGAGTAATTATGAATCTTAAAATAACAAGGCCCCAGGCCCAGACGAATTTACAACATATTTTTAAAAAAATATATGGACCAATTATTACTCCCCTATTATGCAATTTATTTGCAGAAAAGGAGGAATGCAAGAGTTTCTCTTCTGATATATTGAGTGCAACGATTTCATCAATTCCAAAACCTGGCAAGGATCCATGTTATATAAGCAAAGATTTTAAATTTAACCTTAGTTGCCTACAAAGATATTCTTCTGTCGGTTTTCATTCGACAGAATGAACTGGAATTTTTTATCAGCTATCCTTTTTTACTTTTGGAATTGAAGGAAAATTTAAAGATCTTACATTATTACTGTATTTTAGTTCTTTAGCAAAGATCTATGGAAATGGCTTAGAATCTGTATGGTTTCCTATTAGAAACGGTACCCGACAAGGATGTCCATTAGCTCCTTTACTTTATATTTTATCTATAGAATCCCTAGCAGCATTCATTAGACTTACTAGAAACATATCAGGCATCTATTTAGCCAATCAAAAACAGAAAATAACGCTGTTTGCAGACAATAAATTTTTGACCTTGGCAAACCAAGGCGTTTCTATTCCAGCTGTGATGGGTTTTATAGAGGAATATACTATAAAATCAACATTCATAAGACTCAAGTTATACAAAATTATAGCAAACTCCTACAAGAGCTTAAAAACTTGACAGATAAATGGAGTAAAGTTCAACTCTATTGGCTTGGGAGAATAAATACTGTAAGATTATATTTGCTTCCTAAATTGGAGTATCTTTTTTGAACAACTTCTCTCAGAGTCCCCAGAGAAATGTTAAAGTCCTTTAATACATTTTTTACATCGTATGCTTGGGGACTTAAGAAACCGAGAATTGCGCTCCAGACAATGACAACTAGGACTTTAGAAGGAGGGCTATCTTCTCCCAATGTTTTCCTTATATATGATTCTGTTATGTTCTCCCATTTTTTCAAATGGGATAGCAGAAACTCCAGTACAAAATCTTGGTATAAATATGAAAGAAATGTTTGTGGTAAATTCAACCCCTTCCATTTTTTCTGGATTGATAAAAATAATTTTTGAAATCTCAGTATAGATAATCTAGTTATTAATCACGTATTCCAATCTATAGATCCTATAAAGAAACTCTTTTTTCCTAAATAACCAACTCTCTAAACATACTCCACTCACCTTTTGATTTTTTTTATTCAAGATCTTAATTTAACTGGCTGGCTAGAGTTAGGATTAGTTAAAATAAAGGATATTTATTTTGCTGAAAGTAAGTTTTCCGATATTCAATCAAGATCAGGTCTCTCCAATAAAGAGCTATTTACACATATGAGAATATTGGACTTTCTTCATAAAGTTTCAATATTAAATGAATCACCTTTAGACAACTTTTATTGAGTGAACAAGGAAATATTTCCTCCAAGATTAGGAAAGTTATATATTCCTTAAACCAGAAGACAAAATTTAGATTTATCATAGAATGGGAAAAAGATATAGGGGAAACATTCTCTCTCCAGGCTTGGACAAATTCCTTTAAAATACTTAGAAAATCTACTAATTGTGTAAATATACAGGAGACCTTACTCACAGATGGTATATGGTTCCTACTAAGCTGTGTAAATTTCAACCAAATACTTCTAGCCAGTGTTGGAGATGTAATAGGAATCTTGGTTCAATAAAACATATTTGGTGGGATTGTGATAAACTGAACATCCTTAAATCAGAAGTTACTAAAATCTTAACAGGTTTAAAATTAAATGTTGCTTTGACCCCAGAGACGTTTCTCTTTGTCGAAACCATCATTATATCTTACTGTACATATATTAATGGCAGTTAAGCTTTGTATGGCCAGATACTGGACAAGGAGGAACTCCCCAATATACTCCCCAAGAAATTGAAGCTCAGATTAATTACCAAATAGTTATGGAGAAAGCAATATTTTGGGATGTCTGGTTTACATACTATAAAAGTTAGTTATTCCCATGTATCATATATTACCCTGTCTACGTTGATGAACATCTTACTTCACTTTTTTTATTTTTTATTTTATTCTTTGTTTCCCTTCTCCCAGAAGATGATTTTATAATCAAGGATGCAATCCTGAATATTTCTCTACTAATATTTTTTTCTCTCTCGATGCAAAAATATGGCTTATTGAGTTTTGTTTTTTCTTGGCCTCCAATAAGTGTATCAGCACTTTATGTTTATGTGTAACTGTCATGTTAATGTTCAGATATAAAGGTTTATGCACATGTAGTATACGTGCAACTGTAATATTTTAACATGATAAACATATAAGCACTTAATATTAGTATTGGCATGTTCTTTATTATAGTTTGCTGTACTATCACGCACTTTAATGAGAAACTTACTTGAATATGTGCAATTTGTACATGTGATTTCTCTTGTTTAAAATCAAATAAAAATGTTAATTTAAAAAATATTTTTGTCCAGTATATATATAAAAAAAAAAAATATATATATATATACACTGAACAAAATTATAAACGCAACACTTTTGTTTTTGCCCCCATTTTTCATGAGCTTAAATCAAAGATCTAAGACTTTTTCTATGTACACAAGAGGCCTATTTCTCTCAAATATTGTTCACAAATCTGTCGAAATCTGTGTTAGTGAGCATTTCTCCTATGCCGAGATAATCCATCCACCTCACAGGTGTGGCATATTAAGATGCTGATTAGACTGCATGATTATTGCACAGGTGTGTCTTAGGCTGGCCACAATAAATGGCCACTCTAAAATGTGCAGTTTTACTATATTGGGGCGGTCCGGGGAATGTTGGTCCACTCCTCTTCAATGGCTGTGTGAAGTTGCTGGATATTGGCAGGACCTGGAACGCGCTGTCGTATACGCCAATCCAGATCATAGCAAACATGCTCAATGGGTAAGTCTGGTAAGTATGCTGGCCATGCAAGAACTGGGATGTTTTCAGGTTCCAGGTATTGTGTACAGATCCTTGCAGCATGGGGCCATGCATTATCATGCTGTAACATGAGGTGGATGAATGGCACAATAATGGGCCTCAATATCCAGCAATTCATCAGTCACAAGAATCTTATGTGAAAGTAAACTGCAGCCATTATAGAAAGAGTAGAAGAAAATGGCTGTGCCCAGATGTCGAGATCCAGCACAGGGTAGTCAAGGTATAAAACATAAATAAAGGCAAGTTGGGGGAATATAATAATTTTGTTACAGGGGCAAAAAGAATGGAAAACTGAAACAGCAGCATGACAGTGTTTTAATCCAACACCATCATAATGTTTCCCCATTAACTGCTCCACACACTGTGAGACATTCAATGATGATGATCAAGGGTCAGTCCATTGCTTCTCATAGAGATGTACTTGGGCCCTACTACACATGCACACCAGTTGCCAAAGCTATAGCAACTGGATACTTCTTATTATGAAGCATTATCCTCATACTTCTCTTTGAGAAGCATTTACATCATTCAGCGCTATAATCTTTGGCAACGATAATGTCAAACTTGAGGACTTACAATTATTGATAACCTTCTCCAGAAAGTTATTCTGTTTTGGTAAAATGTTATGCTTCTTGTCTTACCTCACTACACATAACAGATTAGCACACTGTTAGAGTTACTGCTGATTTCCAGGATTTCTACTATCATGTTTACATTTCCCTATATTTAAAAAAATTGTGTTTATGAAGCATGAAAAATAAACTGAAATGTAAAAATCCACACGTCTTTCATGTGAATGAATAATGTAGGAAATAAGTTGGACAGGGCACATACAACCTTTTGGCTCCCACAAGAGCCTTTATCAAGTTTAATAAAGGCTCATGTGGATGCTGAAACGTTGTATGGCTTTTTAATGAACTCTGCCGAACACCACCTGTATGTGCCCTGTCCAAAATAGTTCACGATTATATTGGAATGGTCTGGAAGCACTGTGGAGGGAAATGTGAGTGAGTGCCACTCCACATTGTATATATTGCTCCCTGTCAATCACTGTGATGGACTCTGCTCTCTGAACCTGGCAATCAGTATAGAGTATATGAGAATGAACTATGAATATTGTGAGATTAGGAAAAATTAAACAGTATTTTTTATTCTCTTTCTTTACAATGTGCCTCTTACCTTTGCCTAGCTGGAACTGGATTGTGATTCCAGTTGCACACCTGCTAACTGTGCTGCTTGCAGAATGTGGACAGGTAGCGGCTCTTCCTACGGGGCGTTGCCAGTGATGAAGATAAGTAGGTGAGTCTACTCACTGAAAGGAGCATGTAAGTCTGGGATCAAGGTCACCAAGCTTACAGACTGCCTCCCAGCCATCGCCCTAAATAGTGGACTATGCAGTGAGTGCTGCTGAAGTGCATGCTGCATAGTCCTAGTGCCAGCTGCACAGTGCAAGGGCATCTAATGATGTGTTCACGCTGTGCTACCCAAGGACTGTTCCCTGTCTCCAGATGTAGGAAACTAGAGAACAAAGAGAGTGGGACAGGGCCCAAAATCAGGACTGCAGAAAGCTTATATGAATTCCACCCCTGAAACTCAGTTATTTTGTTTTTCTAATTAATGCTTCACCCAGTGGGCATGTTAACTTTAAGCACCAAAACAACTTGAGCTTAATAAATTAGTTTTGGTTAGATTATGCCCATGCCGGGTCACTGCGAAATTCTACGCCAATATGGTATTTTATTGTCTGAAAAATTAAAAGGTCAAATCCACTATTGCAAGAAATGTTTCGGGTTGCAATTAAGCTGTACAGCATTATAGAAAAATAGCATTTTTCCCCCCTCATAAGGTATAATATATTTGTGTGTGAGAGAGGAGGTGTTTGTTTTTTTCCAGTTGGCTTTTATTCAATGTTACTATTTTCCACTGGATTTTAGGTATTCTAGACCTACTTGTGAAAAATTAGGAGATACCAGGCAAAAAGTTGCCTGGTATACCAAGCTAACAAGTGACATACCAGCATGATATTAAATATAATAACACAATCTGACAACGTTTTCTATTTTGTGATACGAAGTGGTTCTTGGTGAGTAAAAGAATAGAGCAAAAATTAAGTTGTTTACTTATTATTAGGTATTATTAGTATGAGAAAATTGAGATGACAGACATCTTAACATTTTAAGAAAACATTAATAAAAAAAAAGGACGTTTTTATTCTATTTGTCAATTAGTGTAAAATACATTACATGATTATAATATTCTGAGAAATAAATTACCTTTTTGAAAATGAGTTTTCTTCTTCATTAAGCAGATAGCTTGGAAATACAATTTGTCTAATTTAAATAGTAATCTGATGAAGCACTACCCAGTTGATTAAGTACTTTTAAGTAAATTACTTCAGATGAAGGGACTAAATCAGCTCTGAGTTTGCACAACTTTTTATGCCTTTAACCCTTTAAGTGCTGACAGTGCAACATTGATTTCAGGCACTCTATAAAAGGATAGGTGTTCTGGAATAGGCAAAAAATATCTGTTAAAAAGTTACTTTCAGTTATTGGATCATCATTTACATCTAGTACCCATGACTACATCTTGCCTTACTTCGGTTTGCAGTTTTGCATTCCTCTTACATGTATGAAATTGGGATAGGGCTAAAGGGACAGGACTAAAGAGGCATGTCAGTGATGTCATTTATATCACTTGTGATGACCAAATCGATGCCCAAATGTATTTTAATTGGGACATTGTAGCCAGGGGGTATCACCTTAAAACAGTGCCTACACTAATCACTGGCTATGATTGATACAGCCTGCATGAAAAAAAAAATCTGGTTTCACTTTCAATCAGATATAATTTACCTTAAACAATTTAATTTCTTGCTCTGTAATTGAACTTTATCCCCTTAAGGACAGTGGACATATAAGGTCCGACAAAAAATAGCCCTTAAGGAAAGCGGACGTACCTCATATGTAAATTTGAGCGCTTGAAGCGATCATGATCACTTCCAGCCACTCTATTGGTATCACACAATGCCTCTATGGGAATACCCCCACTCACTGCCGGGCACCCAAGTGATCGCTCCCCCCGGATTACTTCCGGGTTTCTGCAGGCTTCCAATGCTGTTCCTGTACTGAGTACCTCGAGGGTCTCTCCCTCCCCATGTACTTACCCCAACCCTCTCTCCCTCCCCATGTACTTACCAATCGCCGCCGTTCCCCCACCGGCGATCGGTCTTCTTCTGAGGGGGACTGTTTGCCCAGAAAGTCCCCCTCTCCAATTTAAGACCCCACATGTCCTCAATGGGTGTCCACAGTGCTGCCAGCAGTTCAGGCAGTCCCCCTGCTGGTGAAAAAGTAAAAAAAAGTTAACAAATAAAATAAAATTAAATGTATAAATTAACAAATAAATATGTAGATATGAGATATGCATATACATATATTATATCTATATATAATATGAATATATCTATCTATAAATATAATATGTATATATCTATATATATCTCTCTCTCTCTCTCTCTATATATATATATATATATACATATATATATATAACGTCACACTAAGTGTATTTTTTTCAAATATACATATATTAATATAAAAATACACTTAGAGTAAAATTACACACACACATATATATATAATTATCTAATAACTATATAAATTGTGTATATATATATATATATATATATATTATAAAAAATAAATAATAATTAATTAAAAATAAATAAAAAATTTCCCTGAACATAGATTAGAGGGATTCCTTGCTCTGGTGCGTTCGTCTATGCGTTCGGGGAAGTTTCCCTGAACATAGACGAAAGCACCAGAGCAGGTAATCCCTTAACTTCTCACTTACCTACCGATTGTGTATTATATGTATATGTGTGTGTGTGTATATATATGTATATATATACACACACATACGTAAATAAAAACACAATCAAAATAAAACTCTCCTATAAAATCCCAACCCTACGCGTTTCGTCTGGCACAATGCAGACTTCCTCAGGGGTAAAATAAAATGAAGATCAGTCTCTGTTGATTGTGTTTTTATTTATGTTTTGTTTTAAATTGTTATACTTAATAAATCTTACAAGTCAATAGGTTTTTTGCTTATCTGTACTTGAATGCTTTTCTGGATTCCTGGGCACCTGTGATATGACATGCCTACACACCTCTGCAATTCTGTAAGTGTTTCCTTATCTAGTGCTTCACCAGGTGAATAACAGTCTGCATTTATTACTACATTTCTTTCTCTCCTATATGCCCTTATACGTGGGGAAGATCGCTAGTCAACCTTAATATTGATGTGCCTTCAATCAATCTTCTTATTGTGAGTGCAACTTTGAACACCACTATCAATATTTATCTAAGATAGTACACTATGATGGTTTGTTTTTTCTTCCTAGTAATGCTTTTCTATGGGCGGTTTGAATGCGCGCTTGCGCATACGGAGCTGAGAGGCGGTGGGATCCACAGCGCCAAGGGAGTCTGGCGGTGGAGAAAGGTAAGTGCTGAAGACACACACACTCTCACGAACAGACGCATACACACTTGCTAGCAGACACACACGTTTACTGACAGAGACACACTCAGCTACATACATACATACTCACTGACAGACAGACACACATACACACTCACTTACAAAGCATACACTCTGAATCCTGTACAGTGAATCCTGTGGCGGATTGACTTTCAGGGGATTGGAGGAACATCAACGACTGCCATCTCTGTCGATTGCATTTCCGTCACATCTCGCTGTCAAAGGATCCATTAAGGACGGATCTATTGGCCTCCAGGGATGATTACCAATGGAACAAGCATTGTTTGCTTTGACTGAGTGTTAAAACAGCAAATATGAAGCGTCCTAAGTGTTTGACTGAGTGTTAAAACAGCAAATATGAAGCGTCCTGTATGCAACTCTGCTTGTTTCTGCGACCTGTCGCTTTTCATGTTAACGTTTCTTACATAGAATAGTAGGATCTCTGTACATTACAGCAATACTGTTTGTCACACTGGGTGACTTCATGTTTTTTCAGAGTACATTTTATTATCTAAACAGCCCTTTCGACTATGTTTTTCTTGTTTCAGTTTCTAATATTTCCGTGGCACCACGTTTGAAATTTCCTCTCGGCTGGATGACCTCGTTGACTTCACTGCCTACAAGGACTTATGTTACACTTCATGGTTTTATTCTGTTTCTTATTCTGTTTTGTCGCAGCTTGAAAGAGGAAGTGATGTGTGGGGAGGGGAGCTTTATTGTATCTAACTTTTTCTGATTGGTTGATTTTCTGTGTTAATGTGCTACTGTGGAGTTCTAGTAAAGAGAGACTTAAGCAAATATTCGCCTCCTGTCATATTTGGCAATGTCCCTACATGTCACAGGAAACTTTCTGAATTAAATAAATATAATTATTTTTTATTTCTCACAAAATGTATTAGATCCCATTTTCCTTAAGAGAGAGAAAGGCAGTGAGAGCACAACACAAAACCGGAAGGATCAATAAATGTTAGGAAGAGGCATACAAAAATCAATGGTAGACAAATAAATCACCTTAGAATAACAATACAATTTAAGCTCCAAATCTTTTAATATGTTAACAATTAATTGTCTGGTGATCATGCAAACTATCAATTTTGCAGAAAATCAAGTGATCATTTTAGTTCATCCTCAAAAACAAACTGTAAAAAACAGTTTAATGGACTTGGAATGTATTCATTGTATAGCATCTAGGAAAAGACTTTATTAAATTATCATAATATGCATAAATGCAATAACCACTGAAGAAAGAAAAATGGTAAGGAGATAGCATAGAGAACTGCATTAAAAAAGAAAATCCTTACAGCGAAAGCCAGTCTATCAATTTCTGCTAATGTTGGACAGGTGCCGTTCTAGGTTCTAGAAACACCTGAGGCTTGAGCCCAAATTAAACCTCGATAACTTCTCCTCTATTAGTTGGGGATATGTCAACACTAGCTTAAGCTCTCCAGGATGTCAATAAAAGCATAGCACATGCTGACAGTCAGGTATTCAATGCAATTCTGCCATGCTAACTAACTAATAAAGGGGCATGCAGCAAAGTTCTGTTCCAACGCAGCCAACCCAGATAACTACCTTGTGGAACACTATACTAGTGATCTTTCTTTTGATATCAGATGACTGTTTTATGTGAAATAAATTAGAATAAATACAATTTAAAAAACAAATCAGATGTTATCCTTCTGCCCCCTCCACTATCTGTAGATATCCAGGGCTGAAGAGGTCCACATCTGAGGCTTCATCCTCCATACCTCCTCTAGCAACACCAATGCTATAGGATAATGTCCAGTTTGTCAACTCTCCCTTTGAGTTTGTAATGTCCAGCTTGCATTTCACTTTTTCATTTTTCTAACTTTGATCACGATCTATTTACTACCATAGTCCTCAGTCTTCATCCTTGATCCATTCCTGCAGAGTCCCTCTGTTCCATTGTTTCTCTGGTGATCCATACACAAACTGCATTACTTTCTCTCCTTATCTAAACCATTATACTTGTTCTCCTTTCTACATCATGCTATTCTCCCTTGTTTCAAACTAAGTATGTTCTACATACTTATCTCCAGACTCAAACTCTGCACCATTTGCTTTTGAATCCTCCAACCTAATATTTTATATTCTCTATTGTGTGAACATGTCATTCTATCTAACCTTGTTATACTTATATCCAGCCTCAAACTCTGCACCTTTTATATATATACAGGTGATACTCTAAAAATTAGAATATCATGCAAAAGTTCATTTTTTTTCAGTAATGCAACGTAAAAGGGGAAACTAATATATGAGATAGACGCATTACATGCAAAGCAAGATAGTTCAAGCCGTGATTTGTCATAAGTGCGATGATTATAGCTTACAGCTCATGAAAACCCCAAGTCCACAATCTCAGTAAATTAGAATATTACCTGCAATCAATAAAACAAGTGTACAAAGAACAATATCGGACCTCTGAAAAGTATAAGCATGCATATGGACTCAGTACTTAGTTTGGGCCCCTTTTGCATCAATTACTGCCTCAATGCGGCATGGCATGGAAGCTATCAGCCTGTGGCACTGCTGAGGTGTTATGGAAGACCAGGATGCTTCAATAGCGGCCTTCAGCTCTTCTGCATTGTTCGGTCTCATGTCTCTCATCTTTCTCTTGGCAATGATTCTCTATGGGGTTCAGGTCAGACGAGTTTGCTGGCCAATCAAGCACAGTAATCCCACGGTCATTGAACCAGGCTTTGGTGCTTTTGGCAGTGTGGGCAGGTGCCAGGTCCCGCTGGAAAATTAAGTCAGCATCCCCATAAAGCTTGCCTGCGGAAGTAAGCATGAAGTGCTCCAAAATCTCCTGGTAGACGGCTGTGTTGACCCTGGACTTAATGAAGCACAGTGGACCAACACCAGCAGATGACATGGCTCCCCAAATCCACACAGACTGTGGAAACTTCACACTTCAAGCATCTTGCAGTGTGTGCCTCATCATTCTTCCTCCAGACTCTGGGTCCTTGGTTTCCAAATGAGATGCAAAAGTTGCTCTCATCAGAAAAGAGGACTTTGGACCATTGAGCAACAGATCAGGTCTGTTTTTCTTTAGCCCAGGTAAGACGCTTCTGACGTTGTTTGTTGTTCAGGAGCGGCTTGACAAGAAGAATAAGACATCTGAACCCCATGTCCAGGATCCGTGTGTGTGTGGTGGCTCTTGATGCACTGACTCCAGCCTCAGTCCACTCCTTGTGAAAGTCCCCAAAACTTTTGAATGGCCTTTTCCTGACAATCCTCTCCAGGCTGCGGTCATCCCTGCTGGTTGTGCACCTTTTTCTTCCACACTTTTCCCTTCCACATAACTTTCTATTAATGTGCTTTGATACAGCATTTTGGCAACATCCAACTTCCTTCACAATTACCTTTTGAGGCTTTCCCTCCTTATGTAGGGTGTCAATGATGGTTTTCTACACAACTGTCAGCAGTCTTCTCCATGATTGTGATTCCTACTGAACCAGACTGAGAGACCATTTACAATATTCTAATTTACTGAGATTGTGGATTTGGGGTTTTCATGAGCTGTAAACCATAATCAACGCACTTATAACAAATCACGGCTTGAACTATCTTGCTTTACATGTAATGCATCTATCTCTTATATGTTTCCCCTTTTACGTTGCATTACTGAAATAAATTAACTTTTGCATGATATTCTAATTTTTCGAGTATCACCTGTATATATACATATACACAAGAATTCTTGCCGCCCTAGACAACAATCCATTTTGCCGCCCCATCATGAATGCAACTACATTCTCTTACACAGGGTTATTCAAGAAAACACACTGCATAGAAACACTCATCCAGTATATGCGTCCATATACACACACTACCTAATACATCCATCCACACAGACTGCCTATTACATACAATCAACCATACGCACACAGCCCAATACATAAATTCACACACACCGCCTAGTACATACATTCATACACACATACTGCCTAATGCATACATCAGTAGATACATATTGCCTCATACATATATCCATACACTCTTTTTCAATGCATTTGGTGGTATTTAATTTATAATGTTGGGATTTAATTTGTTACAGTGAACTTTAAGTAAAAAAAAAAAATTGGTTTAATATAGAATTAAATAAATATATTATAAATATAATTTAATATATGTATCTATTTACATGGTCACACACACTCTCACAGACATACACACACTGACATGTATACAAATTGTCACTCACAAAGTATCACACACACTGCCGTTGACACAATCTCACTCACGCACACAGTCACTGACACACACACACTCAGTGGCATTCACAGTGCCACTTATGATTTACAATCATACACTTATACTCACAATCAGTTCCCCTTACCTTCAGATACATAAGTGCTGTGAATGGAGGAGAGGTAGCTTCCTTTATTCCTGCTGGGGAGCAGGAGAACTGTGCACAGTGAGCACAGGCAACTTCCTGTTCACCTCAGAGTGCTTCGGTGTTCACAGGCAGGGGGGAGCTGGGTACCAGGTCACATCCCAGCTTCCCCTGCCTGCAGCAAGCACAGTGCGCTGCTCAGGTGCTGGGGATATAGCACACCCCATTCTTTTAAATCTTCCAACCCAATATTTTATGTTCTCTGTATGAACTTCTCCTTCCATCTAACCTTGTTATTCTTACCCACACCCAGTGTTGGATGTAATAGTAATAAAAAAATATGCATGGCTGTTCAAGAATTGAATATAAGTGACTCAAGGTTTAGCATGGGCAAAATTGAGTGAAACACAATTAATGTAAAGGAGTCAACATTACTGAACAATCATTAAAACCTTGGAACCTGTATGTTAGATTTGAACAGAAATATTGGATGTTTGACAAATATGTACTTAATTAAATCCATCTCTTATGGTGTCTATTTGGACATGTTCTTCTTTTGACATTCAAATTTGGCAGCCGTTTGCCTACATTTTACAGTTGAACTCTATACACCAGATATAAAACAGATGTAAAAAACAGGCAATATTACCATATATCTGGAATGTCCTAAAAATAAAAAATAAAGAACATAGTATAGCCTGTATAAAATAGACAAAATAAAAATAAATATAAAATTGCCCACTCACGTGGTGCTGAGCCGTAAATAGTGGCTCAGACTATAGGCGCCTTGTAAAATATTCCTGGAGACCACGATGCTGGAAAAGCAGGTTTAGTTGATCACTGTAAAAATTCCCTTGTATTTTGGATTAAAAAACAAATCAGATAATACAGGAACAAACTTTATTTGCATAAAATAGCATAAAATGGAATCTCCCAAATATATTGCACTAACGCGTTTCGACCGTAATGGTCTTTATCAAAGTGCTACAATATCAAACAAACTTAACATTTAAATATGTTCAAAAAAGGCGCGCTATAATTTCTTCGCTGGTTCACTTCCAGTATCCGGCTATTACCTCCGATCATCTTGCGTGTCACAGGGCACTTCCGGGTCCATGATCGTGTCTCCCATGCGTTCCAGTGAATCTCCGGTTCCAAACCTATTTCCGGCTTCAGGGCACTTCCGGGTCAGCGGTCGCATCTCCCCTACGTTTCAATGGCCTCCGGTCCCAATCAAATCAGTGTACTTTCCTCAAATGTCCCCAATACACATGTCCATTATATAAATAAAAATGACCATTTATATATTTATATTTTTATTTATATAATGGACATGTGTATTGGGGACATTTGAGGAAAGTACACTGATTTGATTGGGACCGGAGGTCCATTGAAACGTAGGGGAGATGCGACCGCTGACCCGGAAGTGCCCTGTGATACGCAATGTGACCGGAAGCCGGAAATAGGATTGGAACCGGAGATTCACTGGAACGCAAGGGAGACACGATCATGGACCCGGAAGTGCCCTGTGACACGCAACGTGATCGGAAGCCGGCGATCAGATGATCGGGAGTAATAGCCGGATACCGGAAGTGAACCGGCGAAGAAATTATAGCGCGCTTTTTTGAACATATTTAAATGTTAAGTTTGTTTGATATTGTAGCACTTTGATAAAGACCATTACGGTCGAAACGCGTTAGTGCAATATATTTGGGAGATTCCATTTTATGCTATTTTATGCAAATAAAGTTTGTTCCTGTATTATCTGATTTGGTTTTTAATCCAAAATACAAGGGAATTTTTACAGTGATCAACTAAACCTGCTTTTCCAGCATTGTGGTCTCCAGGAATATTTTACAAGGCGCCTATAGTCTGAGCCACTATTTACGGCTCAGCACCACGTGAGTGGGCAATTTTATATTTATTTTTATTTTGTCTATTTTATACAGGCTATACTATGTTCTTTATTTTTTATTTTTAGGACATTCCAGATATATGGTAATATTGCCTGTTTTTTACATCTGTTTTATATCTGGTGTATAGAGTTTGCTCTCACTATATTATTTATGTTATTTTATTATATACTTATTGTGTGATTTGGAGTGATTCACACTTGGTGATTTGAGCACTTTTATCAATTTTCTTCCTTTCAAATATTGTGTTTTATATGTATTTTACAGTTGAAGAATAGACCCAAAGGCCCAGTACTTCAATGCTTTTTGCACATGTGGGCAAAAGAAAAGATTATGCCTTTTGACCATTTGTCATGATATTTAAAATGACATTAATTGCAGAAAGCAATGCTGGTGTTGATGACCCCATTCTGGCTGCCTCAACTGTGGTTTCCATAATGAAATACCCACATAAGATACCTCACATAAGATACCCACAGATTACCCTACCCAGAGGAAATGTCTTAACTGCAACTCGTACAAAATGTCTATTGGTCTAACGGTTTGGTTATTTTCAAGGGAAACTCATCTATGAAAGGATTTTTGTCAACAGCTAAAATTTTTGTTGCTAGGATTGTGACCCCTAATACCAGACATACCACAACTCTAGATGCAGAATAAGTTGGATCTGTCCTAAAGCTCTAGATGAATGCACCCGTCTCTAGATAAACTGCATTGGAAGACATGGTCAGGTCCAGAGTACAACTAGAGTCCAAAAAAACATCAATAACTGGCAATTATAAAATGTCATTAAATAAGCATATGGCTGAGAAGAGGGAAGTTCGGAACAAAAAAGAAAGTAGGAGTTTGAAACATCTAATGCTTTTTGTGCCATAGAGTTATAGGCCAGTTTCACAATCCTACTGTCTTCTCAGCCTGATGTTTATCTAATATATTTTCAGGAATAACAATTATTTATGGTTCACTGGAGACTTTTTTGTACATTCCGTGTCTGATCTGAGTTTTTTGTGCATATATAAGTCAGCATGGTCTGTATGGGCTAGCTGATGCATCGAACATGGTCTGATTTCATGCTGATTTACTGTACACAAACATCTATTGTGCAGCTTCTGTAAACCTTATTCATATTACTCATTTATTGCATTTTATTCAAAGTTGGAAGTCATCCCGAGTTTTAGAATTTGTACAGTCGTGCTCAGAGGATACTCTAAAAAAAACTTTTTGCATGTAGTGCTTTACCTATTACATTGAGATAGGGTTTCCACTTTTAAAGCCTTAACATTTTTTGACTAATCTTACACTATAAGGAAAAAACAGAATAATGGCTTCCTCCTCCCCCAAAGTTTTTTCTAACTTTTTGTAATAATTCACAAACATGCGTATTGGATTTTTTTTGAAAGCGTATGAAACCCGAACCAAGTTAGTATGACAGAATTGTGAAAATGTCCAGTTAAGTTAAGGAATGGTAGTCTGGATGAATGATGAAGATGTTGGGTGTCATCTGTGCATCAGCTCCCCTCCTATCCCTCCTCAATTCCCCTCTCACACCTTTTTTTTCTTCCTTTTTTCTATTTTTTAACCTTCCTTATAGCAATGCCCAGTAGGAAGGCTGAGCTAGGCAGCCCACTACTATTATTAGCCAACAACAATTCTCTCCTTTTCCTTTTTATTTTCATTCTTTCTCCTTTTTTAAAAGTACTCTGCACCTTCTTTCTCCTTTTTACAAATACTCTGCTCCTTCTTTCTTCTATTCTACAAGTACTCTGCTCACAGACAGACACACACACACTTACATACACACACACACACACACACACTTACATACACACACACACACATACACTTACATACACACACACTTACATACACTTACATACACACACACACACACACATGAACATACACACACAGGTAAGAGCTCCCTCACCCCTCGGATATGAACTCTGCCACCTGCTGAAGTGAAGCCCCACTGGACCCCAGGGACAGATCCACACCAGCTCTCCAGGTAGGGAGGCTGGGTGGACAGTTAATATTAATAATTTTTGTGTCTGTAAGTGTATGTGTGTGTGTGTCTGTAAGTGTATGTGTATGTAAGTGTATGTGTGTGTAAGTATATGAGTAAGATCTTGCTGTTGAGAATCATTGGATTATTAGTCTATTACTTGTTTCTGGGCTACAGCATGAGCCCAAGTATAAGAAATGTATTGTGTAGATTTAGAGATGTCAGTGAAACTGAAACTGGCAATCCTAAGAGATACAAAATTGCAAAAGAGTAAATATAACCACTAAATCGGAACTATAGTTAAGTATACTATTGTATTAGTTTCCCTTGAAGGGAACGATCAGTATCCATGTGCTTAGGTTATACACTCTATAGAGTAAAGAACTCAGCCTGACAGTCTCTAGTACCAGATACAAAGATTAAATTATTCCATGCATGACTGTTTTCTCAAATAGTGCTTTTACCAAACGGGTCAGATGAGGCTCAAGGAAGCAAGGTGAAGGGTCAGTGTAGGACCCATCTAGGGGGGTCTGCCTTGACGTTGGCAGGCGGGCATTCCCTCCAGTGGCCATTGGAGTAACTAAATGACCTCCATTTGTTTAAATATACATAGGGATTAAGGAGAGAGCACAGGTTTTTTCTTTGGTTTTTTACTATATGTATTGGAGCTGATGTGTACTGTGGTCGTTACTGCCGCAATTAGATTATAGGTGTTATTAAAAATAATATTAAATGATATTAAAAATTGGAGCAAAAATGACAACTTCTGTGAGCTTGGAAAAATAAACCAAATAAATGTTTGAGTTCAGATTCACATTCAGATTTTGAGTTAAAAAGGTTTTAATAATATGTTATTCTTTATGGATTTATTTAAATTTTGCTCAAAAATGATTTTTGTGTGTGAAGGATTTTGTTTATTACAAAATGTCTAAATATATATATATGCTGCAGATGTGCTGGTGACAGGTGAGGCCAATGAGGGACAGGCAGATCTGGCTGCATCAGCTGCAAGGGAAAAATCTGGTCTGACTTTGATGCCACAATGTCCCGGTCCTTCCTCCGTTTCTTTTTATTCTGAATATTTGCTCTGCATGCATTCTTGAAGGAGGAGACAGCCTGATAAGTTGTGTGTTTCCAAGTCTCCAGATCAGAGGTTAAAGCAGACCAGTGACGATTGTCAATATGAAGTGATTTTTTTTTCAGAGAGTCTTAGTACCTCTTCTCTGGTGCTTTTCTGTTGAAGTATCCAGTGGCGATTTCACCATACAGAACAATCTTACATAGGCAATGATCTTACATCCTGGAGACATGCACTGCCTAGTGTAGCTGCCACTTCAAAAACATTGCCTCAATGCTGGTGGTCTCTGTCTGTTTGAGAATCTCGATGTTCGAGATGAAGTCATTCCAATGAATGTTGAGGATTGTGCAATCAAGGCGTCGCAGGTGATGGGGATAGGTAACCCATGACTCAGAACCATACATGAGAGTAGTCAGTATGAGGCTTTGTACACAGTGATATTTGTGCCTCTCTTCAGATGTTTGTTGTTCCAGACTCTCTTATACAGTGTATCAAATGTTATGTTTAACTTTGCCAATCTGCTTTCTCTCTCTTTGTCAATTTTGGCATCTGAAGAGATGATGCACCCAAGGTAGGTGTAGATGAACTGTCTTCAGCACTGATTCACCCATGGTAATGTGAGGGGGGAGGAGGGATGATAATCATGCGGTGCCAACTGGTAGAGAACTTCTGCCTTTTTCAGGCTGACTTCAATCCAAAGTGCTCAGCAACCTCTGAAAAGCAGGATGTCATTCACCGTAGAGCTGTCACTGTGTGGGAAACAAGGGCAGCATCATCAACGAAAAGCAGCTTGCTAATGAGCTTGTCCACTTGTCTTGGTGTGCGCCCTTAGTCGCCTCAGGTTAAATAGGCAACCATCGGTGTGGTAATGATATAGACACTATTCTCTTTGTCAAGGTTGACAGTGGCCCTTTAAAGCATCAAGCTGAAAAAGATTGTGAAGAGAGTTGCAAGAACACATCCTTAAAACAAAAAAACACAGTGCACCTTTATTTGTTTTTAGGTTTTGAAAGTGTATGTATTGCACTATAGGTGCTGCTTTTATGTTTGCACTATTTATCATTCAGTTTATTATATTGACAGGAGACTTTATTGTAGCAACACTTTTTACTTTTTTTTTTTTTGTGAATGTAAGAACACGACCTTGTTTCCTTGTTCAACAGTACCATTGTATAGATTTTTTCTGCTATGGAGAGCAGTGTTATCCCCCAATAGTGATGTCGCGAACATGAAATTTTCGGTTCGCAAACCGCGAACGCGAACTTCCGCAAATGTTCGCGAACCGGGCGAGCCCGGCGAACCGCCATAGACTTCAATGGGCAGGCGAATTTTAAAACACACAGGGACTCTATCTGGTTGAAGGGGGGGGGAGGAGACCTACTCTCCCCCCCCCGGCCCCCACCCCTGGGGCCATAAAGATAATGAGGGGGGGACCTACTGTCCCCCCTGGCCCCCACCCCTGAGCGGTGGGTGGGGGCCCTAAAATGAACAATAAGGGGGGGACCTATTGTCCCTCCTGGCCCCCACCCCTGAGCGGTGGGTGGGGGCCCTAATATCAATAAGGGGGGGACCTATTGCCCCCCCGGCCCCCACCCCTGCGCGGCGGGTGGGGGCCATATTGATAATGAGAGGTGGGACCTACTGCCCCCCCGGCCCCCACCCCTGCGCGGCGGGTGGGGGCCATATTGATAAATTTCCCTCCCCCCAAGGGGACTAGGGGTCCCCAAGCCCCTAGTCACCCACCCCCCCAAATAAAAAGTCCCTACCTACCCCCCTCCCCCTAAAAAATAGTGAGGTGGGAATAAAATAACTAACCTGTAAAATAAAAGTAAACTTACCATTAGACGTCTTCTTTTTTCTCAAATCTTCATTTTTCAGCCCCAAAAAAGGGCAAATAAAAAACCATCATAACCGTCGAACTAAAAAAAAATAAAAATCCCGAGCGCAAAAAAAAAAAAGCTGACGAAAAAGAAAAAACCCGAGCGCAAAAAAATAATCCATCTTCACCCATGGAGGGCTCCGCGCAGACTGAGCTCTGCAGGGCGGGGGAAGGCTTATAAAGCCTTGCCATGCCCTGCAATTAGGCTAAGAACACTCTGATTGGTGGGTTTAAGCCAATCAGAGTGCTCTTTGTCATTTTACACAGCGTGGGAAAATTTAACTTTCCCATGCTGTGTAAAATGACACAGAGCACTGTGATTGGATGGCTTGAAATCCTCATTTTTTTAATAGACATGCCCCTACTCGCGGTATTGCGAGTAGGGGCACAATTTACTAATACTAAGTAATTTTTACTTAGTATTAGTAAATTAATAAGGGGTGGACCGAACATCGCATATGTTCGCCGTCCGTGGCGAACGCGAACACGCTATGTTCGCCAGGAACTATTCGCTGGCGAACCGTTCGGGACATCACTATCCCCCAATAGTTAGAGCAGTCAGACTTTTCTTCCTCACATCATAACTATCTTATCCAATTTTGATTTTATTGGCTTTTGTGAGATGAGATGGAAAGCCGAGGCTTGAACTGTGCAGTTGGTGCTACAAGGTTTTTCACCCACTTGTTCTAATTTTCTCTGAGTTTGCTCTGGAGATATTTGCATACAAGGTGGAAGGCTGCTTTCCTTCCATAGCAAGGGGTGCTTTTTGAGCAGACCTCCACTTTATCAGCAATTCTTGAATCTCCTGATTATTTTCAAACCTATCTTTGTTCTTCTTTGTAGTAAACTCTAAAACCTTTTTGAAGGTCTGCAGGATGACAGATTTTAGAAATTCCCAAAGCCCTTCTTAAGGACGGTTCCATCAGGCAGTTGGAATCCTCAAGTCTCAATTGGGCATTACTCAAGTGAGTATGTTATAATCTATAAGGTGCCAATCACCATGTTATAATCTATAAGGTGCCAATATTTGACCGAGGGTGCATCCAAGCTGTCTTCAGAAATTTTTTTGCTGGAAGATGGTGTTGGTGATGACAAAGTTCTGCTCCACACAAAACTAACAGAAGGCGCCCATTGTCATTGCAGTTTCTAACACTGTGTTTGCCAAGTACTCCTTTCCAGGCTTCTGAGTCCTTGTCTACTCTGGCACTGAAGTCGCGAAGGATAATCTTGTCGTCTGCAGGGACGTTTTGTGCACAAGGTTGAGTAATTCAGTATAGAACTTGTCCTTTTCTAAAGGACTTGCTTGAAGAGTTGGGGCATACACGCTAAACAGTATGACATGTTGCTTGATTTGAAGTTGGAGGTACATGGAGATGATGCAATCTGAGTCACCCGATGGCAGATTTTCAAGTTGGGAGGCAATGGAGTTCCTGATCATAAAGCCAACATTACAGAGGCATCTATTAGTCTCTTGCTTGCCAGACCAGTAGAGCGTGTATCCTGTGCCAAGCTCTTGAAGGATGCCTACATCTGGGAGGAGTACTTCACTGAAAGCAGCGATATCAATATTGAGCCTTGAACATGCCACCCATGTCAAAGTGCTGCCTGGAGCCATGGCCCCACCACTACCAATGGACAGGTCTGCCGTGGTAACATTCACTGAATAAACATGATTGATTGCTCTCAAGAGACAAGGGTAATGTGATTAAATTCAAATATGATTTTTGATGAAGGGAAGAAAAACTTAAAATGTTTAAAATGAGCCAAGTCAGATGGTTAGAAAACTGCAAACCAATGTCTGTCATGACTTGTTCACTTTAATTATAATATTTAGTAATTTAGTAAAAAGTAATAAAATATATTACGTCATTAAAAACTGCCATCTACCTAGCCTTCTATGGTTTTTACAGAGCAAGAGAATTTACCACCATAAACATCACTTCCAAGGACTACATTAACAGATCTCATATTATTAAAATACAAGACCAGTATGTCTTATACCTCAGCCACGCAAAGACTACCCAGCGGGAGCCGGTGGTAAACATTCCCTATTATCATACAGACAATAAATGGTGCCCAGTCCAAGTACTAGATAATTATTTACCAAAATTATAAAGTTGATACAAAAGGGAGTGTTGTCCCACCCCAAGGGGATATGCTATGGTGAAACAAGATGTTAAGGCCACTCCCCCTGCACCTCCCAGATCAAAAGAAAAGTCACCTAAATAGTGCTTCAATTAGTGGGTAACCCTAAACTACTGACAATGAGAACAAAAATGCCAGTGTCACCCAAAATTGTGGAATACACTGGGAGGAAGCGCAAAAGTATTGTAAGTGGCCAAAAAAAAACCTTAAACTTTATTTTCAATGATACAAAAAATAATGGTCTACTTAAAAAAAAAAAATCTAAATAGTATTAAAACAGGGGTATTAGAGGTGGGTGGTGTTCACCTCTGGACAGGTAGGGAAGAGAGCATTTACAAAGAGAGGTAGAGGGTCTGCATTCTTCAACTAGACTCATCCAAACGTCCCCTGTACACTGTGCCCCAAAACGCCAGAGAGGGAACCCGGAGGTTGCAAATGATAAACGTACTACAAATTCCACATTAATATAAATCTCTCGCTGTCCCTACATACCTTGTCACCGCATAGAGCTAATGCCTACCTGAACCAGTAACCCTGAACACTCAAATAAAAAATTCAAACATGCATAGTGCTACCCAAGTGCATATTGAAAGTAAAAGAGCTCGACGCACGTTTTAGCATGCTGTCATCAGGAGAAGAGTGGCCATAGGTATCCTCAGAGTTGGATTAAATACCCAGCCCTCAATTAGCCATGTGAGAATGATCCGATAATCAGAGGTGTGGCCAGAGAGTGTGGCAGTATGAAGGTTTGCAGGAAGGTCCAATCTTCCTTTATTTGTGGAATACAATCCTCTATTTGATTGTAATCCACGTCTATGTTTGTCAGGGTGAGGGACCGATATTATATCATAGGTGTCGCAGTGGTACAAATCAGTATTTGTTTTTATTTTGATTTGATTTAATACCCTGTCATTTCACTAGTTCACTGTTTAGTTTAAAGTGTCCAACTTTCCCCACTTTGGGCAGCACTTTTCCTGTACATTCCCTCAACAGCTGTTTATCATTACATTTTGTGGCTGCTGTCTCACTATGCATTTCCTGGTACGCTTAGGATCTAGTATTCTTAAAATGTACTATATATTTCCAGCTTTGGTGGGGCTATTTTATGCCAGTTGAGATTTATGTGAGCTAAAGCCCACGTGTTCACCACTTCCGACAGTATTCCACGTTCATTCCCATTCCTTCCACTCTATTTGGACAGATAAACCCCTGTCCTGATCCTTTTTAAACACTGAATCCACCCATAATTTCCATATGTCACCTAGCATTGCACTGGGATAAATGCCAGTTTATCTGCCACAACGGGGTGATTGTCCCTGTGGGTGTGTTTAACCATGGGGGAATACCTGTGGGCGGGTCATCTGTCACTACGCATGCGCCATGTTTACAATGATGTGCGAGTGCATGTCATAACACGGGGTATTTAAAAGTCCACCTATTGCTACATAGCACCGCTCTATCTTAAGGGAGTATCGTCCTTCAAGTGGCAGTAAAACTCATCAGAAGAATTGGGTCAATAAATGGAGGTACATGAATGTGAATATAGCTTTGTTGAGTCGGCATGCCCTATTTTCTTCCATTTAGTCACATTAGTTATAGCTACTATATAAGTAGTAAGCAGGGAAGTGCTTCCCTTAGGATTACTAAATTTATTAATGCATAACTAGCAGGAACAAAGGGAAAGTACTACTACATTCAGTATGAAGAGCGCATTTCTATAAGTGAATCCCATTTATCCTGTTTGACTATCACTGGTGGAGGATAAAGTCACACTGTATTATATGAGCATCTATGTCATGTGTAAGGGAAGGTTATATTAGATCCATATAACACCTTTTAATAGACTTTGCAAAGGTGAGTGGATCCCACTAGCTATAGTCAGAAAAGATATAACAATTATAGGAGACAATTGTTGTCCCATAGATCTCCTACATAAAAAAAAGGTGCATCCAACGTACTTATTGTTTTTTCCGGGCATAGGTAAAAATCCAAATACGGTCTATGAGGAACAAAAGAGGATTCACAGCATACTCAATAGGGCAAGTGTAAGAATATTGGATCAAAAAAGGAAACAGTGGCAGAGGGTGGTGAAAATAAATAAATAAATAAGGTCCTATATGATTACATTATGAAATCCATATATGAATCAAAGATTAACATTTAACACCAATGATCAAATGAAGGGGGAATAGGAGAAACCTTCATTGAGGCCAAGAGGGGATAATGTGTTGAGCCTATATATCCAAAATGCCTCTCTTTGGCGTAGTCTCTTATCCCATCTACCTTTACGTGGTGGCTGGGGAATTGTAACAAATTCATCCGCTTATAGTAATGTGTTTGATGGTATTTACTGTCCTGACAGGAATAGTTGTGCCCATCTACAACCATGCGCTCGGATAGCTGATAAACCCAGCATGTCTAGGGACACCGGCAGCTTTAGATCTATGCCACTTTATAGCCCAATGACCACCCATGTTGAGGATGACGTCACGCGCACACACGTTTTGGGGTCAGGGGCTGATTACAGCCAATCGGAATAAAAGGAGGGTTATTTAAACGTATTTTTACATTCTCTCATTGCCCTGTCGTAGTTTCTGCCTGATGGTAATCTGAAAGTGTGTTCCTGATCTTGATATTTGATATTTGTTCTGACTTCCCTGATTTCTGGCATCCTTGACTTTTGCCTTTTTTTCTTATCATTGTGTCTGATTCTGTATCACTGACCTCGGCAAGTATTCTGACTATTCTTGGATATGTTAAGTCTGGCTATTCTAAGGTCTGGTTAGACGTTATCCTTAGTCCTAGTGCTGGATCAATTAGTAATACTGACAGGAATGGATTCAAGACCCATGAACCGTACACCTGCTGCTGAATAGTTGTGCTGCTGGTGAAGGTGTCTAGATATTGGAGTTTATAGGTGTCTCCATACAGAATTGACATGTTCACGAATGCGGAGCTTAAAGGAGCGAAAGGTCTTCCCTACATATTTAAGTCTACATGAACATATCAATAGGTATACTACTCCAACTGACCGGCAGTTAAAAAAGGAGCGGGACTTAAAAGTCTCCGTATTTGTGCTATTTGTAAATGTCTTAGAAATGTCTACAGATGAATGGACAGGCACTGCAGTGTCCTCGCTGGAAAGTACCAACAGGTAGGTAGAGTTTGAGGCTACCTGCAGGGATGAATGTGGTAAGGTGACTTTGTACTGGGAGAATACATTTTTTTCAAGTGACAAAATAGAGAGTATAATTAATTGTGGAGGGAGACATTTTTTTTCCCCATTTTCCCTTTTTTGTACCCTTTCTCTTTGTTGTTTTTCCCAATTTTTTACAAATTGAATAAAAAGTTATTTGAATAGAAATATATGTAGGGTGGCAGTTTGATTCACTGGCAAGAAGCAGGACTATGTGGCAGGATTCCAAAAAAACATTTCAATAGAACTTGCCTGGCAGGCAAACTCAGCACAGCAGTTACGCTTCATTGTACATTTATGCCATAATTTGTTGGGTCACATTAAAAATGTTAACCTATTGAACATTACTGGCTTTAACATAACCCACAACACTCTTCATCTTAGCAATTATGTGATGCCTTTTATCCAGTTTAATAATGTGTTTCATTGTAAATATTGCTTAAATGGAAAGGTACATAAAAAAAAATATATTTCATTTATTACTATTATTATTGTTATTTTTCACACTGTGCTGTTAAATATAAGTTAGGCCTCAGGAATATGTTTCATACAGAGAAAGAAGTATAGTAATTATTTGATGACTTTTTCAAGATTATTATTTTGGGTCTTGGTATATATCACTTAAATGGAAATGACCCCCCCCCCCCCACCAAAAAAAATTTTTATTATTATTTTTATTATTTATTTTTTTCATGCTGTGACATCATTTTTATAGTGCCGTTAAATGTAAATTGCTCATCATGAATATATTTGATATTGGGAAAGAAGCATATGACAATGCAGATATTTTAATGTTCATGCAAAGGGACATTATAAGCACTGTTATCACTAAAGATACTAGTGGATAAGGCATTAGGAAGCTGTGGCTGCATTTTTGCAAAACATTAAGTTAATGCATTTATGTCTATATATGAGATACAGTACATCCTCACAATGTACAGCTAACACATTGCATTATGTGTGTGTTTTATCGATGATGTCTTCATGACATAGAGGGAACTGAATGACTGTATTTACAAACGTAATGTTTTGCCGACCTCTATCAGATGTATATATCAATTTAGCCCAACCTGCATTGAATTTCTTAATTTGAAGATCACTATTAATGACAACAACCGTACTTACTCTTTGTTCTCCAAACAAACACGCTTTTGCATGCTACCAGTTGCCATCCTCCAAGACTCAGAGACTCTTCGCCAAATTCACAACTCATCAGGTTGTTGAGGAATAACTCTGACAAACAGAATTGTGAGAGACAGATTTTGGAAATGCTAAATTGCTTTATTAAAAGAGTTTATGATTGTGGCATGCCCAGACTTGCCACTGCACAAGCACAATATACATTTGCCTACCTGCTCCTTTCTCACAAACCTCGCTCAACAGCTACAAATGTAGAGCAAATTGCTGAGACCTGTTGGGCCATACCAATCTGATCAATCAATGTAAGCCCAATTATGAGGGTATTGAGCATGAGGTGCTTTCACTGTGTGGAATGTGCCATGTGGGTTAGTATATATTGGGAAGACTAAGAATGATTTTGTGACATATTTAGAAAGCCATGACAGATTTAGGAACAGATTTAGGACTCATGACTGAAAAACCCCACATTTAGCTAGGTATTTCTTGGAGGCTGGTCATCCCCGGTCATTCCTTAAATTTTAGAGGATTGATCATGTACCTCCTTAGACCTGTTAGGGTGATACAGAAACTGAATTATTGTGCAAAGAGGTTATATGGATCTTTAACCTGAAGACTCTGATCTCAAGGGGCCTTAATGAGATTAATCCTCTAATCTGTTACTTAAATAGGCGATTACATGATTTGACCACTCTCAATTGTTTTGTGAACTCCCTAGGGGTCAGAAGCCTCCTATGCCTTTGTTAATTCTTTCCTTCCTGGATTTACCTTGGTTAAGCATTAGCTGCCTGAACCTGCCTTGCTTAACGCTTGCCTTCCTGGACTTACCTTTGCTTAGCCCTTACTTAGCAGAACCTGCCTTGATTAACCCTTGACTGCCTGTGCTTACCTTTGTTAACCCTTACCTACCTTGATTAACCCCTGCCTGCCTGAACCAGTGTTGGATCATCTGGTAAACCTTAGCCTATTTTTTTAAACAGCCTAAGACCTTATACTTTTGTTTGCTTATTGTGCCAAGAATATCTATTAAACTTGATTTTGTTTTGCTGGTCCTGATCTTGCACTTTTGGTTTCGTACTCGGTCTTTTAAGTTGTTTAATCAATAAAGATTTTTAAGTTAAGTAACTGTGTTTTTGTCCAAATCTCTGCATACTGAACTCATTCACCACAAATCTGAGACAGTTTATACAATATGTAGCAAACAGATCTGGTTGCTGATGCAGTGTATGAAGCCGCTACAGTTGGACAAACAAGCAAGAAGTGATTGCTTAAGACAGACTTGTTTTCCATATTAATATAGTAATATAGTAAACAGCAATATAATTCAACAGCTCTACATAAAACCTCTAATATAGTCATTAATTGGAAAACTGACCAAGTACATTAATAAAATTCCCCATTTAGTGGCCTCAGCGTACTTAAAATTACAAAAGATAATCCATCATGCGCTCTGTATAGTTTAACACTTTATTGGGTAACACGATTAAAAAAAACCTCTCACATATTAGAAGTGCATGAGAGCCAAATAGGGGATCAACCTCACTGTGGAAACGAGTCTTGTGATCCTTGGGATGGTTGTGAAGGATGGAAGCTGTGGTCTGCCCAATGGTCCAAATCAGCAATCAAATTGATGTGCATGCCACCTGTTTGGTCTGTCAATTTAGTTAATGAGTTCATCTGCTTGTAATTCAATTAAATAAATGTGATGATTTGTTTTACGCATTTTGTAGTGTAAGGCTTTTTATCAGAGGAATTCGATAAAATGGGATTTAGGACAGCCCATTCGGTTGCTCCAATCACAATCACAGTAATCCAATGGGCTGTCCTATTACACAAAAGCCCAAGTCCCTCTTTCATGTATATTTGTGGTAGGGGCACAACAACCACAACATAGAAATAGTATGTGTCACGGCTTACCTGAGTTGGGAGTCCGGTAGGCAGAGATATATGCTCACCCTTGCAAATAGACACAGACCAAGGTGGTCAGGTAAGAATTCACCTGGCCTGTGAGTCTGTGCACGGGGGCTGTGCAGGGATATACTCCAAGTCCTAGTACAGGCAAGGACAAGCCGAAGAGTAGTCGTGGAGAGCCGTAGTCAGGGGAAGCCAGGGGTCAGAGAACTTAAAGAAACAAGCCAAGGTCAGGAGCCAGGAACAAACTGAAGAACCTGGATATGTAGAAACAGGAACCACAAATGTGAACCAGAGTCAAGAACTGACGACGTTCCCAAGGCGAGGCATGACCATGATGCGGCAGTCGGAGAGTTGAGGGGAGTCCTTTTAATAGCTGGACTAGCCTTTCCCACAACTCCAGACTCTCCCATTTACATTTGGGATTGGGGCACAGTAATGTAAGTTGGTTGTGATGTGCCAAAACTAATGTACCAGTAGGCCTGAGAAATTAAGAGGGCAAAAGGTTTAAAAGCAAATACGCAATTTATTAAGAACAACAAAATACAATAATGGACAACTTACACTGCTAAATCTTGAAATGCTTGTTTCAGGTTAGGGAATGTATTGGCAATATGCTAGATATTTCCAGCACCCTAATTTCTTAATTATATGGACAGGAAAATTCCTACTGCAAGTGGTAGATGCTGCCCCTATCCTGAAAGAGTGACATGAATAAAGTGGATTCAGGTCTAGTCTGATGAATAGTATTCTTACATATAGCATAAACTTTAAGGCGTGTCCAGGTGTTGTCGGGTATTGGCATTGACGCAGCAAAGGCTTCTTTCAGGCAACTCGACCATGCAGCTCATTTTTGTTCAAGTATCATCATATTGTGCTCCTTGAAACAACCACACCGTCTTTTTACAGAGCAGCCTGTATTTCTCCTGAGGTTACCTGTGGGGTTTTTTTTGTAACCCAAACAATTCTTCTGGCAGTTGTGGCTGAAATCTTTCTTGTTCTATCTGACCTTGGCTTGGTATCAAGAGATCCCTGAAGTTTCCACTTCTTAATAAGTGATTATGTATTTCTGAGCATGTCTGACATTGTCTACCTGTGTTTGTGCCTGAGAGTGTGTGTCTGACAGTAAGTATCCTTGTGTGTAAATGTATGTTTCTGTGAGCATGTTCATGTTTATGACTGGAGCCATATTTGTGTGGGGTAGCTGCTTGCTGTGTGTTGTGTATATGGGGGGCGGGCTGTCTGTGGCTTTTGTGCATTGTGTTTTGTAGCAAAGCTATGTTTCATGACTGTGTTTGTATGATTACTATCTTCAGGAGATGACCATAACAGAGTGGGTAAAGGGGCAACTGTGGTAGTAAATAAGACAGGGATGGGGTATGAGTGTGAGAGGGTTGAAGGATGGAGTGTGACAGGCTAAGGGGAGTGGAGTGTGACTGGATTAGAGGCGTTAATGTGATAGGGTGAATGTGGCATGGTTGGAAGAGAGAGTGTATCAGGGACAGGGGAAGTAAGTGTAACATGACTGGAGTATGTGATAGGGTTAGAGTCGCGGGGTAAAGGGGGTTAGTGTGAAGAGTAACGGATGATGAGTGTTGGTATAGGGAACCCTGTGGACTCAGTGGTGGGATTTGGGGACAAAGGGAATGGAGTCTCTTCCTGCTCTGAGACCCCCAGAGAGGGGGAGGATCTTGGAATGTGTCCTTGTATGTGTGCGTGGTAAAGTCCAAAAGTCGTGAAGTTCAGAAGTGCCAAACAGAACCGAAGTGCCAAAGTCCCGAATTTCGGAATGCCGAAACTGAACTGAATATTTTTCCCATGCACATCCCTATTAGTTATATGGAAAAAAGAGTAGTGCAATAAGTCTTAAATCCAATGCAATAAAATAGTAAGAGGTAGAAAACTCACATTGAAAAGAGCTATGGCCAACTCTGGTGTGAAGGGCGTACAGCAGTATAATCCTTGCTTATGGGATATATGAAGAAAGTGCAGGAAGCAAAGGGCAGAAGCACTGCTCTGTTGGTAAAGCGTTGGTGGTATGATCCCAACCTCGGATTTCTTTGAGTACAAGAATAAAAAGCCAGAAAGGATAAAAAAGAAAAAGTGCATAGAAAATACAATAAAAAGAGGATTGGCACAGCAAAGTAACCAAAAGACTTTTGATTGATCTAAAATACACAACATAAAATAACCATTACGCGTTTCCCCATATGTGGCTTCTTCAAATGGGATATTTTATTGCACTTTGGATTTTAGACTTCTTGCACTATTGGCTGCCTCTGTTTCTCTTTTTTCCATATAACGAACAAACACCCTGAGACATTCTGATGCCCATATTTCCACTGAAGAATCTACACATCTATATTTTATCAAGTATCCTTGACTGTCTATTGCTGCTCTAGTGAGATTTTTGGGGGACTATTTTTTCTGTTGGTGCAGCCCTACTCCTTCTTTTCGTATTGCTTTCTCAATTTTTTGAAGGATTTGAGGGTTTGCTGACCATTTATTGTCTGTTAATCAGTGCTGACTTCCTGTTGTATTGTGTGTATCTCTCTTATTATCTACCTACATTCTGTTTATTATCTATAAAGAGCCTATTGCCCAAAACTTTATCTTATTTTCCTTCTACCTATTATTTCATTCATAAGATATCCTGCTGTTTTTTATTGTGTCCAAACTCACCAATAAAGCCTTTAATGTTAACACTGGCCAAAGACCTGCTCAAAATCATGACAGGAAGCCTTATTACCTTTAAAATAAAATAATTGTTTAAGTCTCTTTAAAATCAGGGCTGTATGTTCCAATTGAATTGCGTTAATTTTAGTTTTAACTTTAGAGATCTTTGCAGCAAGTGAGGGAAAAGGGCCAAATTTGTTCGCCTGATTTAAGTTATAGAGTTCTTTTTCTAAATTCTTTCAAATTTGGGGATTTAATTTTCTGAAAGTAGGAAGCTCGCCATATGAAATTACCTCTTAGAACAGTTTTATGAGTATGTCATAAGGAAGTAATGTTAATGTTTTGAGTTAAATTGTCTGTAAAATAAATCATTGTTTTCCAAATTTGTGACTAATTAATCATGCAGTCTCCATGACCTATTAGGGTGAGACTGAAGGGATTCCTCAACATGTAAAATCACTGAGGCATGATCTCACCAGGTCATGTCCAAAATGTCTGACCTGAGTATATATTGAATATTATGCTCACCTGTCAAGAACCTGTCAATATTACAAACTGTTGAATGGTATGTGTAGTCCCTCACTCCTTCATGTTTTATCCACCAGCAATCAAAAAGACCTTAGAAAAAATAATGGCACATAAATCAGCCAATTTTTCAGTATTGTAAGGTTTTTTTTAACACAATCAATTTCTCTAACAATGTCCTGATAGCAATATAAAACAAAATTTCTATCTCCACCAATAATCAATCTACCCTTGACATCCATGGAAACTTTTGTTATCATTTTTTAAAAATATTTGTATTGTTTAGAGTTAGGGATGTAAACATTGACCAAAGTGTATGTTTACATCCCTGTATGTTTACATTGATAAGCATTCCCTCCCCGAAAAAAAAACAACCTACCTTCCAGATCTGTAATCACCTGATCAGTATGACAAACCACACCCTTATGAAAAAGAAGGGAAATGCCTCTGGATTTTGATTCAGACATGTAACGGAACTGAACATTAATGTAGGGATAGTGTTGTTTTTGAAATATGTCTCCTGAAGAAAAAGGACATCAGCTTTCTAAGCCTTTATCTCCCTGAATAACAATCTCCATTTATGTTGCAAATTCAAGCCCCTCACATTAAATAAAAATAACTTAAGCACCATAACTACTGCTTTAAAAAAGCTAGTAGAAAGTAAAAATAGAAGTTTGTGAGAGATCCTAAATTCACCAAATGTAAACAAAAATGATAGGAAGTCCAACAGGGAGGCAGAGGTCTAAAATTCCACATTAACCATATCAGCAAACACATACATAACGAGCATGGTTGATTAAAAAAAAAAACAATGTTAAAAAGCATATATATAAGATGAAATGGTTATTTTGTAAATGAAAAAGAGCAAACAGAAACAAGAAAAGGGAAATAAAAATTGGATGAAGACCCAAAAACCTGTTAACCAGGTGACGGTGTATCTGATGCTAGCTTGCATCTAGTTCATAAAATATAGTTTATGGAGCATGTTTCCCATAAGAGGATGTTTCCCATAAATATGTTACTTTAACAAATTTGAGATGCAATTGTTAATTGTGGCAATAATACACAGTTCACAAAAATATGGCTAGGCAGCAGATCAGCAGACTGAATAGAGTGTATTACACAACAAAACAACATACCAATACACTTGAGAGCTGTACAAGCAAATACATAAATTAATTAAAACAAATTTATTTGGATGTTTTGAGTAAATATGTGTTTAAAACAGTCTCCAGAGAAAAATAATTATATAAACTCATTAATGCAGAAACTCAAGGGATAAGGTTACGAGAAATTTCTTTTATCTTCTGTTACACCACACAGAGTCAGACACCAAGCCTACCACAAGCCTTCTAGCCTCCCTTCTGACTAACACTAATGTAAAATGTCCTACAAAATATAAAAAATGTGCAGTCCCACAACCACACTGTTCTCAATTATATGTGATTCTTATGTGTGTTATCGCTGTTGTGTCAAGGCATGCTTGTACTGTTTTATGAGCACGACAAAAATAAAGGAAAAAAAAAAAAGGTTACGAGAAAAATACACTTTGACGAACTGTGTAGATGCATTTCTAACTATTACATAAAGAGGAATAATCCATGCAATCAAACCCCCACTATTCTTGGGCAGCAGCAATAGCTACTACATAGTATTAATCAGCCCAAAGCAGTGTGCATGATAAAACATCTGTTATTTATAGGGCCTAAATGAAACCAATAAAAAAAAGACTAAAATATATACAAATAAATGTTTAGTAGATATACCCCCAATTAATACTTGCATGCATTTTTTCATGCATGTATTTAATAGGGGTATAACTTAAAAGAGCTTATAGAAGCTGCATTTAAAAAAAAAAAATCCTTATTTCTTTATTTTTCGTTAACCACCATTACAGTACATATGAATAAGCGATTACAAGGCAAACACGGCTTTGGTGCAGTCACCATTCATTTCTGCAGCATTCTCCCATTCGGCACCCAGAAGCGTGTCATATCTTGTGGGCAATTATCCACCCCTGCTACCTTCAGTGTGGTTGAGCAAGATTTTGCCTGCTACATACTGACAATTCCATAGTTATACAATTCAGTCTATCGCAGGTGTTTGTGTACCCACAGCAGTGTGTGGGGCATCCCCGACTGGGAGCTGTGCCTATCTGATGCACAAAAAGAGGTCTGGGTTCGTCTGACAGTCATACTCCCACCGGCCAGACGCCCCGTGCCACCTAAAATGCGCCATCCCTTATTATATACCAACGCCGTGTATGTGGTTAGGCTACGTTGGTGGCGTGGTTGGTAGTCGCAGAAAATAAAAGAGAGAGAAGAAAATAGGAAAGTAGAGGAGATAGGAGGTGATGGTGTCGGGAAGAGGGAGAAGCTGCAGGTCGCCTCCAATTCGACCATCGTCTATTGTCGCAATGACCTGGGGTCACAGGTAAGCGGTTACTGTGGATTTGTTAGTGAGCTAGCAGGGTCTCATATTCAGGACTCTAGGTCCTTCTCCCCATTTGCAAGGGTCACCCAGGCTTCCCATTTATCCAATGCGACTATCTATTTGTGGGATCTATTGGAACTCATGTAAAAGTGATGCCACCATCCCCCAAAGGGCTTTATGTAAGGATTACAAGTTGATCCAGCACGCAGAACTGTGTCACACCTAGGATTAAGGATAAAGTATGGCCGGACGTAACATATCCAAGAATAGTCAAAATACTTGCCGAGGTCAGGAACACAGAATCAGTCACAACGATGAGGGAAAGCCAAAAGTCAAGGATACCAGAATTCAGGGAAGTCAAAATGAAACCAAAATCAAATACCAGAAAATCAAGATCAGGAACGCACTCTCGGATTAACATCAGGATGAAACCACGACAGGGAAATGAGCAAAAGGAGAATTGGGTTTAAATACTTCTCCTGTGGATCCAATTGGTTGTAACTGGCTTTTGACCCAAAAAGCAATTACCAGGTTTCCATGTGCATGATTGCTGCTCAGCATAAACCCTCCTGTGTATCTGATTGGCCATGACCGCCTTTGACCCCAAAAGCAATTACCAGGTTTCCATGTGCCTGATTGCTGCTTGGCACAACTTTTCCTGTAAGGACGGTAATGCTGCGCGGCACAACTTTTCCTGTCAGGACGGTAAATGCCATTAACCACATTTTTATGTATGGATAAATACGTGACATTACCCCCCCCCCACCTCAAGACAGGACAGGACCAGGTTTGAGAGGAAACTTGGTGTGAAAAGAACAAATTTTACGGCCAGCATGGATATCAGAAGCCGAAACCCAAGAACGGTCAGCAGGCCCATACCCCTCCAATCAACCAAGTACTGTAAGGAACCACGAGAAAACCTGTTCAATGATGGAGGAGATTTCGTACTCCTCCTGTCCAGAAACAACCAAAGGAGGAGGGGGAACAACCGGACTTGTGTACCAATTGCAAACAAGCGGTTTGAGCAAGGACACATGAAAAGTATTAGGTATACGTAAGGACACTGGAAGGGACAGAGAATAAGAAACAGGGTTGATTCTCCTAACCACATGAAAAGGACCAAGGAACCTCGGAGCAAAATTCATGCTGGGAACCTTCAACCTGATGTTGCTTGAGGATAACCAAACCCGATCACCCACCTGGTAAACTGGATTGGTACTCCGCCGTTCATCAGCATGAAACTTAAAGCGAGCAGCCGCAGTTTCAAGAGTGGAGTGAACCTTAATCCAGGTATCACAAATAGAGGTAAGGTGATCGTCCAGAGTAGGGATATCCGTATCAGAAAAAACAGCAGGGAGAACAGCAGGATGATGACTCGTGTTGACAAAAAATGGACTATGCCCAGATGAGTCATGGGTTGCGTTATTCCTTGCAAATTCGGCCCAGTGCAATATTGCAGCACAGTTAGACTGTGCACTATTCATGAAGCAACATAAATACAGCTCATGTGAATGGTTAGCTCTTTCAGCTGTGCCACTAGTTTGGGGATAGTAAGCAGAGGAAAATGATAATGTTGAATGAAAATTCAATGCCCAACTGTTTATTGAATGCCCTCCAGAACCGTGACACAAATTGGGAACCCCTGTCAGACACAATATTTTGAGGAATACCATGTACCCTGACAATATCGCGTATAAATATGTGCATCGGGTCCTAAGACGATGGCAATTTTGTAAGTGGAATAAAGTGTGCCATTTTGGAAAAACGGTCAATTACCATGAGGATGGTTGTATGCCCATTAGAACTAGGCAGTTTAACAATGAAATCCATTGATAAAGGAGACCATGGAATACTGGGTATAGGAAGTGGCTGTAACAATCCACACGGTAGTTTATGAGGAACCTTCAAAACTGCACAGACAGAGCAGGCTTCTACATAATCTTTAATATCCCTCCTGAGTGACTCCCACCAAAATGACCTGGAAATGGTGGATACGGTTTTATTAATATCTGGATGCCCAGAGGTCACATTGTCATGGAATACCTTCAGCACCTCTTTCCTGTCAGGCAATGGAATAAACAATTTATCTTGAGGTTTGTTGCAAGGTGCCAGGGGCTGAGCACGGAGCAAAGGGGGACAATAAAGAAAGGACAGTGGATGTAATAATACACTCAGGAGAAATAATAGGGGATGTATTTTTTTCAAGATCCAATTCAATTTCAAATTGCCTAGACAAGGCGTCAGCTTTAACATTCTTAGAACCGGGTCTGTAGATGATAATGAAGTTAAAGCGAGACAAAAATAATGACCATCTAGCTTGTCTAGTCGTTTGGCATCCTCAATATATGCCGGGTTCTTGTGACCAGTAATAATCAGAATGGGATCCTTGGAACCCTCCAAAAGATGTCGCCATTCCTTCAGCGCTAGTATGATGGCTAACAGTTCTCTATTACTAATGTCATAGTTACGCTCGGCAGGAGACAACTTTCTGGAGAAGTAACTACAAGGATGCAAA
>OW240915.1:106233270-106247147 GCA_933207985.1 Pelobates cultripes
CTCCATGATTTTATTTGCCCTGTCTCCCAGTCAAAATGGGATTGTGAGCACGTAACCATGGATACCCTAATACTAACTGTGAAGAGGGAGAGGTGATAACCTGGAATCGAATGGTTTCATAGTGTAAAACCCCTGTGTACATGTGTAGTGGTTCAGTCTCATGAGTAACAACTGGAGAACTTAATGGTCTACCATCTATGGCCTCAACGGCCAAGGGTATCTCCTTCTCTCTGATGGGAATGTTGTTTCTCTTTATAAAGCCAGAGTCTATAAAATTTTCAGCCGCCCCAGAGTCAACCAGAGCATATATGTTGTCAACTATACAAATCTCTCCCATATATAAAGAAACCGGGAGAAGCAAGCGGTTAGGAGGCAATTTAGGAGACTTAGATATCACACCCAAGGCCAGTCCCCTATAAGGTCTTAGGTGCTAGAGTTTTCCGGGAGTAAAGGACATTCCTTTACCATATGGTCTCTCCTACCACAGTATAGGCAGAGTCCCTCCCTTCTCCTATGTAATTTCTCAGTATCAGAGAGTTTGGCAACCCCTAATTGCATAGGTTCCTCCTCAGACACTTTAACACTCTCTGGTATATTAACTCTGGGGTTAATGGGTGTAACAAAACGCCTATTCCTGTTCTTGGTATAGAGCCTGTCACGAATTCTATTATCAATATCAATGAGGTAATCGATAAGGTCCTCTAAGGCAATAGGAAGCTCCTTAGCTGCTACCTCATCCAATATCGTATCTGACAAACCTTCCATAAAGGCAGCAGTTAACCCATTGTTGGTCCAATCTACCTGCGAAGCAAGAGTGCGAAACTGAATAGCATAATCAGCCACAGACCTAGAACCCTGTTTAATTCTCATTAATGCTCTCGCTGCATTCTTTGACCTTTTCATTGTGTCAAAAGTTCTACGAAAAGCCGTAAGAAAACTGTTGAAATCATGCACCATAGGTCCATTAGCTTCCCAAATAGGATTTGCCCACTCAAGTGCCTTATCGGTAAGTTGGTGCATAAAGAACCCAACCTTAGACCTCTCTGTGGGAAATGAACGTGGATACATTTCAAAGTGAAACTCAATCTGATTAATAAACCCTCTGCAAGTCTTAGAGTCCCCTCCATACCTAGGAGGAGGTGTTAAATGGGCCGAAGTATTAGGCAAAGTAGATACTTCAGGGAGAAGGGGCGTAGGAGGGTTAGGTGTAGTTGCGGGAACGGTTCTAGCTAGGAGCGTCTGGAGAGCCTGAGCTATTTGATCCATATGGTGATCCTGCTCTACAAATCTTGCCTCATGGGACGCCATCTGTTGAGCTAAATCTGCGGGGTCCATGGCCCTATCGTAATGTAACGAGAATATACCCCTACACGCAGGATCCAGCTAAACAGAGGCAAATACAGAGGAGAGATACGTCTACCGGACCTTAGAATGGCCGGACTCGACGTATATGAGAGAAGACAGAGCCAGGAACAAACCGAGGTCAAGGGTACAGAGAGACAGCGTAAACTAGGACAAGCCGGGGTCTGGTACACGGAAAACAGCAAGCCGGCAAACAGTACAGATAAGGATAAAGTGAAAACGAAGTCAGAATACGAAGCCAAAGTCAATACGAGAAAACACAACTGAACACCACAAGCGCTAAAGGGAACTGAAACAGAAACCACGATAGGGCAAGGAACAAAGGGAAGAAGGTGAGTATAAATACCTAAACATCTAATTTGATTGGTCCCTGTCACATCCACGCCCCCAAAAGGTAAGTGTATGGGGAGTGTGGTATGACAGGGACCAATGGGATGCCTTTTCCAATTTAGGCACCCACTGTCCCTTTAAGAGCGCGCCCGAGACTCGCGGCGCGCTCTTAGTTTCAGGCGGGACACGTGACCGCCTCACGCGGTCACTGCCCGCCCTCCAGCCGAAGAAGTTGGATGAGCCGCGCGCGGCTCGTGCAGCCGCAGGACCGCGCGCGGCTTGAAGAGAGGACCGCGACCGGCCCCCGGTTAAGGTAAGTAACGCTACAACGAACAAGGGAAACTACACGAAACCTCCCCAGCTCTCCTAACACAAGTCATTTGTGTGTTATATTCCCTTTTGTGTGACTGACCGCAGGGCCAAAACGCATGGAGCCCTTTTCAGCTGGTAAACTCAGCGTGGTCGGTCATTTTAGTACTTCCATAAATTTCCCGAAACCCTGGTCCGATCTGGGTGATTTTTGGATATGTGTCTCACCCAGATCAGGGCTACCAGGGGATGTAACATTTAAAGGGGTACCCCTACGTTTAGGGGTATATCCAGAAACTCTGGGAATTTGTGTCCTGCATAAAGGGATTATGTGTCACACTAAGCGGAGGGGATGTGTGGGTGGCAACTAGTGGAGGATTGGCTACTGTACTTATTATTGCAAATCCCTCCCTTGCATGGGAGAATGCTTTATAAGGAAGTTGTGTGCATTAAAAGTGAGTTCTGCTCCTGATGCTGTGTGTCATCCAGTCATTGGGATCCATATTGGGATATTCGTGGATTACCTAGCTTGCTGTGATTATTATCATATGGTATTTTATAACTTGTTCCTGAGCCTTACTGGGATCTTTAGTGGAGTTAACCTGTGAAAGACCAGCTCTCCGCTACAAGGTTGTTGATTGTGGCCTGTGGAATGTTGGTCCACTCCTCTTCAATGGCTGTGCAAAGTTGCTGGATATTGGCAGGACCTGGAATACACTGTCATATACGCCAATCCAGAGCATCCCAAACATGCTCAATGGGTGACATGTCCGGTTAGTATGCTGGCCATGCAAAAAACTGGGATGTTTTCAGGTTCCAGGAATTGTGTATAGATCCTTGCAACATGGGGCCGTGCATTATCATGCTGCAACATGAGTTGACGGCCATAGATGAATGGCACAACAATGGGCCTCAGGATCTCGTGCATTAAAAATGCCATCAATAAAATGCACTTGTGTTCGTTGTCCATAACATCTGCCTGCCCATACCATAACTCCACCGCCACCATGGGTCACTCGATCCACAAAGTTGACATCAGCAAACCACTCACCCACACGACGCCATACACACTGTCTGCCATCTGCCCTGTACAGTAAAAACCGTGATTCATCCTTGAAGAGAACACCTTTCCAAAGTGCCAGATGCCATTGAATGTGAGCATTTGCCCACCTAAGTTGGTTATGACGACGAACTGCAGTCAGGTCGAGACCCCAATGAGGATGACGAGAATGCAGATGAGCGTTCCTGAGATGGTTTCTGACAGTTTGTGCAGAAATTCTTTGGTTATGCAAACCGATTGTTGCAGCAGCTGTCTGGTGGCTGGTGTCAGATATCTTGGAGGAGAAGATGCTGGATGTGGAGGTCCTGGGTGGGTGTAGTTACACGTGGTCTGTGGTTGTGAGGCCGGTTGGATGTACTGCCAAATTCACTGAAATGCCTTTGGAGATGGCTTATGGTAGAGAAATGAACATTCAATTAATGGGCAACAGCTCTGGTGGACATTCATGCGGTCAGCGTGCCCCTCTCTCAAAACTTGTGACATTTGTGGCAATGTGATGTGTGATAAACATGCACATTTTAGAGTGTCCTTTTATTGTGGCCAGCCTAAGGCACACCTTTGCAATAATCAGTGGCGACTGCGACCGGGCCCGGCCCACCAGGGGGCCCGGCCGCCCCTGCAACCCGGTATGTACGCCCAGGGCCAGCCTCTTCCCCTGGGGGGCCCAGGAGCCGGCCACCCCAGGGCCCCCCCGAGGCTGGCCCTGCTGACCCCGAGTGGCCGGTCGGGCAGGCGGGCGCGCGAGGGAGCACTCAGTGCTTCCTCTTCAGCTCCCTCGCGCACCGCAATGATACCGGAGCCGGAAGATGACGTCATCTTCCGGCGCCGGCATCCCTACGCGGCGCGCGAGGGAGCTGAAGAAGAAGCACTGAGTGCTCCCTCGCGCGCCCGCCTGCCCGACCGGCCACCCGCCCAGGAGCCCAGCAGCACCACTGGACCCCAGGGAATCCCCCCAGCACTCCAAAAGGTAAGGAGGCTGGGGGGATTACATTAAAAAAAAATTTAAAAAAATCATGTGTGAGTGTTAGTGTGTGTGAGTGTTAGTGTGTGTGTTAGCGTGTGTGAGTGTTAGAGTGAGAGTGAGTGTGTGTGAGTGTTAGTGTGTGTGAGTGTTAGAGTGTGTGAGTGTTAGTGTGTGTGAGTGTTAGTGTGTGTGTTAGTGTGTGTGTTAGTGTGTGTGAGTGCTAGAGTGAGAGTGAGTGTTAGTGTGTGTGTGTTAGTGTGTCTGCTAGTGAGTGTTAATGTGAGTGTTAGTGTGTGTCTGCTAGTGAGTGTGAGTGTTAGTGTGAGTGTTAGTGTGTGTGTCTGCTAGTGAGTGTCAGTGAGTGTGTTACTGTGTGTGTCTTACTGAGTGTGTGTGTGTTAGTGAGTCTGTTTGATGTCTGTTAGTGAGTGTGTGTTTGCCAATGAGAGTGTATGTTTTGTAAGTGAGTGTGTATGTCTGTCGCTGACTGTGTCTCTGTCAGTAAATGTGTGTGTCTGTTAGCTAGTGTGTATGCGTCTGTAAGTGTGTGTGTGTGTGCCTTCAGCATTTACCTTTCTCCAGCGCTGGACTCCCTTGGCGCTGAGGATACCTCAGCCTCTCAGCTCCGAATGCGACCGCGCACGCATTCAAACCGCCCATAGGAAAGCATTACTCAATGCTTTCCTATGGACGTTCAGTGTGCTCCTCTAGCGGCTGTCAGTGAGACAGCCACTAGAGGCTGGATTAACCCTCAGTGAAACATAGCAGTTTCTCTGAAACTGCCATGTTTTCAGCTGCAGGGTTAAAACTAGAGGGACCTGACACCCAGACAACTTCATTGAGCTGATGTGATCTGGGTGTCTGTAGTGGTCCTTTAAAGGACCACTATAGTGCCAGGAAAACATACTCGTTTCCTGGCACTATAGTGCCCTGAGGGTGCCCCCACCCTCAGGGACCCCCTCCCGCCCGGCTCTGGAAAGGGGTAAAACTTACCTTTTTCCACCGCTGGGCGGAGAGCTCTCCTCCTCCGATCCTCCTCTTCTCCTCCCCGTCGGCTGTATGCGCACGCGCGGCAAGAGCTGTGCACGCATTCAGCCTGTCACATAGGAAAGCATTCATAATGCTTTCCTATGGACGCTGGCGTGCTCTCACTGTGAAAATCACAGTGAGAAGCACGCAAGCCCCTTTAGCGGCTGTCAATGGGACAGCCACTAGAGGAAATAGGGAAAGGCTTAACCCATTCATAAACACAGCAGTTTCTCTGAAACTGCTATGTTTATGAAAAAATGGGTTAACCCTAGCTGGACCTGGCACCCAGACCACTTCATTAAGCTGAAGTGGTCTGGGTGCCTAGAGTGGTCCTTTAAGTGTGTGTGCATATATAAATGTAGATGGTTTTACATCTTTTCCTAAATTGTGTTTCAGAGCTGTTGTAAACAGTTTAAAATGGAATAAGGCAAAAATGGGATTCTTTGTTAAACTAATTTGCATATGCTCACCCAGAATCCTTTGCAGTAATAACATCACTGCAAATATGTGATTTCTGTGGGAAAATCAAGTCTTATGGCTTGACTGGTGTGCAGATTTTTGTTTAACATTGTATTAACTATATATATATATATATATATATATATATATATATATATATATATATATATATATATATATATATATATATATATATATATATATATATATAAATAGGAGCCAGCAATCTACTAGTAAAAAAGCATATACTAACTTTATGAATACATGTTTTTATTCATAACATTAGAGTGTTTTCTTAAATGGGTGCCCAGTCAGAACATTTCAGTCACTTAAAATAACATGTACTGTAGCTGTGCAAAACTACTTTACTGCCATAATAAATTACATCATAATTCTCTCCCCTGTCTCCTCTTAATGTACCCATCATTTGCATTTCGTTTCATGATTGTGATAGCAGTGTTAGTATTGCATATGCAATGCGCTGTGGTTGAATATATGTGCCTGAAGCAGTTTTATTTATAGTACTGCAACTAATATCCTTATCAGGATCACTGCAGGCTCAGAACAAAAACTGAGTTTTTGTTTTTTTTTTAAATCTGCCTGTTTAGTAAGTTTACTACATACATGCTTTTACTTAACTACCAAATTATATTCCCTCTTGTTAAAGAGCTAGTGAAAATTGTGGAACCTATATGCTAACTTTACCTGAATTATTTACTTAAGTGAGAATTATTTATTTATTTATTTTATTTGGTTTTGATAAGAAAAAAATAATTACATTCATATATTTCCCATGTAAATCATGTAACAAAAAACCTGACAAAGTAACAAGATATACAATTCAAAGTACAAAGGTAGAATTAATGAAAGTACAAAACATGGACACGGTTCTTCAGCATTACAGAAATGGACATGTTACAGTGGAGATTGAAACAGAATGATGGATGACCATAGGGGACAATCAAAATAGGCATCATCAGTATTTATATTCGTATCATTCCACTTTACAAATGGTGTTATACAATAACTCACATGAGATTCAGCTTATAAAATACAATAAAAAGCACAAACAGATAAATCTATCATAAGGCAAGAGCTTTCAGATATCACTATGTTGTGTGTCTAATCAGAGGCATAATAACACCACCTTTTTTATTGTGCTTGCCAAAACCATTTTATTTATTTTCCCCCTCCAAATAAAAGAGTCATAACTACTTTGGATCATAGTAAGCCAACTGTCGGGGATTTTAAGAGGGATCATCTGAAAGAGGTATAGCCACTTAGACAAGATGTATGCAGGTAAAGTATTCATTCTGCCTAACCACAAAATATTCTCTTGTTTCCACTCCCTCATTTTGGCATCAGTTTGTCTGAATAAATGAAGAAAATGTATCTCCATAGTCTTGTCTACATCTTTCACAATTTTTATCCCCAAATAATCTAAACTCTTTTTTTTTGCCCATTTTGCCCAATTGAGATTGAATTCCTTCAATATCTAGTTTATTGACATTTAGTGATATCATAGTAGATTTAGACATATTTAATTTAAAATCTGAGACAAAACTAAAGTGCTCAATTTCTATCATTAGGGTTTGTAGAGAATTTACGGGGTTTGTCATAGTCACAAGAATGTCATCAGCGTATAGATTGATCTTGGCTTTTGTATGGTTGGCAGATAGTCCCTTAATCTCAGGGCAGGTGATGGATTATAAAATGTGTAAGTAACAATGCAATTCTTTACCTCTGCCTGTACTGTACTATGAGTTGGAGATAATCCACAGGACAATACCCATTGCACAATGTGCATGATGCAGTAGGTTGAAATGTGAAGAGTGTGTCCTATTTTTTCATTTTGCAAAAATTGCAGATTTCAATTAAATAAAATAGACACTTGTATAAATCAGCCTGATTAAACCCCTGAGTGTCAATCAAATAACTGCTCCTGTTACTTCCTGGTTTGTCTAGCTCAGTGAAGCTAAACTCAAGAGGCAGCAATTGCTCAGAGCACCTGCCTTGCAAAGACTTCTCATTGAACTGCATTGGAAAGTCAGTGATTGGACAGCCACAGAAAGTCTGGATGGAGTTAGAAGGGGAGGGCTTGAAAAGGCTGGAGACAAGAGAAATGCAGTTATTGTAAGCTGTTTGTAGATAAATGGAAAAATGCATAATTAAATATATGCAAAGTTTCATTTGGGCTGTATCTATTATAAACAGTGATGTTTATTTATTTTGTACTTGGGCAATGTAGTGCCCCTTTCAAGTTCAAAGTTTTATTGGTACCATCAATAGAAAACATTACAATACACAAGTGTATATTGAGTATAGTGCCCCTTTAATAGTAATAGGTGTTCCCAAGAAACCCAGATTATCACGTTGTGTACGAGATTGCTCCACTGTCACCTCCACCCTCCACGTATGTTTTGTTACGAATCAGTATATACACACATTAATTTCTACAGATAGTAAACAGATTGTATTACTTAGGAGCAGGTGTGTTCCTGGGTGTAGTGTTAGTGTTTGTATAATATTTTAGCATTTTAATACGGGGATGTGCTTGCATGTAATGTTTGCATTTGTGTGCAGAGGTGTGTTTGGATGTAGTGTTGGATTTTAATTGTAGATGTAATTTTTTGCATTTTGAGTGATATATTATTTTGGAGTTACAGTTAAGGGGTGTTTTTTATGTCATGTTTGTATTTGCAGGAGTGTGTGTTGTGTGGGTATTTGATTGCTGGGATGCCACATACATACTTACACATTAACAAACAGAAACACACCGACACATACACAGTCATATACACAAAAACATACACACAGAGACACACACACCGTGACACACAGATACACACACTGGCACATACAAACACAGATACACACACCTTGACATATAGACACAAACTGGCACATACAAACACAGATACACACTGGCACATACACACAGACATACACAACTTGATACACAGATACACACAATGACACATACACACACAGATTCACAGATACACAGATGGTACACAGATACACATGCTGACACACAGATACACACACCTTGACACACAGTGTGTATCTGTGCGTGTATGTGTTTATGTATCTGTGTACTCAGGATTTGTGTATCTGTGTGCTTGTGTGCATCTGTGTGTATGTGCCAAGATGTATCTATGTGTCAAGGTGTATATCTGTGTGCCTGCGTGTATTTGTGTGTCAAGTTGTTTATATCTGTGTGTATGTGCCAGTGTGTATCTGTGTGTCAAGGTATGTGTATCTGTGTGTATCTGCCAGTGTGTATATTTGTGTATCAAGTTGTGTATCTGACAGTGTGTATCTGTCTCTGTATGTGCTGGTGTGTGTTTGTGTGTCAAGGTATGTGTATCCGTGTATGTGCCAGTGTGTGTATCTGTGTGTGTGTATGTATCTGACACACAGATACACACACACACACACACACACACTGGCACATAGTGGCACACAGATATACATACTGACAGATACAAACACATTGGCACACACTGACAGATGCACTGACACACCCATCCACACAAGCACATACACACACTGACACACACAAACACAGATACACACATATATACACACATAGTGACACATACACACAGTTTGACACACAGATACACAAACTGGCGCATACACACAAATTCACACATATTGGCAGATACACACACTGACACAGATACACACACACACATAGACATATACACATATTTTAAATTTGCTGTTCACTTACCTTTTTTCTTCCTCCAGTGCTGCAGGATGGTGAACCTCGGCCGGCCCCCGGGTAAGGTAAGTACCGTTACACTATTGTCCTTTGGGTGTCACTTTTTGATGGTAATGGAGTCCATGCAGTCATCACAATTTATATACTTTCCCACATATATGAGAAAAGAAGACTAAACTGATCTCAACATCAGTTATAATTGTAAATATAAGTAATTTCAGAAGAATTGGTCCAAGCATTTTATTAAAAAAAAAATTGCACTTGCAAATAAAAACAAACATAATAAAACACACTTCACATTTTGAAAAATTGAAGACTTGTTTACATCAGTCACATTTATGTTGACTGATAAGCTTCCAAACCTGAAATCAATATGTTTTGTAAGATATCTTCTGTAAATGCTATACTATTACAAAATAACAATTACAAAAGACAAGTATTCATATCTTGCGTTATACCACAGCACTTAGTTAATAGATCAAGCCAGCTTCCTTCTGGTAGTTATCATTTTTTTATTCAAAGGTAAAAACATGTTTACTAAAATGAAAAAGGATGTAGCACATATAATTAATAATATAGTTAATTAACAGCTGGCATCTTTTTTCACTTTTATGAATACACATCTTAGCACACAACATAAGAACCTGTGCTTTAAAAACAAGATACACAAAAACCTTTGATAGAAGTACTCATATATGATGAAATTCATTGGGTATAATTTCTCAGTCATGATAAAGACACAAAAAGCTTAAATTCTTCTGATGGACAGATATGGAAATATGAAAAACATTTCATCTGTAATTACAATGCATAAAATATTGAGTGTACTGCTTTCAGAGTTGAAAATGCTACGAAGAGCAATCTGCATCTCCTCTACATTTTCCATAATTTTCAAAACTACAGAAGTATAATGACATATTTGTTCTTTTTGTTATTCTGTAATCCTTTGGTTCTTTTGAAACCAGTCATCCACAGCTTGTGTTTATATAAGCCATTCAATATTAGGACACTATGTCCAACAAATACACTTTGTATTAAAATATATAATATATTTGTGTACATGAATACATGTCATTTTCTCCAATTATTATATGAGAAACAGCATCAAATAGTAAAAAGTCCCCTAATGTATACTTAACCTTTACTGCTCATTATCAAACTCAGTTTTACTTACTATTCAGCTTTTAACACAAAAATTTATTGCAAACTTACAAAAAAATCCAGTTTTTCTTGTGGTACTTTTCAGTATTTTGTTGATTGGTGGGGGTATGGGCCTGCCGAGTGTTCTTGGGTTCCAGCCCCTGGCATTCATGCTGGCCTCAAGATTTGTTCTTTCTACGCCAAATTTTCTCTCAAACCTGGTCCTGCCCGCCCAGTGGGCAGTCTTCAGGTGGGGGGTAAAGTAACATATTCATCCTCACCTTGTGGTATCTTTGCTCAGTGGCCATGTGTCATGTACCTGACTCCTGCAACATGTTGGTGGCCGCCAGCCGCTGCGGATCCACGCCAAATTATAGCCCCACTTTCGCCCATGGTGGTGACGATGTCGGCTGACATGTTCTGTGGTCAAAAGCCAATTTTGGCCAATCAGATGTGTAAAAGGCATTTTTAAACGCATTTTTACTTCTCCTCTTTGCCCTGTCGTGGATTCCCTTAGTGGTTGTCCGAGAGTGTGTTCCTGAGCGTTTATTTCTGGTTATTGACTTTGGCTTCATTTTGACTTCCCTTGACTTTTGGCTTTCCCTCATCACTGTGTCTCATTCTGTGTCCCTGACCTTGGCAAGTATTCTGACTTTTCTCTGGTACGTGAAGTTCGGCCATTCTGAGGCCCGGTAAGACGTTACCTTTTAGTCCTAGGTGTGATACAGTTCTACGTGCTAGATCAACTAATAATCCTGACATATAGTTAATACACTTGCCCTCCAGCAATGTTCACACATATAAGAAAAAGGAGATGGAATATAGTGCTCTCTGCGTAATATTATATATGGATAGAATATAAATTATACTCACAATTTTGTGAGCAATGGATTTGCTCAGTGTTTGCAGCGTGGGTGGAAAAATCCCCACCAAGGATTTGAAAGTAATAGTCCAGGAAGTTGTGCTTCAGGTAATGCCAGGAACAATGATAGAGCAAAATAAATAAAGGCTAGCAGATTCAAAAATAGAGGAGCCTGAGTGCTTTATTGATAATAACAATATAAATAATTCAACTACGTATTTCCCCAATAAGGTCTTTTCAAGTAGCTACTCGAAAAAGTCTTATTGGTGAAACACATTGTTAGATTATTTTATTATATAATTTATATTGTTATTATCAATAAAGCATTGAGGTTCCTCTATCCCTCCGTCTCGATAGGGTTTAAATGCCAGGTCTTAAAACCTTTGTTGCTCAAAAGGAGATGCTCTGTTCTTTCTCATTATTGCTTTTTTGGTCTGCAAAAAATTAAGTCTCATTATGACATCCATTGGGGATTGCAGCTACCAACTGGCTCTTCAAGGGTGATTTTTTTTTTTATGGGCCTGGTAGGATGACATCTGGTCCCCTAAGTTTATGTTAAAGTTTATGAATCCAACACTACTCAGCTAGTTTTAACTGTTCGAAGGGCTTCTGCTTTGAAGCGCTTAGCTCAAGCAGCCATTACGTTCAGCCACACACCCCCATGTCTCCTGTATTGTTAAATTCCCCTTTTATGATATTGTAAAGCTCTGCGGAATAAGTTGGTGCTATATAAATGCCAATAATAATAATTATTATTATTATTTCCCTATGGTAAATACATCTGCAGTTCTACAATTTCCTCATCCCTTCTTTCTCCAAAGTACTCACTTATAATGAAGTGAAAGTGAAAACATTGCTACAGCTGGTGGGCATTTGTAGAACTTGTGAAAATTTCCCAGACAAAGGGGGGAACATTGTACTTATGAACCAAGAACAATATATAGATATGTGCATGATTCACTTATTTGATGCATCTTCATCCCAAATCTTGGAGAAAGATCCAAATGTCCTTGACGGATAAAATAATCATTTAGAACGAATACAAGTACATTGTGCCTCCAAGGAATCCAACAGTGGCTACCTTCTACTGTCTCCCTAAGGTGCACAAATATGTTAATAGACCTGCAGGGAGACCGATTGTATCTGGGAACCATAGTCGAACAGACGTAGCCAGTAAGTTCCTTGACAAATTATTACAACCTCTAGTGTGAAAACTGGACTCTTACATTCAAGATACTAAGCAAACACTGTTGGCCTTGGAAAATGTATCTGTTCCCCCATATACGTCATTGGTCAGTCTAGATGTAGTGGCCCTATATAACAATATTCATCATGAAAAAAGCTGTGCCTACTTTTTGGCGAAAAACTGATTTGTTCAGTGCAACAGAACAACATTTTGTTCTATCTCTCCTTAAGTTTGTGTTAACACACAACTACTTTACGGTAAATGGGAAATACTACCTCCAACTCAAGGGAACTTCCATGGGGTTGTCTTGTGCATCTAGTTATGCTAATCTCTTCCTGGGCTGGTGGGAGGAGACTATGGTGTATATTACGAAGAATTGCACATATACCAACCACATTTACAAATGGTATAGATATATAGATGATGTTTAGATTTTTTTGGACTGGCCCTATGGCACTATTTGAAGAATTGGTGGAGGCAGATAATATAACTAATATATCTTTAAAACTTACCCATGGCATAGATGCAAACAAATTGGTCTTCTTAGACCTGAAAATCAATATCTTAGAATATGGTAAAATTGCTACGACAGTTTTCAGGAAACCAACTGCCACAAACAGTTTGTTGCACTGGCACACTTTCCATCCCTACCATCTCAAGGCAAATATTCCATATGGTCAATACCTGCGAGCAAAAAGAAACTGCTCAAATCCCTTGGATTTTGAAAAAGAAGCAAAATAACTTAAAAATAGATTCAAAAGTCTGGGCTACCCCAATAGGGTAATGAAAAAAGCCTACCAGCAAGCAGAGGCGGTAGACAGGTCTGAGAGTCTACGTAGACCCCCTAGGAGTATTCATACATTGACAGGGACTACAAGATTTGTAATCACCTATGATAGACACTGGGGCAAAGCCCAGGAAATTTTCTGATTGAATTGGCCAATACTTCAACATGACCCCCTTCTGAAAGACACAATTTTGACATATCCTTCAATGTCTTTTTGAGGGCCCAAAATCTTATATAATAAACCCACATTCACTTGCAACCAGAACAACTCACCACTTCGTGGCTCCAACCAACGAAAGGAATTTATAAATGTGGGCATTGCAAGGCGTGTGATTTCATACTCCCCACAAAATTGGTAGTCAGCCAACACACTTCAATGCCTTCATTTATGGCAGCTCCACTAATGTAACTTACCTCATCACATGTATTTGTAGTTTACAATACATTGGTAAGACTTACCAACAAGTGCGTTGTAGGATTCTGCAGCATGTCAACTCTGTGACCAATTTTAATATGGACACCACTGTGGCTAGACATTTACAACTCAAACATGCAGCAGATTCAGGAGTACTTAAGTTTCAAGCAATTCAAAAATTGTCTTTGAACCACCATATTAATGTAGCTTTCTTAAGGGCTTAGTCACGTTGGATTTATTATGT
>OW240915.1:106247247-106258008 GCA_933207985.1 Pelobates cultripes
TAAGACCCTTTCCCCCAAAGGATTAAACAAAGGGTTTAATTTTACCTCATTAATCCATCCATGACGAGTCCCCCTCATTTTTAGTTTATGTTTTTCACCCCTCTTGGGCATTGTTACATATCATTTAGGCCACCACCTTTTTTCTCATTCCCCTTTGGTACAGTTATTTTACTATCTTATCAGTTGGGTCATAATGTTATTATCTTAGGATCGTTATTAGACTTGATCCAACAATTTAATCAGTTAGTGATGCCATCAGTAATTGTTATCTTCCACCTATGGGGCATTGAAAACCCAGTTGCTATCATGTGAAGTGTATATATAGCATTATGAGACACCACATGCGGGGTTTTATATACCCAATAAATGTGGGCTTTGTCACGGACATATTTAACCTTAACAATGATGTACCGTCTCGATTGGTATATTTATACCTTAATATATGTCCCAGACCCCAGTATGAGTGATTACTCATTTTATATTTATTTCTAGTATGAAGTATAATATAGTAATAAAATTATCCCTTGACAGGTTAAATTTGAAACACATTTTTCAAACCATGAATGGGTATCTATAAAGTTTGGAACAGAAAGGGTTGTATCTTGAATGAGTTAAAACATTGCAAATGAATCATTATTGCATGGTTACTTTCGGACCAGCTACCTGTGAGAAATGGGGTGCCTTTAAAAATTATATTTTCTATTTAATATATTGACATATACTTTGTGAAGGTCTGTTGTTTAATAAGCTATCTGATTTCACAGTGGAATGCCATTTACATATCAAAGGACGTTGTTATCAAAGAGTACAACTGTGTGTACATCTTCACTATAAAGGTTTCAAGGGTCATGTTATCAGGAGATTAGAGTAATTAACATCTAGGTGTAACCATGAAGTTTGTGTTTTCCCAAGCCATCCATGTCCAATCTACCCAGAAACCAACCGTAACTGGTCACTTCTTACAGTACGTTACAGTAAAGCTGGAGGGAAGAGACCAAAGCAAAGACTTGTGTAAGGACAGAACTCGCTGGAAATAGAGGGCGGGATAAACCACTTTTGGGAGTGAAAAGGGATTCTGGGACTTGTAGTTTATAACACCAACCATTCGGGTTAATATACCCATGAATGGGTAATTCTTTTTCATTCTCCCACTCCTCTCGTTTGGTCTGTCCAATGAACTTAGGAAACCTGTAAAAATGGTATCCAATCGACTATGGAGGTGCCAAATCTAAACCTGCATCAAGGACACAGGTCCCCTGGAAGAGCCAGTTAGTGTCAAAATGTTCGTCAGGACAGTTGTGTATGTGGGTGGCTGATTATTTGGGACAATGCTGCAGCTTATATTTGATTGTGTAGACTGCTACTACATACTTATTCTTGTTACTATTTGATTTACCTCCCTTTTTTCTTATTTTAATTATTTATCTATGTATATATTTTTGTGTTTACTGCTACCCTACATGACACTCTAGCCGTTTTATAGGGGTTGGTCATCAACTTAAGACGTACAAGTATCACTATAGTATACAGGAGGGGTGGATACTAGCCTTTTTTTAAGGGGTGCCTTTGAAGGCATGGTAGGAGTATTATCCAGTTTCTCTTATACTCTATATATCTACAATTTGCCTTCCCCCTCTTTTCCTCCTAGATCTCTGTACTTTACGACAGAGTTGATTAGGACAGTTGTCTATCCCCTCTGCTAATCACAGCAGATCAATTTCTTATTATAGTTAAAGGATCACTATAGTGTCAGGAAAACAAAGTGGTTTTCCTGACACGATAGTGCCCTGAGGGTGCCCCCACCCTCAGGGTCCCCCTCCCGTGGCGTTGAAGGGGTAAAAATCCCATCAGCAGCTTACCTTTATCCAGCGCCAGGCTCCCTCGTCGCTGATTACCTCTCCTCCCCCGCCTCCGTCAGCTCCTGACTGGAGCTGAATGCGCATGCGCGGCTAGTGCCGCGCACACATTCAAACAGTCCAATGGAAAGCATTTCTTAATGCTTTCCAAAGGACGCTCTGCGCGATGGATGCGAAATTCGCACCCAAAGTCGCAGATGCGCCTCTAGCGACTGTCCAGAAGACAGCCACTAGAAGTTGGCTTAACCCCTAATGTAAACATAGCAGTTTCTCTGAAAATGCTATGTTTCCAGCTGCAGGGTTAAAACCTGAAGGACATGGCACCCAGACCACTTCATTGAGCTTTAAGAGAAAGAAGAATACAATGATATCAGGAAAAGCCTAAAACGTTGTCATGAATATGGTCAGAGCGGTAATGTGGGCATGACCCAAGTTAATTAGAAAAAAGATACAAATAAGGTAAAGGAATCTGCCTAACAAAGGTAGAAACCCTCCTTACTGAGATTACCTCCTAAGTAAAGTCATTCAAATGTAATGGCAAAGCAACAGAAAATAATAAAATTTTATTTAAACAAGATCCTAAAATTAAAATACGATAGAGTAAAGTGAAAAAAAGGAGATCAGGAGAAAGTGTCTTGTAATAATCAAGTATAAGGGGTATTGAAAAATCCCTATAAGGGTATAAAAAATCCCTAAATAAAACCTAAGTGTGCTGAATGCACAAAACAATATGTATAGCATAGCCTAAGAAGAGCAAAATGTCCGAGGTGCTCAGGATACCAGTTACATACAGAACATGTAGCCTGTGTAGAATAGTAGGTGAAAAGATAGTCAGAGATAGGTAATAGCCAGTGGGGTTCTATGTATAAGACCTCTCAGATAGAGTAGTGGGAGTAGACGTGCATCTAGTTGAATAGAGACATAACCCCACAGTAAAATTAATGGCAGCTAAACCCCACTCCAAAACCAGCCGTGTTAATAACTCTCCATAACTACGAGGCTATCCAAAGAAATGGCTAGACCTATCCAACCTTATCACCTAGACTATCTGCTGCTTCATGGCAGCTAAAAGATTCTATGTACCTTGCCCTGCGTGTTTAACATAAAGAGCTGCAGCTAACACAAACAGATAGACAAACTATTCTCCCCTCAAAAGAGAAGTCAACTAAAAGAATAAGTGAATCGGCACACTAAGTAGCTCGACGAGCGTTTCGGCAATAAATCCTGCATTTGTCAAGAGCCTTTATGTTAAACACACAGTATATATATATATATATATATATATATATATATATATGTATATATATATATATATATATATATATATATATTTTCAATACATTGTTAAACACAAATCTGCACAGCATATGACTTGCTTTTCCAAAAGAAATCTCAAATTTGCTGTGATGTTACTACTGCAAAGGATTTCCCACCATAACTTTCTTGGTTTTTGCTTTGCAAGTAATGCTAAGCCACAATAGCAGGCCAGTGGCAAACCCTGGCCAAAATTGGCATTCAAATTATTTTTTTTGCATTTTTCACACACAAACAAATAAAAACAGTGTTTATGACCAAGTGGCTACTAAAAAAAGACTGTACATTTCCCATTTGCAATACCTTGGCTTGTCTACCATTGCAAATGGTATGCCATCATGCGGGTAATTCTCATTCCTGGGCTACCATACGGTCTCAAAGCCAACATAACCAATATGGCGAATTTCAATGTGAAAAAACTGAAAAATTTTACATGCCATATTTGACCCTGTAACTTCCCATAACACCATAAAACCTGTACATAGGGGGTACTGTTTTACACGTGAGTTCTCACTGAATACAAATATGTGTATTTTATTGCAAGAAACAGAAGTGGAATACCGCGCCAGTAAAATATAAAAAGTATATACATACAAGATTGTTCAACACTATAATGATTGGATGTCAACCTTATAGAGAAAAAACATAAACTATGGACAATAATAGTGCAATATATCAAAATAAAATAATGTATTCTTATATGAGGTATACGGAAAACTGGTAGAAGGACTAACTCACACTTTTCAGAGCTACTGAGAGCTCTGCTGTATAGCGCCTGGACGGTATAATCCCCGTCTTAGGATATGAGATCAATGATGAGGCGTCGCTTCTAAGTCTCCACAGTAGTACATAAAACAGAAAACAGATAAAATCCAATAGTGCAGTATATCTGGTGAATAGTGTATGGTAGAGAAGGTAAGTATCTTACTTACAATTTCCAGAGCAATGAACTTGCTCTGGTGTTGACAGCTTGAGGTGGTATAATCCCCACCTGAGGATTTGGGAAGGGTCCAAGGTGCACCAGGAACAGAAGATATATGAAGGAGCAGAGTATAAATAAAACTATAAATTTATTATAAAATAGTACAAATAAATATATAACAATAATATAATCAATAGTAAGTCTCTGGCTCCAACTTAACGTGTTTCGCCCTAAACAGGGCTTCCTCAGAAGTTTACTGAGGAACTTCTGAGGAAGCCCTGTTTAGGGCGAAACGTGTTAAGTTGGAGCCAGAGACTTACTATTGATTATATTATTGTTATATATTATATATTTTATATATTTGTACTATTTTATAATAAATTTATAGTTTTATTTATACTCTGCTCCTTCATATATCTTCTGTTCCTGGTGCACCTTGGACCCTTCCCAAATCCTCAGGTGGGGATTATACCACCTCATGCTGTCAACACCAGAGCAAGTTCATTGCTCTGGAAATTGTAAGTAAGATACTTACCTTCTCTACCATACACTATTCACCAGATATACTGCACTATTGGATTTTATCTGTTTTATGTACTACTGTGGAGACTTAGAAGCGACGCCTCATCATTAATCTCATATCCTAAGACGGGGATTATACCGTCCAGGCGCTATACAGCAGAGCTCTTAGTAGCTCTGAAAAGTGTGAGTTAGTCCTTCTACCAGTTTTCCGTATACCTCATATAAGAATACATTATTTTATTTTGATATATTGCACTATTATTGTCCATAGTTTATGTTTTTTATCTATAAGGTTGACATCCAATCATTATAGTGTTGAACAATCTTGTATGTATATACTTTTTATATTTTACTGGCGCGGTATTCCACTTCTGTTTCTTGCACTTTTTGACTATTAGCAGGTATTGGGAACCCCTGCTGGCTTGCTGCTGCCATATTTGTAGTCACCATAGAGAGCACCTATACCTCTTTTGTTCTATGTGTATTTTATTGCAGTAAAAGCAAACAGTATTATGACATTCACTGTTAAAATGTCACGTAGAACTACATTTTTTTTAAATATTCTTATTTTCTCCCATTTTTTTATATTTTATTAATATTAAATTATGTTTCATAGCTAAATATTTGATGTTAAATGAAAGCCCTGTTTCCCCTGAATAAAATGATATACAATAAGTGTGGGTGCACATAATATGAAAGAGGTGAATTACGCCTGAACAGACATTTAGCGCAAATTCCAGGTTTTGTTTACGTTGTGTTTTGATCACAACGTGTACATTTGGCTCAGTCATTAAGGGGTTAAAATGGTTTGTGTGAGTGTTCCCTTTTCTAGATATAGAGGACAAAAATACAAACTATGTAAAACCATAGCAACATCTTCAGGACACTCTAAAACTCATTATATACTGAGATATTAAAACTGTTTTATTTGTTACAGATTATATATATTAGAAGAGAAAATAATCTTGTGGGAAAAAAAGAATAATTTATGTAGCAATTCCCTACATTATCCAAACAAAATATAATTTAAATCAGTATGGTTCAATAAAACAAATAACAAAAAGAAGAATGCCAGCACAGAGCAACAAACAAATAAATAAACCGTGAAACTTGTTTTCATTATGCAGCATATTAAGCACATAAATATTATATGAAACAGCTCCAGAAATCTAGGCTACAATATGTTGCCAGATTAGAAATCAAGGAACTAAAAAAACAACTAATTTATGATCTATATAAAAACAAATATTAAAATTGTATGCTGAAGGTACGACAGACATTCTTGCAAAGGGACGATAATCCAGAATCAAAATGAGCCCCAATTTTCCGTAACATGTTTAAGAAACCAGTGCTAAATGTGTTATAATGAATTTATTATTATTATTATTATTAATATCTATTAAGCACTAACAAGTTCCGCAGTGCTGTACAGTGGGTGGACTAACAGACATGTATTTGTAACCAGACGAGTTGGACACGCAGTAACAGAGGGATTGAGGGCCCTGCTCAATGAGCTTACATGCTAGAGGGAGTGGGTTATAGTGGCACAAAAGTTGTAGTTGTTGAATAAAATATTGTATTTCCTTAGAATGCAATATTACAATATAGCCTAGAATATTTTAATACTGATGTAACAAGGAACAGTGATCACACAGGCACATTTTCTTATTTTTGCTTAGAAAACGAAGAAATGCTGTCAAATACCTTAAATATACAGATTTTTTGCACTCGCACATTTAACTTCATATTGGAATGACAGCGTGTATGTTTGTGAGTTCCATATTAATGTAATACTGAAATAACTAGAAAACATATCAGGACCCCAGGCTATGTTTGGCTGTAATGGAATTGCTTGCAAGGTCACTGCTAAAGAATATTTTCCAATATCTAGACTGATTCTTTTTCTCCGTAGAAGTGAAGTTCAATTCAAAGTCTCTGAAAGGAATGGAAAAAAAACAGACAAACAATGTAGTAGAATGAACAGCATGATTAGCTTTTATTATATATTTAATCACTGCTGTTAGCACATATACATGGTACTAAAACACCTCCACAGAGATCAACTATATTGCCTAATCATTTGCCATTTAAATGCCTTCATTAACACAGTTACAGATCTACTTAAACTAGTATAATAAACTATTGTTGTTCTAGGCAATCTCTTTAAAACACAGTGATATATCCATATATAAGGTGCAGAATAGTGATTAGCCCTTTCTCCTCCCAGTAACTAGACGATACATAGTTCTGGGAATACAACTGATTTTAATGGGCCAAACTCTGCCTTTTATGCACAGACCCCAGCAAGGGGTCTCTTTTGTATTCAGCACAAGCCCCTCCATGGAATCTCTGGGCCTGGGAGATAATTGCGTTAAAGACTGGTATGCTAATTATCTCCCAGAGAGCCAAACACAAAAATATAAAAATCAGAAAAGTACCCCCAACACATCATAAAAACATAAAATAACCCCACAAATAATACATCCACAAATAGCCCTGGTGTGAGTGCCCAAGTTCTCCAAATAGTGCTCAGATCCATGCAGTGTAGGGGAAACGCCACCATTTTAAAGTTCTAAATGGCTGCTCACGTGGTCCTATGCCCAAAATAGTTCCTAGGGCGATTGGCTCTTTTGCCGGTCAACTTTCGGGAGCTTCGGCGGCCACAATATGGGGTGCTCCATCTGGCTATTAGGTAGCACCCAGGGAAAGCTACTAATGGCAGCTGGGCAGGTTAGCTCCTAAATAGTGTCGGTGAGCAGAAGGCTGGCTTCCACACTCCTCCAAGAGTCTGTGGCAAATGTATGTGGGAAGGAGCGTTTTTCACAGTCACCTATCTTGCTCCAGGATGGAGAGGCTCCAGGAGGACCCCAGTCAAGCCACAACGACTGGGGCAGAAACTATGAGGTTTTCCCCTGTTCCAGCTAGGAAGCGGTCCTTGGCGAGGGTACCCAGGGAACCTCCGCTACAGATGTAATCATGACAAATTGCAGGATATATTCCTGTACCCATGATAAACTCTATATAACATGTCTTTAACTAGTCAGAGGACAGATACATCAAAATTTAAAGGTTTCCAGCTGCATCAATTGGTTGCATAAAATACTCTATGTTGGGGAGTTTTTACAGAGGTCACCCCTTAGGCTAATCAGAGTTACTCACCTTATCCCTGTCTTAAACACTTAGCACAGTCGCGTATATGGTGAATGTGATAAAAAAAGATTAAAATATTGAAATATTAGTACATTGGTATTGTAATAATAACTGTTTTCATTATCTCCACCATTAGCCAAGTGTACCTAATATACCTTGTTCTTCCTGTTGGTAGGTTGTATGTGTATATTTTATGCAAACATATAAAGTGAAAAAGAAATGAATTCTATTTAATAAGCTATAACCAATATTCATTATCATAATGTTAAACTACAGATATTCTTAAATTATTTTTAAAGGAATGCATTTTTTTCAAGTTATTAATATTCATTTTATCCATGCAGTCCCAAGGCTCAGCTAGGTGGCTAGTTTGTGTACTAGTTCAGTTATGAAATGTCTTAAAATTTGGAGATTTATCAGATGAAAGTTGGAAGGAATTATCACTTTTAGTGATTAATTATTTATTAATCGGGCATTCTCACAGAAAATGATCATTGCAGAAGGTGCTTTTTTAAGAATAAAATGTTTCCTAATAACAAGCTGAAATCAATTAATTTAGCTTCCACAAACAGCCTTGACTCCCATGCTCCCAAAAACAACCCCAGCTTTTACATACACAGCCTTGCATGCACGCACTCATGCACATACACAACCTTCCAAACACATGGTTTCCACTCATACATTCTCCACACATAAAAACTTCATTACGCATACACAGAATACCCACGTGTAACCATCAACGCAAGCAGATTCGTGGAGAGATAGTGGGGAATTTTAGTCAAGTTGAAAATGATACTTATGATTGTTTTTCTGAATTTTGATTAAAAACATCACAATGTTAAAACCAGCTCAGAATTATCATTTGTGAATGCCTTATTTTTTTTTTTTCACCTCAGCTGTCAAGTCTAATTAGAAAAATGTCCTCAACTCCTGTGTCTCTGAAAATATTTGCTGATAAATAAATTATTAGTTTGACTGTTTTACATTTTAATAACGCATAAAGCCAAAACGTAAAACTAATTTGTATACAATGTGTAAAAACTGCTCTCACTGCACAGAAAAGCAGAAATAATCCTTAGACAAGTGCATTGTACATCGATAAACAAAACAACTCTGACTTATTATCTTCAATGAAGGTTAATGACTCAGTTCAACACAAAAATTATAATTTAACATTGAGACGGCATTTTATTGGAAATAAGTAATTTCAATAGGAAATAAGTAATACATCTCTTCATTACACAGGTTAATAATTACCATTGAATAATTTAACATAAAATGTTTGTAGAAAATTGCTATGTGAATACAAAGACAATGGTAATACATTAAGGTCAAAATTAACTAATTCAAAGCAAATCAAGTACTAGAATTTGGAAGAAATCCTCAAAATTAATAAAACCAAAAATTGCCTTAAATTACTTGAATTGATCTGATTTAGAGATTAATTGGCACAAATATGACCCAAAATGGGTGGACTGGCTAAGAAATTACTATGGAGTGAAATGTGAAAAAATTCCAAATTAGTGTCACAGTTTAAATTTTAAAAAAGCAAATGGCTTTGGGATGTATTAACAGTGATCAGGCACAGTTTTAAATACACAAAATAACAAAAGTAAATCCTAAGATTACCTATTAACTAGAGCCAAGAATATGTTGAAATTGATCTCTCTAACCCATAAATCTCCACCCCATGTGCTGGTATTCTGGGATCCACTGATGTACGAGGATACCTGCAGGTTCCTCACTATAAATCCCTAGTTAATAGTAGATGCTGAGAACTGAATTGATTTAATTTTATTTTAGTAAATTATAGAGAAAGAGATCATGTAGGAAACAAGTATGCAGCCGTGACTTACCAACTCTGTGTTGTCATGAACTGTGGCCTCACAGCCAGATTCTGTCTTCTTATTAGTTCTATGGTATTTCAAAGCTGTGCTAAGGAGAAAGATAGCAGATAATAAGAGGATACTGATCTTTGGCTGAGCTGATTACATTGTCAGTGTACATCTAACAAGTACGTTTCTTTGTGAAGATGGTGTGTGGCTAAGGGGGTGGAGTTACCCTGCAAACCTATTTTATTTTTATTTTTTTAATCATTTTTACCTTTACTAAAGAGTCTTCATTCAATCTAAACTATTTTAAGAGATCTATGGCAGTACACCTCAATACAGAATGCACCTGTCATATATAAAATACAGAATCCAGCACACTCGCTTATTCACAAAACAATGATTTTAAATCTTAGAGATTGTAATAGTTTTATTTAAAAACACCTCACCTAGGCAAAAAATAATGGGGTTTTAGTTACATTATATGATCATATATTGCATAAGCCTGCCACACCATCAATGTACCCCAATCTTGGCAGGTCCTACTCTAGCAGCCTTATGCTTGCTCTTATGAGATTAATCCACTTACTTGGGAAATACTTCCTTCCTGAGACTCTCTGCAAGTCAAGGCCAAATAGGGTCTTGGAATGAGGCACCTGTGACAGGGAGGGGTGCAAAACCAAGTAGTTGGCCTGAACTCCCAAATATACAAACAAAACTAAGAGGATTGCACTCACCTGAACATGCATACATTTAGGGTGCTGCTGGGGCCAAAATATACAAAATACAGAATCTAGCGCATTCTCTTATTCACTAAACAATGATTTCAAATCTTAGAGATTGTAATAGTTTTATTTAAAAACAACTCACCTAGGCAAAACATAATGGGGGTTTAGTTACAATATACGATAATATATTGCATAGGCCTGCCACACCGTCAATGTACCCCATTGTTGGCAGGTCCTATCCTAGCAGCCTAATGCTAGGATAGGACCTGCCAACAATGGGGTACTTTGTATAGTGAATAAGCGAGTGCGCTGGATTCTGTATTTTGTATATTTTGGCCCCAGCAGCACCCTATAATGTTTGCATGTTCAGGTGAGTGCAGCCCTCTTGGTTTTGTTTATATATATATATATATATATATATATATATATATTGTTTGTGT
>OW240915.1:106258108-106346262 GCA_933207985.1 Pelobates cultripes
ATACCCAGAGATCCCTCTTTTGGTGCTCCCATAGCCTGTCTCGCTGGGCATCACCTGCAGTTTAATTGTTTTGTGTATACATACAAGGTTTACCCCCTACTTAGGGTTCTGTGGACATACTATAGATTCCGATTATTAGGAATCTTATATCTTTTTGTGAACCACTGGATTGGACAACAGTCATCTTTTCTAAAGATGTTACAGAGGGCGGAGAGTCTGCTCCCAAGAGACTGACCAGGCATTGGATTAAAGGTAAGTTTTAGAGCCTACATGCAGGGCCCGTGCAAGGATTTCTGCCATCCTAGACAAAGATCCATTTTGCCGCCCCCTCATGTCACTTACTCGCTGACAGACACACACACACTCGCTGACTGACTGACTGAGACACACACTCACTGACATACATACTCTCACTCACTGCCTCTCTGTGAGAGGCGGCCGGAGAGTCAGGTGAGTAACAGTCTGTTCCACCCTCTGCCAGCCCAGCCACCCCATCACCCTCTGCCATCACTATCACCGTCTGCCATCCTATCACCCTCTGCCATCCACCTTCTGCCATCCCTATCACCCTCTGTATTAACAAAAGAAAGATAGGCACACCCGATTAATAGCCATTTACGGTGGACTAAGAAAACTAGTACACAAAAGGTGCTCACTCCAAAAGCTCCATTTCCAAAGAGCTACTACTGTAATCATATAATAATGAAAGGAGGAGCACAACCAATAAAAATTCAAAAAACGTAATGAGAAGAGGGTGAAGCATGCTCCCTTGATAAAGGCGGATAGCGTCGAAACGTTGGGGGCTATTTTGTGTTTGACATCTTCACCTTCTTCTCATGTTCCTTGATAGGGTCTGTGTTTGGTATGTATTTTCTGGTTCACTATCTTATACAGGTATCATAACATTGCTCTGTTGCACCAATGGTTACACCACGTATTGTTGATTTATTTAGATCAGAATTTTCTTATTTTTGATCTTTTTTTCTTTGGTCCTAGTCATTGCTTACATATTGGGTAGATATGTTTAAGTATATTGACACTCTATGATGTCCTTGTTGATACTTGTTATATGTGTGCCTGTAAATAAAGTTTTTTGCATTTTTATTGGTTGTGCTCCTCTTTTCATTATTATATCCCTATCACCCTCTGCCAGTCCAGCCACTTCCATCACTTTCTGCCAGTCCAGCCACCTCCATCACTCTCTGCCAATCCTATCACCCTCTGCCAGTCCAGCCACCCCAACACCCTTTGCCAGTCCAGCCACCCCAGCACCCTCTGCCAGTCCAGCCACCTCCATCACTCTCTTCCAATCCTATCACCCTCTGCCAGCCAAGCCAAGCAGCAATTACCTAGAACACCTGCCTTGCAAAGATTTCTCATCGAGCTGCTTTGGGAAGTCTGTGATTGTACAGACACAGAATGTCTGGTGGGGTTAGAAGGGGGGGAGAGCTTGCAAAGGTTTAGCAAACTGTTTTAAAAAATTTTTTAAACTTGTATTTTATCGATTTTTTTTTTTTTTTTGCGTGAGAACGACATAGAGAACGACAAAGGATCTACAGCTTTTACAAGCTGGTTTTAGATATACAGCAAGCAAAAATGCTTAATTAAACATATGCATGTTTGCATATGGGCTATATCTATATCTATATATATATATATATATATATATATATATATAGCTTGGTTGCTTCATCTAAGTGTCGCTTCTAAGTGTGTAGTTGGAGATATTCTGGAGAGTTTTACAGAAGCTTCAACTGTCTAAGAGTTGTGCTAAGAGCTTTCTTTTCTACTGTTACAGGTAAGATTCATCTGTAGGAAAAGGTTACTGATTGCACAAGGTTTGAATTCCTGTTGGTAATTATAAGGCATTTGATTAGATTACTTGCTGTTGATTGCTGTTTAAATTAGCTATTGTTTGCAAATAAGCAGAGGCCTACCCAGGTGTTAAACATTCCTAGTGGGTGGGATTTTAGGAGTTATATAAGGCTTGTTGTCATTAGCTTGGCTAATATAGCTTGGTTGCTTCATCTAAGTGTTGCTTCTAAGTGTGTAGTTGGAGATATTCTGGAGATAAACTGGAGGTAATCTGAGGTATTCAGTGGGATAAATAAAAAGTTAAGACTTGTTTGATTTAAATTATTCTCCTCATTGGAATGGCAGACTTGGTTCAGTGTAAAAGTTGCTATGCATTTGTTTCACGTTCCACTTTTTGGAGGTTTGGTTGTTGTCTAATCTGTAGACAGTTCTCTATCTTGCGGCAGGAGATTGTATTTTTGAAGTCTGAGATTTGTAAATTATCTGGTGAACAAACTCAGACTGGAACTGCTGCAAAGCCACTGCCGCAGAGACATACTAGGAATGGCAGATGGATTACTGTAGGATCTGGTAGACTTAGAGTTGTGGATAAAAGGCATTTTGTACAGTCTGTTGCTCTTCATAATTCATTTTCTGCACTTTCAGAGTATAATGGTGTTGTGGAGAGAGGCACTGTGGCTAGTGGTGTTGTGGAGAGAGGCACTGAGGCTAGTGGTGTTGTGGAGAGAGGCACTGAGGCTAGTGGTGTTGTGGAGAGAGGCACTGAGGCTAGTGGTGTTGTGGAGAGAGGCACTGTGGCTAGTGGTGTTGTGGAGAGAGGCACTGAGGCTAGTGGTGTTGTGGAGAGAGGCACTGAGGCTAGTGGTGTTGTGGAGAGATGCACTGAGGCTAGTGGTGTTGTGGAGACCGGCTTGGAGACTATGGTGAGGCCTAACAGAAAGCAGTTGTTGTTGGGGGATTCCATTATAAGAGGTGTGGAGATGTGAGGTGTCTTCCCGGAGCTACTGCTCACAGATACAGGAGACGTATCTGTAATTTTGTTAAGCAAGCAAAGCAGGAAGGGAAATTGGATGTACTTGTCCATCTAGGGACAAATGACTTGGCTTGCAATGAGGTTTCAGAGGTTAAGGAAGTTTTTAGTGTTTTTGCCAACGATATACGGCAGGTTGCTTCCACACTGTCATTCTCTGAAGTTCTGCCTGTGCATAACACTCAGAACGACAGGCGGATGCGTATTAGGGACTTTAATTTGTGGCTTGGTGAATGCAGTGGTGTATCCTGGTTTTGTGCTGCCCTAGGCAGGACAAAACTCAGGTGCCTCCCCCTCCCCCCCGTGCCAGCCCCACCCAACCCTTCCCCCCGCCCCGCCTTCTAAATACACACACACATTCACTGACAGATACACATACGCACGCTAACAGACACACACACACTCACTAACAGACACACACACACTCACTCTAACAGACACACACACACTCTAACAGACACACACACACACTAACAGACACACACTGACACACACACACACTCTAACAGACACACACACAGTCAGACACACACATACACACAGTCAGACACACACCAGCCCACCAGCCCAGACACACACACACACACCAATCAGGACAACACAAACCGTCATACCCAAACACACACACACAGTCAGACACACACACACACACGACATGAATGGGACTACTGACTCACGCACTGAGCACACCAACAGACACACACAGTCAGATGACACACCCAACAGACACACACTAACCCACTAGCAGACACACTAGCAGACACACTCACACAGTCAGACACACTCACACACACACACACACCAACAAACACACACATTAACAGACACACCAACAAACACACACACCACATTAACACATGAGCCATTTACCTCCTTACCTTCTTTAGGAATGCTGGGGAAGAGGGGTTCCTCATCTCCCCAGGTCCAGTGGCTGCTGGCGGTGTCGTGCTTGGGCGGCGGGCTTAGGCACCTCCTCTGAGCCACCAGCCCCCAAGGCTGTAAAGTAGTGGGTGAGGCTGGGAGCCGGAAGATGACGCCAAATAATGGGGGTTTAGTCACATTATATGATCATACATTGCATAAGCCTGCCACAACGTCAATGTACCCCATCTTTGGCAGGTCCTACACTAACAGCCTAATGTCTGCTCTTATGAGATTAACCCACTTACTTGGGGAAAGAAATTCCATCTGGGGCTCTCTGCAGTACAAGGCTAAATAGGGCCCTGGGATGAGGCACCTGTGACAGGGAGGGGTGCAAAACCAAGGAGTTGGCTAGACTCCCAAATATATACATAAAACAAGAGGGGTTTGGCTGCCCTCACCTGAACACATGCTAACTGGTTTTATGGCAGGCTTGGGAGTCTGGGCCAACTCCTTGGTTTTGCACCCTCCCCTGTCATAGTGCCTCATCCTAGGCCCTATTTAGCCTTGTACCGTAGAGGAGCCCTAGATGGGAATTTTTTCCCAAGTAAGCTAATCTCAAGAGCAGCATTGTATTGTTATGTGGACCTGCTAAAGCGATGGGGTATACTTGGACGCTGTAAGTGGCGGGCTTTATAAATGTATGATCATATAAAATGTAAATCTTGGGAAACCCCCTACTTATTTCGCCTTTGGTGGATTACTTGCAGGGTGTTTCTAAAAAAACTTCAAAGGGAAAATCTCTTTTCAACATTGAAGTTGCTGTTTAGTGGATAGGTGAGTGCGCTGGATCTTGTGTATTATATATATATATATATATATATATATTGTTACGGTACCCTCAGCATGAAATGTACAAACCGCCATTTAGTGAATGCTCCCCTCTCGCAATAGCATAGGCTGCATGCGTATCCAGTACAATCATGCGAACCGCAAGCAAGGAACACTGCAAACTCACGAACGGGATCCATACGGGCACTTCACTCCACGAGCTCCAAACTCACGAATCGCCAATATTAGCCAAACGCAGATATCTCCCAAGCGGGTAATAATCCCATCCAGCAGTCTCTAGTTGTCGGTAATAAATGCCCCCAATAACGAGAGCAAGCTCCGCATTGAGGGTAAAACAAGAACTCTCTTTACTGTGGGGTACCTGCCCGTATTTATGCAGGTCTCCCACTTGGTGGACACTCCCCTAGGGGACCAAATGGGAGACTGTGACAATAGACAGACATATGGCAAGCCAGGAACCACAGACACAGAACATTCCCACAATGCATTAGTATTCCCTCCCCTCTGCCCTGGAGATAATTGAGAAGAAATTCAATTATCTCCAGGACAGAGGCAAATCGCCATTTTAAATTCAACACAGCAAAACATATGAAAATCTATAACTTTACTTTTGTCGAATGCTACCCATTCGTATCACGTATCCACAGATAGCCTGGATCTGAGTGCATATTATTGGAGAATAGCGCTCAGATCCCATACGCACAGTTCAATCGCCATGGAGTCAAAGTCTATTACAGTCTTTCGGTATGCGATTGACTCCATAAGACGGCTATCTGGGGTAAGTCCATTCGTGTGTTTAAACCTCCCGAACGGCCGGTGTTCGCATCCTTCTGTTGATTGAGAAGGGAGGTCGGCGGCTTCAGCAGTGTTCGGCAGAAAAAGTGTCCGTTTTCAGTTCCATGAAATCCATGCCGAGCACCGGTGGTCTTTCGCATGGTTTAAAATGGCCGCCGCCTCGTGGTCAACATACGAATGACGACCACCCTGTATTCAGTTTTTAATTGAGAAGTGTCTGCGGTTAACCACAACATTCTAATTGGGATCAAGAGGTTAACCAGCAGCACACTTCTCTTCTGGGTGGCCGTCCGTTCGGTAGTTTTGTTCGGTGGAAAAGTCAATTCACTGAACAGGGGCATACGAACAGGTAATTCCACGAACAAGGTAAAAATAGACGAACCAGCAATCTTAGTCTATACAGATGGATCTGTCACACACATATATATATATATATAAGAAAGCAAACTCTGGCACTCTTCCTTTAAATCCAAAATAAAGTACAGAAATTACCCGGGTGCTTCCAAGCCTCGGTATGTATAATCAATGAAGGAGCACTCCAAGGGATTTTTCAAACTTGTTTATAATCCGGTGTTGAAAAAATCAGTCATCAACGTTTCGACCCAATAGGGTCTTTATCAAGATAACAACAACCTCAAATTAATGTGCATATATACAAAAATACAAATGAATCTAACTTACCCCACCTGAGAAGTGAAGCCCGCTCACCAAGTGCGCCCACAATTGGCAGGCACAATCCAGAATTTTGTCGTAAATGGACTGGTATAGCTAATAAATGTGCCCTGGATTGGATGTTGATTACAGTGGAAGAGGTTAGAAATGAATTGGTTATGGTGAAAGAGTCTATTAACAAATTGGAATCTACCAATTCATCTCTGATTACGGCATCAACTTCAGCTCAACAGATGATTAAACTACAAGATGAGGTTATGAGATACAGGAATGACCTTATTAGATTTAAGAAACAGAAGCTTGAAAGGGTTAATTATGATTATACCCATCACCAAGTTTACCATTGGCTGAGTGGTGAGAGACGTAGACCCCAATTTCAACGTCAGAAAATCAGGGTGAGGAAACCACAGTTTATGTCTATTGACACCAGTTCAGCCGAGTCAGCTTCTGAATCTGAAGGTATTAGGATGGACAGATTGTCCACCTCCCAGGTTCCCGTACAAACTTTTTTAGAGGGGGACCAACACTCCAACGACCCACCTTTAACATCAATTCATTTAAGAGGAAAAGTAGACCCCGACCTATCAGGAGGGGACAAAGGGGGAAGATCCATAAATCTCAGATCCAAACCACCAAAGAGGAAATGAACCCAGTATTTAATTTATCATCTAAGCAACTCAATGCGGATCATATTAGCATCTTATCAAAGGGGTTGACGTTTGTTCCTTTTTCAGGACCAGATAAATTTATGCTTGATGTGGAATTATTCAAATTGGACAGAACTTTGAACTTGAACATTTCTAGGGATTCATGGGTCCAACAGATTCAGCATCCATTTAAACTTAAAAATATATGGGAACCTAAAACTATACAACCAACTATTAAGACCTTTGGACAGCTGATGCGACATGATATTGATGGGATTCTATCTAAAGGAGATTCCAGGATGGGTAATTTGACTATTGGAGAAAAGATGGCCCTACAAGATCTTAGAGACAACACTTCCATCACAATTCGTCCGGCTGATAAGGGAGGAGCTATTGTGATTCAAAATTATACTGATTACAGATGTGAAATACTTAACCAGTTTGGGGACACAGACACGTACCAACTGATTACATATGATCCTACTACTTCTTTTTTGCAGCAATTACAGAAATTGGTTGAATTAGGTTTGACATCTGGTTGGTTAGATGAATACACTGCAGCATTCTTGATCAATGCACATCCGAGGATACCCATTTTATATACGTTGCCTAAGATTCACAAGGACTCTGCTAAACCTCCAGGCAGACCGATTGTGTCTGCCTGTGGAGGGGTATTGGAACCAATGGCCAAATTTGTTGACCACCATTGTAAGGAATGTATTGAGAATATACCTACCAGTTTGAAAGATACTCAAGACTTTTTAATGAAGATCAAGGATCTCAGATTACCTGATGATCCGGTGATTTTTGCTACTATTGATGTTAAAAATCTTTTCACTATCATTCCACATATTGAAGGTACGAATTCTATGCGCACTTGGCTTTGTGAGTGTGATAATTACCATGGACCCCCTATTGAATTTTTGATGGAGTGTTTGGGATTTTTGCTACACCACAATTATTTTAGATTTGAGAAGAATTTTTATGTCCAACTCAGGGGGACTGCCATGGGATCGGCTATAGCACCATCATATGCCAATTGCTACATGTACGTGTTTGAACGTTTACGCATACTGGAGAAATTTAATACGCACATTATTTCTTACCATAGATTTGTGGATGATATTTTTATTATTTGGTCTGGCTCTGAGGAGGAATTACACTCCATGGTTAAGGCCATTAATACGGATGAATCCCCGATACAACTTAGCTTGAATTGGAGTTTTGACAGAATACAATTCTTAGATGTGGAGATATATAGATGCATGGATCGGATTTGCTACAGTTTGTATAAGAAACCCTCTGATCGCAACACACTTTTACATTACACTAGTTTTCACCCTTCAGCCCTTAAGAATTCTCTACCTATCTCACAATTTCTGAGGGTACTCAGAAATAACTCGGAGATCAATAATCGGGATTTACAATTGAATGCCATGCGTCAATCTTTTCTTGAGAGGGGCTATCCGAAATATATTCTGGATAAAACGCTAACTAGAACCTTTGAAATTTTTGAAAAGGGGACAAGACGGTTAAGTTCACCACGTATCACTATTCCCATGAAGTTTCATTCAGCGAGTATGGATATCCCCAAGAATATTAGGAGACGATGGGAGATTTTGTCAACTGATAAAACCCTTAGTAAGGTCTTCTCCAATCCCCCTCGGATATCATACACTAGGAATAGAAATTTGAGAGACTTTCTGATGAAAACAGACCTCCCTAGAGAAATATTGGCTCCAACTAAAACCAACAAAATGGGTTGTTTTCGTTGTACTGGATGTGTCACTTGTGGTCATATGCTTACAGGCTCTTCCTTTGTACATCCACATTCGGGCAAAAGATATAAGATTCGACACTATATCACCTGTCTAACAGATCACGTGGTCTATTTAATCTCCTGCCCCTGCGGTCTTTTTTATGTGGGTAAGACGGATTTAACCCTCCGTGATAGGATCAGAGGGCATCGATCAGCTATTATGACGGCTTTTAGAGATGGGAAAACGGACAAACCTGTGGCTAAACACTTCCTCGCATTTAACCACAGATTACCCATGCTTAAATTTATTGCTATAGATGTCATACCTATTCCAATCAGGGGAGGTGACCGGTCAAAGTTATTACTTCAAAGGGAGACCTTCTGGATCAAACAATTGGACACGTTACAACCCAAAGGATTGAACGAATATGTTTCATTTAACTCATTTTTGGAGAGACGTTAGTCTATTTTTTATTTATTTTCTTTTTAGGCCTTATACATATATATATATACATTTTTCGGCCTCTGCATTTTTCCTTATTACCATAATGTAATTTGTGAAGTTTATTTACTGTTGTATGTGTAGGAACTTAACATACATATGCATGTCTATTAGTAATATTATTCTGTATCTGATGTACACTTGGAAGTATGATCGGTATTTGTCTCTATTATATATGGATTTTATATGATAGGATCACATGTGTTTAGGACTCTGAGGTGTACTAGGTCTTATTTCTTTTCTATTCTCCTTCTTTCACTTTTTTCAGATGTATATGTCTATTCATACACTTCACTTTTCTTTCTCACACATCACGTTTTTGTCTCTTTTCAGAGGCTCTTATTTGTGTTTTTTCACTTTTATTCACTTTTTCTCTACACATTCTTGTTTTTATTTCTTATTATCCTCTTATGCTTTTTTTCACTCTTTGCTTCACGTTTTTTTCTCCTAGCTACACTCTGTGTATTTATTTATTTATTTCAATTGTGGCTCATCAATATTCGATGACTTTTCCGGTCTGTAGATTCCTCTCTCCTTTTGCTTTGTTTTTATTGATTCAGGTTTCCATGGACACGCTTGCGGTCCATGGGATCACATGATCACGTTATCACGCACGTACGCACACACGTCATGACGCACCTTTTCGGTGACGTCACTACGCATGCGCACTACTCGGCGGCACTTGGTGAGCGGGCTTCACTTCTCAGGTGGGGTAAGTTAGATTCATTTGTATTTTTGTATATATGCACATTAATTTGAGGTTGTTGTTATCTTGATAAAGACCCTATTGGGTCGAAACGTTGATGACTGATTTTTTCAACACCGGATTATAAACAAGTTTGAAAAATCCCTTGGAGTGCTCCTTCATTGATTATATATATATATATATATATATATATATATATATATATATAAAACGAGGGGGTTGGCTGCACTCACCTTAACATGCATAAATGAGGGGCCAAATAATACAATACACAAGATCCAGCGCTTCAAGTTGCTGTTTAGTGGATAGGTGAGTGCGCTGGATCTTGTGTAATATATATATATATATATTTAACTCAGGCAGACGGTCCAGAGAATTTAATTGTCAAGCCGTATATTTAACCCTGTAACTTTCTACAACACCATTAACCTGCAAATGGGGGGGGGGGGTATTGTTGTACTCGGGAGACTTTGTTGAACTCAAATATTAGTGTTTTTAAACAGTAAAACTTATCACGATGATGATATCACCAGTAAAAGTGTAGTTTTTGTGTAAAAAATGCAAAAAACAAATATGAACGCTAACTTTGGCCAGCGTTTGTGCCTAAGTGGTTACTACAAAAGACTGGACATACCCCCATTTTGAATACCCTAGGTTGTCTACTTTTTCAAATGGTATGTCATGGTAGGGCTAATTTTCATTTCTGGGCTGCCATACTGTCTTAAAGGCAACATAGCCAAACTGACAAATGGCAATTGGCAAAAACAGAAATTGGCAAATTTTATGTTTGACCCTGTAACTTTCTAAATCACCATAAAATCTGTACTTGAGGGGTACTGTTACTCGTGAGACATTACTCTACACAAATATGACTGAGTGTTTTAGAGCAGTAAAATGTATTATACTGATATCATCGGTGCAATGGCAGTTTATTTGTGAAAAATGCAAAAAAAAACTAATATAAACGCTAATTTTGTCCAGGGTTTGTGACTAAATAGCTACTAAAAAAGACTGGACATACCCCATTTTGAATACCATGTATTGTCTTCTTTTACAAATTGTATGCCATGATGGGGTTAATTTTTATTCCTGGGCTACCATACGGTCTCAAAGGCAACATAGGCCCAGCATATCAATCTGGCAATGTGCAAACATGGAAAAGGGGAAAGCCCTACATTTGACCCCTGTAAGTTTTCAAAAACCCATAAAACCTGTACGTGTTGTACTCCTGAGACATTTCTGAATATAAATATGTGTATTTTATTTCAGGAAAATCCAGCAGTATTATGACATTCACAGTTAAAATGTCATGAAGAACTTGAAAAATAAAAACATTTCTTAATTTCTCATACTATTTTAGATTTTATTCATATTAAATTATGTTTCATATAGAATTATTTTATATGAAATGAAAGCTCTGTTTCTCTTGGGTGCACTTAATACTCAAGTGTTTTGAAACACTTATGTTGGTGTTCAGTGAAGTCTTCCAAGTATAACAGTACCCCTTATGTACAGGTTTTATATATATATATATATATATATATATATATATATATAAATATAAGGCTTGCATTTAATTTTTTTCACATTGAAATCTGCCAGATTGGTTATGTTGCATTTGAGACCGTATGGTAGCCCAGGAATAAGAATTACCCCCATGATGGCATACTATTTGGAAAAGTAGACAACCCAAGGTATTGCAAATGGGGAATGTCCAGTCATTTTTAGTAGCAACTTAGTAACAAACACTGGCCAAATATTCGTTTTTTGCTTTTTTCAGACAAAAACAAATATGAATGCTAACTTTGGCCAGTGTTGGTGACTAAGTGGCTACTACAAAAGACTGGACATACCCCACTTGCAGTACCTTGGGTTGTCTACTTTTGCAAATGGTATGCCATCATGGGGGTAAATCTCATTCCTGGGCTACCACACGGTCTCAAAGGCAACATAACCAATCTGGTGAATTTCAATTAGAAAAAACTGAAAAATGGAATGTGCTTTATTTGACCCTTTAACTTCCCAAAACACAGTAAAAACTGTTAATGGGGGTACTGTTTTACTTGTGAGACTTTTTTCAGTTAAAGCTAACGGTATTATGACATTTACAGCTAAAATGTCTACAATTTTTTAAAAAAAATCTTAATTTCTCACAGTTTTTTAAATTTTATTAATAATAAATTATGTTTTAAATATGAATAGTTCATGAGAAATTAAAGCCCAGTTTCTCCTGAACAAAATGATATATAATAAGTGTGGGTGCACTTAATATGAAAGAGGTGAATTACAGTTGAACAGACATATAGAGCAAATACCAGTTTTTGTTTACATTTTGTTTTGATCAGAACGTGTACTATTGACTCCGTCCTGAAGGGGTTAATGGGTTAATAGCAGTACTATAGAGGGTATATGGAGTATATCTGTACCCTCTTGCATTCCTGTATTGTGTGTTACACTCACTCCTTCTCTCCCCTACCTGTTAGTGCTATTAATGACGTACCTTGCTTCCGCCACGGGCAGACGTTCTTTCCCTTTCATGTAGGATGTAAGACTTCCCCCTGGTATATACTCCATGACCAGGAAGACATGCTCCTGTTTCACAAATATCCAGTTAATATATACTGCAATAATAATAACAGAACACAAACAGATATATATATATATATATATATATATATATATATATATATATATATATATATATATATATATATATATATATATATATGTATGTATATATATATATATATATACACATACATATATATATGAAAACATTATGGACATAGTTTCATACCTGGGACTGAAAGGCAGCGAGTCCCTGACATAGGAACGGACTGCCGCTCACCATGCGTAGTATCCGCTTCTCCTTTAGAATAATTTTCTCCTTAACTTTAGTTTTCTTTATCACTTTAATGGCAACAAACTGATTTGTGCCTCTGGAGGAAGCTAGCATCACCTGATAATCACACAGAGAGAGGATAGAGCCCCATATCAGACACAACGTCTTAGAAGCAGATGGGCATTCCAGCTACTCTTTTTAATTTTTTTTTTTTAAATTAATTTAAAATATGGATACACATTAACAATTTACAGATTAAGCAATAGCGAACAAACTTAAAAAAAAAATACAGTTTTACATTTTACACCTCTACTTAAAATCTATCTAAGTGAACAAATATGGAGATTCAGTTCCACCGTGTGGTCATATTGTGTTAAGCCCTCCACTACTTCACAGTACCCCAATATCGGTGGTTCCTACACTAATTTAGTATGGGAGATTAACATGTTAACTGCAATACATACTGCTTAAACTGCTTCCATAGACTCTCCTCAATTTATATTTTCTTGTGGTCACCTCCAAATGGGCAGTGGATGGGTGGGGTGCTCGGCTCAAGACATTGTTAATCTCTCATGTTAAAGTTAGTATAAGACCCACCGATATTAGGGTGTTGCAAATTTTTTTTTTTTTTGCATACGCTGTTCATTAATCTGTATTTTGCATATATTTTGTCCTTTATGGCAGCACCACTTCTTAAAAAATGCATGTTCTGGTTGTGCCCCCAATTCCCCCTTTTTGTTCTAAACATATTAACAGATATCACTTTGCAGCATCACTTCAACACCACCTGATGGATGTATTTACAGGGGACCTACATAAAAACCCACATCCTATATCTGAATGAATTAAATATTCTTCTGAAATACTTTGTTCTTTACATAGTTGAATGTGCTGACAACAAAATCACACAAAAATGAAAAAATGGAAATCAAATTTTTCAATCCATGGAGGTTTGGGTTTGGAGTCACACTCAAAATTAAAGTGGAAAAACACACGAAAGGCTGATCCAACTTTGATGTAATGTCATTAAAACAAGTCAAAATGAGGAAATGAGGCTCAGTAGTGTGTGTGGCCTCCACATGCCTGTATGACCTCCCTACAATGCCTGTGCATGCTCCTGATGAGGTGGCAGATGGTCTCCTGAGGGATCTCCTCCCAGACCTGAACTAAAGCATGTGCCAACTCCTGGACAGTCTGTGGTGCAACGTGACGTTGGTGGATGGAGCGAGACATGATATCCCAGATATGCTCAATTGAATTCAGGTCTGGGGAATGGGCGGGCCAGTCCATAGCATTAATGCCTTCGTCTTGCAGGAACTGCTGACACACTCCAGACACATGAGGTCTAGCATTGTCTTGCATTAGGAGGAACCCAGGGCCAACCACACCAGCATATGGTCTCACAAGGGGTCTGAGGATCTCATCTCGGTACCTAATGGCAGTAAGGCTACCTCTGGCGAGCACATGGAGGGCTGTGCGGCCACCCAAAGAAATGCCACCCCACACCATTACTGACCCACTGCCAAACCGGTCATGCTGGAGGATGTTGCAGACAGCAGAAGGTTCTCCACGGCGTCTCCAGACTCTGTCACGTCTGTCACATGTGCTCAGTGTGAACCTGCTTTCCTCTTTGAAGAGCACAGGGCGCCAGTGGCGCATTTTCCAATCTTGGTGTTCTCTGGCAAATGCCAAACGTCCTGCACGGTGTTGGGCTGTAAGCACAATCCCCACCTGTGGACGTCGGGCCCTCATACCACCCTCACGGAGTCTGTTTCTGACCATTTGAGTGGACACATGCACATTTGTGGCCTGCTGGAGGTCATTTTGCAGGGCTCTGGCAGTGCTCCTCTTGTTCCTCCTTGCACAAAGGCGGAGGTAGCGGTCCTGCTGCCGGGTTGTTGCCCTCCTACGGCCTTCTCAATGTCTCCTGATGTACTGGCCTGTCTCCTGGTAGCGCCTCCATGCTCTGGACACTACGCTGACAGACACAGCAAACCTTCTTGCCACAGCTCGCATTGATGTGCCATCCTGGATGAGCTGCATTACCTGAGCCACTTGTGTGGGTTGTAGACTCCGTCTCATGCTACCACTAGAGTGAAAGCACTGCCAGCATTCAAAAGTGACCAAAACATCAGCCAGGAAGCATAGGAACTGAGAAGTGGTCTGTGGTCACCACCTGTAGAACCACTCCTTTATTGGGGGTGTCTTGCTAATTGCCTATCATTTCCACCTGTTGTCTATCCCATTTGCACAACAGCATGTGAAATTGATTGTCACTCAGTGTTGCTTCCTAAGTGGACAGTTTGACTTGGAATTACATTGTGTTGCTTACGTGTTCACTTTATTTTTTGAGCAGTGTGTGTATATATATATATATATATATAGATCAGGAACCTGCCTAGGAGCCATATATAAGTGATGCATATACAGGGCTCGGGAACCCACCTGAAAACCCAAAGTAAGTGATGTATTTACAGAGCTTGGAAACCTACCTTAGAACCTAGATGTAAGGGATATATACAGACCATGGGAACATACCTGAGGACATAATGTAAATGAAACACATACAGGGCTTTGGAACCTAACTATAATTGCTGTGTAAATAATGTATATACAAGGCTTGGGGACCTAACTAAGAACGCTATGTGACGTGTGTGTATGTATGTGTATATATATATATATATATATAGACAGAAACCCAACTAAGGCCTTGATTTAATATTTTGATATTTTGGTTTAAACTTTTCAAATACACATTCTTTTAGAAAAAAAGTTGTTATAAATTATTTATCTCCAAAAAAATCATAGACTTTAATAATGACTTCTATAGATAAATATTTAAAAAGTGTTTCTAAAAATATTAAAATTAATGTCTGCCATTCTATTGTGATTTCAGAATTCTATTCTTAGTTTTTCACAGCTTAAATAAAGATTTAATATAACATTAACATAAGAAGCCATGATGAGCATTATAAAGTAGAAGAGATGTGATTTTTATTGTACTTCTTGATAAAATGTTATAAATAGTTTGCAAGAGTAATTACATCTACCTTGTTCATCGATCATACACATGCCAGAGATTAATAATAAATTAAATCACACTTAATTGTTATAGGAATAAAATGATAAGAACTAAACATTATGCTCTTTACTAGATCAATAGAGGTATTAAATAAGATATATTCATTGTTTGTTGACTGACCTTTCCGAAGTTTCCCTGTCCCAGCACTTTGTGGAATCGGTAACTGGTGAATGACAGAGGCAGTGGCTTCTTTGATTCAACCACAGACTGTCCACTTCCCCCTTAAATGTATAATAATATTAGCCTCCAATTCATCATAAACACAGAAACCAGTTTAATTTCTCTGTCACCATAAAACCACTTTACAAATCTTCCGATCACACCCAGTTATATGAAACAATAACTATGGTTTATAAAGATCACATCATGGACAATTTAATAGAAAAAAGACATTACAGATGCACTATATTCCCCATCAATATTAATGGTAATTCCAGAATGGATGGATACATCTTCTAGAAGTATTATAGTCCAGAAAATAATGGTCTATGTACCATTCCTTTATAGATTAATAAACCATCACCAGACCCCTTACGGCAGTTGAAGTGTGAGAAATAATAAGTAAATAGAGACAGTGAATGGATACAGAGTATGGCCAATAGAAGGTAAATTCACTATTTTTAAACTGATCAATCTCATTAAAGCTTTTTTTGTTCACCTTACCTGCAATGCATTCGTCTTCGATAGTCGTTGGCTTGTTTGTTTTCTTAAAACACTTTTTCTTTCCTATCTCCTCCTTAAGTCCATTCTCATCTTCCTTCTTTCTAGAGGAGACCTTTCTCTTCTTCTGCCTGCCTTGTTCCTCCTCCTTCTCATATCCCCTGCTTTGTTTCAGGGCTTGCTCTCTGTGTGGAGATGTCTGACCGCTCTTTCCAGCAGAATTTATCTCACTTTTCTGACCCAGTTTTGGTTGCTTGCCAATTCCCAAATATATTTAGCAATCAGCTAACTGATAATAGTAACAATGAATACAATTATTGAAAAAGCACTGGTGCACAGTCTCTCTGAGTATAGGTGAGTGTGACATTCATTGTTTCATCTGATGATATCAGAGTGTTTACGATGTCACTGCACGTGACCTTATATGGAAATATGAACTGGCCAGTAATGGAGAAACTAATATGATCTCATCCATTTTTTTAACTGCAGGGAGACAAATGTAAGTGTTATCTAAGTGAACTACAACTCCCACAATCCCCACGCCAGATAAGAAACATGACATAAACTATTTTAGGATATTCCTGCTCTGTTGTGGTGACAGGGAGATGTGACAATTGAACTTGGGTTATTTTGAATACATCAATCAATAAATAACGGCGCTGTGTTGTGAAAGGAGCATTTATCCAGTAATTACTATCTGCCATATACTAACAACGCCATAACCATTTTCAAAACACAGTCACACACACACACTGCCCAGACACACAAACACGCATATAAATACAAATATAAACACATACCAACATTTATACATTGACACCCACATTACACACAAATCCGGAATGGATACAGAATGACTGGCATTTAGTTATGTTTATTTACTTTTTACAAACATGTTTTTTTTTTCCAGGCCTGGCTATTGATAAGCTTGGGTCTGTAATCAAACTTCATATGTGCTTCCATGTTACTAGAAGAAGAGGACCCTAAATTCGCAGAACCAATAGCAGATTTTTGATAGCCTTTCAGATCCATGGAAAACTGCAGAAAGATGTTAGAGGGGTGTCAGATTTGCTGCAAACCTTGCTAGTACCCCCTTTCTGTGCACCCTATCAAAACCATAGATAGGGACTACTATACTGGATACGTCCCTCAAACTAGATGTATGGTAAAAGGTACCAGTGCTATTATCTCTTCATAAAATAATACAAAGATGAGAGACTATCCTCTTTTGGGAATAAGCTGAAACTGTTAACTTCTAAAGAGGAGGTAACACCTAATCATAAGAAAATAAAACAGAAGGCAATGGAAATTCTAGCTTATGAGCTTATGAAAATTATTTAACTTTGCTGCTGTCTCAAGCACACCTGATGCAACTAATCAAGAGCTTCATTGGTTGTACTAGGTGTGATTAAGCTGGAACAATTAAAAGAGAAGCACGTCAACATCTTCCATGCCGTGGGCGGATGTGGGGTTATAAATTAGTGTGGATCTGCAGGGGTCAGACACATTGACGCTTGGCCGCTGAACTGCACTACCGCGTTTATTGGCAAGGCAACCACTATCAATGTTGCAAGGTGAGGATGAACATGTGACAGCACTGAAGTTTCAGTGTGAGCACAGTAAGGTGCATACTAAAGGTTTCCCTGCCAAAACTCCAAGACACAAATTACTACTGAACAAAAGCACAAGAAAATTCAGCTCCAAATTGTTCACAATCATTTAAATAAGCCCCAGAAATTTGGGGATTCTGTTCTGTGGAGCAATGAAACAAAACTGGAACTTCTCCAGCCCAATGGATCAGTTGTATGTCTGGAGGAAGATGAATGAAGCATATGCTGAAAAGAATACCGTGCCCACAGTTAAGCATGATGGTGGCTCGGTGGTGCTCTGGGGCTGCTTTGCATCCTCTGGCACCGGAAACCTGCAGCATGTGGGTTGCAAGATGGATTTATTGAAGTATCTGGAAATCTTATGAGAAAACATCATGCCGTCTGTGAAGCTGAAGCTTGGACGTCATTGCACCTTCCAACAAGACAATGATTCCAAGCATACCTGAAATTCCATCAAGACTTGGTTGGAGAAAAAGTTCTGGAAAATTGTACAGTGGCCTTCACAGTCACCTGATTTGAACTCCATAGAAAATCTCTGGTGATATTTGAAGAAGGCGGTTGCAGCATGTTAACGCAAAAATATTACTAAACTGGAGGCCATTGCTTATTGTGTTACGATTCCTCAGGTACGCTGCCAGAAGCTGATGTCTGTCTATTTAATCTTGTTTGCAGCAGGTCATAACATCAAACGGTTGCTCTACTAAGTAATAAAGATGCTTGCCATGAAGGGACTGAGACAGGAAAAGTCACATTTTCAGTCGAATTTGGGGAAACCACTTTAAGCATTGTGTTGAGCTATTTAAATTTTTTGTTTGATTTGTTCATTGCAAACAGCTGAAAGTTTGTAAACAGTTCTTATTATTATTTTATTATTTATATAGCGCCATCAGATTACAATAAACCTGATTTTCAATAGTGTTGAATAATTTTGATTACAACTGTATATGGATCATTTGGTTCAGTAGTCCCATTGTTCAGCTGGATAGATCTAGGAGTGTTAATAAATTATTTCTTGTTGGTGGGATGGTCAGGGTGGACGTCAGTCTACTCCTACCAGATATACTTTAATGACCAATCTGTCCACAGTTTGTTTGCTATTTGGCATTCTTTATTTTTTAGTGCAAATGAGGATATGCAGACGTATTTGCAATGTGACAACAGCATAGACAAATTATTCAATAGCTTACAGACTATTACAGGCATGCCATATATAGACATTGCAAGTTTTATAAAAATAGTAGGAAACAGGCAAAGCAGGCATTTCTAACTGTGAGGTGATAGAGACAGGTAACCTAAGTAGGCTAAGCTCTATATAACCATAACGCCAATTCTGAAAAATCTCAACCTTGCCCCCAACTCCCCATCCAACTACCGCCCTATATCACTACTGCCATTTGCCTCCAAGATCCTTGAGAGAGTTGTGTATGTGAGATTGTAAGACTTTTTCAAATGCAGCTCTCTGCTTAACCCGTTTCAGTCTGGATTCCGCGCTCGTCACTATGTTGAAACAGCTGTGACCAAAGTATCCAACGATTTAATCCCTGCTAAATCTCGTGGCCATTACTCTATCCTACTTCTCCTTGATCTTTCTGCTGCCTTTGACACTGTTGATCATCAACAGCTTCTTCTCATTCTCCGCAATCTCAGTCTACAGGAAACTGGTGCTCCTCCTACCTTTCCCAGCACTTTTCAGTGTTTCTTTCTCTGGCTCTGCCTCTTCTCCCCAACCCCTCTCGGTTGGCGTTCCCCAAGGTTGTGTCATTGGTCCCTTACTGTTCTCTATCTATACTGCCTCCCTTGGTAAACTCATCAGCTCCTTTGGCTTTCATTATCATTTATATGAAGATGACACACAAATCTACCTGTCCTTTCCTGATCTCTCTTTGCCCATCTTAAGTCGTGTCTCTGACTGCCTTTCCGTGATTTCCAACTAGATGGCTGCTCACTTCCTTAAATTCAACCTGTCCAAAACAGAACTTCTGGTCTTTACTCCCTCAAGTGTTGCTACTCCCGTTTCTGTCTCCCTCCAAGTCAACAGCGCCACCATCACCTCTACCTCGCTGCCTAGGTGTTCTCTTTGACTTCTGACCTCTCCTTCACCCCTCATGTCCAGTCCATCTAAAAAACATAGCTCGCATCCGCTCTTTTTTAACACCAGACACAGCTAAGGTGCTGGTCAATGCCATTGTTCTTTCTCGCCTTGACTACTGCAATCCCCTTCTCAGTGGTCTTACGTGTTCCCAGATTGCACCGCTGAAATCTATAATGAATGCGGCGGCAAGGCTCATTTTCCTGTCCGGCCGCACCTCCCACACCTCCCCCCTCTGTCAGTCCCTACATTGGATTCCAATTAGATATAGGGCTCAATTTAAGATTCTGGTGCTTGCTTACAAGTCCCTACATAATGCTGCTTCAACATACCTATCCTCCCTAATATGTCCCCTCGAGGCCCCTGCGCTCTTCCGAAGACCTATGCCTATCCTCTGTCCGTACTCCCACATCTGATGCTCGCCTCCAGAACTTCTCCTGGGCTTCACCTTTTCTGTGGAACTCCCTACCCTTCTCCGTTAGATTTTCACCTAGTCTCCACTCCTTCAAAAAATCTTTGAAAACACACTTCTTCAGGAAAGCCTATCATTTAAACTGTTAGCGGGTTTTCATTCCCCCCCTCTATCCCCTATAACTCCTCTCCTGCAACTGTCAAAAATAACCTACTAAGTTTTTGGTGATTACTTTGCTAGCAACCTATTTCATTACCCCTACTTATACCCTTTGTGTCACTAAACCCCACTCCCTCTAGCATGTAAGCCCATTGAGCAGGGCCCTCAACCCCTCTGTTCCTGTGCGTCCGTTTGTCTGGTTACAAGTACATGTCTGTTAGTCCACCAATTGTACAGAGCTAAGGAATTTGCTGGCACTATAAAAATAATAAAATAATAATATAACTGGTTAAGTTACTTGCTTTGAGAAATGTATAGAGAAGGTAGACTGTGTTGGAGTGTCTTTTGTTATAACATGCTAAACACAGGGCCAGATTAAGAGCCTAGTGGGCCTGGTGCTGACAATTATGATGGGGCCTAATTACAGAACCTTATCGACCAAAAACCCTAAAACAGTTATACCTCTCAAGTGTCATGTATCTGATGGAGTTGGTGTTGGAGGGAAACTCAAAGGATGCAGCTATAATAAAACACATATTCTATGCTAATCTCTTTATCTAATTTATGCTTTCATCTTTCAAGTAAATCCATACCCCCCCTAACAGCAGTGTCCAGTGAAGCAGGAAGTCAATGGGTGGGGTAAAAGGGTGGGTCACTGACGTGAATCACTTGACCAGAACCTCCAAAAGGGGCGAACATGACCAAAAAGGGGGCATGCCTGTCCAAAGAATTGGAAGGCCAGCCTAGCATCAGTGTCCCTATGAATCAGTGTCAGTGTCCCCATGTCGCCCAGTGTCCCCATGTCTCAGTGTGTCCTGTGTCACTAAGATACTAGGGGACACTGAGAGACATGGGGACACAGTAAGACATGGGGACACTAAGACACTTGAGGACACTGGGAGACATAGGGGCACTGAGACACTTGTGGACACTGAAAGACATGGGGACACTGGGAGAAATGGGGTCAGAGACATGGGGACACAGACATTTGGGGAAACTAAGACACCATGGACACTGAGAGACATGGGAACATAGACACTGGGAGCAGGGCTGCCATCAGAAATTTTGGGGCCCCTGACACAGCTCAAGTAAAGTTTGTCGCCCCCCCATGTGACATCACAATGCCCCACCCATATGATCTGCCATGTTAACTAACACCAGTGCTGCAGTGCCACCGTGTTTACATTAAACGGCCTGCAGGGACAGGCTAGACACCAGAACCACTACATTAAGCTGTAGTGGTTTTGGGGACTATAGTGTCCCTTTAATGTGAGGTAAATTAGAGATTAGTGCCACAAATAATATACTAGATTGCCTACTAACAACCAGATGAGGATGATGATGGGCTCTAGCTGCAGTCTGGCTCGACTGGTCTGGTGTAGAACAGGCTCTCTGGAGGCGTTTTGTAACTGTGGTCACACAAATCAATGTTCTGGGATCAACGGGAATCAGCTCCATTTTTTTGAGGGCCCTTTACACAGCTCAAGGTCTAGGTCCCAGGGTCCACCTTCATGTTCCACCAATGAGTTTGTTCACAGGGGGTGGAGTGTGTGTGGGGGGATGTCCTGATGTGTGTAAGGAATGCATTGTGTGAATCTGTGTTTGTATGTGTAAGGGCTGCAAGGTGAGTTTGTGTATGTATGGGATGCAGTGTGTGCGTCTGTAAGGGATGCATTGAGTGTGTGTAAGGGGTGCATTGTGTGTGATGGATGTCAATCTCTCCCCCTCCCCCCGTCAATTTCCTTCTCCTTCTCCCCCCTCCAATTTCTTCTTCTCCCCCTCCCTCCCTCCAATTTCCTTATTCTCCCCCTTTCTCCAATTTCCTTCTTCTCCCCCCTCTCCAATTTCCTTCTTCTCCCCCTCCCTCTCCAATTTCCTTCTTCTCCCCCACCCTCCAATTTCCTTCTTCTCCCCCTCCCTCTCCAACTTCCTTCTTCTCCCCCTCCCTCTCATTTCCTTCTCCCCTCCAACTTCCTTCTTCTCCCCCTTTCTCCAATTTCCTTCTTCTCCCCCCTCTCCTTCTTCTCCCCCCTCTCCAATTTCCTTCCTCTCCCCCCTCAAATTTCCTTCCCCCCACTCCCCCAAATTTCCTTTCCCCCCCCAAATTTCCTTCCCTTCCCTCCCTCAAATTTCCTTCCTCCCCCTCAAATTTCCTTCCCCTCCCTCCCTCAAATTTCCTTCCTCCCCCTCAAATTTCCTTCCTCTCACCTCCCTTAAGTTTCTTTCCTCCCAGCCTTAAATTTCCTTCCTCCCCCCTCCCTCAATTTCTTTCCTCCACTTCTGTAAATTTCCTTCCTCCCCCCCTCCTCAATTTCTTTCCTCCCCTCCTCCTCCCATAAATTTCCTTCATCCCCCCCTCCTCAATTTCCTTCCTCCCCTCCCACTCCTCAGTTTTCTTTCCTCCCCCCCTCCCATGAGATTTCCTTCATCCCCCTCCCTCCCTCAATTTCCTTCCTCCCCCCCTCCCATAAATTTCCTTCATCCCCTCCCCTCCTCAGTTTCCTTCCTCCCCCCTCCCATAAGTTTCCTTCATCCCCCCTCCCTCCCTCCAATTTCTTTCCTCCCCCTCCATAAATTTCGGCTTCCTCCCCTCCCTCCCTTAAGTTTCCTTCCTCCCCCAATTTCTTTCCTCCCCCCTCCCTCAATTTCCTTCCTCCCCCTCAATTTCCTTCCTCCCCCTTCCTCCCTTAAGTTTCATTCATCCCATCCCTCAAGATTTCAGCTTCCCTCCCCCTCCTCCCTCAGTTTCTTTCCTCCCCCCTCCCATAAATTTCCTTCATCCCCCTCCCTCCCTCCAGTTTCCTTCCTCCCCCCCTCCATAAATTTCCTTCATCCCCCTCCATAAGTTTCCTTCCTCCCCTCCCTCCCTCCCCTAAGTTTCCTTCCTCCCCAATTTCTTTCCTCCCCCCCTCCCTCCAATTTCCTTCCTCCCCCTCCCTCCCATTTCCTTCCTCCCTCCAATTTCTTTCCCCCCTTCCTCCCTTAAATTTCCTCCCCCCCCACCCCCCGGCGGGCCGGCGCGCGAGGGAGCACTCTCCTCTGCTGCTTCCTCTTCAGCCCCCTCGCGCGCCGCGTACTGATGCCGGAGCCGGAAGATGACGTCATCTTCCGGCTCCGGCTTCAGTACGGTGCGCGAGGGAGCCGAAGAGGAAGCAGCAGAGGAGAGTGCTCCCTCGCGCGCCGGCCGGCTTTCAGGGCCAGCCTCTGGGGGGCCCTGATGTGACCGGCTGCTGGGCCCCCCAGGAGAATAGGCTGGCCTTGTGGGTACATACCGGGGTCGCAGGGCCCCCTGCGACCCGGTATGTACCCACTTAATGTGGGGCCCGGACGACCTGAGCAGTCCGGGCCCCCCAGGACCGCCGGGCCCATGACAACCGTTACGGTTGTCATGCCCTGATGGCGGCCCTGCCTGCCAGTACCTCCCTCAATATTCACAACTTGTCCTCCGTCAATCTGCACACATACTGTACGAACAATAATTATTTACCACAATAAAACATATTCTCAATAAAAATTAATACTAAAGAATAGAAACCAATTAAAAAAAAAATAAAAAAACTAAAAAAGGAAACGGTAAAATGTCCAAAGTAACATGCAACTTGCAAGGATCCCATAGGAAAGTCTCTTTTTTCTGGAAGTACCTGGTCAGAAATTGCTTGCGATCCGTATTAACATACAAGGAAATAGAGAAAATCTAATGGTGTAATATATCACAACAATATTAGACTCTAATAATTAGTAGATTTCATATAGTCTTACTCACGTTTTCAAGAGCCAATACCAGCTATAGTGTGAGTGGCATACAGTGGTTTTATCCCCACTTATAGGATATGTATGAAGACATAATCAGGGGATATCACAGCAGCATGGTGACCAAAAAATAGAGAAAAACAGCAATAGTGCTCTAGTAAATAACCCTAGGTACTCACCTCCTCATCTCTCCATGGGTGAGCCATCCTGGATTCCCAGGGCTTGTCTGCATACTCCGTCTTGGCTGCAACGCAGTTCTCCCTCCCCGGCTGGCTCCACTGTCATGTCCATCCTGAAACGAGAGCAGGTAAGCAGAAAGGGGAAGAGGTGCCACAGAACACCAAAGGGGACAAGGAACAAAGAAGGGACAAAGGACGAAGAGAGGCCAAAACAGGAGGATGGCTAAAGGAAAAAAAAAGAGTCAAAAAGGAGGCAAAGAGCAGAAAATAGAGGGCACACAGGGAGTGCAAGGAGCAGAAAAGGGTGTAAAAGAAATTAGAGGACAGAGCAAAACAGGAGAGCAGCAAGGACAGAGCAACATGTAGGAGTGGACAGTTGCAAAACTAAAAAGGCTTGGGTGTGACTGTTATACCAACATAACGCCCTCCCCCCTTACTGTATAAACCAATCTATGCAGGTCATATATATGCTCAGCACATACTGTCAAGTCACTCCTCCAACTATTTGTCTCCAAGGGGTTATAATATGGAACAGATATGGCATAGTTTAATACACGGAGCATGTCCAAGGACCTTCAGGATAAACACATGATTTCCTTGGGCAGAAATTAATTAAGCTTATTCTTTTTAGATAGGAAATAATCAGTGGTTTGGATCTCCTGTCAACATCTCAGCTTCTAGTCTTATTTATATTTTGCTGTTATTGAGTAGAACAAATGCCATACACAAACCAAAAAGCCTTCATTACTGATGCTGGATATAACATGAAATAATATATGTGTTATATTTCACAAAACAAACATTTATCCCGTTTAGAAGGAATCATTACCTAGTCTAACACTAGATCCTGTTCTTTCCTGACCTTGTTTATATTGACTTTCTCAGCAATTCCACGTAACATTTGTATGTATGCTCTTGTCATTTCGAAGCCACACTGCATATGTGGCGGCTGACAAGAATTTATGAGCAATCTATCATGGCAAACATTTAAAAAAACAAAAAAAAAACAAAGGCCATCATTTTTTGCTAGCTGGAAATATTCTGGACTTTAAGCTAAGGTCAGTGCGTCAGAACTTGAGATGGAAGACATGAATGCTAAGTAGGCAATTCATTTTTAGAGAGGCAACCTTTTTTGGTTCCCTGTGTGACTGTAATATGATTCAGATGTCAGTAAATAAAATCACACAATCTTACAGGCTGCTAAAACTAATACAGCCAGACCGTAATGCTTCTTTATCACTGTTCATCCAGAGTCATAACAGGTCATCCGAATAAGTCTTTACATGTAGTATTAATAATTATTTATTAATTTTTTCAGCTAAACAAGACAAACATTTAATTATAGCAAACATGCATGACTTAATGAGTTTATGAAGAATGAGGGACAAATACACAAAAGAAAATAAGGGAACTAAGTGATCTAAATATATGAGGATGGGAGGGGTGTTTTGGATGAGGGAGCACAGTATATGAGAAATGGCAGAGACAGATTGAATGGGATGGTGAGTTAAGGAGAGAGCTGACAGGCCTCTCTAAAGAAGTATGTTTTTAGGGATTTTTGAAGGACTGCTGAGTTGTGGAGAATGGCCACAGGAGGGCATTTTATAAGGGAGCACTATGGAGAAGATCTATAGAGTCTAGGGTGTGGGTGCAAGAATGGTACAGTAACAGGTCATTGGTGGAACAAAGAGTTGCTCATCTGCTAATGAGGTAAAAGATGTAAGCAGGGCAATCGGTTAAGAGAGCTTTTTTTAAGTAAGAACAGTAACTTAAAAATCTTAAATGAAGCAGTGTAGAGAATGAAATTGGGGTGAGAAATGAAAAAGTTGCTTGACTCAAGAAAGAGTTTGGAAGAGACAGAGAGGCAATATCTGCACATCTGGGGCAATCTGGACAGGATCCAAGAAATGCATGGTCAAGCGTTTTAGTTGCATCCTGAGTGGGAAAGGGGCACATGTAGGAAATATTTTAAAAGTGAAAGCAAAATGACTTGGTTATTTCAATTCAAGGATGAAGGAAAGGTCAGGGCAGGAGAGCTCACTGAGGCAAAGCATATGCAGGGAGAGGTTATGACAGCTCCGTTAACCTTAAGGGGAAAAAGCACATACACAGCTTTAGAGAGAGAAAAGACAAGGGAAAACTTGAGTCCTGGAAAACTTGAGTTTTACGAATCACAAAGTCATCTAGTCAGAAACAGAGTATAGGCAATCAGTGACAAAATCCAACAGATGAGAAGAAAGGTCAGGTAAGGTGATGAAGATATGGGTATCATTAGTGTAAGGGTGATATTGAATGTCATAGGATGATATCAGCCCACCAAGTGAGGCAGTGTAAATCGAGAAGAGAAAAGGTCCCAGGGAGAAGCTAAAAGATACAACAAGGTGAAAGAAGGAGACTCACACCGCCATCTACTTAAGACAGGGAGGCAGGGATAGCACTGTAATAGGGGGAGAGCCAAGTTTCAGTGAGGGCCAGAAGATGGAGGGGGATAACAAACTAGAAAATGAAATAAACACAGTACTAATAATTGTATTAGATCTAAACAGAATGTAAAATAAATCATGAACTATATAAATAAGCAGGGTCCTCAACTACCTATTGTTCCTGTTACATTTTGTTATTGTCTCATATGGTAAATTCCCCTTTTTGTAAAGCGCTGCGGAATAAGCTGGCGCTATATAAATACCAATAATAATAATAATAATCATAATAAAATAACCATGTAGTGCATATCTGCCAATGCATGATCAGGATAAGAGAAGAGAGTAATAGAGTTTCATGATGGGAAAAGTGACATGCCAGAATGGTGTAATGGCCTTATAGCCGCTCTAGCCAGCCTCATTTAGAGGTGACCAAGGGCAAGCACTTCTGTGGATTTCTCAAAGGCAGCACACCAGGAAAATGTTACCAATAACTGCCACTGCCTAGTAATCAGTAGTTATGATTCACTAGAAAGAAAAAGCATTTTTCTATAGATAATCCTGTAGTATCACAGGATCCCCAAGAGATCTCATTGTACTCTTGCATATGTGCAAGGGACCGGTTCAGGTAAGTAAAAATTACCTTTTCTCCGTACCCCAGGCCTCCACACTAAAAGTGAATCAGTCATCATCTGGGGTCTTTAACTTTCTAATTTCACAATAATGAATACAGATGTGGAGATTGCTCCTTGTTTGCTGCTACAACAGTTTAATCTAGTGGTTGGAGATATTCTGGAGAGTTTTACAGAATCTTCAACTGTCTAAGATTTTGCTAAGTCTTTTTTTTTACTGTTACAGGTAAGATTCATCTATAGGAAAAGGTTACTGATTGCACAAGGTTTGATTTCCTGTTGGTAATTGGTAAGGCATTTGATTTGGTTAGCTAGGTGCTTGCTATTGATTGTTGGTTAATTAGCAAGTGTTTGCAAATAAGCATAGGCCTACCCAGGTGTTAAACATTCCTAGTGTGTGGTAAGTTATATAAGGGTTGTGGTCATTAGCTTGGCTAATATAGCTTGGTTGCTACTTAAAAGTGCTGCTTCAAAGTGTGTGATTGGAGATATTCTGGAGAGTGCTGCTTCAAAGTCTGTGATTGGAGATAAACTGTAGGTAATCTGAGGTATACAGGAGGACAAAAAAAAATTAAAACATTTCAGATATTTTTGATTTAAATTATTCACCTCATTAAAATGGCAGACTTAGTTCGGTGTAATAATTCCGTGTTCCACTTTTTGGAGATTTGGATGCTGTCTAATCTGTAGACAGTTCTATATTGTGGCAGAAGATTGTATTTTTGAAGTCTGAGATTTGTAAATTATCTGGTAAAAAAAACTCAGGCTGGAACTGCCGCAGAGCCACTGCCGCAGAGAGGTACTATGAATGGCAGATTGCTTACTGCAGGATCTGGTAGACTTTGTGGATAAAAGGCATATTGCACAGTCTGTTGCTCTACATAATTCATTTTCAGCACTTTCAGAGTGTAATGGTGTTATGGAGACAGGCCCAGGCACCAAGTGTAGCGGTGTTATGGAGACAGGCTCGGGCACTGAGTGTAGTGGTGTTGTGGAGACAGGCTCAGGCACCAAGTATAGTGGTGTTGTGGAGACAGGCTTGGAGACTATGGTGAGGCCTAATAGAAAGCAGTTGTTGTTCTTGGGGTTTCTATCATAAGAGATGTGGAGCTGGAAAATAGTGGTCTTTTCCTCACAGATACAGGAAACGTATTTGTAATATTGTTAAATGAGCAAAGCAGGAAGGGGAATTGGATGTACTTGTCCATCTAGGGACAAATGAGTTGGCTTGCAATGAGTTTTAGAGGGAGAGGAAGTTTTTAGTGTTTTTGCAAATGATATACTGCAGGTTGCTTCCAAACTGTCATTCTCTGAAGTTCTGCTTGTGCATAACACTCAGAACGACAGGCGGATACATATTAGGGATTTGTGGCTTGGTGAATGGTGTCAGGAGCAAGGACTTAGCTTTATTTCTCATGGTAGCTCTGTTTAGAATGGAAATAAACTGTACAAAAAACATGGTTTGCGTCTTTCTCAAAAGGGAACAAATGTTCTCAGTGAGCAGTTCAGAGGTTTTGCTAGGATGTATTTAAACTAGGACGGGGGGCAAAAGGGTAATAAAACATCAATCCAATTGACCCCCAAAACAAGGACAGAAGGTGCCTGTAGCAAGTGTATTAAAAAAATGCTAAGCTTAGAGTCATGTCTACAAATGCGTGCAGTTTAGGGAATAAGATCCATGAACTTGTGGCAATATTGGCAACTGAGAATGTAGATTTAGTCACCGTTACTGAGACATGGTATAATGAGAAAAATGACTGGGACATAGCAATACCAGGGTACTCTTTATATAGAAAAGACAGGCAAGGCAAGAAAGGGGGAGAGGTGGCCCTCTATGTTAAGTATAGCATAAAATCTAGCCTAATAAAAGTTAGTGAGGCGAACATCGTGTTCGTTTGGGTTACGTTAGAATTTGGTAATCACACAGTAACTTGTGTAGGTATGATTTATAGGCCCCCAGGACACATAGAACAGTTAGATAATCTATTAGTTGAGCAAATAGCTAAAATGACAATAAAGGGGGAAGTTATCATCATGGGTGACTTTAATCTTCCTGATGTGAATTGAAAAACCAAAATAGCTGCTTGTGCCAGGAGCACACATATTTTAAACTCCCTACCAGGATTGTCTCTAAAACAAGTTGTTGAGGAGCCAACTCGTAAAGAGGCCATACTAGATTTAGTGTTAACAAATGGAGATTTGATATCAGATATTACTGCAGGTGAAAGTTTAGGATCCAGTGATCATCAGTGAGTCTGGTTTAATATAAGAACAGTGACTGAGTCACACCACACAAAAACAAAAGTGATAGACTTTAGAAAAACAAACTTTTCTAACATTAGAATATGTGTAAAGGAGTCATTATCAGACTGGAGCAATTTAAATGGAGTCCACGAGAAATGGGGTTATTTAAAAGTTGCACTGCTGAAGGCAACAGAAAATTGCATTAGGCTTGTCAGTAAATGCAAAAAAAAAAAATCAAGAAACCACTGTGGTACTCTGCAGATGTGGCCAAAATAGTAAAAAAAATACAAAGTTAGCATTTAGTAATTATAAAAAAAAAAAACAGAGTGAGGAAGACAGAATGATCTATAAGATTAGGCAGAAAGACGCCAAGCAAGTTATAAGAGCTTCAAAAATCACATACAGAAGATAAAATAGCACAGTCAGTAAAAAAAGGGGACAAAACTTTTTTTTAGAAACATAAATGAGAAACAGAAAGTAAAACAAGGATTGGTTAGATTAAAAACAAAAGAAAGGGAGGCGGAGCCAGCAGCCATACTATGAGGACGCATCTTCCTCGAGCTCCGAGCACAAACGACAAAATCAGCATTTTCCTCGGGAATTTCCTCGCAAAACCTTGCATAAAGGGGCTACTTACCACACTGAAGGCATGGGGCGACGCACCAAGAAATACAAAGCTGAACGACCCCCCGCAACGGCCGATATCGGCGAACTCCTGAGAAGGCCGCAAGCATCTGGACGGCCCGAAATGGCGCCAATGTCCAATGGAATATCCTCCAGTGACAAGATCTTGGCTGATGGGGAGGACTACTACACTAATGTACCTACCAGACCTGTACCCCCAAAGCCCTCACCGGCTGCAAAGCCTCCTGTCACGGAGGACACCCTGCGGAGCCTATTAGATGAGCTACGCCGGAACATTGCAACCATCGGGCAGTTCCGGGAGGAAATCAATGGTGTATCGGCACGCTTGCAACACACTGAACTGAACTCCGCGGATCACGAGAACCGCATACAAAACACTAGAGAGACAGATGGCTGCCTTACAACGAGACCAGACACAAGCTAAAGAAGATCTGTCAGTAATGGAAGACAGAAGGCGCTGGAAGAATATTAAAATCAGAGGCCTGCCTGACACACTAGCGCCTGCGGAGCGTCCGCACCTATTTTGCAGGATGCTCACTGCTTTATTTCCCGCCAAACAGGCCAAGGCGATGCCTCTTGATGGATGGTACAGAATCCCCAAACCAGCCGCAAGCACCCAGAGCACCAGCAGGGACAACATCATCCGCTTCCAGCAGAGCCAGGACCGACTGGCCTTCATGGCGGCCATCCGCAACAGGTCACCCTTGCAATTTGAGGAACACTCGTTAACATATTTTCCTGACTTATCCAGAGCTACCCTGGATTGGAGACGCTCACTACGCCCACTGACGAAGGAACTAATTGCCCGTAAAATACCGTACCGCTGGGGAGCGCCGAGAAGCCTAATCATACCACAGGAACATGGCGACCTGAAACTCACCAACGCCGCTGAAATACCTTGTATAGTGCAGACCCTTGGACTGCCTGAGCAAAAGATTGCAGTATCATCTCAGCCGTCACCCTCCACTACCACTCACTGGGACCCAGAGAAGGTGCGCCCACTCGTACCCGCGGCCCTCCGAGGAAACCCATCGTCACCCTCAGGGTCGTGAACTGCTCACAGAATACCACAATATTCTATAGAACCTTCTGCAACTTAAGTACTTTTTCTTTCTTCTGGTTATCCCCATATGCGTTAAATGTTTATCTCATGTTCACATAATTGCATAACCGCCCGCGAGAAGCCCCTAGGAGCACAGTATACGGCTTGTAATATTTCTACTCTTTTTAACTGCCTCCAGTACAAATAGTAAACCAAGCTTCTAAATAACTAACATAAGTCTGGGTAGTTTATATCGTAAGACTGTTTGTATTATCTAGACCACAGAATTTCCTGATTAATATGTACAATTAATACTTATTTACAAATGTTCTTAGACATATTTACTCAACATGCATATTTTAACAAAAATTGTGCCATTCCCGCACGCCAAGACACTGTTTCTTATTGTACCACTTTAGCCCGTACCAGCTGTTGTGGCGATACGAGCTTGTTTGTATTATCTACGCACTGCAAAAATAAAGAATTTTAAAAAACAAAACAAAAGAAGGAAGGTTGGTAGAATAGGATAAAGGTCTAACTGACTGCCTTGATTAATATTTTTGTTCAGTATTTACAGATGAAAATGAAGGAAAGCAGTCTCAGTTAGGAAAAAGGACAAATTAGTCATGTTACATGTGAGTTTACAGAGGAAGAGGTTCTATTTCAACTGTCAAAAGTAAAGACAAATAAGTCAATGGGACCTGATGGAATACACCCAAAGTTATTAAAAGAGCTTAGTGGTGTACTAGCAAAACCATTAACAGATTTATTTAACCAATCATTGTTAACAGCAGTAGTCCCAGAAGATTGTAAGTTAGCTAATGTTGTGCCCATTCACAAGAAAGGTGGTAGGGAGGAGTCGGGCAACTATAGGCCAGTAAGCCTTACTTTAGTAGTTTGGAAAGTAATATTATTTTGTTATTATGTTATTATTTATATAGCGCCATCAAATTCCGCAGTGCTTTACAATGAGTGGACGAATGGACATGTAGTTGTAACCAGACAAGTTGGACACACAGGAACAGAGGGGTTGAGGGCCGTGCTCAATGAGCTTACATGCTAGAGTTATGGGTAACTAAAATAATAGATCAGGGTGGTGCAGTAGACATTGCTTACCTAGATTTCAGTAAGGCTTTTGAGACTGTTGCACATAGAAGGCTCATCAATAAACTGCAATCTTTAAGTTTGGATTCCAATATTGTTGAATGGGTAAGGCAGTGGCTGAGTGACAGGCAACAGAGGGTTGTAGTCAATGGAGTATATTTGAAGCATGGGCTTGTCACCAGTGGGGTAATTCATGGATCTATACTTGGACCCATTCTCTTTAATATTTTCATTAGTGATATTGCAAAAGGTCTTGATGGTAAGGCATGTCTTTTTGCTGATGATACTAAGATATGTAACAGGATTGATGTTCCAGGAGGGATAAGTCAAATGGCAAATGATTTAGGTAAACTAGAAAAATGGTCAGAGTTGTGGCAACTGCCATTTAACATGGATAAGTGCAAGATAATGCATCTTGGATGTAAAAACCCAAGGGCAGAGTACAGAATATTTGATAGAGTCCTAACCTCAACATCTGAGGAGAGAGATTTAGGGGATGACTTAAAGGTAGGCAGACAATGTAATAGAGCAGCAGGAAATGCTAGCAGAATGCTTGGTTATATATGGAGAGGTATTAGCAGTAGAAAGAGGGAAGTGATCATGCCATTGTACAGAACACTGGTGAGACCTCACTTGAAGTATTGTATGCAGTACTGGAGACCGTATTTCCAGAAGGATATTGATACTTTAATGAGAGTCCAAAGAATGGCTACTAAACTGGTTCATGGATTGCAGGATAAAACTTACAAGGAAAGGTTAAAGGAACATAAAAAAAAAGAGTTCCTGTGTATCTGTATGATGGAAAGAAGGGCCCAAAGTTGCCTTCAGATATCTAGTTTCAACACAAAAAATAGCGAGCATACAAAATCAGTGCAATGTGTGCTGGTGAAAAAAGGAGGTCTAACGGAGCCTACTATAATAGATCCAACATCTGACCATTTAAAGTAAAGTTTTGTTCGAAGGCTGCTGTTCAGATATATGAATATGCATATGCGGTAGATGGGGATGTCCCAAACGGTTCGCCGCAGACAGCGAACATAAACATAAACTTTGACCCTGTACCTCACAGTCAGCAGACACATTCCTGCCAAACAGCAGCAGACCCTCCCTCCCAGACCCTCCCACCTCCTGGACAGCATCCATTTTACATTCATTGTGAAGCTGCATTCTTAGTGAGCTGTCCAGGAGGTGGGAGGGTCTGGGAGGGAGGGTCTGCTGCTGATTGGCTGGAATGTGTCTGCTGACTGTGAGGTACAGGGTCAAAGTTTATGTTTATGTTCGCCATCCGTGGCGAACCGTTCGACGAACCATTCGGGACATCACTAGCGTTAGAGTATCTTTGCATGTATCTATATATCTGTTAAAGCTAAACAAACATAATGTAGAATACATTTGAAGTCATGTGGATCTAGAAAAATCGCTACTCAAAAGATATAGTGGCTCAACATATGTATAGGTAAGAGTAGATAACTATACAAAGGAAATGAATGGCATATAGATAAAAAGGAGGTAACAAATAGTATCCTTTTAGAATTTCCTTATACTATGTACATGCAAGGGTTAGAGATAGGTGACTAGACAGAACAAAGTAGAGTGGGCAGGAGGTGAAGCGACAAACCCTGTCTCTTTAAGAAAGCCCCTAGATATAAAATTATAGAATATGTTGGGTAGTATCTGGGAGTGGCAGTCAAAAATCTAGATGGGTGCAGAAAAAGGAGATTGTTGCCCCACTAGGTGAAGAGAACGTGCAGTTTCCCCAGTAGGATACTATATCCTCCAAAATATAAGGAGTATAGTGGACCTCCATGTCCCTCAAGCAGTTCAAATATGGCTTAAAAAATTATGCCGTTAGATATCAATGCTACAGCAGGACATGTCTTAATAATGATGTAGCTCAATCAAGTGACAAAGTATCTGGAAAACGAAAATTAGATACAGTTTCACAATTAGACACTTAATACTGTGCTACAAATTCAGACAAATCCTGTCTGCTGTAGGAACACTCGCTGTCTAGTTGAAGCTGCTAAATCGGCTGCATTATATTAAAGGACCAAAAGGTGTCTGTCAGGTCTTAAGACGCTGTGCTAAGACTCAAATATCATATATGAATATCAAGTGGATGATCTGTGATCCATAAACCATAGCCCGGGTAAGGGTAGTGCCATTAGATATCACAGAATCAGTGCTGCAGCTGAGCCTGTCTTATTATAATGTAGCTCAATCAAGTCACAAAGTATATGTAATACGAAAAATGAAAACAGTTTCCCAATTAGACACTTAGTACTGTGCTACAACTTCAATCTAATCCTGACTGCTGCAGAGATGTTAGGTGTCGGCTTAAAGCTGCTAGATCAGCAACATTGCATTGGAAAGCCAAAGGTGTCTGTCAAATCTAAACCGCTGTGCTAAATAGCAAATATCATATATACATATCAAATAGATAGTCTATAATCCCTAGAGATAGCCCAGGAGTTAAGGTAAATCACATAGCATTAGGTAGTATAGAAATAGCTAGGCTCCGTCAGAATTCCTGAATTTAAAATAAAATGAAGCTTAAGTGCAGCGTCATCCGCTCGACGCACGTTTTGGTGCTTTGCTGCGCCTTTTTCGAGAGCAATGGTAAATAGGAGAGCCAGCATGTCTAGTTTTTTTAAATGTCAGATGACGCAATAAAGGTTCTCTCTTTTTAACATATTATATTACCTAACTTTTGAGTTGTTTACCTCTGCATGGGCAAAACCTGTGGCAACTTTGGGCCCTTCTTTCCATCATACAGATACACAGGAACTCTTTTTTCTGTTATACTAATATATGGGGTTATGCCCCTTCTTTTGCCCATATAGTCCAACCCTTGACTATCAGGTCAGTATTTTTCTGACCTCCTAGTCATTTTTCTTTTCAAAAGGTTAAATGAACTTAATATGTATAGCTTGGAAAAGACAAGACGGGGGGATATGATAGAAACATTTAAATACATAAAGGGAATCAACACAGTAAAAGAGGAGACTATATTTAACCCCTTAAGGACCAAACTTCTGGAATAAAAGGGAATCAGGACATGTCACACATGTCATGTGTCCTTAAGGGGTTAAAAGAAGAAAAACTACCACAACAAGAGGACATGGTCTTAAATTAGAGGGGCAAAGGTTTAAAAATAACATCAGCAAGTATTACTTTAGTTAGAGGGTAGTGGATGAATGGAATAGCCTTCCAGCTGAAGAGGTAGAGGTTAATACAGTAAAGGAGTTTAACCATGCCTATGTGGGATAGGCATAAGGCTATACTAACTATAAGATAGGGCCAGGGACTAATGAAAGTATTTAGAATATTGGGCAGACTAGATGGGCTGAATGGTTTTTATCTGCCATCACATTCTATGTTTCTATCGCTTCTCTTTAGGCTTCCACTGGATTTTTGAATATTGCTTTGAGGAATTGCTTTTGTTACTCAATGTGAGCATTAGTTAGGTCAGGCACAGATGATGATCCATTATTCCTGGCTAACATCTTGAATTCAGTTTGATTCCAAAGGTGAAATATTGAGTTGAGTGCAGGCCTTTGAGTTGGCACATCAATCTCTTCCACATCACACATTTCTCTATAGGCATTGCTTTGTGCATAGAACATTATTCTGATGAAAAAGGAAAGGAATCCATTCAAAATTACGAGACATTTTTCATTACGGAATTGTCTCAAACTAATCCTGTAGCATTAAAATTCTTCATTACATCTAAAGCATTGATCAGAAACAGCACCAGGTTTTTATTTTTCATTCATTAACAATTTCACTTAGCTATGTACATCAAACAACCCTGTCCCAGGTCACCTAGCACATAACAGTACTTCAGTACACAAAGTCTCTTTTCCAGGTATAATGTGTACAGGATTATTATTTTTTTGAAACCACAGAGGTGGTGCCAATATTCTACACATGTTATCACTAAAAAGTTAATCTTACATATAAAGAGAAACACAGCTATAATAAATTAGAAAAATCGATCCTACGTCCTTGTGAAAATGAGCAAAACTAGCAACTAAAATCTGCAACTAACATTTTCTAACTCAGCTGTTTTGGTCTAGATTCCTGTGCAATTCAGTTACCAACAATTCCCGCTTTAGTGAGCAAAAGTAGTAGAAGCACAGTTCATGTGAGCAGCAGGTGGTGCTAGAGTTTCAATTAAATGTTGTGCAGGTTATTCACTAAAGTGAGAACTATCAGAAATTCAAACTGAATTTAAAGTGAATTTAAACTTTCAGGCCAAAATAGCCAGGGTTACCATATACACTATATTTTCAGGCATATATATATATAATGTTGTCAAATTTAATAAAAACCAAACCCATAAAAAGGGTTGCCTTGCAGTATTTTGAAAGCATATTCTGAGGGTTCATCATTGCCTAATTACTTAATCACATATACCTTCACCTGAATTCTACATGCTACAGGACAACTCTTTTCATGTGCTGCCCATCAATATGTATATGTGATAGTTGTCCCCGAAAACACGGTGGATCTGGTAACACTAATAAAAGCCAAACTGAAAGCATTGCTGGGGTTGTGTTATGTAAATTCATACTAATACTAATGTTAACAATTACATGCTATAACTAACGAGACCTTTTCTTTATAGGACTTATTGTCATTATGATTTACTATTATAAACAATATTTTTGATTTATATGACAGTAAAAGAAAACGCGTGCCATAAAAGTATCAATCACATAATGAAAGCCTTATGTAAATGCAACAAAAGTGGCGTCTTTAGCAAGAGTGAAATCTATAAAGCATAAATAGAAAGTTTATCTTCTCCTCTACAGCTTTTCCGGTGAAGAGCTTGCTCAGCATAAACTGAAAAACAGCTTTAATTGCTAGCTACAGTGCTATTAATGCAGTGAATGTTGAATTTATAATAGCATAAACCAGAATCATTAATTAGCTTTTGAGTAGAAGATATTCCAATCCTGAAGCAAGGTAGCAATTTGGCAGACTTTGATCAGAAGAGAATTAAAGGCTTGCAGCTGCAATTTTCAGTGTGGTTAAACTAAATTCTTATATAATGGTTTTTCAGCAGTAATGACATGTTAGAATATTGGAATAACTACTATATACTCTTATAGGGTTCATGTGCAGAGTGTATAAAGAGAAATCATCAACTGATTTTTGACAGGTTTTTGATTTGTTTGTTTTTTCCTTAAACTGGTAATGGTGGAGAATTAGTTATGTTTTTTTTTTTACTAAACTAACTGACCTGAAATTAAGCTTGAGAAATCGGATACGTTTAATTTTTTGACCCGTTTGGTGTGTAAGTTCACAATTCCATTATTTAAAGTGGAGCTGTCACTTTTGGTGATCTAGAGTCAGATGGCTACGGAGTACAGTGGAAGTTAGGAATACTCATCTGAAGCTGTCTGTTGCAACCACAGCCATCTTCTTCAGAGACACCCTCTTCAGTTCCTGGAGCTTAATCTGCTAGAAGCTGTGTCAGTACTGTCTGTACCCTTATGCACCCTGTGGAAAACCACAGGAGTCTCCGTAGACCACCTCTCGCATTGAGCTAGATTATGCCTGAATCGCACAGTCGTCACTAGTGACATCTTGCTGGAGGTGGACAAAAGTTGATAATGAAGCTCCTCCTTTTGTCAACTTCTGTCAACTTTAGGATTGCCCATTAGACAAAGTAGTCTCTACTTTGTCCTATTGTATCTTTGGTTTCCATTGGACTTTCAGGATAATTACAACTCAGTCAACCTAACTTTTTCATAAAGATTTTATCTATGAATTGCTCAGAAGTGACAGAGCCACTTTACTTCCCATTTTAGTAAAACATCTCTTCGTCAGTCAACTCAACTAGAATGGAAAGACTAGCTCAACGAGATACCAACTCTACTGAAACATTGCATTTATGGCTGGGGCACACAATTTACTAGCTGACCACAGTGAGGCTGCCAGAGACCGGTACACAGGCAAGGTATGTAGCTGTCTACAGCAGAGAGGAGATAGAGAGCACTGTAAGTCTTTCACAAAAACGTATCTGCCGTTTACAACTCTGCATAGCCAGTCTGACAGGACCGAAGCCTGCCCTGGAGCTTCACCACCCAAGCCTCAAGCAGCTGAACTTTCACACAAGAAGAGACCCTCACACTGCAATCAGAGTCCCCACTGCCAGTAACAGGTAATTGTATTTTACCCAGCAGCCTATGACTGATAGTGATTGTATGTGAGCTTATGAGGTAGATTGCTTGTAGTGTGCATGTGTGTTTAAGTGAGCATGTCTGTAGTGTGCGTGTGTGTGTGTGCATGTGTGTAAGTGAGCTTGTAGTGACCTTTTTGTGTCTATGAGCTTGTATGGATCAGAGAGCTACTATGTGTGTCAGTTAACCTGTGTGCAGTGATCTTGCAGTGTGCCAGTACACTTGTCTGTAGTGAGCTTATGTGTGTCAGTGAGCTTGTCTATTGTGAGCTTGTTTGCCAGTGAGCTTGTAGTGAACTTTTTTGTGTCAGTGAGCTTGTCTTTTTGTGTTTATCGGAGATTTACTCTGTGTGTCAATGAGCATGGCTACTGTGAGCTTGTGTTTGTCATTGAGCTTGTCTGTAATCCACTTGTGTGAGTGTGTCAGTGAGCTTGTGAGTGTTTGTCTGTGAACTTGTCTGTAGTGAGTTTGTGTGTGTGTTAGTGAACTTGTCTGTAGTGAGCTTTTGTCTGTCAGTGAGCCTGTCTGTAGCAAATTTGGTGTGTTTGTGAGCTAGTCTATTGTGCGCTTGTGTGGGTCAGAGAGCTTCAGTGGATGTCAGTGAGCATGTCTGTAATGAGCTTGTGTGGTCAAAGAGCACAGTGTGTGTCTGTAAACCTGTCTGTGGTGGGATTGTGTGTGTTTCAATCAGTTTTTAGTGAGCCTGTGTGTGTCAGTAAGCTTGTCTATAGTATGCATCAGAGAGTTTGTGTGTATGTCGGTGAGTTTTTTTGTAGTGATCTTGTGTGGGTCAGATAGGTTCTGTGTGTGTCAGCGAGCATGTCTGTTGTGAGCTTGTGTGGGTTTGTAATAATAGTAATCACAAGGCAGTTTTCAAAGTGAACACAATCCACAATCCAAATACCTTTTTAAATGAATACTCCAGCATTATAAATAGACATAGCTATTTATAACGTTGGGAGTATTGGGGAGTCTGTGGAATGATGGTAAATCTGATGGGATCTCTTTGCCTCCCTTTTCCCTGTAAAAGAAAGGGTTAACTTACCTCTAATTCAGAAGCCAGATTGTCCCTTGCCACAGCTCTGCTCTGCCCACTGGGAGATCATCATCACTGATGATTTCACAGCCAATCTGATATTTCTTATAGAGAACTATAGGGACTAGAAGTGTATATGTGGTCATCACCACACTGCCTGTGCAATGCTTCTTATAGTGAAGCATTCAATTCATTGCTATGAGAAGCATTGCCATTCTGCTAGGGCAAAAATCAATTAGGAAGGTCACCACCCCTAGCTGTGTGACTGACAGCTCGGAGAGTACAATTTAAAGGAAAACTATAGGCTTGAAATATAAAATTGTATACTTAGTCTATAGGCACTTCGGAATTTTGGAATTTCGGGACTTCAGCACTTCGGGACTTCTATTGCAGCCGCTTAGTAGATAACTCCCTAATTCCCACGGTATTAGGGAGTTATCTACCAAAAGGCTGAAAGACCTAAATTGGTCTTTCAGCCAAATTTACTAATACTAAGTAAAATTACATAGTATTAGTAAATTTTGCCCCTACTCGCTATACCGCGAGTAGGGGCATGTCTAGTAAACAGTAAGCAGCCATATTTTAAATGTTTTTTCCCATTTTAAATATGACTGTAGTGCCTTTGCTATTAATGTTTAGGGAAGACTGAGAGTCTGGAAGTGACATCAGTATTTGCAAATTAGCTGATCAAGATGACCGAGAACCCGGAAGTGACACTGATATACATGGCGTCAGAGTCACGTGATTGGACGGAGAGTCACGTGACACGGAAGTGCGGGAGATGATAGATGCCGGTAAACGGCGGCAAATTGGACACTCGGTGTATTTAAAGAGAGGAAGATCACCATGGACCACACACTTTGACAAAGACATGGAGGTCAAAACGCGTTAGTGCTGTGGACTTTTTCACTATATAGTATTTTAATTTCTCTTTATTTGTATGTTATTTTGTATGCAGTAAAGTTTATATATTTTAACATATTGGATATCCTGGAAATTATTGAAGGACCAAAAAGGAGTTATCCTGGTTGAGAGAGCTGGAATAAGCTTATTATTCACCTGCCATTGAAGTCAGAGCCAGCTTTATGTGGCTCTGTGTCTGTGAGTGACCCAATACCTTTGAATTAATTATTCCTACTTTATATAACAGTATTATACTATGTATGTGTCTTTACTGTTTTTATTATAGGATAATCAGGAGGTGTTCCCCTCACTATAGTAAATATACAGTGAAGTATTGTATATGTTCTTTGCACCCCCCTGTATTCTTTTTCTTTCACTTTGTATTCGAGTGCCATTTTAGGGATTTTGGGCACTAGGGGTTGTTGCTTACTTTATGGTGTGCAAAAAATGGGTCGAGAGAGTATTCTGAGAACGGACAGCAGCTAAAATAGCCTGCGCTTCGGTGGGTCCCTGCTCAGAACTCAAGTTGGTTTTAGCTCAACTTGTGCCATTACAGAGAGAACATATCTGAAGCATATCAGACTGGTCCCACCCATACTGGCAGTCCAGATCCGAAATGCCAGCAAGTTCTCTCTGCACGAGAGATACAGCAACCCCAGACGATCGTTTCAGCCTTGTTAGGCATCATCAGTGAGGCATAGCTGATATCTCTCTAGGCAACGTGAGCAAGGGGTCCACGTCTGGATTACCCTTTAAACTAATGGAGAGCAAAAAATGGGTCGCAAGAAGCGCCAATGGTGTGAATGGTGTGAAGCGCCAATCCACCAATTCTTCCTGCCGTGTTTGTATTTTTTTTTCCCCTCGTTTTTTTTTTTTTTTACTTGCGTCGGTTATTATGGTTTTTTATTTGGCCTTTTTTGGGGCTGAAAAAAGAAGATTTTAGAAGAAAGAAAACATTGAATGGTAAGTTTTTTTTTTTACAGGTACTTAATTAAAGGTCCCCCCCTCATTATTTTTAAGAGCGGGGTAGGTAGGGGGACATTGGGGGCCCCCACCATCTGCTCAGGGGTGGGGGCCGGGAGGGATGACTATTGGTATTTAGTCCTCCCCCCCTGGCCCCCACCCCTGAGCGGCGGGTGGGGGCCCTAAATACTAATAAGGGGGGACCTAATGTCCTCCCCCTGGCCCCCACCCCTGAGCTGTGGGTGGGGGCCCTAAATACCAATAGTCCTCCCTCCCGGCCCCCACCCCTGAGCACACAGGCTGCTCACTGAGCCACAGGCTGCTCACTGTTTAATAGACATGCCCCTACTCGCGGTATAGCGAGTAGGGGCATACTTTATTAATACTAAGTAATCTTTACTTAGTATTAGTAAATGTGGCTGAAAGACCAATTTAGGTCTTTCTGCCTTTTAGTTGATAGCTCCCTAATACCGTGGGAATTAGGGCGTTATCTACTTATTCATTCCTGTCATTACATTGACAGGCTAAGTCACTTACATTTTAAATGAATGTATGTTACTTGATTGTTGTAAGTGTTGCAAATGCTTACAGCTGAATTCTGGCTATGTTTGTATACTTTTTATTTAAAATTATATACAATGTAACATTCTTCTTCTTTCACTGGGTAAGTATATTAGTACTTAGGCAATACTTTGCTTCGGAACTTCGGCACTTCTGCACTTTGACACTTCAGAACTTTGGCAACTTCGGAACTTCGGCACTTCAGCACTTCGGAACTTCGACACTTCGGAAATTCTGTAATTTCAGAACTTCAGGACCTCGGCAATTCAGCACTTCGGCAATTCGACACTTTGGCAATTCGGACATTCTGAAGTAACCGAATGTCCGAATTTCCAGAAATTTGTCAGAATTCATATTTGGACCGAAACGAATTGCACGTGTCTCTTGCTAATGCAATGTATGCAACACTGGTGAGACCTCACTTGGAGTATTGTCCGCAGTACTAGAGACCGTATCTCCAGAAGGATATTGATACTTTAGAGAGAGTTCAGAGAAGGGCTACTAAACTGGTTCATGGATTGCAGGATAAAACTTACCAGGAAAGGTTAAAGGAACTTAACATCTATAGCTTGGAGGAAAGATGAGAAACATTTAAATACCTAAAGGGAATCAACACAGTAAAGGAGGAGAATATATTTAAAAGAAGGAGAACTACAACAAGAAGAGGACATAGTCTTAAATTAGAGGTTTAAAAATAATTTCAGGTAGTATTTGAGGCGAAACCAACCTCGCCACTGGGCATTGGAGAAGCCTGTTTGCCCACCTCTTGCCTGCTGACTATGGCCCTGCATTAAAAACCTTTTATTTTCCCTATGTGAGCAGAGTTAACCCAGATAGCTAAGCCGTGGAGCCCATTCGTATACCGAAAGACTATGGAAAAGACGTTGGCTCCATGGCGATTGAATTGTATGCATGTGATCTGAGCGCCATCCGGTAATAATGTGCGCTCAGATCTAAGCTATTTGGGGATAGGTAGAATGTGTATGTTCTATGTGATGAATGTAACAGTATGTAATTTTATGTCTTTTACTGTCTTTTTACTGCCATGTGGTTAATGGAGTTTTGCCTCTGTCCTTGGAGATAATTGGATTACTTCCCAATTATCTCCAGGATAGAAGACTCTGTGGAACTGGTTTTAGGCAGAAAAGCCATGCTTCATTTGGTCACAAAGGACTTCGATCCATCTTTTGAACCAATTTGGATGATTTTGACATATGTTTGTATTTGGAGTATGCTGAAAATATAAGTTTTATGTGAATGTGATGCATACTTTTCAAGTTATGACACTGTCCTCTCTTGGTTTTCCTGCTATCTCTCCCAATACTCATTCAGTCTTTCCTTTTCTAATTATACCTCCTCCCTTCGTTCTGTCTCTGTTGGAGTCCCCTACTATTTTCTCTTTATACTGCCACCCTTGGCAAACTTATTACCTCATTTGAATTCCAATACCACCTGTACGCTGATGACACTCAGATATTCCTCTCATCCCCGGACCTCTCCCTTACCGTCCTGCAACGTGTCACTGCTTGCCTTTCTTCCATCTCTGACTGGATGTCCTCCTGCTTTCTGAAACTCAGTCTCTCTAAAACTGAACTCCTTGCCTTTCCTCCTCCTAATACTGATCATCCTAATTCACTCTCCCTTCAAGTTAGTGGTAACCACATCAGTCCATCCTTGCAAGCGCGCTGTCTTGGCGTTATACTTGATTCTGGCCTCACATTTGAGCCTCACATCCAGTTTGTTACCAAATCCTGTAGATTCCTCCTCAAAAACGTAGCCCGCATCCGCCCCTTTCTTACGCAAGATGCTACTAAGGAGCTTGTCCATGCTCTAGTCTCTTGCATGGATTATTGTAACTCTCTCCTAATAGGTCTTCCCTCAAGTCATATTGCCCCACTACAGTCTGTAATGAATGCTGCAGCTAGACTGATTCTCCTCTCCTGTCACTCCTCTCACACCTCTCCCCTCTGTCAGTCCTTACATTGGCTTACTGTATCCTACAGGAGCACTGACCAATTCTAGCCCCTCCTATATCTCTTCACTGATCCACAGGTATGCCCCTTCTCGGTCTCTCTGCTCTGCCCATGACCTTCTCCTGTCCACTGCTTGCACCCGTATGTTTAACTCATGCATGCAGGACTTCTCGCAGGTGGCTCCGTTTCTTTGGAACAGCCTGATTACAACCATCAAGCTCTCCCCTAGTCTTCAATAATTTAAAAAGTGCCTCAAAACCATAGGCATGCACAGCCTATTGCATTAGGGTGTGCACCCTAAAGCACAAACACACGCTGTGTGTATATGTATGTATGTAAATATATATATATATATATATATATAACACACACACACACATACACTGCTGTGTGTGTGCTGTGTGAGAGTGCTGTGTGTGACGGGGTGCTGTGTGTGTAAGGGAGCTGTGTGTGAGGGTGTTGTTAGTGTGATGTGTGTGTGAGGGTGCTGGTAGTGTGCTATGTGGGTGAGGGTGTTTGTGTGGGTACTGTTAGTGCACTGTGTGGGAGGGTGCTGTTTCTGTGTGTGTGTGTGTGTGAGGGTGCTGTGTGTGTGTGTGTGTGTGAGGGTGATGTGTGTGTGTGGGTGCTGTTTGTGTGCTGTGTGTGTGAGGGTGCTGTTTGTGTGCATGTTTGTGAGGGTGCTGTGTGTGTGAGGGTGCTGTTTGTGTGCTGTGTGTGTGAGGGTGCTGTACGTGTGTAGGTGCTGTGTGTGTGTGTGTGTGTGTGTGTGTGAGAGTGCTGTATGTGTGTAGGTGCTGTGTGTGTGTGGGGTGCTATATGTGTGTGGGTGCTGTGTGTGAGGGTGCTGTATGTGTGTGGGTGCTGTATGAATGTAGGTGCTGTTTGCGTGCTGTATGTGTGTGGGTGCTGTGTGTGTGCTGTTTGTGTGTTGTGTGTGTGCTGTTTGTGTGGGTGCTGTTTTTGTGCTGTATGTGTGTGTGCTGTTTGTGTGTGTGTGCTGTATGTGTGTAGATGCTGTATGTTTGGATGATTGTGTGTATTGTGTGGGGGCCGTTTATACATAAGGTAAGAAGGGAGGGGGGACCATGCTGCTGCCATCCCTGGTGGTCCAGTGGAGAGTGAATTCTAGCCTGCGGGGCTAGAGTTCACTCTCGCGAGATCTGAGCGTTGCCATGGCAACGCTCAGATTTCGCGAGAGGAACCCGGCGGAGCTGCTGGCTAGAGCTCCCCGGGTCCTCTCCTGCCTCCCTCCCTGCAGCTGTGAGCTGGTGAGGGAGATCTTTGATCTCCCCACTGGCCCATGGAGGCTTAGAGCAGAGCTGGCGCTCGGATAGTGCCGGCTCTGCATGAGCTGACAGGGGATCTCCCCTGTCAGTCTCAATCCATAGGCATGCCGCAGGGATTAGGGTGTGCCCATCTCTTTAGGAAAGCTTATGGCCACCCAGAATAACCTCTATCTCACGCACCGGTCCCTTGCTCTCTCTGAAAGGGCAGCACTCTATTCTCTCCTCCAGCTCTGCTTCACTCCATCTTGTTTGATTGCTACCTCCTGTCCTGTTGTGTTTTACGCCCTACCTCCTATAGACTGTTGGCTTGTTTGAGCAGGACCCTCTTCAACCTAATGTTCCTGTAAGTTTTTGTAATAGTCTAATTTATTGTTAAATCTGCCCCTTTGATAATATTGTAAAGCACTACGGAATATGCTGGTGCTATATAAATACCAATAATAATAATAATTACAATATGCTGAATGGAGACTGTGTGAGCGTCTAACACAGCAGGGATGGACACTTAATAAAAACTTTTTTGATATGGATTGTATTATTCAAAAAAGGAAGTCAATGTCCAATTATCGTGAACTATCGGGCAGATATATATGTATAGGTATTTCTGTTGTGTCATCTAAGGGCATATATCTCAAAAATGAGGGGCAAAGTAAAAATTTAAGCAAGTTGCATAAAAAAGCAACATGGTACTAAAAGAGAATATTTATTTTCAAGAGGAATATAATAAGAGTGCTAAATTATGAACAAAACATATGCCAGTAAGTGTCACATAAAGAATAATAGTGCTCATAGTTTGTAGAACACATACAAAAAAGGTATCAGAAATTAAAAATACATTTTACTGTTTAGACATAATATTGCTTTTAACGGCTGTAAAATGAATGATTATTTTAACTTTTGTCACTAAAATAACTAAACTTTTAACTTTTGTCACTAAAATTTCAGCATTCTAAAAGCATTATACACACTGAATATTTTAAATTAAATTGTTGCATTTTATTTTTAAATTACAGCTGCTTTTACTGCACGCATTTCTAATTCATACAACTTTTCTTCCTAAAAAGAGCACACTTGTAATGCAATTTAAATGATAGAACCCAATTTAAATTGCATTACAAGTGTGCATGATTCACGTAGGTTCACATCTCAAACCATTTCAATTGTTCTGTGGATAATTAGCTTCAAAATATAAAATTAACAGAGGATGTGATCTGCAAAGACAATTGTATTGTTTTTATAACTGAAATGCTTACAGGCCAAGTTTTCTGAACTGGAAAAAAAAAACAACACACCTTTATTCCCAGCTGGACTATTTTACTTACATTTGGTAAATTAAGGTCTTGATTTGTCACAATTTAATATTTACTAAACATGTTTCATTGCGTTAAGTTTAAAATTCTTTGACGACACTAATTATGAAGCACTAAAAATGTACAGTGATTTTCTTACATTTCAGCTAATTAAACCTTAAAATAGAATTAATCTGAAACTTCAAATTAACAGCATTAAGGACATTAGCATGACACTTCGTGGAATCTAGAAAAACGGATCACCAAGAGATTAATTATTTGGGCTTTGTGTTAAACAAATACAGAGAAAGGGAACACAATATGGCATTAAAGATTAAAACACATGTCACTTGTATTTGCATCTTTGAGCTACGCTGTCTCTGTTCTTATCCCATCAAACAAAGCTCTTTTTATTTAAAACCTGTTTTGTAGCTGCAAGTGCCAAAAATATAAAGTAATTATAAAAATAGCTTAGCACAATTAAAAGGTAGAAGAAGAACCTACAATATAAACTTGGTCATACTGCTTTGATCGAGCAATCTGCATGATTTGTTTCTTTTACTTTCTCGCCTTACATTATTAATTTACCTCATTCAGCAGCAATCTCTCAGGTGAAGAATGATTCACAATAGAGGCTGTCTGGTTGGAATGAAAAAGTAAAATATCATTGATCTGGCAATGAATACCTTGCTTCTGAAACAATGAGGTATACAAATTAGGGTCCTAACAAAGAACATGACATTTTAGACCACAAAAACAACCAAGTAAGGATTATCGACACACAACAAAAATTTGTTTTGTTTTCTCTATTTGTTTTGATAGATACCTGAGTATGTTTCACAATAAAACACATGTTAAATATTATATTAAATTATTAAATTTGATAGGCCTATTGTTTCAGTGATATTTTGGTCAGTGGTTGATTGATAATAATCACAAGGGGTACAGCTGTGACAAATCTTGAATCATGAAAAATCAAGATCCAAGTGTCACAAGTCCTTTTCCATCAGACTAAAATATTTCTTCCCACACTATTCTATCGGGCCATCTAGGAGATGATGAATAAATGGGACACATTGTCACGATTCGGGGAACCCAACACGCTGGCACACACACACACACACACACACAGAAAAGGTGCCGTACCGGACCTTAGAGTGGCCGGGCTAAGCACACACAGAATAGTCAGGAGACAAGCCGAGTAAGGGGAACCAGAAGACAGAACAATGTGAAACAAGCCGAGGTCAAAGGGTAGGAGAAAGTCACAGAGTCAGATAAACAAGCCAGAGAGTACATAACCAGAACCACAAGTTAAGTAGCAATACTAGTAAGCAAAGACCACAACAGGGCAGGGAGGAACAGGAAAGGTAAGTATTTAAACCATAAGGTTAATTCTGATTGGATAATTTCCAATCAGAATTAACAATCACACGTGGGAGATATCTAAACCTCCCACTGTGATTGAGGCACTGTGCCTTTAACGCCAGGTCAGGTGACTGACCCCGGCGTGTAATAATTTGGGCGGTCTCCCAGAGTGCAGCGTCATGCATGCTGCCGCTGGGGGACATGGAGGAAAACGCGGGCAGCATCCGAGGCTGGAAGGATGCAGCTCGCTGAGCCCACGAGGAGGAGGGGGCCGCGGACGGCTGGAGGGTGAGTACTGTGAGCAGAGTGCAGCCTCCCCTCGCAGCCGCCTGCGGGATCCCGACACACATTGTGGAGATCCCATGAAATGTTTAAGCACTAGGTTCACCACCACTATTTGCAATTACTTGGTTATTGGAAAATGTGTACAAATTGCAAAGAGTTACATTTCAGTCTAAAGGGGTGTTTCTTTATTACAAATTCAAGGAACCACTCACTCCTAAGGTGGTGAGAGACATTTGTGGTCTAATGATGCATCCTTGTTTTGTACAGTGTCCCTATGCAGAGATGTCAATAATCTACTCCCAACCTCTTGAATCTTATGTCTAGTCTTTATCAAGGTACCACCAAGTACCAAGTGTATATGTATGCTTTCATCCTGACATGTTCCTACTACATATATGACATCAAGCTCCTGATTCAAGTAATTGATTGCTCATTTGTCATTTGGCCCCTCTGACCTTGTTCTCAAATAAACTTGGAGTTCTCTCTTTCTTAGTTGCAGGGTTTGTAATCTATTTTTGCCGTGTATCTTTCATTATTACTCATTATGATCCTGATAGACTGGTGTTCTTCACAAGTCTCAGAACTATCAGATTTTACATCTACAGGAACTGCCAATAGAGCCATCTAAAGCCCAGTGCTGGATTGTTACACTGCAGCGGCATTCTGTTAGCCCGTATGCATTTTGGGCGTATTACTTTTCTCTATCCAAAATTAACCTGTAAGAAGTTTTGATAGAATCATCGTGGATTTTAGAAAAAAAATTTAGGCATATACCTAGTATTGATCCTACCTTATTAGTTCCCACATTCTGTAAAAATTAGGTCAGTACACCAATATATTGTATTGTGTCCTTTGCTATACTATGGCACATATGTTTTCTGTAGACAATTATGAACACTTTCAGGGTTGTTTACTAAAGTTTACAATTAAACGTATATCTCAAATTTAAGACCAAAATAGTCAAACTGGAAAAATTATCAGCTATGCTTTCAGTTTGGCTTCTTTAATCTTAAGATGTGACTTTAGCAATCAACCCGATTTGACTACTGCAAAATAAATGTTAGCAAGACCTTTACTATTATAAATCTATCTATCTATCTATCTGTCTATCTGTCTGTCTGTTATCCATGGTTCTGTAAAATAGTGCTGGACAACATCAAATCTGTACAACAAGCATGTCAAACTCGCGACCCACAAGGACCATCTTTGCGGCCCAACAAGCAGCGAGTACATGCTGCTGTTATAGCAGAGTAGGCACCTGCTTTCCCCACATTGCAGGTGCCTACTTTGCTCATTTACCCAGCCAGGGAGGAGAGATTCCTGACAGCCTGCGAGGGAGCTCAGCCTGCCTGCTCCTCACTGCTCCCTCGCGCGCGCCGTCTGAAGTGAAGCCGGGCGACGGAATATGACGTCATATTCCGGCACCCGGCATCACTAAACTGCGCAAGGGAGCAGTGAGGAGCAGGAAGGAGATCTCCATACAGAAGATCCCCACACCAGCTCCATAAGGTAAGGAGCAATAAATAAAAGTGTGTCTGTGTCTGTCTGTGTGTGTCTGTCAGCAAGTATGTGTGTGTATGTCAGTGTGTGTGTGTGTGTGTCTGTCAGTGTGTCTGTGTGTGTGTCTGTCAGTGAGTATATGTGTGTCTGTCAGTGAGTATGTGTGTGTCAGTGTGTCTGTCAGTGTGTGTGTGTCTGTCAGTATGTGTGTGTGTCTGTGAGTATGTGTGTGTGTCTGTCAGTGTGTGTCTGTTTGTGAGTGTGTCTGTCTGTGAGTATGTGTTTGTCAGTGTGTGTGTCTGTCTGTTAGTGTGTGTGTGTGTGTGTGTGTCTGTCAGTATGTCTATATGTATGTCAGTGTGTCTGTATGTGTGTGTGTGTGTGTCTCAGTGTGTGTGTCTGTCTGTCTGTGAGTATGTATGTGTCTCTGTCAGTGAGTATGTGTATGTGTCTGTGTGTCTGTCAGCAAGTATGTGTGTGTCTGTCAGTGAGTATGTGTGTGTCAGTGTGTCTGTATGTGTGTGTCTGTCAGTGAATATGTGTGTGTGTCAGCGGGAGGATCAGATTTGGCACAGGGTGGTAGAGGGGGGTGCTGTGGTTTAGTAGAGGGGGCTGGGGTTTAGTAGAGGAGGGTGCTGTGGTTTAGTAGAGGGGGTGTTGGGGGGGTTATACTGTACTCTTTAAAATAAACCTACGTTTCTATGAAAATATACAGTATTTTTTTTTTGCGGCCCACATAAACTTAAACCTTGTTTATGTGGCCTGATCCAGACTTTGAGTTTGACATGCTTGCTGTACAAGTAACCCAGTTTCTTATCAGTGAATAAGCAACACATTGATAACAAAATTCTTCTTGTAAAATGCGATCTTGGACAGATGACATTCTTTCTTCATTAAAAGGCCACAAGATGAACCATCTGATCTCCGGTTCCTCTGCTAAATGCTTTTTCCTTCATGTTTAAGTGATATTCAGTGTAATATAATATCACAGGTGCAGTACAGGCTGAAAATGAAAGGCAGATCAAAGGATATCTACCAACTTCTTCTGGATGCTGTTTCACCGCACACAAAAGGGAAAGTTATAAAACGTTTTGTCATAAGGAGCAGTGAAGTCGCACATTAACAACAACATTAAGCTTATTTGGTGTGTTGGCTGTCTAAAATAAGTTGAAAACAAGGCTGCAGGATGGCGAAAAAAAAGAAAAGCCACTTACAGATAATAATGGAAGATGGTGAGTAGAGAAACTAACATTCTTAAAACACAAGCTGTCATAGAATGCTATTCTATCATCACAAATTAGAATGTCTGCATTTATGACATAATAATACTAGCAAGGAGAAAAAGAATATTTAAATTCATTTATACTGTATTTTCTATTACTGTTGTATGTTTTTATTAATTTTATATAACGTACTTTTGAAAGCACAGTGAAAGCACAGTGACATTACAAACATTGTCAATATGGTTTGTCATGTCAAAGCACTGTTTATTCATTGAAAGGACTGCGAGGCTCACGTGATTACTTGCACTAGATCAAGAGATATTTAGCAATTCCTAGAAAGAGTATGTCAATATATCGGTTGTTTTTCATTCTACGACAGCCATTATTGAGTAATCATGTTAGCACGTTTTTCTACATTTTAATTTTTTATCAATAATATTACATTTTGCTTTGACTTTTATTTATTAATATATAAACTCTACTATTGAAATGATTTGTTTCAAAATTATTGTTTGTTTAATGGTAAACCGATATAACCGTAAATCAAGAACATTTATTAGTATGTACAGTACAAGATAAATACAAATGACAACCCATGCAGTAAGGGGTTCTGCCAAAATGATTTAAGTAATATCACATGGATGGAAACAAATCAATGGAAATGTGATGCAAATTAGAACTGTACAAAAATAATATAATAAAAAAAATATGGTTATAAAACCAAGCACTCCTAAAATATTTTAAATTCTAATCAAGATATCATTTAATTGTAAACTTTACACAAAAATAACAATAAAGAAAAATATATTTTAATAAGGTTTACTTGAGTGCTTTTTTTTTTTTAAGTTGCACCAATTATTCTGTGCTGATCAGAAAGTTCGAATATGTGATAATACGTTTGTAACCTCATTACAGTGTATAGCATTGCAGTACATTTTGACAATTTAAAATAAAGTAAAAATTAATCTAATAATAACAAATATAGAAGCATGTCAAATACATTTTATTTTATTTTTTTACAGTGGAAATATATAAAGCTATGTAGGGTGTATTCACTAAACAGGGATTGTGGTGAATTGACAAGGGGATTGATAATTAAAGACCAAGATAGCTAAAACATTCAAAGGGTAGTTGTTTGACTTTTTTAAATACAGCTATTTTGGTCCATGTTTTTACAACTCTCTCAACACAATTTTGAATAAATTCAAACACATTATTATGACAAACCATATTAAAGTTAAAAAAGCACTCCACTTGCACAGTTTTTTGTACAAACTGTAAAGTGGTATTATTGTTACCGTAGATAAAACAGATGTAACATTAATAATGGGCCAAATGTTGTAAATATGTATTAGAGAACTGCATTAAAATTGATAGCAATTAATTGCAATTACCCCCAACACTCACTCATTAAATCATCATTTATTTCAAATAATTCTGAAAATGCATCTTGTCTTTGTATTTGCAGTTGGTATTGAGATTGATGGACATTTGGATACTGATTCAGATACTGATGGTAAGTGTAGAAAAAGTATGAGATGTTTTTGTATGTGTGTAATTCTAACACCATAATCGCTACAGCATGCTTTAGTGGTAATGATGTCAGGAGTCGTCTGGCTACAGCATGCTTTAGTGGTAATACACTCAGGGGAGAGTGCTCCCTCATGTGCCCGGAAGCCTGCCCGCCCGGTGACCGGCCACCCAGCAACACCACTGGACCCCAAGAAATCCCCTCAGTACTCCCAAAGGTAGGGATGCTGGGGGATTAAATTTAAAAAAAAGTGTGTGTTAGTGTTAGAGTGTGTGTGTGTGTTAGAGTGTGTGTGTTATAGAGTGTGTGTGTGTGTGTGTTTGAGTGTGTGTGTTCGTGTTAGTGTGTATGTGTGTGTGTTAATGTGTGTGTGTTAGAGTGTGTGTGTTAGTGAGTGTGTGTTAGAGTATGTGTGTGTGTGTTAGAGTGTGTGTGTGTGTGTGCTAGAGTGTGTGTGTGTGTGTGTTAGTGAGTGTGTGTGTGTTAGTGTGTGTGTGTGTTAGAGTGTGTGTGTTAGTGTTAGATTGTGTGTTAGTGTGTGTGTGTGTGTGTGTTAGTGTTAGTTTTTGTGTCAGTGTGTGTGTTAGTTTGTGTGTGTCAGTAAGTGTGTTACTGTGTGTGTGTTACTGAGTGTGTTAGTTTGTGTGCGTCTGTTAGTGAGTCTGTTTGGTGTCTGTTAGTGAGTGTGTGTTTTGTAAGTGAGTGTGTATGTGTCTGTCTGTCTGTCAGTGAGTGTGTATGTATGTCTGTCACTGAGTATGTGTCTGTCAGTAAATGTGTGTCTGTTAGCTAGTGTGTATGCAGCTGTTTGTGAGAGTGTGTGTGTGTGTCTTCAGCACTTACCTTTCTCCAGCACCGGACTCCCTTGGCGCTGGGGATCCCTCCTCCCCGATCCGCCTCTCAGCTCCGAATGCGCATGCGCGGCAAGAGCCGCGTGCGTATTCAAACCGCCCATAGGAAAGCATTACTCAATGAGACAGCCACAAGAGGCTGGATTAACCCTCAGTGAAACATAGCAGTTTCTCTGAAACTGCTATGTTTTCAGCTGCAGGGTTAAAACTAGAGGGACCTGGTACCCAGACCACTTCATTGAGCTGATGTGGTCCTTTAAGTGTATGTGTATCTGCATGCACTGGCATACATACCGCAGTCGCAGGGGTCGCAGCCCTGCGACTCCTGCGACCAGGTGCCTGCCGCCATGTGTTGTGGCCCCGGCCCGCGCTGAGTAAGCACGGGGGTGGAGCCCCGGTTCAGTTTTCGCACCAAGGGGCCCTATGGGTTGTGTGTACGCCACTGATCTGAATGTAAACTGCCAAACCATTTAAATGAACTTTAAATTGATCATTTTGTTATTGGATATTTTTAAAACAATTTAGTAGATATACCCACCATAGAAAACATTTAAATGTATTTTTTCCTGCATGTTTTCTTTGCTGTATTTGAAAAAAGACAGACTCTCCTTGAAAAGTCTTTGTGCTAGAGCATTGAGCGAGTGTGTCCACGTTCATTGAGAAGAAGGGAAAGCTGGTGGCGCATACTAGTCCAGCGTGTCTCCTACGTCTTTTAGCCTGTGGTGCTAACAGAAGCAGGAGATAACCGTCCTCACTGTCTTATTCACACCAGGAATGTTTTTAATGCAAGTATAAAAGTGCCAATATCTATCAAAATCTGTACTTTTATAAATGGTCACAGTACAACAGACTTCAGCTAACTTCAGCCTAATATCAATGACATTCCAGCCTTTTACTTAAAGGAACACTCCAGACTCCCAAAGCACATTCGCTTGCTCAAATGCTTTTTGTGTGAAGAGTGTGTCCTCTTAACATTTTACAAAAAGTGCAGATAGCAAACTGTACCTGCTATAAATTAAGCTTATTACATCCCCCTTGCTGTCAATCAGACAATTGGTCAAGTTAGTTCCTGGTTGTTTAGCTTAGTGGTGGAACTCATGCACATACCTTGCAAGGATTTTCTCATTGAGCTACATTGGGAAGTCTGCAATTAAACAGCCACATAAAGTCTCAGCTGGGACTAGTAGAAGAAGTAGAAGAGGACTTTCAAGTCTTCAGGAAAGAGATTTGCAGCTTTTGCAAGGTTTTTTAAGTAGAATATCTACTAAATGGTGATGTTTATATATGTAATTTTGGCAGTATAGTATCACTTAAAGACGTGGAAAAATAGATTTTAATAAAAGGAATGGAACATTTTAGCTACGAAGAAAGGTTAACAAATGTAAACCTCTTTAGTTTAGAGAAAGGTCACCTCAGAGGGGATATGATAAAATTATACAAATATATCTGGGGCTAATACAAACCATTGTGTGGAAATCTATTCACAAACAGGACTTTACATAGGACACATGGTTATGAGTTTAGACTGGCAGAAAAAGGATTTAGTCTAAGGCAAATTAAAGGTTTTTTTTTACCGTAAGAACAATAAGGATGTGGAATTCTCTGCCTGAAGAAGTGGTTTTATCAGTCCTTACAGATGTTTAAACAGCAACTGGATGCATACTTGCAAACACAGAATATCCAGTGATATAATTTATCAACTGTAGATAACAGCTTCTTGATCCAAGGATAAATCTGCACCAATCAGTGTGTCTTCCATACAGCCACTAGAGACACTTCCACCTTGAGAACTGAGTTAAAATGCTGCCCCTAGAGAAGCATTTGATTGGTGCATGTGCAACGATTCTCTGCACATGAAAACTAGCCTTCCAAAGCATTGGATTGGCTGACATCATCAAGACTCATGACCTCATTATAGCATTCAAAATACTAGAGAGACAATAGTGAGGTGTTCTTATTGTGTTACAGGTTCCATTATTTTTAGTCTTTTATATGTTCATGACTAATTCCATGGTGAACAAATGTATTCAAATGCATAATAATTGCATAATAATTGAAGATTATATTAGCTTTAGTGTACTAATAATCTTAATTTTAGTAATGACAGGAGGCGAATATTTGCATATCTTTCTTTACTCAAAACTCCAGCAGCATAGTAACATAAACAACCAATCAGAAAAAAGATATAATGCCCATAAAAGGCCCTGTCTATGACATCACTTCCTCTTTCTTTGAAGCGAAACAATAAATAACAACAAGAGACATAATCATATTACGTCAACAGTTCAACAACATATTAGAATATCCAACTCCATTAGTTCCGCGATGCAGAGGTATGGAAGGTGAATCTTTGTCTCGATGAGAAGACGTTCACGCTGCAAGAAAAAGAAAAAGGTGAAAGGTATCTGGCGTGATAACTTGTCCGCATACAATAAGCATTAAGCATCTGATATACCAACGAACATTAGAATGTGAAACATATCAATATATATTTATTCTAACGCAATGATATTTAAGAATATATAAACACAACATAATGCAAGGTTCATGTCTAGTATTCAGCCAATACAAGACCCACAAGTTACAGGTCTAAGTAGCAAACATACAAACCATACGTACTTACCTTCCTGAACATAAAGGACATATTCTGTTCAACACGAGAAACATGGGAGGGATTCTATAGGGTGGGAAATATTCGCCTCCTGTCATTACTAAAATTAAGATTATTAGTACACTAAAGCTAATATAATCTTCAATTTTACCACATGACAGGAGGCTTCATATTTGCATTTTTAAAGCTTTGAATTGACCAATGTGAAGGAAGCATGAGATGTTTGCCGAAAATAGAACGTTCTAAACGTACTCTCTCGCGCTCAGTCCGCGCAGCGTATAATGTCGGCTAGGGAAGCGTCGGCCGAAAAGGTTTGTGAGGCCGCCGCTCCCCTGACCGAGTGGGCTCCGAAACAAGGTTCGACGCTAAAGACAAAAACCAGCGGACCCATCTGGCCAGTGTTGCGGTAGACACCGGTCCATGAGGGTTCACGTAAGAAGTCAGAAGGTGATCCGTCGAATGAGTTCGAAGGGGGTAGAGATATTGGTGTACCCCATTAGCGTTCTGACCACGCATAGTGAGGCGTCTGACACAAAGCATGGGTATGACTCTGAAGACGAAACAGACTTAGTTCATCTCGACATGGTAAAGGTAACCCCGTCTGGTGTGAGAGAGAAACCATCCATATCGCAAGCCCTAACGTCCGCCACCGTCTAAATGAGGCGAGGCATAATAAGAGGGCTAGTTTGGCTGAAAGTTGCTTCAGTGACAAACAAGGATTGTCCGGCCATTCCCTAAGGAATCTCAGCACCACATCCACCTGCCAGAGGCGTGAATATTTGGGTGCAGGGATCTCGACAATTCGACACCCCACAGTAGTCGACAAACCAGTGTATCTTGACCTACTGGTCTGCTCTGTACCGGAACGTGCGCCGCCAATATCTGCGTATATCGGCGGATCTGATCACGTTGAGGGATCGATATGACCGACCCAACGAGACCAGGTGTGACGGATAGTTGAGGGTCAGTGGGACAGGTGCGGTAAAGGGATCGGAATCCCTTTCCACACACCACTCACTCCAGGCCGACCAGGCAGAAATATAGCCTTTCCTGGTGCCGGGAGCCTATGAGTCCCATAGGAGGTCTTAGTTGATGCAATAGGTTGTGAACTGACCAGGAGCCCCTGAAGCCGTCCAGGCAACTAGTGCCAGTTGTCCTTCCATGACAAGGGAGTGGGCTTCCCCTCGAGGTCCCGTCAGAAGTATAGGGAAGGTAGGGAGTAGTAGAGGGTCTCCGCGAGACATCTCCAGGCGATCCGGGAAATCACGGTTGGCCCTGCCCGAGGGGTATCATGAGCAGGAGCGATATCTTGTGGGTGTGTGTGGGGGTTCATCCATCGCCCCGTATCCGAAGGAAGAGTCAAAGATCGTTTTGCCAATCCAAGTTTGTATGTGAAGTAATCACCATCGAAATTCCATCCTCACTTCCGCTGACAGTGGGATCCAGTGGTCGTATGAGTGACCGGTGCGTACGTATCTCACCATCAGTCGTAGTGGGCCAGGGAATAACGCTTGTATGGAGAGGGGAGAGGAATCTCACAATCCGACAGCTATCCTTATAGAGGCGCTCTTTGCCGTAGACGGACGCGGAACTTAGTTCTCCAAGCCGATGTCGAAACCGAGGAACTGGCCCGATTCATATGGAGAAGCGATCTTTGTCTGTGTACAACAAAAAACCCATGGAGTCCCGAAAGTGAACGACAAAATTTGTCTGCAAACGTAGCCTGGATTCGTAAAGAATCAGCAAGTCTTCCAGGTATACGAGGCATCGCACGCCCAAATTTACGGATGTGTGCCCTCACTGGTTACAGTAGGTTCGCGAGCACCACGGAGTCGTAAACTGCCGTGTTTGTCCTCACCATTGGAATCGGAGGAAAACTTCGGCAGTCCAGGGCAACGGGTACTGACAAGCGTGCGTCCTTGAGGTCCAGATGTGTAAACCAGTCGTTATCGCCTAGGAGGTCTTGTAGAAGACGAATTTCCTCCATCTTGCAGCATTTGTATACCATGTAGGAGTTCCATTGATGTAGTCTCCTGGCTTCTTCTTGACCAGGAAAAATTTGCTGGGGAAGCCTTCCCCTCCGGTGCATGTTGAATTGCGCCCCTCCTGAAGAGGGTGCAGATTTTCTTGTCCACGAGGCGTTCCTGTTCCGCCAGCGTGCGTAATGGAGGTGAAGGGGCGACCTGCACAGCTGTGATAAAACTCTATGACATAGCCTTGTACTGTCTGGAGAACCCAGGTGACTTTGGTAGTCGTCTCCCAATTCTGTAAAACAGAGACAGGTTGCCGGTCATAATATTGGAAACAGTTAGTTATGTAGGTTGACACACTAGTAGATGAAGCGGATGGGTTCCTTTGTGTATTAGATGGGAGAAATATGAGGACCGTGTATACGATCTGGAACCTGTCGCCCAGAAGCGGCTGGTGGCTCGGTTCAGTTACCGACCAGTCCTCCCAGAAACACCTTTCCCCGTAGGGTTGTGGAAGACTTGTTTTAGCCAGGTCTGGGTTTAATTTAGTGTGGTGAATAAATTCACGTGTTTCTTGAATACTGCAATGAACACTACGTCGAATAGTAGGCCTTGTGCTTTGGGCCGAATTCTTGTCGTTCCTAAGTCCAATAGTGTGTTGTCGATGCGGCCAAGTACAGATTTGCGTCTGTCGGCGCATAGTGCGTCATTTACGTTGCCCAGGAGGCATATCGAGCATTAAGACCGTTCTTTGGAGGTGGTAGGGTTGAGTTGTGTACCCTGGGGTAACTCGGTCTTGAGGCGTGCGCATCCTTCCATCCCCCGAGGGTTGCGCAGCCAATAGTGTTCGTCCAGGAACGTTCCGTCTTCGGCTACTCTGGTTTAGTGCCGTTACAGTTATCTCTGCCTCAGCCGCCGTCCCAGAGTAAGGTTTCCCTAACGTACTTCGAGGAAGTGTGGGGAAGGTCTTGCCGTTCCATTTCCTCAGACGGTGGGCTGTCTTCGTGTCGCTCATCTACCATGTCCAAAGTACGTGGTGGGTAATAGTCTTCTTGGTCGGAAGATTGTGGCGGACGGGGTTTGGATTCCCGGTGCTCCGCCTATTTGGTCTGTTCGATGGGCGTCTTGCCCTTGACCTTAGTGGCAGGGGGCTGGAGCCCTTCCCTTGCCATTTTGACTTGAAGGCTTGTGGGCCTGAGGTCTCCATCAAGCGGTGTGGGGTAGAGTTCATAACAGAACCTTCTCCACTGAGGCTGTTACTGTGGCGTGTATCGTTGCCTAGAAATCTTGGGAACGTTGAGAGTGTCCACCATGACTCGTTCCCGTCCTGTTGTGAGATAGTGTGAGGGTCAGCACATAGGGGTGTTAGACTCCTGGTAGAACTGGGGATCACCCAGGTAAAAACAGTTTGAATTGCCTGCTTTAGTATGTCTGAGAGTATGAATACTCGTGCCAAGTGTAGAGGGGTCACCTCTATTAGTTTAATCTGGCTACTGAGAGTCGTGGTGCAGGCGGTGACTGGTAGTGGTGTCGGTCTGGCTAGCCGGGTTCACCACAAATGTACGCCAGAGCTGTATGCACGGTTTTTAACTATACAGGCTTAGTATATAGGCGCATGGGGCCTGTCTCCATAAGGTCTGCAGCCGCAGGACCCATGTCTATTAGGCTGGGTTCATCCCAGGTGGTGTGCCATGGTAACCCAGAGGACACCCATATTATAATTATTGGCACCTTACAAGCATTGCATGCATATCTGGGGGTCATCCCAGGTGGTGTGCCATGAAAAATTACCCAGAGGACACCCACGTTCAATATGTACACTAGGCACAGTAAATATACATATATGTATCCCTGTGAAGGGTACACCGCAATACACTCAGTTTTCTTAGTGATCCTGCCGTCAAAACGCATCCGGCATGGTATTGTTGCTTTAATGTAAAACTGACAGGCAGTGTGGCGTAGGCCTCCGTGCATATGATCGGGGTTCACCCCGGGTGGTGTGCCATGGTAGCCCAGAGGACACCCACATCAAAGGTAATGGTCTGTCAGTGACCTTGCATGCATATCTGGGGGGTTACCCCAGGTGGTGTGCCATGAAAAAATACCCAGAGGACACCCACATAAATTTGCACCGTCAGGTACAGTAATATAATATGACCCTCTGTAGGGTACAATAATATAATATAATATGCCCTTTGTAGGGTACAGTAACACAATATGCCCTTCGTAGGCTACAGTGATATAGTTGATCTTGTTATAGGCACAGTATATGTTTTGTATAACGACTGTGATATTGTACGGCTTCACAATAATACATAGATTGTGTGCCTGCTCAACATATAATCATCCAGTGTAAGGCACCATGAGAGATATATCCATGAGAATAAAATATAATAATTGTATCAATAAATGAATGTGCCCAGAGAGGGGGACCCCTGAAGGGGTTAATCCAGATGCAGGGCGCGGTGATCAGGTGATTCCTGTAGGGTATAGAAATATAGTATGACCCTGTGCAGGGTATAGTAATATGGTATGACCCTGTACCTAACTCTGATCTTGTGGAGAGTATAACAGTATATAGTATAACCCTAATTGGGGTATATTAACTGGTATGACCCTAAGCAGGGTATAGAGACATAGAGGTCTTGAGCTGGCAACAAAAAGGGGGTGCTTGTCTCTTTTAATTCATATATTGTAAATGGGCAGCACAGCAGGCAGGCACTGGGCAAAAATATCACCTGCTACACTAATACCCTCCCTAGTACACACTAGGGAGGGTATACAGATGTGGAGCCCGGCGGTCGGGTGAGTTACCGATCCGCCGGGCAAGCGGGGAAGGCGGCCGTCCGGTATCTCGCGAGCCGCGAGATCCAAGATGGCCGCCGCCCGCGTGTGAAGGTGCGCCGCGATCGACCGCGCGGCGCCGGAACGAAAAAAAAGGGGGGAAACGCACACAGCACTGTTCCCAGTCCCCCTCCACCTGTCCCCCTACCGGCCCCCACGAAGAAAAACAGGAAACCGGCCCGCGGCGCGCGGCACTGACAGCCGTGCTCGCGGGTATCGGCCGTGGAAAGTAATAGGGGGGGGGCCTAAAACCGTGCAGGGACAGGGATAAGGGGACCCGAAAATAAACCCACGAAAAATAAGTAAATAAAAAACAGTAAATTAAAACAATACAGTAAATGAAACAATACAATCAAATATATAGTGAAAACAAAACCAAAAATATGTGAAAACGAAAAAAACAATGTATATAAGCAATTGCCAGAGAGGCAAAATACTCTGACCTGATGTTGGCTGGAGCAGCAAAGAAAGAGGAAGTGATGTCATAGACAGGGCCTTTTATGGGCATTATATCTTTTTTCTGATTGGTTGTTTATGTTACTATGCTGCTGGAGTTTTGAGTAAAGAAAGATATGCAAATATGAAGCCTCCTGTCATGTGGTAAAATTTATTTTCAGAAACCTGGAAATATATGTATGTTTATTCATGTACACCTTTACGTATCTGAGATGTAATCAAGATTAAGAACTACAGAGTAGTAAACATTCCAAGAATAAATGCAACTGTTATTGCAAAACAACAGTATCTTTAATTATGGCTAAGTAGATCTAGTTGTCATTGTCATGTTGCTTTTTGAAATGCTTTTAACACAATGATAAAAGAAAAGCAACACTGCTATCAGCTATGATTATGATTCCTGCTTACTATTTCTTACTACATGGTTTATTATAAGTGCTAGCCAAAGACTCGAGCATAATTTGTCAAAGCAAATTGCTAATATATTCATCATTCTCCTTAAAAATCTGCCAATTCTTGAAAATACAAAACCAAACTGGTGGTCAGACAGTTATAAATGTAAGAGGCTGTTTTGCTCCATCATTATTTTCAGTTAATTAATTTCACTTACTAATTGAACTATCTACGCCGGTTGCTACTCGCTACTCGCTAAAGTGCCTGTTGCCTCTGTCAGCATGTAGCAGCTGTTTACACATTGTCAAATTTCACAAACATCGACAGGGAGTTACCAGCTGCTGTTACTTAAAGCATGTCACTGATTATCAGTTAATGGCTCTCATTCTCTATGATAGCTGCAAACCACTACTTAGCATCTAATTTCCGACTGATTTCCTGGTGTCACCCTGTCTCTACTGTTTAAGGTTGCCACTAACCCTAACCTTAAATGAGGAAGCAGAAATTAACCTTTAGAAGTCACATTTATATGTACATGGCATAGCACAAATAGTTCAATAAATTGCATACACTGTTGCTATCTCCTAATAATTCAATCACATGGAGAATTATGCATGCTCAGAGTGAGCCATTTTTATTGTTACGGTGTGGTTGCAATGCTGACAAATTTCGCAGCATGTATTTCTTTTCTGTTACTTACCAACGAGTGGCTAATCTGTGACTGGCTGGGACATAATCTACTGCCATGTAAGCCTGCTTTAATGACTCATTTCCAAGATGCGGGGGTAGCAGATGTGCCATTTATACTCTTTGTAGCTTCAGTGAGTGAATGTTGTGTGCATTTCTGTGGAGTGTCAGTGTGTGAATGTATGATGCATTTATGTATCAGTTTGTGTGCATGCAGTTTGGCTGTAGTGTGTGCAGGCAGTATGATACTGTTATGGAGTGAACATGTATGTAAAACTAACAGGCACAGAAACACATACTAATAGATATCTCATATCATATCTGATAGGTCTACTGCTGCTTCTTTATGTCTTGGTGTGCTACAATTCTCCCACACTCCCAGACTCAACTGTGAGGTGTTGGCATCCTACTCTCCCCCAATGTACCTTTTAACCAGTCTTACCTGCCCCAGCCTTATATTTCCCTCCCTTTGAAGTTCACACTGTCCTTCTATTTAAACCCATGCCTTTAAGAATTGCCATCATTTATCCTCCCCCCCGGTCATCCCAGGCTATTCCTTACAGTTTTCTTTCTGACGACTCCACTTCATCTCCTCCAACATTCTTTCATACTTGGGGACTTTAATATCCCAATCAACAACCATAACTGTCGATATGTCTCTTGACTGCTTTCTAGTTTTACGCAATGGTCTAACTCAGAAACTCATACAGCAGGAGACACTCGTAATCTCATCTGCACCAATCTCTGTAATGCCTCTAAACTCTCCTATGTTCCATTTCCTCTATCTGACAACATCTGCTGAACTTTGACATCAGCATACCCCATACCCAAATTATACCACCCGCAGTACATCAGTCTCACAGAAACCTCCATTGTCTTGACCTACAGTGACTCTCCACCAACCTTCAAACTCTGCTTTTACCTAGCTAAAACCTCACCTGCCCAAGCTCTGCAACCTCCCTCTACATTCCACTCTCTCCTCTCAACTAGGTATCATGGAATCCCCTATGTTAAATGTAGCAAGTGCCCCCAGTTACAACCTTGGCACACCAAGCTTACCTGGTACAAAAATGCTCCAAAACTGCTGAAGGCTGCTGGAGAAAGTGTCATTCTGTATCTGACTTCCTCCACTATAAATTTTTGCTACGCTCATCCAGCATGGCTCTTTACTCTGCAAAATAAGACTACTTTTAATACCCTCATAACCACACCCTCCCACAAACCCAAATGCCTCTTTTGCACTTTTAACTCTTTTCTTTGCCCTGTTGCTTCTCCTTCTCCTACAACTTGACTGCTACAAACTTTGCTACTCACTTCCCTGAGAAGATTTCTACAATCAAGCAAGAGATCTCTCTCCTTCCCCTACCAATACTATCACCAACCCCACTCCCTCTGCTCTGCTCCGGTCCTCCTGCCCTACAATATGTTCCCTCGATCCTATTCCATCACATCTCATAAACACTTTGTCTTTTTCTCTTGCTCTGCCTTTCACTTATATATTCAATTTCTCCCTCTACGATGGCATATTTCCTTCACCCTTCAACCATGCATCCGTAACCCGATTCAGAAAAAGCCCAACCTTGACCCTAACTCTTCAACTTGTCTGGTTACAAATACTTGTCTGTTAGTTCACCTATTGTACTCTATGTAATTTGTGCACTTTATAAATAATAATAAAACTAATAATAATAATTGAGTGTCATCTGGGCTCCCCCTCCAACAAAAGAAGCCTGCACTGACTGGGTGAGGGAGAACTTTGATCTGCCTCACCAGGTCTCTTCTCTGTCACTGTTACTGATTCATGGTGTACCAGTCAGTTGTCTGAGATTGACTGGTAGATTGCGATCAACCATTTGACCAACCTAGCTATAAATAATCACCATTGTCCATGCTAATTTCACTAGTCTAGCATTTAGTTATTACATAGATCTTATCTAAAAGGGATATGGATACAAGTTTGATCTATGGTGGTCTTTTAGGGCTGGTGTAAGAATCACAAAAATCTTTTATCTACATCCAGAGTGAAAGATTGTCAAATGATAATTATGCAAAATGTGGGCCAGTACTATAGAAAATAACTTTAATGTACTTGCACTCTATATTTCATCATTGGATTACCAAAAAATTGCAAAGCTCTGAGCTTATGAGATAAACAGAAATACTGTTGAAGAAAATGGTATCGAAAAACAGTTAAAGTTAAAACTCATTTTCCTGGCACTAAAGCTTCCCCCTCTGTCAAGCTTCCCCCCGTAGTTAATAACCCCTTCTATCATTTACCTGAGTCCAGCAGGTATGTCCCTTGGCGCTGGCTTAGCTCCTCCACACTTCCCTCCCGCCGATGGGGAGACCTAATGCGCATGTGCGCAATGGCCGTTCTCACATTAGGATTTCCCCATAGGAAAAAAATGTTATTCAATGCTTTCCTATGGGGATTCCAGTGATGCTGGAAGTCCTCATGCATAGTGTGAGGACGTCTAGCGTCGTTTAGGCGACCAAAAGCGACCAAAAGTCGCCTATCCACTTGGAAATCTCTCCAGTGGCTGTCTAGCCACTAGAGGAAAAGTAAACCCTAGCAGGTAATGATGCAATTTATAAAAAAATACAATAATTACATGCTGATGGTTAAGGGTGATGGGAGTTTGCACCCAAACTGCTTTAATGAGCTTTAGTGGTCTGGGTGCCTAGTGTCCCTTTAAAAAAATCCAGGGCAGCAAAGCTGATTGAATGATTTTCAAGGTTTCCAGTTTCCTCTATTTAGATTTATTGCATTCACTTATACCTTAATAAACAATTCCCATAGGCAGTTTAACATTTGTGTCATAGTGAATTAGGTTACAGTTGTGCTCAAAAGTTTGCATACCTTAGGATAATTGGTAATATATGTACCAGTTTTAAAGAAAACATGAGTGAAAAGGCAAAACAGATTTCTTTTATTTCTTATGAGATTCATATTCAACTGTAGGTTATAACAGAATGGCACAATCATAAAACAAAACATGGCAACAAAGAAAAAAGTGAAATGATCCCTGTTCAAAAGTTGGCATACCTTTAGTTCTTAATACTGTGTATTGCACTGTTTCACATCAATGACAACGTGCAGTCTTTTGTAATAGTTGTCTATGAGGCCCCTAATCCTTGCAGGTGGTATAGCTGCCCATTCATCTTGTCAACATGCCTCCAGGTCATGCAAAGTCTTTTGTCATCCTGCATGAACCACACGTTTGAGATCTACCCACACTGGCTCAATGATATTAAGGTCAGGAGACTGTGATGGCCACTCCAGAACCTTCACCTTTTACTGCTGTTACCATCAACATAGGCCTTGTAGACCCCTCTCCAAACATACCACTTACGGTTGTGACCATAAAGCTCTCCAAATTACAGCGTGCCAGAAGCTGTGAGGCGTATCAAGGCATATTGTAACCGGGCTTTTTTGTGTGGCATTGGCGCAGTAAAGGCTTTTTTCTGACAACTCAACCATGCAGCTCATTTTTGTACAAGCAGTCGTATTGTGCTCCTTGAAACAACCATACCGTTTTTTTCCAGATTTGATATCCTTTTCTATCTTTATAAAGTTCCATTACCTTGTTATGCAGGTCTTTTGACAGCTTGTTTCTGCTCCGCATGGCTGAGTATCAAGCCTGCTCAGTGAATCCATGATCCAGAGCTAACAATAGTCTAATTCATTGACTATTTATACACAGTCACCAATTGCAATTTAAAAAGCCACAGGTGTGGGAAATTAACCTTTAACTTCCTTTTTAACCTGTGTGTGTCACCTTGTGTGTCTGTAACAAGGCCAAACATTCAAAGGTATGTAAACTTTTGATCAGGGCTTCATATGATCACTATCCTTCAATAAAAGACATTTTTAGCATGATCCGTCATATTTTCAAAATCAGTGTCAACATTTCTGCCAAGATATGCAAACTTTTGAGCACTACTGTATATTGTTTCTTTCTGTCTCAGTCTAAATGCTGGTACGCAAATTGTGAGAATTTAAATGCAATGGTATCATCATGGTTCATTAGTTCCACAAATTGTACGTAGTCATACCTTGTACTGAATGCTTGATTGCCTGTGTTGTAGATGAAGAAGAGGAAGAAAACACAAAACGAAGGGTAGTAAAGAAGAAATCATCCCAGAGGAAGGCTATCAGCGATGATGACAATAGTGATGAAGATTGCCCTATAGGAAACAGAAAAGCAAGACATAGGTCTAAAGTAAGACGCAAAGCCAGTGATGATGAAGATGATGATGATAAAGATGATGATGATGCACATGACACCAAAAAGACAGGTTATAGAGGCAGAGGCAGGACCCCAGGCAAGAAGCAAAATGAGGAACAAAATAGTAAAAAGAACACGGAAAAAAAGGGTGATCAGCGGACAGATGGCAAAAAGAAGAGGAATAGCAGGTATTGTTGTTGTTTGCTATAACTGGACATATGTAGACTGCTATCTGATTATACTAGTTAATGCTAGCAGTCATGCTAGTCTATCTTCTAAACTCTGAAATTCCCAACTGACTTTTAATGGAAAGGTAGTTGAAAAACAAAATGTATTTTTGATCTGTTTAAAATAGTTTCTTGAAGCTAGTTTATAATACTCTGTTTACTACCAGATGGACACTGAAATTTGTTTATCAAGTTTACGGATTTCAATAAAAAGCCACAATCTGTTTTGAACTAACATTCAGAGCACTCTTTATAATAATAAAATCAGGGGGATTCTGCAAAATGAGAGGTCATGCCACTGCTTCCTCATTCTCCACATGCTTCTAGTATGACAACTTAGAAATAAATGAGCAAGGGTCTCCCAGAACCTTTACTAAGGAGGGGTCCTATTGAATGGTACATAATATTGCAATACTTTTCATTTTATATGTAGGGAAATTATGAATGAGAGGGTCCACCATATCTGGGTCATTAAAAGGAACCCTCCACTGGCCTATTACAAAATACATAAAAGTCACAGTTAATAATACACCACTGCCCCCAAATCTAATCTCTGTTTTCTTAATATCTGAGTAGTATTTCAAACATGTGCTAAAAGAAAAAGAGTACAAATGATGAGAAGACTATAATTGGATGTGGTAGAGTGATGCAGACAGCTCAGCTCACACTGATCTTTCATATTGAGTACGGTGATGTACGAAGAATACATGTAATGTCTACATCATACATTGCATGTATACGGTAATTACATATATGAATATATGTAATGGTCTAGGGGGGGTGCAACTGAATACAGTTTCAAAAACTTTTAAAGCTTTGTTAACAAAACTAAAGAGATTTGAATATGAAGAAGAAAATACAGCATTGATATGAGGCCAGAATCACTCAAATTACTTAAATTGTGTTGGCCAAATTGCCCCAAATATGTCACATTAAGTGACAACTAATTAATGGTAAGTTTTACATTTATTCTTAATTAGTGGTCACTTAATGTAATGGTGATTGGACATTCCTCAGAGACTTTAGGCTCAACTAATACCAGGGAGATCTGACACCTCCCCCCGCCACCAAATAAAGCTGAATAAGTACTTTGTATTCATTGGCACCAGCAGGACTGGGCACCCACTTGGAATTTGACTTAAGTGATTATAGACACCTTTGATGTAGGTGCTTGATCTCCCTTGGCATTGCACTTGGTAAGCCTAGTGAATGGGAAGATTTTGAACCTCCTAGACTATTTCACTGCCATATTTCACAGTACAGGAGATTAGGAAAGGAAAGGAGTGGGACAGACATTTCTTTTGAACGTAACCATCACCAAGCTTCTTATAGATTGTGGGAACTTTTCTTCAGAATAGAATAGAATCACTGGACTTCATGAACTCATTTCTAATGTTATTGTCACTTTTTAATAGCAAGCCGCTACTCGCTGAAGTGTTTCTACTGTTAGTGATTAGCAGTTGTTTACAGCTGCAAAATGCCACCAGCAGCAAAAAGGAGTTAATGGCCAGCACCCTTTGAAGCTAGGTTGGCATACTCCATTGTTGTGGGGCCTGCTCTTAATAATCATCACCGGTAACACAAGTTGAGTCACTGTCAATTCCTTCCAAGGGTCTACCCACCCTGCTTGATCATTCACCTCAAAATGTTGAGAGTATTAGCAATTGTTATGCACAAATACCTATTTCACATAATATTTTGCATAATCAAAATGCAGTTTTCAATGTGTGCTCATTTATACTTCCGAAAAGGAACCCATACTGTTCAAATGCATGTACGTTTCATGAAGGACTTGTACTATTGAATATAAAAGTCATATTTCTACTTCAAAACAACATACTTTATAATTTAAAATGTGGTACAAAGCAGTAATTACCTCAAAACACAAAGAGTGTGTTTCTATGTTTGTTACAATTATTTCTGACCAGTCAATAATTACTTAAAATTGTTGTCAGTAATATTAGCAATTACCAGCGGTTTCCATTCTAAATTAAATACTGGCAATTAGTGGCTGCCCAAAAATGTAACATCTCTCTTGGCAATTGATAGAAGCTAAATGTTAAGTAACTAGACAGTAAAAATTACCACATGTCACTATGGGATTAAAAATGTCATGTACGTAAAAAGGGACAGACAAGTTGACTACTGCAGACATTCAGTACAGTATATATATATATATATACAGTGCCTTGCAAAAGTATTCACCCCCCTTGGTATTTTTCGGTTTTCAAAACCTGTAATTAATATGGATTGTTTGAGGATTTGCATCATTTAATTTACAGAACATGCCCACAACTTTGAAGATTCATTTTTTTTTTTTTTATTGTGAAGCAAACAACAAATAGGACAAAATAACAGAAAAAGACAATCTGCATAACTATTCACCCCCCTAAAGTCAATACTTTGTAGAGCCACCTTTTGCGGAAATCACAGCTCTAAGTCGCTTTGGATAAGTCTCTATGAGCTTGCCACATCTTACCACTGGTATTTTTGCCCATTCCTCCTTGCAAAACTGCTCCAGCTGGATGGTTTGCACTTGTGAACAGCAAGTCTGACCACAGGTTTTCTATTGGATTGAGATCTGGGCTTTGACTAGGCCATTCCAACACATTTACATGTTTCCCCTTAAACCACTCAAGTGTTGCTTTTGGCAGTGTGTTTGGGGTGAACCTCCGTCCTAGCCTCAAATCACGCACAGAGTGGTACAGGTTTTGCTCAAGAATATCCCTGTATTTAGCACCATCCATATTTCCCTCAACTCTGACCAGTTTCCCAGTCCCGGCTGCTCATTTGGGTGATCTGATGTGTTGGGTTTGCACCAGACATAGCATTTTCTTTGATGGCCGAAAAGTTCAATTTTAGTCTCATCAGACCAGAGCACCTTCCTCCATACATTTTGGGAGTCTCCCACATGCCTTTTCGCAAACTCAAAACGTGCCATTTTGTTTTTTGCTGAAAGTAATGGCTTTCTTCTGGCCACTCTGCCATAAAGCCCAACTCTATGGAGCGTACGGCTTATTGTCGTCCTATGTACAGATACTCCAGTCTCTGCTGTGGAACTCTGCAGCTCCTCCAGGGTGACCTTAGGTCTCTGTGCTTCCTCTCTGATTAATTCTCTCCTTGCCCGGTCTGTGAGTTTTGGTGGGCGGCCATCTCTTGGCAGGTTTGCTGTTGTGCCACGTTCTTTCCATTTGGTTATGATAGATTTGATGGTGCTCCTGGGGATCATTAAAGATTTGGATATTTTTTTATAACCTAACTCTGACTTGTACTTCTCAACAACATTGTCCCTTACTTGTTTGGAGAGTTCCTTGGTCTTCATGGCAGTGTTTGGTTAGTGGTGCATCTTGCTTAGGTGTTGCAGCCTCTTTCAAAAAAAGTGTGTATATGTATGTATATGTGTGTATATGTATGTATATGTATATGACAGATCATGTGACACTTAGATTGCTTACAGGTGGATATCATTTCACTAATTATGTGACTTCTGAAGGTAATTGGTTGCACCAGAGCTTTTTATGGGCTTCATAACAAAGGGGGTGAATACATACGCAGATGTAAATTTTCTGTTTTCTATTTCTAAAAAATAGTTTTATGTTTATATTTTTCTCATTTCACTTCACCAACTTAGACTATTGTGTTCTGATCCATCACATAAAGTTCAGATTAACAAAACATTGAACTTAAGGCTGTAATTTAACAAAATAGGTAAAAAGTCAAGGGGGGTGAATACTTTTGCAAAGCACTGTATATATATATATATATATATATAAATATATATATATATATATATATATATATATATAAAATATCATTTATTAAGTACATTAAAGTGATTGAAGGTGATTGAAACTGAGCAAGTTAGGTATGTGCAAGCACTGAGGGCAAATTGTTCAGATGATTGCAAATGTAGTACGCTTACACTGTACAAACCTTTTGTACTGTCCTTTAGGAGTTGCTATGGCAATTATTTGTCAGTTTTGTAGAATAATAAATGCTAAAAGGGGGATTAATATCAATGGAAGCAGGCGTGATATTAAAAGCAGGGGTGGAAACATGTCTGCTAGTACTAACAATGTTTAATATGTACTTTTTATAATGAAACATAGATATCTCTTTTTATTTTAGACATGATTTGATAAAGTATTTGATAAAGCAACATTTTATTAAGATAATTTGATGATTATTATTGTAAACTGTAGTGTATATAATATTCAAAATGACAAAAAAGTATTGTTTATCATATACAGCAATGTTAAAATAAGGTGGGAATTGCCTCCATTTTTAAATGTATGATATAGATACTGCATTAGAATGGATAAAATAGTAAAAGAAAAGAAAAATACTTGTAGAAACCTGTACATTGTAAGGTGGGGGCATGTCATTCCACAGGTTGAATGGAACTGTTACTGCAAAGGAAAAAGTAAAACTATAAAGTAAAAACCTCTTCCTTTTGAATATCTGCTGCATGGGGGGCAGACTTATACATTGAATGCAGTTAAAGGAGCACAGAAGCACCATAACAACATGCTATATACTGTAATGCACACAAAATTCTGTTGCTATTAATTAGAATTGGTGCAATACTTAACACTCTTATACATTTTAATGTTCTAGACTCCAATTTTCACTTGTAATTTACTTTTTACTGTCTATAGGCCTACGTGTTTGTGTATAAAATAGACTAGCTAAAATGTTATCATTTAGCATTTTTGCTTTATAGCACAAACAATATCTCTTTAAATGTCAGTCATATGTCTAGTGGCATCAGAACTGGTGCTTAAAGGGACTCTGAGAAGCAGTGCATCTTTAGAGGATCAATAAAGTCACCTATCTCAATCACTTCATCTCAATTAATTAATCTGGGTGCAGTGGTCCTGTAGCCTTTAAAGGTAAAACAGTGCCAATTTGCAAAAAGAAACTTGAAGGGTTAAACACACCTAGTCACTAGAGGAACTCCCCCTGCACTGACTGAATAAAACTGGTAATTTGTAGCTCATAGAAAAGCTTAGGATTCAATGCTTTCTTATGAGAAGCATTGGATGCACACACAGCACTTATGAGGTGCAATGGATTGGAACATCGCAGAATTTCACTACCTGTTTCTAATTTATTTGACTGCCTGCAGCCACATTGTGAAATAAAAGCAACTTACTCAATGCTTTTGGGGTCTAAGGAAGTATTTCTGGCATGACGGGGTGCCCAAGAAGTCAGGCTTATAATGCAGCATAACTTTTAAGTTTTTGTGTAAAATCTGTAAAGATTTGAGCAAGCAAAAAATATAGCAAATTAATGAGACCAAAAACTGTTGAATGCATAAAAGTTTTATTGGTGCCTGGAGTATACATTTAAAGTTGAGAGTCATATATTTGTTACAAATCTGTCTTTGACAATGTAAAGGTCATGCATGGTCAACAAATGGACTTATATATAAGATAAAATAATATTATTTTTCCAGTTTTTAGTAATGCCAGTGTTTGTATGAGCCCACTTGCAAATTAATGTATACATGCTTTAGCCATTCTATTAAGTTATTAAAAAAAATGTACCTGAACAGAAGCAAGCCCGACTAGACAGTGGTCCTTCTAATTCCAAGCTGAAGAAGGTGAGAATTTGGAATAGATCATGTTAGCTTGTCCTCGTTTCCTCCTGTTTATAGCCTGAATGAAAGCAAGCCCAACCACTAGTGAGTGGTTCTTCTAATTCCAAGCTGAAGAAGATATCTCTTCTTATGGAATTTGAAAATAGATCATGTTGACTTGTTCTCTTTTCCTCCCTCTGTTTATGGCCCAAATGAAAGCAAGTCCAACAACTAAAGAGTAGTTGTTCTAATGCTCTGCTGAAGTTGATAATTCTTAAAAAAATTTGAATAGATTGATTTGTCCTCTTTTCCTTTTTGTGTTTATATCAGCACTCACTGAAACTAAGCAGAAGCCTACACAACTTTTTAAATGCCTTTTGTCTAATTTGGACACTGACTGAATCATTTATACAGTCAATGCATAATAAAACCACACCATTCTTCTACTTCATCTATATTGATCAATTAATTCAAAAGTTCGCCAAATTAACCTTGCTTAGCAATTTTCTATTACCCTAATATAAATACATTTATTTTTAGTTTTTCTGTTGCTAAACAATTTCCACTTAGCTTTAACATCAAACTTTATTATATTATTTATAAAAATGCATTGTTGTGTAACTGTAAAGAGGACAATTAGGTTACTGTCTTAATCAGAAGAAGAGATAAAGAATAGTACTTTCATTATTGAAAAATAATTCAAGTGATGTAAAGGTGATACCTTTTTGGTTAAATGAGAGATTGGTGACTGCAAGCTTTCAGGATTCAATGGTCTCTCCTAACAATGGTCCCATTGTAATTGCACCTTATTAAGCACTTTGCCTTAGGACAGGACCGATTATTTTGTTCAATATCCCCTTCAATGTTAAAAGGTTTTCGAGTGTTTTATATGTTAGATGGTATTCTAAGTTTTTTGTTATAAAAAAAATTCAGATAGAACCGGTACAAAGATATAAAGAAGTAGGGGAGGAACTAGAGGCTTCAAACAATAAAATAAAAAGGACACACTTAATCTTATATCAATAAATGCTCAGGGAATGAATACTCCATATAAAAGAGGCCAATTGTATCATACTTTGTCAAAATCAAAAAGACTTACCATATGTCCAGGAGACTCACTGGAATGATACAACCAAGAAACTATGGAGATTCACTTATTATCCACATATATATCTTGCTAATATTTCTAATTGGGAAAAAAGCGAGGGGTAGCTATTATAATCTCTAACAAATTAAAATTTGAGCCGATCCTTGAGGAAATGGATAACAAAGGTAGATAAGTTATTTTGATTTGCAAAATTGATTGTATTTTAGACACATTAGTAAACATATATGGCCCTAATCAGTCTCCAACAAACTTTCTTAAAAAGTTAATGAACAGAATAGATCGAATAACTCAAGGTACACTAATTCTTGGTGGCGATTTCAACTGTGCTCCAGATGCCAGATTAGATTTTTAAAAATTGCCATCTAGTGCAAGAATAGATTCTCAATATAAACATGCTGCAAATCTACTTCAGGATTTTTTTGCAAAAACTCTCTTTATGACAGAATATTACACCCCCAAGAACGAGACTATACCTTTTTTTACAAAGGTACACTGTTCATACTCAAGGATATATCTATTTGTTACTAAACAACATTCGTTATATCGATGTTCTTCCTCAAGGATCGGATTGATAACATGGTTAGATTATGCACCCATATTTCTAAAAATTAAGAATAATAGAGAATATTCCCCTTAAACAACATGGAGACTGAATGAATCATTATGTTCTCCTGGCCACGACACAGATATGGTTAATAAAGCTAGATAAGGAGTTTGTTGAAATGAATGACAATGGAGAGACAATGACAACTTTTTTCTATTTGGCGATCAATTAAATGTTTTATCCGAGGATTGTTTATAAAACTCGGATCTTATGTAAAAAAGAAACGCAGAGAATCTTTATCAAATCTTTATATATCATTAACTAAACAAGAAAAAATAAACAAATAAAATCCAAATTCAAACACTCTTAAAAATATAATGTAAATTACAAATTTAATTAAAATCAAACCTTCAAGAACAAACAGATAGAAATATAATGTTCCTGAAACAACTGGTATTTGAATAATAACAGGATTGATAAGCTTCTCTCCTATAAATTACAATTTAAAAAGAAAAGCAATCGAATATGTAAAATAAAAATAGGAAATAAAATATTATCTCCTAAACAGATTGGAGAGGCATTCAAATCCTATTATTATTCACTATACAACTTTGAAAATTATAATAAGAAAGTGATAAATGAAAACATAATCAAATGATTTCTTAAAAACTGTAAATTACCCCAAATCAAACCAAATAAGTTAGAACAACTAAACAAACCTATTTCTATGTTTGAGATCCAAAATACAATAAAATAACTAAAAACAACAATAATGAATTGTCCGTGATTTAAAAAAACCAAACATTTGATAAAATAGTTTCCCCATTATTCCAACAATTATACATTGAATTTTCGAATAGCAAATGTATTCCACAAGAAGTACTCCAGGCCAATGTTCTCCCAATCCCCAAACCTGGAAAAGACCAGGACACCCTGGCAAACTATAGACCTATCTCCCTGATAAATGTAGTTATAAAAATATTTTCAAAAATACTGGCAGAAAGATTGAAAATGCTGATCCTTGAAATCATTCATAAAGATCAAACAGGCTTTGTTTCAGGTAGAGATATTGCTGATAATACCCGTAAAATCTTAAACATGATGGATCATCTAAAAACACAAAAAGTTAAATCAGTTTTTTATAGCGTTAGATACAGAAAAAGCTTTCGACAGGGTAAACTGGAAATTTCTGGGACTGGTGAAAGAAAACTTTGGCCTGACAGGCTTTTCTAAGGAGAGTACATTGTCATTATATACAAACCCACAAGCGAGAGTCATTTGTCCAGGCATGTATCGAATTGGTTCAACATTTGGAATGGCACCAGACAAGGCTGTCCTCTGGTGCCACTTCTTTATGTCTTAGCTATAGATCCTCTGGCACCTGCAATTAGACAAAATGATAAGATTGAAGGATGTAAATTCATTTGGAACATCATAAAATTACTCTATATGCGCATGATGTTATTCTAACTCTCTCCAATCCAATAGATTCAATTTCAAATGTATTGAAACTAAGTTTAGAATTTGGTAATTATTCAGGCTACTAATATGAATAAAACACAAATATTAACTTTTAATATAAATTCTGAATATTTAAAGGACCACTCTAGGCATGAAGTGGTCTGGGTGCCAGGTCCAGCTAGGGTTAACCCATTCTTTTATAAACATAGCAGTTTCAGAGAAACTGCTATGTTTATGAATGGGTTAAGCCTTCCCCCAAATCCTCTAGTGGCTGTCTCATTGACAGCCGCTAGAGGCGCTTGCGTGATTCTCACTGTGAAAATCACAGTGAGAGCACGCAAGCGTCCATAGGAAAGCATTGATAATGCTTTCCTATGCGACCGGCTGAATGCGCGCGCAGCTCTTGCCGCGCGTGCGCATTCAGCCGACGGGGAGGAAGGGAGGAGGATCGGAGGAGGAGAGCTCCCCGCCCAGCGCTGGAAAAAGGTAAGTTTTTACCCTCTTCCAGAGCCGGGTGGGAGGGGGACCCTGCGGGTGGGGGCACCCTCAGGGCACTATAGTGCCAGGAAAATGAGTATGTTTTCCTGGCACTATAGTGGCCCTTTAAGGTATCTAGAGGAAAAGTATAAGTGGAACTGCTATAATGATAATATAGAATATCTAGGAATCCAAATTTTATCAAATATAGATAAAATGGTAGAAGATAATTATAAGAAACTATTATTGTTTAAAGAGAATTTTTAGAATTGGAAAGGGGTTAGAAATTTCCTGGCTGGGATGTATAAATACGGTCTCGGAATATATGATACCAAAATTAAATTATTCGGCACTATACCCATAAGAGTACCTAGTTCACTACTTCATGAATTCAAAAAACTGTTTATGAAATTTATTTGGGGGAATAAAACACCCAGAGTTTTATATATTACACTCACTAAAAATGAATAAATGCGGAATAAATCTTCCCGATATGATAGAATTACATGATTGTACTATGCTTACCCATTTCTTGAAATGGGACAATCTTATTTATCTTGATCCAAGCTGGAAATATATGGAAACAAAAAAGTACCTTTTTATTTAAACTAGCCTGTATTGGCTCTGAACACTATAAAAAGTTTTAATTCTCAAATAAAATCGTAAATGAGACAATCACTACTCTCAAACTATTTAAGAAGAAATTGGGCATATGTAATGAATTAATTCCCTCTGTACCATTTAAAGTTATTCAATTCTATATTAGTGATATAGATCTATCAAAATAGATAAAATGTAATATTCAAAATATAACTCCCCAGGAAAATTAAATAATTCATAGATATTCAAATCCAATTTGGATTGCCCGATCAAGAGCTGTTCAGTTATGCTAGAATAAGACACCTAATTAATGCCTTAGATATCAAAGAGCACTCAGAATTTTAAAATTGTGTTAATAAACATTATAAAAATAAACACATTTCTAAATTATGCATATGGTTAAGGACCTAATGGTCATAGATAAACCCAAATCCATTAAAAAATGTGAAAGAGATATAAATAAAAATCGTTCACACTGGAAACATGGGAATATGTATTTACTCCAGACACAGAGACCGATTGTTAGCCCTAATTCTCTGGAACTGTTTTGGGCGTGGGATCATATGCATGGTGGGTCAAAAATAAGACTTCCAGAAATTTTTGAACCCCTCAACTGATCTGGGTGATTTTTGGATATGTTGGTCACCCAGATCAGGGCTATCAGGGGATGTAACATTTGTGGGGTTTATGTATTTTTATGAAACTTTTGGGGTGTTTTTTAAAAGTGTGTTTTTTCTGTGCTTGGAGATAATTGGATTAGAATTAGTACAGTTACTGATCCAATTATCTCCCAAGCAGATGGGAGGGATTGTATGCTATGTGTGGGAGTGTTGTGCATTTTAACTCTGTTGTTATTGGTTTACAAGTTTGTGTCACCGTCCCGAACAAGGTCCATTTGGGTGTCACCCTTGCATGGGGACTTGCATAAAAGGCCAGTGTGGCTACCATTAAAACAGAATGTGCTGTTGCTGGATCTTCAGGGATAAGAGGCTGAACCCTGGCATGAATGCAGTGGACCACTTCCATCCCCTAAGGGAGAGATTGGGTCCAACCCCTGGTCACTAAAGGATGTACCCAAGCTGGCAAACTCAAAGAGATGTGCTGTTGCTGGGTCTTCAGAGCTTAGAGGCTGAACCCTGGCGTTATACTAACTTCAGAGTTCTATTTCCTGTCTTTTCTTCTGTGAGGGGAGGAGCTAACATGAGTAAATGTTGCCATGATTGATCAGGAAATACATATTATGCCCACAGAACAGGCTGTATTGGACTACATATACTGAGTTAGTGTTCTTTTGACTCTGTTTGGAAATAAGCAGCTTTGTGCCTTTACTTATTAGTCTATTCCTCTTGCCAAACATCTCTGCCAAAAGTCTCTGTTGCCTAACCTTTTATGTCACAGACTGATACAGTTAGATCAAGTATTGGGTCTGTTGGCTTATGCTCCTTTACTTTCAAAGCCTTGTGTTTACAATATAGACATTTTTTGGTATTTTACATTTCCATGCTTGGTGGAAACACTGAAAACACTGAGGATATTTTCTTTAAGTTTAGGCAAGCAAATTACATGTTGCACTTTGTCTTTCCTTTTGCAACACATTTTTCTTCCGTGTATAGAAAATTCAGTGAGCAATGCTCACCATTTCTGTAAAATTATTATTTAATTCTTGGAAGAAAGTTGTGAAAATCCCCTACATTCCTGGATATTACCAGAAAAATGTGGGGGTGGAGATAAGGAGATTGTAAGTGCCTTATATACTATAGGTGGAGGTACATTAGGCAGTGGTTACATAATTGGAGAAGCCTCAGGTTGTAGATGAGCCATCCTAGTAAGGAGCGTGCTAAAAGCCTGGGCAAATTGATCCATACGGTGATCATTCTCTCACAAGCTGCTATGTGCTGACACAATTCTGCAGGATCTATGCCCATGTCCAGCACACAGTACTGTGTCACACCTAAGACTAAGGATAACGTATAACCGGACCTTAAAATGGCCAGACTTAACATCTCGAAGAATAGTCAAAATACTAGCCGAGGTCAGGGACATTTTTATGTGCAGATGAATACGTGACAATTTACCCCTCCACCCTGTCACACTCTCCCTGCCATGGATACCCCTTTACTCACCTTGTCACAGTCACCAGCTGAAGACATTCATCAATCACACACAGTCAGGGTAAATATAGCTTTGCCATAAACACATTGCACAAAGGCAACAGACAGACCATCATACACACTTCAAGCAGCTACCCCATACACATACGGTTCCAGAGAAAAATGATAACATGCTCACAGAGACATACATTCACACATACAAGGATACTCTTTGTCAGACACACTCTCAGGCACATATACAGGTAAACCGTGCATCAATGTGTATATGTGACAGTGTGCATGTATTGCACTTTTTTTGTTAGTGGGGCCTCATGTTTAAATTTCACCTAAGGCCTCATTGTCACGGCTCCGCGGGTGGCTGTGAGGGGAGGCTGCACGCCACTTGCAGCACTCACCCTCGGTCCATCGCCGGTCCCCCCTCCTCTTACCTGTAGGCGAGCGGCGTCCCCTCTGTGCTGCACACCGCTCGCGTCCTCCTCCTCGCCTTCCAGCGGCAGCATGTGTAACGCTGCACGCTGGGAGTCCCAGCATTTATGTAAACGCCAGGGTCACTCACGTGACCTGGCGTTAAAGCCACAGTAAACTAATCATAGTGGGAGGTATAGATATCTCCCACGTGTGATTATTAATTCTGATTGGAAATTATCCAATCAGAATTAAGCACTGCTGTTAAATACTTACATTTCCTGTCTCTCAGTGCCCTGTTGTGGTCTTGTGATACCTGTATTGAAGTTTGCTAGTGTTTCTCTTTCCTGTATTCTCCACTCCTTTGACCTCGGCTTGTTTCTCGTTCTCCCGTTTTCTGGCTCCCTTTACTTGGCTTGTCTCCTGACTATTCTTAGTGTGCTTAACCCGGCCATTCTAAGGACCGGTATAGCACCCTTCCTCTCTGTGACCTGTTAGCTTGTTAGGTTCCCGTATCATGACACTCATAAAGTCTAGAGCCTCCTCTGCTGCCCTATTATTGTCCAATTCTCACACATAGTGAGGAACCAATTCCAATGTACTGGTTGAAAGATAGACTACAACATGGATTGCCCTCTATTGTTCCAAAATGCTTTACAGCATTGATAAACTAGAGTTCCACTACTTGCTGATATCCTTGTTGTAGATGGTCTGTGAGGAGCCATGTTTTCTCTTGTTCCTGCCATAAGAGTTGGTAGCCTTCATACTATGGTGCAAATGTCTGGCAATTCTCCTATGGTGGCCAAGCATGTCAGTAAAGTTTGACTTCTTCCTCTACGACCACCATATCAAAGCACACAAAGTGGGCTACAGAAAGTGTGCATCAAGGAGAAGAAGGCATGCTGACCAGTAGGACCCCAAAATCACAAAATCAACTAAATCAGATGGGATGATAATGGGAAGTCCAACTGTCCCTGTCTAACCTGCCTCAGTTGACTACTGCCACTATTCTTAACATCCCCCTACTCTGCCCAAGGGTAGCAGTAGTTGAAAATGTACTGCTGCTGCTGCTGTTGTACACTTTTCTATTGCCTTTAATTGCAGTGGTTTTATGTTGCCTTATATTTGTGTTAAACAATGGGTTTCTGCTTAGTAGATTTACTACTACTGTAAATGTTTGTGCTTGCCCTTTCCCCTTAAGTTTAAATGCAACAGTGCACTACACAGTTGCACAATACACAACAGCCAGTGCAAAATATACAGTTAAAAAAATAAAAAAGCTTTTAAAATTGATTCTTCAATTAAATCATTTTCCCACCCTATTTGGTTCAGTCCAGTGTTGCAGCAGCAGCATAAGTATAAAGGTGAGGTACAGCATCCTTGAAAAAAATCTGTTTTAAAAGCCTTTTTTCTTTTTACTATGTGCTGTGTGCTGTGTGCATCAGTGTGAATTTTGTCGACTAACAATTTTAATCAACTAACATTTTTGAGATTTAGTCGACTAAAACTAAAACAATTCAGATGACTAAAATAACTAATATGGCATTTTAGTAAAAAGTCTATGGCTAAAACTAAATAGGAATTTGCTGCCACAATTAACACTGGTGTGCATTGTAGTGTTTGTTTCACCTTAAAGTCAAACACAATAATGTTACAGCAGTAGTAAATCCATTAAGCAGGAACCTATTTTTCAACACAATCATCTATTTTGGCATAATAAAGTTGTGTTAGTTTACACAATATACACCCATAACCCCATTTTTATTCTAATAAAAAAAAAAACATTTATCATCTACACTACATCTTAATAAAAAAAAACTGAATTAGCATCTTAACACCACTTTGGCCATGAGTATTGCTCACACCTCCTTCACCATGGCCACCACAAACAACACTAGAGGAAATACCACCTATAAGTAATTGTATTTAGCCTTCAGGGACTGGCATGTCCCAGGAGGCATTTAATTTTCCCCTTGCTTTTCTATGCTACAGTTGGTGTCTCAAAGTCTAAAATGAATCTGCAGCAGCAGAGTCTGCTAAGATCACAAGTAGTAGTAGCATGTTTGTAAAGCATACAGGGCTTCCACAAACACAGGCTGAGGTTATATTTAGCAGCATCAACATTAGGACTAGTATAACTTGCACTAGTCCTTCTAGACCTCCCAAGAAGCAACTAATGGAAAAATCAAGCTAGTTTGCTGGGGCCATTAGAGACATCCTTCACTGAATACATATAGCAGAGTACCGAAGTAGTGTCCCCAATGTCTGATCTTGGTGATGATTCAAATAAGGATATCCCTCTTTCCCCCATGGCTGCAGACATAGTTTATTTACTTCTGGCCCAGGAGGAACTCAACTATGATACAGAGGAATTATAAGAGCCTATTGGTCTAGCAGGTCTGTTAAACTCTTTGTAGAAAGACAATTGTGTTTTTTTTGTTTTGCTGTGTGCATTGTGAAATGTGTGATTCTTTGATGATGCAAAGAGCTAGTAGTGGCATTGAAGCACATTGCAAATCAAATTATATTTTTCTTTTAAAAAATATAAAATAACACAGCTCACTATATTTCTCTCAAAATCAGTGAATCAATGTTAATGTAAGTGGCACTGTTAGAGGCCAGGCACAGCAGTAACTTAACCAATCTCACATCAGGATTAATGACCCAGCTATCAACCGTTCAAAGTTGATGTAAGTTGCTAGGGTAGTGGCTAGGCACAGCATTAACCTAACTATATCACCAGTATCACACTAAATTTAAAAGGTTTTATCCCACTCCAAAATATGGATGAGAGTGGAGTGCCCAAGACCATCGCTACCGTACAAGGTAGCCTTCACACCCGAATTCGATCAGCTTATGCTGACATTCATGGAGCAGGGAGGCCGGGATCCCCGCGGGGGATAGAGAGGAGTCTGAAAGGGGTGCCAAAAAAAGCTCCTGGCACAATGGGGCCTTTGGCCCGTGTAATGTATTTGGCGGACGATGCCTATACCAGGGCGGACTCTTTCAATGCGGACATGATAAGAGAATGGTCACATGACATCCGTGAATGGACCCAGAGAAGCTTCTGCTTTCTCGGGAACACCAATGCGGCCCTCTCTACAGTGCGGCGCTGCGCAGCACTGTTTCGCATAGACCCCAAATTAGCGGATTTGGGGGTAAAAGAATTGGGCCCACAGGCACAGGGCAAGCTCTTCGGGGAGGCCTTCCTCAAAGAGCTCAACAAGCACGTCAACGTGTTCACCTCGCTAAACCGTGCCCAGACATCAATGCGTTAGGTTTTCTGGGGCAGATTCACAAGAGGTGTTTTTCCCAGGGCTGGTCGACAGCGGGGCCGTGCCACCAGCCGATTTGGCCATCGGGCCCCCGCACGGGACACCCACAACAGTTTTCCCCATAACAGGGTTATCCAGACGCAGGAGCTCAACAGAGCTACCCCTACTACCAGAGAGGTGCGGATAGAGGACGCGGAGGTCGCGGACAAGCCCGAGCAAGACTCCCCACAGGTAACAAACAACCCATAGTTATGTCCCAACTAACCATGTCTGCAGGCCGTGTTTCTCTTTTTTCCCAGAATTGGGCAGAACTATCTTCAGATGCCTGGTACTACAGACAGTCAGAGGATACTGCATTGAGCTACATTCAAACCCGGTGCAGGCACGTCCTCCTCCACCATTACACCTCTCAACGTCAGACGCACACCTCATAGAGAAGGAGCTGCGCGAATTACAGATGAAAAGCGCCATACAACCCGCCCGGGGGCGGGGAGGCTTCTTCAGCAATATGTTTCTGGTCAGCAAGAAAACCGGAGACTTCAGACCGGTAATCAATCTCAGAGCGTTGAATGCTCATGTAACCTATCATCCCTTCAAAATGGAGGGCATACATCTACTAGGAGATCTCCTCCAGGACAAGGACTGGTTTACGCGTCTGGATCTCAAGGACGCATACCTCTCAATTCCAATTCACACGGACAGCCGTCCACTCCTCAGGTTTCTAAGGAACGGCGCCCCTTGGCAATTCACTTGCCTGCCTTTCTGTTTGAGCTCAGCACCATGGTGTTTTACGAAGATGTTGAAACAAGTAGTTTCTCACCTCAGGACGCGTGGAATCCGGTGCATCATTTATCTAGATGACATACTCTTGTTCTGCAGGACAAGGGAGTTGGCGGTCCAACATACAAAATATACAGTACAACTATTGGAATCTCTGGGCTTCATCGTCAACAGAGAAAAGTCCGCAATGACGCACGCACAAACCGTCCAATTCCTGGGCTTCGAGATAGATTCCAGGTCTTGTACCCTGCATCAACCGAAGACCAAGGTGTCAGCCATCAAGAAGGAAATTCGCAGAGTACTCAAATGCGATTCCATCCCGCTGTGACAACTAGTGCGGATCGTGGGCCTTCTCTCCTCAAAGATCCAAGCTATATTTCCAGGCACCCTGCATTACCGAGCCATGCAATAATTGAAGGCCCCTACGTACAATCAACCAGTTCCGCTGACGACCGAGGTACGACAAGAACTAGACTGGTGGCTCAACTGTATGCAAGCTTGGAACGGCCGAGCCATTTTCGGCACCCATCCGGACTTCGTGCTGGAATCAGACGCCAGCCGATTAGGCATCCACGGGAGGCACATGGACGAGCCAGGAGCTCTCACTACACATCAACTGCCTGGAACTGCTGGCAGGATCCTTCACGATACGCAGTCTGGCGAAAGGACAATCCAACTGTTGTATTCTTCTTCGGATGGACAACATATCAGCAGTGAGATACATGAATCACCTGGTCGGTACACGCTCCCAAACACTGGTGGAGCTGACGAAGGAGATTTTCGATTACTGCCTCCCACACAACATTGCATTACAAGCAGAATATCTTCCAGGGGAATCGAATCGAATGGCAGATTGGTACTCCCGACACTGTAGAGATGTCAGCGACTGGATGCTGGACCCACGGATATTCGCCCTCCTGAACAAACGGATGGGGCCTTTCACACTGGACCTATTCGCCTCCAGCAACAATCACCAGGTACCACAGTTTTACAGCTGGCTATAGGATCCAGAATGCCTGGCGGTCGACACCTTCACCCAACATTGGCCCCCACGAGGAGCTTACGCCTTCCATCCATTCGCCAACTGGCCGAGCCAACTGTGGTTCCCGGATCTGCTAGAACTGACGTGGCAGGACCCAATCTTACTACCGAGCGACTACAATCTGCTCAGGAACCCGATGGGAGGCACACACCGGTTGCTCCTAGACGGACGACTGTCATTGATAGTTTGGAATCTTTCCAGGGAGCATGGAGTACCGGAAACCTATCGGCAACAACTAAGTACCTCCTATGGGACTCCTGGGCCCCTGGAACGCGAAGGAGCTACTTATCTGCATGGCACTCTTGGACCGATTGGTGCGTGGGGTGGAACCTGGATCCCTTTACGGCCCCTATAGCCGATATCATGAACTTCCTAGCACATCTGTTCGAAGAGGGAAAATCGTACCGCACCATCAACGTGGTCAGATCCGCTATTTCGGCAGCCCACGTACCATCCCAGGGCAGACCGGTAGGACAAGACTCCCTGATCTGTCGATTGCTACGGGGCATCAAACTAAGACGTCTTCCAACACCAAAATACCAACAACTATGGGACGTGGACGTAGTACTCCGTTTCCTAAGGGGATGGCCCCCTAACAAACTGTTATCACTAAAGCAATTGACAGCAAAATTCACCTTCCTGCTGTGCATGGTCTCCTTCCGTAGGGTATCGGATGTTAGGGCGTTTGACAAAGACGCATTCTCTATAAATCCGGAAGGGGTTACATTCCATATTTCCAGGAGGACCAAATCGGATTCATCATCGGTTTTTTACCCATTCTTCACCTCGGATCCCCAATTGTGCGTGGTTAAGGCCCTACAAGCCTATTTGACACCCACAGAGACATTACGTTCACCAACAACGAAACAACTGCTGATCTCATACGTCAGTCCACATGGACCGGTGTCAGTAACCACACTAGCCAGATGGATCAGATGGCTTCTTTCTCTAGCCGGAGTGGACTCGTCCTTTGGTGTGCTTTCCGTGTGGTGGGCAGCGGCATCAGCTGCCTTCTTAGCAGGCGCTTCATTAATAGACATCCTGCACACTGCCGACTGGTCACGCGAATCGACTTTTCGGACATTCTACTTTTGTCTACTTTCGTCAATCGCCCAATGCTGCCTTCGCCCGGAGCATTAAAATTGCAAAATATGAAGCCTCCTGTCATGTAGTAAAATTGAAGATTATGCTAGCGCAGTGTACTGATAATCTTAATTTTAATAATGACAGGAGGCGAATATTTTCCCTCCCTTCATCTTGATGTTCCCACCCTAATAAGGTAAGTGGATTTCAGGGACATCTGGATACGGGTTTATATGTCTATACCAGGAGATGTTATGGGTCTTTTGCTCTTTATGTTTCGATCTTGTATAGAAAAGACTAGTTTTCACAGACTAGGGATAGGCTAGTTAACCGTCATATGGTTAACGTTTATATAAACATGTTTGCCATACGGTTGGTCCCGTATCACTGATACTAGTCTCCTTTCTCCTTTCAGCTTAACAAGATACCAAAAACAACGAAATCTGGTGTCAAGTTCTCGGTAGCCTGATGAAGTGTGGCTACACCAATAAAGTTTACAAGTTGGACTCAGTATTTCATGTTCACACAAGATTTGTTATCATAATATAGACTTGTGATGCCACAACTAGTCAAGAGGAAATGGATGGCTAGGCTAGAACTTATATATGCTCTGACTCATGCTGATTAGTTCTTTCGTTCAACTGTTTTTTCTTTGCTGCTGTGGAGCTAGTAAAGAAAGTTAATGCAAAATATTCGCCTCCTGTCATTATTAAAATTAAGATTATCAGTACACTGCGCTAGCATAATCTTCAATTATAGTACCATTAACTAGTATTGTATATTCAACCAATGTAAATAAACAAAACAACGTTGTTATTATGCTAGGTTTCAAAATGTCTGAAAAATGAAAGCTAAATTTGTTCTGACTCACTTTGCTGCTTAAATCATTATTTTTACAATCTTATATTTGTCAGTGGTAAAATACAAATTGAATGCATGCATTATCTTATGCAGACTTTCCTGGTACAGCCAGAGGTCATGACAGACAGTGTAACTTAGCAACGAGTTTTGCTCAGGAATTAATTTTGCAGTTTTACGCATACAAATTTCTTTCGTTAGCAGTATAATGGCATTACTATTTCTTTTTGACATTGAAAAGTGAACAAGATTTGAACATACACTACATTTGAGCCAATTAAAATGACTCAGCATGTTAAGTGCTGACGTACAATGAATTATATTTTGATTAAATATATTTTACAAGTGCCATAACCAACTTGTGGTCATTTACATATTTAAAGGAAAACTTTAATCTAAGAAATACAACAACAAAATCATTAAGCTAGTGTGTAAGATTACCTGTATTTAGCTGCCGCTTGTCGCTTAGCATGCGTCATTTTCTAATCTTTACGAATATATTGTGACCTTTTCAAGTCCATGACAAGGCTGTTAATTGTCCTGGAGTAATTTCTGACACTGAAATCTCTGTACCAGCGTCATTTTATAGATCTCTACCATGTGTAATAATAATGACGAAAGAGCAACCTGCATCAATCCAGTGACAATGTGCGTGCATGTTCTGGGTTCCCAATTACTTTGGCTTGTTTATGGTTACTCCTTATTGAATGTTAAACCCAGCCACTGCAAAGAAACAGTTAACTCTCATACCTAGTTGTCTAGCTAAGGGTAGATTCATATATTGCATGTTGGGGTTTCATACCATGGTGATTTCTAAAAAATGTAAATGATGCAAACTTTCAGACTTATAAGAATTATATTTTTTTCATTTGTTTGTTACTAGGTTTTCAGATTATTCAGCATATTGCTTCATTAAAAGAACGCTATAGTCACCAAAACAACTTTAGACTAATGAAGCTGTTTTAGTGCCTGCAGTCCCACTGCTCAATTCTATTTATTTATAAAATATTTTACCAGGATGGATACATTGAGATTTCTCTCATTTTCAAGTATGTCCTGGGTCCACAAAACATGGCATTGTTATAATAGGATACAATATTAAAAAAATACAATATACAAACATATATATATATATATATATATATATATACACACACACACATATATAAATTAAATACATAACAGGTAATAAATATATTCAACCATGACAGGTGCATTCTGTGCTGAGGTATATTGCAATAGATCTCTTAAAAGATTTTAGATTGAATGAAGATTTGACTGTGTCCCTGAGGTTATTCCATAATTGCAGTGCTCTGTAGGTAAATGAGGATCGAGCCAGTTTATTTTTGTATTGCGGTATGCTAAATATTGTGCTAGTACTGGATCAGAGGTTGTAGGAGGTGGGAACAGCTGGGGAGAGCATTCTACTCAGGTACGGTGGGAGTTTCCAGCAATGGCCAGATTAGCTATTTTAACATGTCACAGTGGTGGGTAAAGTAATTACATTCTAGTACAAAGCGGCAGAATGAATTCTATAATGTATTAAAAATAGAATAAAAGATAGTGGAGGGTGCACAATAATACAACAGTTTTCAATAGTATACTTATGCGTGAGGAACCTCTTGATCTAAAACAGATAACATAAAGGAAATCATAGCATAATACTGTTACATGTATATATAAGATCTATTACAGAGGTATTGGGTCACTCACACTTTAGTGCGTGTGTGAGCGGTGAAGTGTGTGTGTGAGAGCGTGAGGGTGGCAGTGTATGTCAGGGTTGCAGTGTGTGTGTTAGGGGGCAGTGTGTGTGTACTGTGCTTTGGGCAGTGTGTGTTTGGGGGGCACTGTATGTGTGTTTTGGGCAGTGTGTGTATGGGGGCACTGTGTGTGGGTGGGGCCAATGTGTGTATGGGGGCAGTGTATGTGTTTATGGGGAGCAC